>CM048934.1:766976-1366976 GCA_026686955.1 Epinephelus cyanopodus | reverse complement strand
TGATAATTGTTAGTTTTACAACAGAACTGAAAATCAGGACAAAATGTTGAGCTGTGAAATCTAAAGTTTGATTTGTTTCATGATGAGAGAGGTCAAGTGTCTCTGATTCGCTTATCAGTTAAAGGTTCCATTAAAACATAAAAAACAATAATAGAAAACTGTAATATCAGGACAAAGGTCGACTGTTAGCCTTTTATTTTAAATAAATAAAAGCTCAGAAAAATGTGAAAGCCAAAGTATGTGTGTGTCGCTAAAATATTATTTTTTTTAATTTATTCTTGTGTGTACACACTGGAGATAGCCGTTTGGAGGCACAATGTCTGTGGGGTTGTCCGTCATTTTCATAACCCTGATATCTCAAGAACACTGTGAGGGAATTTCTTTAAATTTGGCAGAAACGTCCTCGTGGACTTTACGAGGAACTGATTGGATTTTGGTGGTCAAAGGTCAAGGTGACCATGACCTTGCGTCCATCTCATTCTTGTACCTTGAAGGTCTTTTTTAAAATTTTGCACAAACGTCAGATTTGAGTCAATAACAAACTGATTAGAATTTGGTGGTCAGAGGTCAGTGTGACCTTGTGTCTGTCTCATTTCATGAAGTTGGTATCTCAAGAAGACTTTGAGGAATTGCCTCCAATTTGGCACAAACGTCCACTTGGACTGAAGATTGAACTGATCAGAATTTGGTGGACGCAAGTCAAAGGTCAGTGTGACCTTACAAAATGTTTTAAAGGAAGTGGCCACTTTAGAATAAAAACACAGACACTACTTACTGACCCTCGTGCCGACAAGAAGTCCAGTGTAGTTTTTAATCCACAAAACTCATTTGGGTTATCGGAGGATAACCGCTAGCTGGATTTTTCCATACACTTGAAGTGCACCGAACCCACGTCCAAAATCATTTTGAAAATGTAATAAAACTCAGCTAATGCATTTCAAAAACGTCAGAATGGCTCGTCCGTCGTAATCCAAGTGCCTTAAAGCCGCGTCATGCAAAACTGACTGGAAAAGACGTGATTTACTCCACTTTTATAGCATCATCTCTCATTGTGGTCAGTTAGTCTGCAGGAGAGCTGTGTTTACATGGCAACTCACGCGAGACTCGAGAACATTCAGAGACGTTCTTGTTCTCGAGTCTCACGAGTTGCAGGCTAAGTGACCACTTTAATTATGGGTCATAAACTGTCGGGCCACAAGTTAATAAAAAGAAAGAGCGATGTTAATAAAATGACGATAAAGAGGTGGACAGTCTGCGAGGACGCCACACCAGCCTTCAGTCTTCTGTCAGGCTGAAACTCATCAGATGTTCATTGTGTTGGTTGTAAAACTTTATGATGATTTTTGTTCTGACTCCTCCGCTTCACTGATGCTCTTCTCGTTCTCAGGATGACGACACTCGGCAGGTTAAAGGTGCAGCTGCTGCCCGGCGCCCCTGCAGGCCAAATGTGGCGTCTGTAAATGATAAAGTGACATGTTTGTGTCAGGTCAGTGTCTCCTTCCTCTTCACTTGTTCTGTCTGCAGTCAAAGTAAACTTTTGAACATTACTCAGTGACACTCGTGAATGGATTATAGGGCGACGGGCCGCCGGGCGCGTCTGATAAAAGGCCCCCCACCTGCCTGCTGTGGCTCGTGTCCCTCATGTTTGATCTGAGTCTCTCTCAGTGATTTGTGAAGGTAAACAGTGACTTTAAAGTTCTGCTGTTGTTTGAGAAATGAACCTGAACTTCTTTGCTTTGTCATGGTGGAGATGAAATGAGGCTTCATGCTGCTAACTTCAGCGTGCAGCTGCGTTATATATGAAACTTATGATAACAAATAAAGCCACAAGCAGCGCCTCAGGACTTTGAGTCAGCACACACTGTTGAGAGGATCATAATCTTTGCTCATCTCTGACACATGAAAGACAACCAACAGGTTTCATGACGATCAGACAGACGTTTGCTCATTTAGACCAGATCTGTGCAGGGTCGCGCTGCTCTGCCCCAGCAGCACCGCCCCCTGTTGGTCCATCTCACAAACATGTCTGGGACATGCTTCAGCAGCTGAATTAATAATTGGTGATGTTTGGACAAAACTGTCATCGATTTATGGCCAAAATTTGTGCCAAAGCAAATCACTTATTCGGCACTAGTGGCGCCTGTCCAGGGATTTCAAAGTCATTTTACAAACCGGTTCAACATTGTTAACAAACATATCCTGCGAGTTCTGTAATGATTTGACAAATGATTTCTGATTGACGATAGGCCACGCCCATTTATTTCACCTCTCTTTTATACACCCAGATGCTGAACTGGACTTTTTGACTTTTACTCTGTGAACTTGGGGGTTACGCCGTGGTTACGTCACCTAACCAACATTAACTTTACTTTTCCCAAACCTAACCTTCGTAACTTAAACTAAATATAATATACATAACTTTACCTTCCTACACAAAAACTATGTTAACTTTGCTTTGCTAACCCTAACCTACGTTTAATTTACTTTTCTGAACCTAACCTACGTAACTTTACCTTCCTACACAAAACTACGTTAACTTTGCTTTGCTAACCCTAAGCTACGTAACTTCACTTTGCTGAACCTAGCCTTTGTTGTCAACAGACAGCACCCACCTGTCACTCAAAGCCTCCGTTCCCTTAATTATGCATAACATTAAGTATAAATAATATAAGCAGGTGAGTTATATGTAAAGCCCCTGTACAGTTGTCATGAATGTTAAAATTAGCTACAGAGACCGAAACTGTTTTTGTACCAGACTGTAAACATGTTAATCTCTGCTGTAAAGTTGAACATTTCAACGTGGAGGTCTGAGGGGATTAACTCGCTCTTGGAGCCAGCCTCTAGTGGTCCTTAGAGGAACTGCAGTTTGTGGTACGTCCATGTTAATCAGCCCTGAAGGTTGTAGCTTGAGGCAAACCTGCAATTATCCACTCCGCACCTCGAGTCCCGTTTTCTTTCTGGAGCTTTTCCTTTTCTTTGGAGCATGTGAAGGACTTTGTTTACAAATCTCTTGTATCGTCTGTTCTGTGTTTTAGTTGGTGATTCTGACTCTGCCCTGATAGTTCGGTGGTGAAAGAGCTGAAGTCACGAAACCTGGTGTCTGTTGTTGAATCGTGGTTGTAAATAAGGCAAAGCACAACTCCGACCCTTTTGAATTTCTGGAGAGAACGCGGGTAAGTTTCAGTGTTTTCTCTCAGTAAATATTACCATAAAATATGCACTGACAGATGGAGATATTAACAGCAGCTCTGGTTGGGGTTTGTTTTTTCTTGTAAACCTGACGGTGCATAAGAATAAATTATTATTAATTTGAAGCGCCCTCCTGGGAGAAGAACATAAAGAGACAGATAATAATTCATAAATAAAAAGGTCAGAGATAACGTTTCTTTGACTCTCACAAACACATAATTAAATTCCATCAGTGTGACATTACAATATGAATTCATAATGGACACAATGTTTAATTAAAGATAACCGAAAAAACAAGACAACAAGCCGTTTATCACACGCAGGAGTTTCTGAGGGTTTTTCTAATGAAGTTTGGTGCTGAAATATGACAAGAGACACAGTCAGAGAGAGCTGGAGGCAAGGTGAGAGCAGACAGGGAGGAGGTGAGAATAATGCTCCCTCTGGGGGAGGAGAGATGACAGAAGGAGGGTTTAAGGAGGACGGACGTAGAGGTACGATGCTGCCTAGAGATGTGATGATGTTATTTCTGAACATATGGTTTCCTCCACGGCTCCGGAAGATGACCTTAACGCTCTCCGTCTCCTGCTCATTCATCAAATCCCTAAACATCTCTGTGTCCATTACAGGCGGATTATGGCCCAAAAATCACTTCATTTTATTACGGTGGATTCTTGGTCCGCTGAGGGTCTCACTGTCCTTGAATCTCATTTATCAGCCGTACAGTTCTCTGCTTTAAAATGCATTACATTCACAACCAGTCCTGACCACAAGCACCAACAGTCCCCCGCAGATACAACACTGATCCCCATCATGCTTCGTGGTTAGACTGTAAACTGTCGTTCCTGAAGATACGCAGCTCCGTGTTTTTTTTTTTGTTTTTTTTGGAAAACCAGTTAATTGTGTCTCCCAGAGTGAAACGAAAACATTAAAGCTTTGTTTTCTCTGTTTTCTCCAGAACTGCATCACTGAGCACCTGAGGCTCCACAGCCGAATGTCACTGATAATGAACTGTTACGTTTGGTCCCATTAATAATAACTGACAGCTTTATTTTTCTGTTACGCTGAAACTGTTGAAAGGTGCAACGACTAGAAAGTAAATTCAGGGTTTCAACACAGGTTTGGAAAAGTATGAAACTCTGTTTTAGTAATTTACAGATCTGGATAAAGTGAAAAAGAGAGTCAACCATTCTTAAAGGTTGGGACACATCATGTCCTCCCCCAAAAAATCAGCAGTTTCATATCTGGAGTCTAACATTATTTTTAAAGGATTTATATGTTAGAAATAAATACGACCAAAACGTTTTTTATCTGCTTTTTTACTTCTAAACTTGTCCTGTGTCAGAAAACAGCCTCGTCCCAGACGAACATTCACAACTTCAAACTATTGAAAAGGGTATTAAATAAAAGCCTTCAAAATCTAAAACCAACAGTACGTACTGAGAACATCTGTCTGCTATATATATGTTCTGCTACAATCAATTTTGTTTTGAAATATATTTTATTTAAAATGTTGGCTCTTTAATTATGTGTCCCAGACTTAATAAAAACTCTGCCAGAAAAGAAACTGCCAGATTTCTACAAAAACATCATTTAATCAGGTACAAAATGAGTTCACTACATCACACAGAGTTGAACTTGAGTTCCAAGGTGTGACGGCTGCTCAGGCTCTGGTCAGATTTATATCTTTTGAATAAGTCATGAAATGATATTTCTATCAGGTGTATCTCAACTGTAACAGGTTCTAATCCACGCTAAATGAGAACGATGGTTTTAAAAATGAGTATTTAATCAGCATTGAACGAACTCTGAGCAGCTCTGATAAATAAAATGTCTCCTCACTACAGCTGCTGTGAAATTAATGAATATATAAATGTATGTCAGCGCCGTCAGATCTGTCCTCTGACATCCATCATTTGTGATATTAAAGAATTTTTCATATGTAGAAGTACGATGAAATGTAAATCAGATCAGCCTGTGTGACACCCTCCTCATTTCTCTTTACTGCACAGAAAACCCTCCGACACACACAACTTAAAGGAAAACACATTATTACTCTGCTGCAGAGCTAATAAATCACCTGCTGACACTGACACAAGCCTCAACATGTTAACGTCTCTGTGTGCCAGTACGGAACACTCAGACTGTGTCACCTCTCCGTCGTGCTCGTGCTTCACGCCTGCTCGTGCTTCCAAAACTCTTTAAAGTGGAGCCAAAGTGACCAACAGTGTTCGCGTCTGACACGATGCAGGAAAACATGGTCTGCGTGTCCTCTGCAGGGACATGACTCACCCCGACACTTGACTAGATGGAGTTTCCACTCCATTTGCCAAAAGTCAAAGTGCCACAACGATCGGTGTGTTTACGGCGGCAGATTCACCCGTCCATCCCGAACTCCACCTCCAGCTCTCCCTAAAAATCACCTGAGCGCCCTCCACGTGTCCCCGACAGCAGCCGGAGTGTCCTCGACTCACCTCGTCTCTCTGAGGCTGAGGCTTGAAGTGTTATTTGCTCTGAGCCCAGACAGCTGTGGAGCCGTCATTGTGCCGTCTCACTGCAGACTTTCATGCCAGCAGCTGACGCATGAGACCAGAGCTCAGAGATAAAGGGGCCAAGCTGAGACGTCTTTTGTTTCTGGTCAGGACGCTGGTGACGTTTTCTTCCTCTGACTTTCTCTCGTTTAGTTCCTCACCACTGGCGCCGATAAACCACCGTGACTGAACAGATAAAGAAAGTTTTCACATCCTTTACTTGAGCCAAAGTAGCCTCATACCTCAAAGTAAAAATACTCCTATCAGTAAAAGATTTCTACAAAGTAAAATTATCATCAGCTGAATTGACTCCAAGTATCAAAAGTAAATATTCATAAGTAGATCAACATGTTTGAACAGCGGTTATGACTACATTTTAATGACCTGGTAAGAACATAAAACGTATCGGAGGCATGGAAAAGTATCCGATGCATGGAAAAGTATCGGAGACATGGAAAAGTATCTGATGCACGGAAAAGTATCTGATGCATGGAAAAGTATCCGATGCATGGAAAAGTATCCGATGCATGGAAAAGTATCGGATGCATGGAAAAGTATCGGATGCATGGAAAAGTATCTGATGCGTGGAAAAGTATCCGATGCATGGAAAAGTATCCGATGCATGGAAAAGTATCTGATGCATGGAAAAGTATCTGATGCGTGGAAAAGTATCGGAGGCATGGAAAAGTATCTGATGCGTGGAAAAGTATCTGATGCATGGAAAAGTATCCGATGCATGGAAAAGTATCGGAGGCATGGAAAAGTATCTGATGCATGGAAAAGTATCTGATGCGTGGAAAAGTATCGGAGGCATGGAAAAGTATCTGATGCGTGGAAAAGTATCCGATGCGTGGAAAAGTATCGGAGGCATGGAAAAGTATCTGATGCATGGAAAAGTATCTGATGCATGGAAAAGTATCGGAGGCATGGAAAAGTATCTGATGCGTGGAAAAGTATCCGATGCATGGAAAAGTATCGGAGGCATGGAAAAGTATCTGATGCATGGAAAAGTATCTGATGCGTGGAAAAGTATCGGAGGCATGGAAAAGTATCCGATGCATGGAAAAGTATCTGAGGCATGGAAAAGTATCCGATGCATGGAAAAGTATCTGAGGCATGGAAAAGTATCCGATGCATGGAAAAGTATCTGATGCGTGGAAAAGTATCTGATGCATGGAAAAGTATCTGATGCGTGGAAAAGTATCGGAGGCATGGAAAAGTATCCGATGCATGGAAAAGTATCGGAGGCATGGAAAAGTATCTGATGCATGGAAAAGTATCTGATGCATGGAAAAGTATCGGAGGCATGGAAAAGTATCTGATGCATGGAAAAGTATCAGAGGCATGGAAAAGTATCGGAGGCATGGAAAAGTATCGGAGGCATGGAAAAGTATCGGAGGCATGGAAAAGTATTGGAAAAGAAAGTCTTGGCTTGGGTTTTAGTGATCCAGTGATCCAGATATTCCCCTTGCTGCACTAGAGCCCCCAAAATATTTGCCACTGCCCTCAGAGGCTAAGTTTGTCATCAGACCGAAAGCTGATGGGATCTAAGATTCGATTAAAGCCAAGTTTTGCATTTCATTTGTTTTCAGTATTCCAGATGAATATTTTCCTGCTTGTCACGTCATAAATAAAATATGAAGCAAAACTGTGAAGTCATGATTAAAATGTGTTCCTGCCCAAAACTTTATCCTGGAGAGATGGAAAACAAGGACATGATCATGACTGTGTTGTGTGTCCGCTATGTGAACATGTTGAAGATATTTTTAACACCCAAAGCTTTTAGATTTTAAATCTTAACCAATGAGAGTCCAGTATTTGAGATAAATCCTGCTGTCACTTGCTTTAAACTTCACTATTTTAGCTCAGCAGTCAAACTGTCACCATTAAGTTCCTCAATCACTAATTTCAGAAGATTTCGTGTCATTTTTCTGACGTCTCGTTGAAGCTCAGAGCTCTTTGGTCCTCCGGCGTGTTTCCTGCTCTGTGTGCCAGCAGATCTTCATCTCAGAAATAAACTCTGAAAACCACCGGCAATCGCTCCACTTAATGAAAATGAAAATGCTGCACCAGCTGCTTAACCGCCTCCATAATCTCTGCCGCGCCGCGAGGGAGCCGAACCGCCGGATCTCCTGAGTTTGAGCCCTGTTGGAATCTGCCAGACTCCTGCTGAGTCTCAGCTCAGGAAGATGTTGTTTCTTTGCTGCTGCAGGGATTTACTGTCAGTCCTCACTGACACTGACACTTTTAACTGCCAGCCACTCACTGCTCATTATGTTTACTGGTTTCTACTGGGAACCAGTTGGAACCTCAGAGCGGACGTTTAAATGTTGGTAATATTAACCCTTTATTATCTAGACTCCCCTTTTTAATTTTCCTTGAAGGAGCTTAATGATGGTTAGAAATCATTAATCCCTTTTCAGACGACATACTTTTATCAAATTGAAAATATTTTGTGCAGGGAAGTCACAAATGTCACGTGCCTCACAAACCGACAGGAAGTGATCCACAAACGTGCCAAACCTGTTTCACGTGTACAAATGGATCCACAGATGACTTCATTGTGGTGGTGAAAATATTTACATTTGTAACAACTATATGAATTGTACGTGAAGTTATCAGACTTTATGTAACGCAAACTGAAAAAACAAAACATTTGTGGATCGTGAAATATTTGTTGTGCACATTTGTGGATCGTCTCCTGTAGGTTTGGGGACGTGTTTTCCGCACTGTAAAGAGTTTTAGCAACAGTGTTCTTGTCATCTTTCTACCTGACAAAATCCAAATCATAAGAATTTCCAGTCGCTAAGACAATTGTTTCAAGCTTCCTAATTGGCTCAGTGCTTTGTGATGTGCGCGCCCAGTGCAACAATCATGAAATGAATCCGCTGACGACTAACGAACGTACGTTATTCCACCCTGGTGATCGATTTCTAGACAAACACATAATACACTTATTTATTAACAAGTGCGACAAACAGTTTGTATGTGGCCTCAATGTGACACTAAATGTGATCAGTCCGCTTGTTAAAGGCCGACTGAAATCTGTTTTAAGTATTTGTGGATCCTGATCCACATTTACAGATTGTCCTCCTCTGTGATTTACAGCGACTAAATCCAATCAAGACGTCTCAAGACACAGAGCTCATCAAACCTGCAATAACTGAACTCATTATTATAAAGACATCAATGATCACCGCTTTAAGAAAACCTCTGTCAGTCCTGATCCTTCAAAAGAAACATTAGTAAAGAAGTCGCGTCACCTGAATCCGAACAATGCTTTTATTGTAATTAACTTTTTGAGGCTGAACAAAACTTTGCTTTTACATCGTCTAGACAGACGCAGAAATCTTCTGTCAGCCTGAAAAAGATGCTCAGAGGTAAATACTGTCAACTGTTTACAAAAACACAAACAAACAGCAGCATTTGTCACTTTATTGCTAAATCGAATACATTTTAATTCATGGCCTATTATTTCTGATTCTTTTGTTACATGGAAAAGCTGAAGAAAGCAAACTATGTTTTCTTTTATTGTTTTTCAGCCTGTCAGAGACGACAACGTGTGAAACTTCTGTCATCTGAAATATCTGAAAAGTCTGTTTCATCTGCTCACATTCTGATGAGATGATGAACAGCAGGTGCGCACGACAATATTCCTTTTATGTTCAACCTTGAAAGCCTTTCATTTAATAATGAATGTGACGTGCATCAAAACAGTTTCTGCCTTTTATCACTGTCACTCCTCAGTGAGTCCTGACACTGGAGACGTTAACCCCCGAGTGAAGTAAAGCTGCTCGTCCTCTAAACTTACAAAGCGAGATTTAATTTACAGATTTAAGAGAAAATTACTTTCACTGAAGCTGAAGACATCGCTGTGTTTTGAACCAAACCATGATCTTTTCATAACCAAGTCTTTTTGTGCCTCAACAACTCAACCACAGAGTTATCATGTAGAGCTTCAACGTATATATAATTTGACGACTTCAGACTCGACCCGACAAAATCAGAAGACTCGCCACTTGGACTTAAACACCTAAAGCCTCGTCTCCACCAAACCCTTTCAGTCCAGCACCTTTTGAACCAGCAGTGACCCTTCAGACATGGTACCTGACAATGACAACTTGATTATGAAATTACTATTTACAGCAGAAACACTCAACCCTTCAAAAATATCTTTATTATCTAAATTATTGAAAATAATCTGCAGCTTGTTTGTGTTCTCGTACAGTTCCCTTTAGGTTTTGTTGCTGTGCTCGTCACGACACGTCTTTGACAGTGAAGTCCAATAAATGTCGTTCTGCAACACGAGACACAACTCTCGGGTGTTCGTGTATGAGTCTGGGATTAATGATTTGACAACACCACCAGAAAAAATCCCTGAACCAGAAAGGCAGTGAGAGAGTAGAGTCTGATAACAAACCAACTGCGCGCACAGTCTGACTGTGAAACTATTGAGATATATTCAGCCCTAAAATTCACCTTGAAACCTCTCGGACCAGATTCCCTGAAGCGCAGAGAAACTTTGAGTAAGAAGGTTAGTTATAAGTTTAATCAAACTGTTACAGCAGTAAACCTCCTCGGGCTCCTGTTGCTCAGACCGACTGCTCTCCTTCAGTTCAGCCTAAAATATCTTGTTAACTTTGTTGAGTTTCTGCCTCCAAATCCTGTAAAGATCACACGCAGGTCTTCCTGCTGCAGAGCAGCCGAGACAACAACACTTTAAGCCTCCTCTCTTTGTTTCTGTTTTAAAATTCACAATTTAACCAGATCAAACGTCTCGTTCAGTCGTTGGTTGCAGATTAACTGCTGCAGAAGGCTCTCATTTCACGCCATGTTTGCTGCTCTACTGATATTTTTTCATTTCCTGCCACCTAAAGGCACAGATAAAAACTCCGACCAATAAAACCGTCAGGCTTCAGTGCACAGAGCAACACAGCAGCTTCTCATTGTGACTTAAGAGGTGCATTTGACTCCAACTATAAAGTCAGATTCTCCAAAGAAACGGAGAAGAATAACAAACGTGCTTTGAATTTTTCTCTCAGCGGCCTCCAAACGCTGCCTCTGCTTTAAGGAGTTTTCACTTGAAAACAAACAAAAAGTCAGTTTTGAACAGCAGCACTGAGACAAAGCCTGAACCTCAGTGATCAAAAGTCACTCAGTGTGAGCTGCACTGCAACATGGATGTGTGTGTGTGTTTGTCTGCAGCTGCTTCTACTATGTTAGTTACTGCTCTGTTTGTTTAAAGGAATCATCCCCCAAATGATCATTTTACATCAGTTTCTCCTTGTTACGTTGAATTCATGAGGAAAATGTTGCTTTTCTTACATGCAACCCACGATGAACGAATAGCCCTTCAAATGGAGAGTTTCCAGACCCACACTCCAGACGGAGGGCTGACGATGGTGGCGAGTGGAAACGGGAGAGACGCGCGAAAAGACGCCCAAAATATGTAAGTTTGTCTTTGTTAATAAAGTTGTAAAAATTGCGACAACCATTGAATTAGCTTGGTTTTATGTTGTTTCAGTGTATTTTAGAACTTACTCTTAACAAGCGTGACAGAAAAGTTTGCGGTAACACGACATAATACGGCCCCGCGTCCTTAGTGTGTACCTCCCGTTCACTTACCACCTACTTTGCCTGGACTTCCAGTGTAACTCCTGGTCATTTCCCACCTACTTTCTCCAGTCTTGCAGCATAACTCGCGGCCACTTACCATGTAATTCGCGAAACTTCCCTGACAAGCTTCTAGACATTTTCTGTGTGCGGGCTTGACGTGGTGTCCCAATTCTTAGGGGGATATTTCAGGCCCTTAGCCCTTGACACTGTGTTTGGAGGGGCAATGACTAGGGGTAGGGCAAAAAAAGAAAATTGGGATTCACCCTTAGTCATACCGAAAATTAAGCTCCAAAACCTGATTGTCCGATGTGTCCAGAGTTCAGTTGAGAGAACAGTTGAGTTATCGGGTCTCCCACCCTCTGTGACAGCAGACTCTCCATCATGCTTTGAGTGTGGTCTCAAAGCTTCACCGTTAGTGGTCAGACAGCCAGTGTGTCGCCGGGCCTTAAAGAACAAAGAGGATAAAACAAAGACTTCTACCTTTTCAGCTTTCCTTTTAAACTCCATCATGTCATAGAGAAGAGCTGGGAGGAAAAATAAGAGCCGAGCAGTGAGGTGGGAATCATTATTTAAGATACCAGAGAGGCACCTGTGATTGAAGTGGTGATAAACGGTTGTGCAGCCTCTCTGAAGAGACAAACTCCAACAGAAGAGGAAGAAGATAGAGAGTGAGAGATGAAGACTTGGGTGGCTGAGCTTTTACAGCTGCTGCCAAGAAAACAGATTCCTCCCAGACACTCTTTATGTCCTGAATACATCAGCGCCGCCGCTAAAATATACCGAAGCCTGGCTCCTCAGGGTGACTGTGACCCGCTCTGCCAAGATTACAGACAGCGACATCAATAAACACCAACTCCCAGAGACAAAAACACAACTTCAGATGTTTGCTGAGGCCCAGCCGACTGGAACTCTCCAGTATGACTTTATCAGGTTTGAGTGACAGGAAGGAAAACTGTTTAGCTTCTAACATTTGTTCATTGACCCGAATACCTCGCCGTGTTGTGTAACACCCCGACTCCTGAGTGTAGTTTCCCTGAATCTCTATCAGATGTTTCCAAACTAAACGTCAGTCTCAGGGGAATGTTTAGCTTTCATATCAATATATAAAGCAGCTTTTTAGCGACATACCTGCTGTATCTGCTGCTAAAATAGATCCGCTCTGTGTAGTCGCTGTCGTATCTCCTGTGTGATGTAAATATCTGTCAGACGGAGATAAAACTAAGAGTTTGGTACATTTACAGGACTTGAAAAGTGCCAGTGGACAGCAGCGGGTTTATATTCACAAGTGTTGCTGCACTCTGTGGACAGAAACATTCACATCAGCCTCTTAGTTACCAGTTCATCTATGAAACCTCCTCTAGAGTTCTGCATGGGCCTAAAACTGACACCTGACCCTGGACTGAACCCTCCAACACCTGACCTGACCTGACCTGACCTGACCTGACCTGACCTGACCTGACCTGACCTGACCTGACCCGGGGTCTCGTTTATAAAGCAATGCGTAGGATGGTCCAGTCGGACAGCAGCTCCTAATAGATTTTCACTTATGCAACCAATGAAATCTTGCCAACTTACGACCTTTCTGGTTGGTTAACGTTTGGTCGACTATTAGTGAGCAGCCCTAGTAGGATCCACACTAGACTGTATGTAGACTCTTCGTCACTTTATTCCAGACT
Organism: Epinephelus cyanopodus; assembly: GCA_026686955.1. Classification (NCBI taxonomy): domain Eukaryota; kingdom Metazoa; phylum Chordata; class Actinopteri; order Perciformes; family Serranidae; genus Epinephelus; species Epinephelus cyanopodus. Next base: position 1,353,967 of record CM048934.1, on the reverse strand, counting down.
GGTTTCCTGCCTGCCTCTGACCTGCCTGCTTCATAAACAGCCCAGCCTTCTGACCCCGACCTCGAGACCTTGCTTCTACGTCCTTCGCTCCTGTGTGCCTTTGGCTGCTTGGCGTTTCCATCCAATGATGACACCACAGTGTTCCAGTCAGCAAACCTGTGGTTTCCTTTGGTTTCAGAGATTTACATCGTGTCACCACACTCGCCATTTTGTGTGTGTCCTGAGAGCGTTTACCTGCTCGCTTCACAACCTTCCGCCAGGCCTTGACTGGTTCGGACGAAAGCCAAAAATGGCATGCGCCAAAAAATATTTGACAGTTTCTACGATGAGGCTTCCACCTCACCATCTGCGTCTCCAATGTTCGCCTCTTTGAGGCCTCGTTTAGTTCCTACTCACTGTTTGTATATGAGAGCCCTGAGCCTGATTTCTTAAAACTTGACTTAGCGTTCAACCAATTAGATTTTGGAGGTCAAAGGTCAAGGTTACTGTGACCTTGTCTGAGACATTTTCATGAATGCGATATCTCAAAAATGCCTCGAGGGAGTTTCCTCAAATTTGGCACACATGTCCACTTGAAGGTCAAAGGTCAGCTTGACTGTGACATCATCATGTTTTCACGTCATATCTCAGGAACAGAAGGGGAGACATTTGGTCACATACTGAATTGGTGCCTCTAAGCTTGGACCTGTGAAGTGAAGGTGCCCTTGACAGTCAGATAAACACGACTGGGCAGCGTTGGCCGCTCCCAGGAGAGAATCTGTCCACTGGAGTTTGGTCACCCTTTTCCTCCATAAGTCAAAGTAAACAGTGAGACAGTGGATTCCACTGCAGGTGATAAACTTTCACTGAGTGTTCGAAGGTTTCAGCTTCACTGAGTCTTCTCTTCCGACAAAAATAGATCCACCGAAGAGCAGACATCACTAATAAGGTGTCAGCAGAACATCCAGACAAGACAACACATCAGTGACAACTATCTCAATTACTGCCGCTATCTTTTTGTTCCTCGCAGCAACACACACGGCTGGAGAGTAAACACACACACACAGAGACTCGCAGCAGAGATGCAAACGTCTCCTGAAGACTCCTCGCTGAGACAAAACGGCTTCTCATTCAATCCTGCGACAGATATAAGCTCTTTATCCGCCTCATATTCAGAGACACAACACACAGAAACACACCCACTCACACACAGACAAACAGGAAGCGGCTCCATGTTCGACACAAACAGCCGCAGGAGCTGCTGCTTGAATAGCAAAAGTCTGACACTGAACTTTACTTCACAAGAACAAAATAATGACCAGACCTCCTGCTGGAGCTGCTGAGATAACACACACACAGACGCCAGGAAGCTGTCAAAATAAAGGCTTCAAACACTCTTAAATTGAGGCAACGCAGTGTGAGGTTCTTCCACAGCAGAGCGGGTCGGTCTGATGATGCGGCGGTGAATCTCCCATCATGCTCAGTCGGCCATGTTGTTCTGATGCAGTCAGACATGATCATGTGCAACAACAAGAGGATGCAACCATCACTGCTCCTGTGTTTTGGTGCGAGCTGGTGACGCGCTCCGAAACATGGCAGGTGTTATGATGTCATCGCCACATGGTGCTGCGGCAGCTGAGGACTCACACGTGTTGTTTGACAAGATGCAATGCAAAGCTCAACATTTATCAGTGCGGACGTGAGCGGAGGCTTCGATCAACTCTCACATCAGGTCTCAGCTCGTGTACGCAAGCTTGCGTCAGCATGGACTGTCTGTGCAGCAGTAAATCTGGCTGGGATGGAGGTTTGTTATTACACCAGGTTCTGAAATCTTTACAGCCACGTATTACTCGCCTGAAAACGAACGTACACTCTCCATCACAGCTGGCTGGCTCTGTGGGACGACTCCAGTGCTCGCGCTCGGCTCTACATGAAACCTTTCTGTTTTTAAAACTGACAAACCAATGAATGTTTATCATTAAAACACCATTAAAAAGAAATTCACCCTGCTACAGTGGAGTTATTTAAATTAAATTTAGTCTGCTCAGATACACGTCTGTGTCTCGTCCTCCACCTGTTGTGCCTGAAATAGAAGCAGACCTGATCAGTGCAGTCATCTGTAAGTCATTAAGCTTCATTCTGACATTCAAACTGAATATGAAACTCATCTCCCACACCGTCATCATCATTATCATCATCATCATCATCATCATCATCACAGAGGTTACAGATCCTCTGGTTTCTGTCCAGCCCGTCTGCTGAGCTCTCTTTACCACTGTTAGCCTCTGTTCATCAGTTAGTTTGAACCAGCTGATGTTGTTACACTTTGGTGTAGTGACGGGCAAAGCAGTTCTTTAGATGTTACTGAATCACTACAATCAGTTCATTAAAAAGATTTGAATCGTTCAGTGCTTGGCGGGAGGAGCCCTGCGTCTGCCCTGCAGTGAGTCTCATCACTGGCCAGCCTCACGTTTTAAGTTTGTCTGTCTGGAAACTGAGTCTGTTCAAACAATGAGGAGGTGTGTGATTGACTCCTGGCTACATTGTCGAAGGCGCTGACGGGGTCGTCTGTGGAGCTGCTGCCTGCTCTCCTCCAAGTAAGGTGGTCTGTGGCTGCGGGGAGTGAGGCGGAGGACACACTGTGATGTGAGGCTCAAGCTAACGTTAGCTACATAAACATGAAACTTGAAGTTGCAGCTGTGAGCCTTTAGCTCCGGTTATTAGACGGTTAAACTATCAGCAACATTTACTGTCCATCTCTGAAACTTCTCGCTGATACTGACACGTGTGTTATTTAGTTTATTGTCAGACTGTCTTCCACACTCTGTTTGATTGGTCCGTCTTCCGTCTCTGGGTTGCTCTGCAGTGTAAGCAGTGGTCAACAATGCTGGAAAGGATTAGTGTTAGCCTTTGAATCAGACTTGCACCACCTGAAAGGACGTGGACGCACTTCTGTATCTGTTGAACAGGCAGTGGCAACGTCCTCTCTGAAACGTGATTGGTAAAAGTTTCCTGTCACGGGATGGATTTTCCTAAAGGAGGCGCAGAAATCTAGTTTTCTCTCAGATCACTTGAATTTTGCTTGAAGGTAATTGTGAGATTTTTGTCCAATAAAGCCAAAAGAAACTGCCTAACCCAGCTTCAAGTATGCAGACTTCCCAATTCTGTCGCTGTCTGCGACCCGTTACCCGGCGCAGTGTGAGCTCAGCTGTGTAATCTTCAGCCTTCATCATGTTATTTCATCTTCTTCACTTCTGGCGTGTCTCAGTGTCACACTGTGTTTGATATGTGAAACTTCAAGCTTTTACAACTTGTAATCAATTATTAAAAATCCTCAGGGACGCAAAGAAAAAGATCTTTCCTGGTTAATCACAGACAGTCACTCATACGAGTCGACACTTCTGCTTTTGAACTTGTTTTTTTTCCCCATCCAGACATTTTAAGAATTTATGTCGAGGTGCGCTGAAACTGAGCAGCAAACACAGGGTTGCTTTATGCTTTCCTTCCTTCTGTCTCTTTGCACCTGCAGGTCGTACTGTCTTCTCTCTTTTTTATTCTTCAGTCCACGTGGACGTTTGCGTTAAATTTAAAGAAAGTCCCTTCAGGTTTTCTGGAGAAATCATGTTCACGAAAATGAGGCAGATCTGAGGTCAGAGTGACCTTGACCTTTGACTATCAAAATCCAGTCAGGTCATTGTTGAGTCCAAGTGAATGTTTGTGCCAAAACTGGAGAAATTCCCTGAAGGTATTCTTGAGATCTCATGTTCACAAGAATGAGACACACAAGGGCACAGCGACCTTGACCCTTAACCTTCAACCACCAACATCCAATCAGTTCATTGTTCAGTCCAAGTCAATGTTTTTGCCAAATTTGAAGAAATTCCCTTCAGGTGTTCTTGAGGCATCTCATCCAGGACAACGGGACGTACATACAGACAACCTGAACACATACTGCCTGCGGCCACGGCTGTCGCCACCATGGAAACCCAAAGAGACACACAGTATGTGGCTGTCACAGTGACACAGAGCTGCAAATAATATATCAGATTCAGCTAATTAACGAGCTCAGAGAGTGCTCAGTGTTATTGTCAGTGTCAGCGCACCTACGGTCATGAAAAACACTCATAATTAATCTCATTAGCTGCAGCTGTGTTCACACTGAGAGCCGGAAATGTAAAGAAGAAGAATTTACAGTCACCAAGTCAAGGTGGACGCGACTGCTCGCTGGCAGGTACATATACACACGCACACACACACACACAAGCGCATATATAGATATATATGCGCTTGTGTGTGTGTGTGTGTGTGTGTGTATAAAAATATATATAAAACCCATTTCTTTTTGTAGCAGCGTTTTCCTGTCTTCACTGTGCTGTGTGTAAAAATGTAAATAGCTTGGTCCGTGACCTCTGACCCACCCTCACGCTTCCAATCCCACTGTGGAGGAAGAGCCAATGCGAGCTGTGTAGGAGGAATGACGTCTTTGCCATGTCGAAAGCAGCGCAACATTTGTGGACAAAAAAATAACCCATTAATATTAAAAGGCCATCTGAGAAACTATAGAACTCACAGATTTACATGTTTTCTCAGCATTTGTGTTTGAATATTACCCTGGAGATTTCACCGAAGGAAAAATCCTCGGGTTTGTCCTTGACAGGAGAGAATTAAGACAATATTATAAATGGCAGCAGGGGTCCTTCATCATGTCTGCATGGCGGATATCACGTTGTAATTAAAGGGTTTCTCTGGATCCCTCGGAGGTGTAATTTAAAGACGAATAAAGAATGTGAATCAGGACACAGACGCACCCTCTCCTCACCACCCACTGAGATCTCCTGGGTTTGTCTTCAGACCAATCTGACACCAGTAATTTATTTAATTACTTATTATACTCTTCCTGGAACCAAACGAATCTGTGAGCTCATGTTTCACTTGCTCTGGCAGATGTGTGTCTGTACACCCTCCGCTCTGACAAACCTCCAGTGCCCTGAGACGTGTTGGGTCAATCACAGCCCACCTAATCTATCTCGTATGGGGCATGTTTGAGACAAAGACTGTAAAGAGTGAGCGCCATTGTGACATTTTCAAAACCAACAAAGATGGCTGCAGGTGAAGCGGAAGTTTTTGTTGAAGCCACTGTCACCTCAGTATCAAACGAACTGGATGGACTGGATTTTGCAAAACGTCTGCGACACCAGCTCACAACATACCAGCTCATCTCTGCGTACTGTAGTCTGTTGACAGGTTTTCTTTTACTTTAAATACAGCTGGGAGTTTCCCAAACTGCCTTTATTGTTACAAACCTGGCTGGAAACAACCCTTGCAGCTTTGTTGCCGCAGACACAGCTGGAAGTGTCTCTTGCTGAACTCTTGCTAAAAAAGTACCTGCTTTTATCAGGACACATACGGCTGGGAATGTCCCAAACTCTTGTTCAAAAGTACCTTCTTCTGTCACCACAAACATGTTTGGAAATGTCCCAAACTCTTGTGAAAATATACCTGATTTTGTTGCTACAAACACTTCTGGAAATGTCCCAAACTCTTGTTTAAGAGTACCTTCTTTAATAGCTACAAACATGTTTGGAAATATCTTGTACTTGTCCTAAATAAGTACCTGCTTTGTCGGGACAAACACGTTCGGGAATATCCCAAACCGTTGTTCAAGAGTACCTTCTTTGGTAGCTACAAACATGTTTGGAAACGTCCTGAACTCTTGTGAAAATATACCTGATTTTGTTGCTACAAACACTTCTGGAAATGTCCCAAACTCTTGTTCAAGATTACCTTCTTTAGTAGCTACAAACATGTTTGGAAATGTCTTGAACTTGTCCTAAATAAGTACCTGCTTTTGTCGGGACAAACACGTTCGGGAATATCCCAAACCGTTGTTCAAGAGTACCTTCTTTGGTAGCTACAAACATGTTTGGAAATGTCCTGAACTCTTGTTCAAAAGTACCTTCTTCTGTCACCACAAACATGTTTGGAATGTCCCAAGCTCCTGTGAAAATATACCTGATTTCGTTGCTACAAACACTTCTGGAAATGTCCCAAACTCTTGTTCAAGAGTACCTACTTTAGTAGCTACAAACATGTTTGGAAATGTCCTGAACTTTTGCTAAACAGTACCTGCTTTTGTCGGGACGAACACGGCTGGAAATGTCCCAAACACTTCAAAAGTACCTTTTACTGTCACTACAAACACATTCGGAAATGTCCCAAACTCTTGTTCAAGAGCACCTTCTTTTGTAGCTACAAACATGTTTGGAAACGTCCTGAACTCTTGTGAAAATATCCCTGATTTTGTTTCTACAAACATGGCTGGAAATGTCCTGACTCTGGTTAAAATATACCAATTTTTGTTGCTAAAGCATACCTGCTTTTGTTGTTGGGACGAACACGACTGGAAATGTCTTGGAATCCTTTGACCTTAACCACACTGTAGTTGCCATGTCAAAAATGTGTCAACAGCAGGATTTTGAAAATGGTGGCATTGGATGTTAAAAAAACTTAAAACTTATTCCGGGAACCTTCAGAATCATCCAGTCTTGGTGTTTTGTGTCCAGCATCAGGATGGTTACAAGAAAGTTTAAGGCCAAACTTTTTTTTTTGGGCTCTGAATTTTCTTGTATTTTCTTAAATTGCAGTGTGTCCAGCACTTCCAGAGACTCCATATGTACAAAGAAAGTTCAGGAACTAATTCAGCACGTTCATGATGTGTGACATTGTTCTTGTCGTGTCAATAACGCCAACTCTGGTTGTTTTCATGTCAATTTAGGATCACAGAGTCTTTTTAAACCCCCAGTGGAAAAAGTCGACACATTCTTCTACATGTGATTCCTTTTTTTGTATTTACAGAAGAAAAAGGTCCCAATCATATTTCATCTTGTATCTGTGTGAGTTTCCCCTCCAGCTCACCACCTGCTGCAGTCTGAAATGACAGTGAAATAACAGCACATTATCCAATCTCTCAGCGGCTGCCTCGTCACCTCTCTGCCACCTTGAGTCCCATCAGTCTGCAGAGCTGTGACGCCTCGCCGAGGCAGCGCTGTCTGTGAATGTTCTGCATGATTTCCCCTCACACGCCTGGCTGCGGTGCTGAGTGGCAAATCAGTGAAATGACCAGTTTCTATGGTAATTCTCGCACATTTGTCTCTGATGGACTGGAGAGTGTGCCATTTCCTGTCACAGAGGACTATCACAGTTTACAGGTTCCTGACTGCACTTCACATGGAGCGCAGTGACGTCATGTGAAGAAAACCATCACTGCTGCACAGCCAGTCATTCACCCCGTCTTCATCCAACTGGGAATTACCTTACTGTTGTTTGGATACTGACTGCTCGAGACCAACAAACAACAAAACTAGTTGTTTTTTAGTGAGTCGTCACTGTGTTTTTTAGCTGAATTGTAGCCACGTGAATGTTCTGTAGCATCGTATGGCTGTTTTTTCACAAGACATAGTGCAGGAAGAGCTGGTGTCTGTCCCCTGCATTTCCTGCTGGGATAGTGCCGTGAAAAGCAGTTGTTTTTTACTGCGACATCGCTGTGTTTCCACCGGAGATAGTGCCATGAATCGTGGTTGTTTTTCACCAAGACATCCCTGCATTATCTGTCGGGATATTTCTGCAGTGATATATGATTTGGCTGTATCAACAGGGATAGTGCAAAGAAGAACAGTTGTTTTTTACTGAGACGTCGCTGAGTTTCCTGCCCAAAATTTGCCCAAAAATACAGTTGTTTTTTTTACCCAGACAGTGTTGCATTTCCACCTGAAATAGTGCAATGAAAAACAGTTGTTTTTACTACGACATCCTTTTGTTTCCTGCTGGGATAGTGCCATGAAAGGCAGTTGTTTTATACCCAGACATTGCTGTGTTTCCACCAGGAATTGTGCCATGAAAAGCATCTTTGCCCCAAGATGTTATTAGATGTGATTACCAAGACAGCTGCCCAAAAAAACATACACATGCTCTTTCCATCCCATAACCAATTGGTTTGTGTGTCTAAACCTAACCATGTGCTAACCACAGTGTTTTTGAAATGTGAACTCGTCATGTGTCGGCTACATAATAACAAATAATATAAATGTATCTGCGACTTGCAAAAAGGCGCAGTGCCAACATTCGTTCCAGCAATTGTGTTGATCTTGAATGTGTTTTTTTTTTTTCCTGGCCCACAAATGCCAAAGAAGTTGGTATAAAATTGAATTAGTTGCCTGACTAGGTTCAAAAGTGACATGCATTTCCTGGCATTGAACACGGGGCTGCACTCTGTTTACTATACGGAATAATGGACATAAAACTGTGTGGATTTTGCTGCTTTTGGCCTCTGCAGTCCCGCCTCTTTTCCTGACTCCACTAACAGTGACGACTTCTCTAACTACGCAGGTAAGTTTTTCTTGCACCTTTAATGTTTCTCCCTGTCCGGCCTCTGCTGACGACACTTTAACCACTCGTGTGGACACGTTCTCACCCTGCAAAACCCACTTTGCTGTCCAGGTTACATTTCTTCCTTTCTCACTGGATGGCAGTTTTTGCTTCCTGTTACCCAGATAAGACATGCAGATACAGATCACATATTAATACCAGCTGCATCTCAGACATACAGTCATTATCTGATTGGAATCTGGCAGATTGTCCGGCCGTATTCGACCGAGCTGAACTGAATTAAACAAGTGAAACTAGAGGGAGTTGGGAACTTTCTCCAAGGTCACTTTTACCGACTCATCTCAGTTCATTTGAAAACACCGCAGTGATGTTTTACATGTACAAATGTGAAAAAAACACTAATTTGTGCTCTTGCTTCAATGATACATCATGATAATAATAGTGATGTTATGTGTGTGGGCTTTACCCTTGTAGACTGTAGAAACATTTAGCAGCCTCTGGCTTTATTGAGCTAATTTGTGGTGAACATGGGTGAATCAAACTTTACCCTGGGAGCTTGTCTGAAGTTTTGCTTGCTAGACGTGCTCCTGAGCCAGCAGTCTGAAGTCTTCACAATCAGACGGCCCACCTGTGGGCCCGTGTGTTGTTAATTAGAGAATTACGGTATAAACAACTGCTGAAATAATTGTTGTTAAAAAGCTATACTCCTTCCAGATCAACTGAATCGGACCATTTTCAGATCCAACCACAGCAGCAGGTTCAGTAAAGCTTCTGTCAGACAAAAAACAAACTTAACAGAAACAGTCTTCATGCTCCTAAAGGTCCAGACGATGTAAATCCAGCCATTCATTTAGTTTCAACACATTTAAAAAGAAGAGGTAGAAGTGGGGGGTTCAGTGCCTTGCTCAGCAGTGCCTGGGAGGTGAACTGGCACCTCTGCAGCTACCAGTCCACGCTCCATACTTGGTCCCGACGAGGGACTTGAACCGGCGACCCTCCAGTTTCCAACCCAAGTTCCTCTGGACAGTTACTGCTGAGCCATAGATTCCCACAAAGTGCTGTTGCAACATTTTAAATGTTCATGTTTGTCCTCTTACTGTTCGCATTAACTCCTGCTTGCATGTACATGTTACCAGTAGCTGGCGGATGAACTCTGACCTTTTGATTGACACCTCACTTGAGCCAATAGAAGCTTCCATGTTCTCCTCAGAGCCTCCGATAGCCAGTAAGTGCCGGTGTTGACAGGAGGAGGCTGCCTCTCTTCTTCCAGTGGACATTACCGGTGGTAATTGTGAATGAGTTGTGCCGCCTGGTGCGCAGAGCAGACAGCCAGAGTTAACGCTGGGTGGAGACTGGAGGGGCGGCGGTGGTTACTGTGTTCCTGCATGCTGATGTTGCTCCCTGGCTGTCAGCAAAAATATGAAACAAAAACATTTGCAACACAAAATAGGAAACTTTCACCAGCTCTAAATGGACAGAGCTTTGAAATGCGACACTGAAGTTGTCTGAGTCAGTGGAGCGCCAGACTGAAAGGAAAGGCCTCTTGACTTTGACGCCATTTTGCATGTTTGTTTTTTTTTCAAATGCCTCCGCGCCTGCGCCAGCCGGAGCCGAGGCATTATGTTTTCAGGCTGTCTGTCCGTCCCATTCTTTTGAACACCATATCTCAAGAACATCTTGAGAGAACGTTCACTTGGACTCAACAATGAATTTGAAAGTTTTTAGTAGTCAAAGGTCAAGATCACTGTGACCTTGTCTATGTCATTCTTATGAACGTGATATCCCAAGAGCGCGTTGAGGGAATCCCTCAAATTTGGCACAAACGTCCACTTGGACTTGAGGACGGACAGTGATTCTAGTTGTTTCTCAAAGGAGGTGTTTGGCTATTTAAAGCAAAATTAACCTGAACTGACACTCTTGGCCTCAAATTTAAAAAAAAATCAGGTCTTAAATTGTACACGCCAAATATTTTCTCCTCTCAGACGTCATGTAGAACATTTAAAAACCAAAATACACCAATAACTAACTGCTGACGACCTGAACCTTTATCTGACATTATCTTCATGGCATTTCTTCGTCATTAGACAGAAAAGCAACAGGAAGCCCGGCGGGGGGGCAGATGAAGGATGACAAAGGTCATGTGTGGAAGTTGAGCCTGAGACTTGGAGGCTGCCACGGTACATTCCTCCCAGTGACCCTAATGCCCGTAAAACCCGTGAAGAAGAGGAGTTGCATTACGTATCACCGTCTTTTGTTTTTCTTCCTCTGCCTGCCTTCATCTCCGTGGCAACCTCCTCGGGATAACCTTTGTTGGATAAACCTTCCTGTGATTGGCTGCAGAGATAGCGCTGAAGGAAAATGTCATAGTGTGATAGAAAGATATGAGGGCTCAGCTGTTTGGTGCGTGTGCGCGCGCGCGTGTGTGTGTGTGTGTGTGTCTGAGTGTGTCTGAGTGTATTCTTCATGTCTGTCCTTGAGTATTGTTTGCTCAATAACCTGATGCTGAGCTCCTGTGCGTGTAAGAATATCTGCATTTCACATCTTTATCTGAACCTTTGTTTACTCTGGAGGAAGCTCTCTGTGCTTTCACACTCACTGCATGGAGACAATTTGTCCTCTGGTCTTAAAATCTATTTTTACTCCATGTGAATACTCAACTAAAATGCAAATAGTATGTTTTTATTTTAAGATTTGATGATTGTATTGGCACATTGTGGTATGACAGCGTCAGAGGTGAAGTTCTCCCTCCTACGGCAGCGTCAGGGTCGCTGCACACGTCACTGACAGCTGTTATTAATGATTTTGTTTTTCTTTTTGGGCCCCCAGATACCAGATTTGTCTTGTTTTCATCTGCTGATGTCAGAACCCAATTGTTCAAAAGTGATCTGACCAGATTTCGGCAACAGAATTCGATCGAATCCTTGATGTGGGTCGCTCAAAAGAAAAAGGTGTTCTGAAATGTGATGACATCAGATCTTAAGAACGGGTTGTTTGATGGGGGAAAAAAAAAAAGATTCTGAAATCAGATTAGATCACAAAGTCCAGTTTTGGTTTTAAACAGATCAAACCTTCAGTACGTGTTGATCAAGACAACCCGGCGTCACTCTGAAGTCGTCAAACTGGCGCCTGGACAGTGACTTATGGCGCCAGACGCTGTTGAAAAAAGCCGACCTTTCATGTTGGCACGATATGCGGCCAGTCGCTGTTCCTTTTTAACATCACCTGGCAGCAGGGCGGGGCAACAGCCAAAGCTAAGGGGGCGGACGACTGAGTAGGTCAGGTAGGAGGGGTGACGGATGGGTCCAACAACCACTGACTTCACCACAGACGCCCGACATTGTGTTGCTGTCGATACTTTAAATCCATCCTCTTCATGTTGGGGACGCTGTAGGTGAACTTGAGCTGTGTTATCAGTCAAAGTGAAGATATATGATAAGTGCTGCCGTCCTCGCCTCTTATTTCACACAATTAATCATGCAAATGTCCTTGTGTCTTTCAGTCAAGACGCCTCCCGCCTCGCCGCTCTGCTGTGAACAGAACCCACCAATTTACATCTTCGGTTTCAGGTCAGCGATGATCGTCCTTCACTTTCCCTCTTCAAACACTTGATAATAAGTTTCCAGTGTGTGTGTGTGTGTGTGTGTGTGTTAATCCGCTGTGTGGTTTGAGTCCTAACATGTCTTCATTGTGTGTGTGTATCAGGACGTAAACACCCCATCATCCAAAGGTCATCTCAAACCGAATGGCAATTAGTGACATATCGTCGCCGGGGACTGATGCTCTGCTGCCGTGGCGACCACGTGTGCGTGTGTTTGTGAGACGTGAGCGAATTGTACAACACACACACACACACACACACACATGCAGAGCTGCTGTGTACAGGTCAGTGTTTCTTGTTTTGTTTTTGTTTGGTTTATGTTTTTGATGCATATTCATCAAATCTGACATGCTCATGAATATTAATGAGGATGTTTGTGCTCATAAATATTAATGAGGGTAACTATAGTCCTGCATAATACGATTGGGAATCTTGCTGTGTTACAGGATTGTAAGGCACCGATGTGTGTGTGTGTGTGTGTGTGTGTGTGTGTGTGTGTGTGTGTGTGTGTGTGTGTTTTCTGTGTATTTAAATTAGTGAGGACATGCAGAGCGTTGACTAATCTCTGGTGGGGTGGACAAAATAACAGGAACACCTGACAAGGTGACGAAATCCAGAGCAACAGCCCTGCAGTAGGTCCTACCTGTGTGGAGTTTACAGCCTCCAGGCGCCGATTTAACTCTGTTCCTATAACAGGTTCTGATTTTCATCTGTCTGTCTGTCCCCTTTTTTTTATAATTTATTTGTTTAAGAAGGGACAGTGTACATCAATGAACATTCCTTTTCAAGAAAAAGAAAAGAAAATGTAGATGCAAACACATAACAATCTTATCGTCGCAGTATAGAGTCGGCCAGCGACACAGAACAGAAGTTTTGCACACATCATGTTTCCTCCAGCGCCTTAAGTATGTGTGAGCTTTATGTCTTGTTTCTGGATGCAACCAAGTAACAATCAGACGGGGGAGAAGCGGCTGTGCGGGGTGTGTGGATAGTGTGTAAGCCTGCAGCAATGCAGAGTCCAGAACATAGATCTTGTTGTAGTTGTGATTAATTGATTGTAGAGTCAGTTATATTGTGAAGTGCGTGGTAACTAAACACAGAATGAAGGAAAGAAAGAACCATAAAATAAAATAAGAACAAACAGAAAGATTGATCTGAACGTCATCTTTCACGAACAAGACGAGAGAATTTCTTTAAATTTGGCACAAGCATCCACTTGGACTTTACGATTAACCAATTAGAATTTGAGGGTCGAAGGTCAGAAGTCAATCTCACCATGACCTTGCATCCGTTCCTTTCTTGTGAACATGATATCTCAATTGGCATTAAGGGAATTTCCTCAGATTTGACACAAACATGCACTTAAGTTTAAGTTTAAGTTTATTCACACGTCAACAACTCAATGAGCCGATTAGATTTTGGTGGTCGAAGGTCAGAGGTCAAGGTCACTGTGGCCTTGTGTCTGTCTCATTCTCATTAACAATATCTCAAGAATGCATCAGGGAATTTCTTCAGATTTGGCACAAACATTCACTCTGACTCAATAAACTGACAAAGTTTTACAAAGGTCAAAAGTCAATGTCACTATGACCTTTCATCTGTCTCAGTCTCACTGACGTAATATCTCAAGAATGCATCAAGGGAATTTCTTAAGATGTGGCACAAACATCTACTTGGACTCCATGAACTGATAAGAGTTCAGTAGACAAAGGTCAGAAGTCAATGTCACGTTGACTTGAGTCTGTTCCCTGCTTGTGAATGCGTTATCTTAGTTAGCATTGAGGGAATTGCCTCAAATTTGGCCCAAACATGCACTTGAAGTAAATGAACTGATAAGACTTTGTTGGTCAAAGTTCAGAGGTCACTGTGACCTTGCATTTGTCTCATTCTCGTTTACGCTGTATCTCAAGAACACATTTAGGGAATTTCATCAAATTTGGCACAAACGTTCACTTGGACACAACGATGAACTGATTAGATTTTTGGTCAACAGTCAACATCTCTATGACTTTAAGTCTGTTCCCTTCTCATGAATGTGATATCTCAAGAACTCATTGAGGGAATTTCCTCAAATTTGGCACAAACGTGCACTTAAAGTTAAGAATGACTTGCTTAGGTTTTGGTGATCAAAGGACAAAGACTACTGTGACTTTACATGACACTTTTTGGGCATAACTCAAGAACTTGTGCGTGAATTATGACATAATTTCACACAAATGTCTGACCGGTTAAAATAATGAAGGTCAAAAGGTCAAAGGTCAGCTTGACTGTGACATCATCATGTTGTTTGGTCAGATACTGAATTGGTGACTCTAATCTTGACACTGTGCTGATTGTATAGATCTGCTGTGTGTGAAACATCCATGTTTTAGAATATCTAGCGTGAAGCAACATCCATATTTGAAGTGTTGTCATGGCAACATATGACTCTGGACAGACATGCAGTTCACTGTAACTGCAACATGACGGTTCGTGGAGGCTTTTAACCTTCAGGCGATGACTCTAGTTTTGAAATATAACTGTTGTTTGTTTACATGAACGTTCCAAAGGGCAGCTCCAGCATGGCAGGGAAATGATCCAGACTTCATAAGAATTCACAAAAGGAAAAAAGAGGCAAAAAATATTTTGTCCTGTTCAAAGGAAATCAGAAATAAATATATGTGTATGTTTGAGATAACATGAATCATGGAAACAGTCTTGTGTGTTGGTGAACAGCTGGCTCATTGCAGAGCGAAGCTGCACGCTCTGAATTCCAAGCAGTTACATTATTAAAATATGCTAATACAAGGACAGGATGCTTTCAGTGTAGCAAAACTCTAAATAACACACCACTGACAGTGTAACGCCATGCTGTTAGCTCCACTGTTATACAGGCACATTAAGAATACAGTGTGTCAGCATGTTTTCACAGCTGCTGCAAACTGTCTTTTCCCCCACTTTTTTTTTTTTAATAACATGGTAACACTGGAGTACAGATTGTAAAAAAAAAGATAAAGGCAGATAAAAAGGAGAAAGAAAGAAGAAATGAACTAAAACATAAATATTAGTTTACAAGATACAGTTTTCTGATAAGTGATGCACGTAAGTCCGAGGAGACACGATACAAATATAGGACACAACAGCAAGTGCCATAACACACACACATAGGTGTGTGTGTGCATATGCATATGTTTATATTCACACACACATTCTTGTGTATCTGCGGGTGCAAAAAGTTAACACTTCAAGCCAGTGGTTCCCAGCTGGTGAGTCACGGTCCGTTCTGAGTGGACCACAAGTGTCTCGCTAACACGTCAAGGTTATAAAACAAAACACACTTTATTTTAAAGCACAGAGCTTTTATTTTGAAGTGCTGACAGCAAACTAGCTTAACGACACGGCCAAACTTAAGTATGATGCTAAATGCATGACACCGTGTGGACTGAGGAGAAATCTGGACCTTGTGGTTGGACCAGTCGGGATCCACTGCTTTAGTTAATGCGTGCTAACTTTGCTTCCCCACCTGTCAGTAGGGGGCAGAAGATAATGTTAGCTCAGAGCGTCTTTTCCTCCAGGCAGCTGCCTCCCTCTCACTCAGACTCACCCTGGCTCTGTGTCTGCAGCTGCAGCAAAGTCTGGGGACGGACTGACAAAACAAAAGAATGGTGAAGAATGGTAGTTGACTAAGACGTCTCCAAGTCTTTGTCTTTCAGTGGCCAGCAGTTTCCCACACATTCATTCATTTGTGGCGGCCTGACACAGTTAAAACATCTGCCGCTATGTAAAAGAGATTTCGACTGGTTGCTCTGTGTTTACATCTTGTGTCGGCTGCTCGTGGAGAACAGGAAGCAATAGGATCGACAGGAAGGCGACACAGACACTCTGACAAAACAGAAAAATGAGGAGGGAAGTATTAAAAAGCCTTTATCTGCACGTGGATCAGCCTCGTATTCCACCCACTACTCGCCCACATTGAAATATAAGTGGTCAATGTAAAGCGCCTCATGAATGTGGATGAGCCATGATCAGCAAAACCCCTTGATGCTTTGTGTGTGCGTGTTTACAGCATCAGACCAAATGGTTGTGACCTCCAGCAAGGCCAAATGCTTTATCTCGCAGTGTTAGCTCGAGTGAAAAATAATTTATGTGATTGGGATCTGCTCCAAAAGTTAATGGGTTCGTCGCTGGTGGTTTCGCCCTGTGAATAAGTTCCATGAAAACTGGTCCAGTAGTTTTTCTGTCATCCTGCTGACAAACAAACTCAAACATAACCTCCTCAGAGGTTAATATCAGCAGACTGAACAGGGATGAAGCTGTTGTGTATGTGCGCTGTATCGTTTGGCTTTCAGTCTGTCTGAAGTACAAAGACTGTTTAGAGCGCCGCTGTGAGACTGACAGCTGATACTGAGATGTGACTGATGTCTCTTTGTGTCAGTGCTGAGCTCTGTGCTTTCTCTGAACATGACAGCAACTCTCATTATCACAAAGGCACTGTGTGCTGATATACAGTATAAACTGTTTTGTTGTCGGGTCCTTTTAATGCTCGCATTAATGCAGCAACTGATGTGGTACAGATTCCTTAGCTGTGCGAGCAGAGTGTCTTTATGGTCTGTTGGTCCAGGCTGAAACATCTCAGCATGTGCTGCGTGGATTTCCATGAAATTTGGTACAAATATTCAGATTTTCCAGATGTTGTATCCTAACGATGTTGGTGACTCCTGACTGACGGTTCGACCTTTGGTTTTCAATGAAACGTCTCAACATGAATTGGATTGACTGTGATGAAATGTGGTTCAGACATTCTTATCTATATCTAAAGGTGCAGAAACACCAAACCAACACCAAAGAACTAGCGGCGCCGAAAGCCAACTGTTGCGTCGTCTACGTCACCTCACGTCGCCCTGTGTCAGTTGCATTTGAACACACTACACGGACTACATCCGACGGCCAAGTAGCACGTATTTGCCGGTTGGATCCAAACGGAGAGCCGGGGCTAGCTCAGAGACTAGCGGAGGCTAACTGGCTGTGCTTCCCTCCGGTCATGCTGCGGCTAACGCTCCGCTAGCCGCTCCCAGCTAGCTCCGGTTTGTTATTCAGGTTAAAGTGGGAAGAAGCAGCGGGTCTGTGGGGCAGCTGAGTGAAGTGGAGCCTGAGGAGGAAGCACCGGTTAGCCCCGGTTTCACTACAGACAGATTCACTCGCTACAGGGGCGAGGAAATAAAACCTGAACAGCCAATCAGAGTGATCTCTCTCACTGACAAGCTCCGCCGCCGATTCAACATGCTCAATCGGCCAAAAAGCTGCCGACGCTGTAGTGCCGACAGTGCGGGAAACACAAAAACTAGGGCGACAGACGCTCACTGATGGCCCGACTTTGGTCGACGGTCGACCGTCAGCTTGGTGTGTCAGGGCCTTAACAAATCAGCACCCCACAAATGGTCTCATCACTTTGTGTACTTGATATAAAGTTACATACTTGGCATAAAATTTCGTAGGTTGGCTTTCAGAAAATAAAGTTACAAGGTTTGTTTTAGGAAAGTAATGCAACATAAGTTTAGGAAAAGAAATATCACTAGTCTTGAGTGTCCACCTTGAAACAATGCTGATTGTATAGATTTTCTGTGCTGTCGGGGGAAGGTGTGTCTGTAACATCCATATTTTTACAGACATGATGTAAACTGTAAGAGGAACTCAATCAGACTGTGGGGCAGTAATTCTAGTTTTTTCTGGTTCGCGAAGTTCGACCTTAGAAACATGACATAAAACAGGGTAGTAAACAGAAGAAAGCAGCACAGAGTCAGTCTCTCTCTTTTAAACTCAGTTTTGAGTCATTTGATAAAAGACAAGTGCTGCTGGGACGGAGACAGACAGTATTTGTAGCTGAGATGACAGAGACTCAGAAGTTACAGAGCTGGAGCTGGAAAATACTTGCAGCTACTGCAGAGTCATTTGTTCCAGGAGTGAATGTTGATCATTACCTTTGTCACTTAGCGGGTGTTTTGTCCACAGGAGAGGGGCTTTAGTGTTGTTCAGTTAATATCATTAGTAGAAGGTCAACAAAGTGATGCATCATTAAATGTTCTGCACTTGTCTTTAACCTCTGTAACCCCCCCCCCCCATCAGATTATTATGGAGAAACAAATGGCCATGGCTTTAGTGTTGGCTGAAAATTAAATAATGTTTTTACACATTCATTAATTCCAATCACTTCTACTTTAGCATTCAGTCAGTGAACCCCTCCTGCACAAGACTTCTGCACAGATGTTTCACATTGAAAGCCCTGCAGTGACTCAAAGGACATCACAGTTCTCGCAGACGCCTTCCATGAACACGGAGGATTCAGTGTCATTGGCAGTAGCTTAACACTGATTTAAAAAAGTAGAAGCATATGTATTAAAACAGAGTTTGAGCCAGTAGGTACATTTTAAAACCAGTAAATCTCATGAGCTCAGAACCACACTAGTAGTAAATATCTTATTGGGTCGGCGACAGGTTGGTTGATTTTACTGCCAATTCTCAGCTATCAATTACAACCTGACGATATGTAATCAATACTGGTCTGTTGCCAGATGATGAAGGATGGAAATGTTAATGAGACTCCTTGTGTGTCACCACCCCCACATCTCACGATTGATCGATAAACACGCTTTGTGAGCCATTGACTGAACACGTTTCAGTCGCAGGCTTGCGACTGAAACTCTCCGTCACTCTGCTGCTGCTGACCGATGGATCGAGACTCTGAAGCCTGCAGTCAAGATGTCGGTTTTGGTTGATTTTGCTTTCGAAAGCCCGATGCCCACTAACCAGCCATGTAATGTTTAAGAGGATTATAAAACGTAATGGTGTCCTGAGTCTAGCACTCCGTTTACTCAATGAGGTTTAGCACCACGTTTGGAAGCGCTATCCATTTAGAGATGATGACATTTCAATGTTTTGCCTGCCCTCCGGTCTCTGCTGGTTAGCTAGCCTTTGCCGCTCTGGAGAGTAACTGGCTTTTTGAGCCGCAACACCTCTTCAGCACTGTTGCGTATGTTAACACCTCTAGTTGTGCCGACACTGATAACGATGCTAGATCGGGTCAGCTTACTCACGGGCATAACCTGGGGAGAGGCCAGTGGGCACAATGTTTCCAGAGCAATGCTCTTGGATCATGATGATATTCCGTCTATCCATTTTCATCCGCTTATCTGGGGCTGGGTCACGGGGGCAGCAGGCCAAGCAAAGCACCCCAGACATCTGCCCCGGGGCCTCCTACCAGCAGGAGGCGCCCAGGAGGATCCTGATCAGATGCCCGAGCCACCTCAACTGACCCCTTTCGACGCGAAGGAGCAGCGGCTCTACTCCGAGCTCCCCCCCTTGCTCTAAGGCTGAGTGCAGCCATCCCATGGAGGAAACTCTAGAGCTTGTGACCATAGGTGAGGGTTGGGATGGAGATGGACCAGTAAATTGAAAGCTTTGCTTTCTGGTTCAGCTCCCTCTTCACCACGACGGACCGGCGCAGCACGCGCATCACTGCAGAAGCCGCACAGACCCGCTGATTCATCTCACGCTCCATTCTACCCTCACAGTGAACAAGACCCCGAGATACTTGAGCTCCCTCGCTTGAGGCAGTAAAGGGGGCAAACCACCGGTTTCCAACAGAGGACCATGGCCTCAGACTTGGAGGTGCTGACTCTCATCCCAGCTGCTTCACACTCGGCTGCAAAACGCTGATGACGATATTACTAGCAGTAATAGTGAAGTTTGTGGCGCCGCTGCCTTACACCAGCTGCCATCAGACCTGAGTGGTGCACAGTGCAGTAAACTGAAGGGTAGCAAAATTAACCTACAGACCAAGATGTGTAATGGGTTGAAAATATTCTTGGCGTTCCTTGTTTGTATCTTTGGAGTTAGGCCTTATTCTGAATGTGAATCACATTAAGATGTGGGAAACGCTGATGCTATTCAGGTTCCAAGGTACGTCAGTAAAGTCAGTGTCTCTGGCACATACTGAGTTAAAGATGTGGCAAATCAACTCCGACTAGCTGTGTCAGAAACTTGATCAACATTAGCCGTGAGAGTCCTGCGAGACACAGTCTGGGCTTTTCTGAGGTGCATCCACAAGTTGTTTTACTGGTAGATCTTTACAACAAGTCACTGAAAGAACAAAGCAGGCATGACTTATTGTATGAGCCAAAATATTGCGGCAGTTTCAAGTTGTTGCACACGGTGCCAGACTTTGAATCTGCTGTGACTGGCAGTTTGTGGTGCCCTGATGAGTCCTCTCGCTGTAATGGCTCGGATCGGCTCCCTTCAAGGCTCTGTTTGAGTGAGGATGATGGGACTAAAGACTTCGGCTCCTCCCTGAAGGTTTGTGTTCTGCTGATGGGAAACCATCACCATGAGCGGATTTATTGGCTTTTAACCTACAAATTGCCTCTGCTGTTTTCTCAGCATTAATGGCTGATGGGAGGATTTCACTCCGTCTCTTGCCCACTGATGGCAGCTCTAATGAACTCAAATACTCCATTTCACCCACGAGCAGCGGGCAAATATATGACTCTCTGTAATGTTCCTGAGAAATGCTCTTACCGGTGTCGTCTGAGTGAGGGTTTCTAACGTTGGATCTTTGTTTGGATGTAATTGTGCAGTCAGAAGTCTTGCTGCCTTGAAGCGTGAATCATTTCACGTCTGTATGGAAAACACACTTCATTAAGCTCAAGGCTGCACATCCTCCCTTTCATTCTTCTTACAGGATCAGTGTTGCGCCAGTGTTCTTCAGATATCTACCCGAGGTTACTTCTTGTTTTGGTATGATGCTTTATGTGCACTGTCAGTTCTCTCTGCTGATGTTTGGCAGCTTCCACAGCGATGCGTCACTGTGTTGACCTTCTACTAATAATGATGAGCCTTCGCCCCGCAGGGACCTGATCCAAATGTTTTCTTTGCTGATTTGTTTCCCTTCATTGGCCTTCATTTAAAACACAGATCTGCAGGCTTTTAGAAAACCAAATTCCAGAACCCAAGGAAATGTTTTAGCCCATTAGCGGAGAACATTGGCAGTGTAAATGGTTTGTGTTTGTGTGGAGGTAATGGACTGAAGTAGGAGATAATTAAAAATAATGAGCTGTGCAGTTTGTATCTGTAGCAGCGATGTGATCTACTGACATCAAGAAGCATCACTGATGACATTTCTATGCCTCTGCACTGACGACAGCTGTCGCAAGGGACAATATGCGTTCTGGTTGTTCATCCGTCTGTCCGTCCCATTCTTGTGAATGTGATATCTCAAGAACACCTTGAGGATTTTTTTTTTTTACAAATTTGGCACAAATGTCCACTTGGCCTCAACAATGATAGAATTTGGTGGACCTCACAAAACATGTTTTTGGCCATAACTCAAGAATTCAACCACTAAGTTTCACACAAATGTCTGATAAGATAAAATAATGAAGTGACGACATTTCCTAATCAAAAGGTCAAAGGTCAGCTTGACTGTGACATCATCATGTTTTAACGTCATATCTCAGGAACAGAAGGGGAGACATTTGCTCAGATACTGAATTGGTGACTAATCTTGACACTGTGCTGATTGTATAGATCTTCTGTGTGTGAAGCCTCCATGTTTTCACTGACATGGATGTGAAGTGTAAGTGCAGCTTGGCTAGTTCACGTAGACATACAAATGCAGGGCAGTAATTGTAGGTTATTTTTATCCCTCCCATTCTTTTTAAGTGCTGCTTTATCCCTCTGTACAGGGTTACAAGAGGTTGTGGTTAAAATCTTCCCCTGTGAAATGGGACAACCCTTCAGGAGCCTGAATAATAAAATAAATAAATATAAATAAATAAAAAATGAATAAATAAAATAAATTTAAAAAACTAGATGCTGGACAAGAGATGCTACAAGTCATTTATCTGATGGAGATAGAAAAGCATGGATGCTCGCAATTTGTTCCCTTTAGTTTTACGCTCTTAATTCATCAAACAAGTCATCAAATTACAAAGAACTCTGCTTCATGACCAGGCCACTCGCAGCGCTCTGTAGGCTAACGTTAGCAACCTGTGAGCCAACTCTGCTCAGGTGCACTGATGTTCGAGGAGAAGAAACAATTTAACTGCTAAATTTCAGGTGTCGTATGCCATCAAACAAAGTCAGGGAATGTGGCGTGGAATATGTCAGACTGCAGGACTTTCATGCACAAATCAGCAATAATAATGAAATGCTAACCAGCTAGCTAGTTAGCTCCTGAGACATCAGCATTGTTATAGATAAGACCATATAATACATTGAAACGACCCTGAATCAAGATCATACAGTGAACCAAAATATATGCAACACTTTTATTTTTGCTCCCATTTTTCATGAGCTGAACTCAAAGATCTAAAACATTTTCTATACACACAAAGGGAGGGAGCATGCAATTGGCAGAGCTGTTGCCCATGAATTGAATGTTCATTTCTCTACCATAAGCCGTCTCCAAAGGCGTTTCAGACAATTTGGCAGTACATCCAACCGGCCTCACAACCGCAGACCACGTGTAACGACACCAGCCCAGGACCCCCACATCCAGCACGTTCACCTCCAAGATGGTCTGAGACCAGCCACCCGGACAGCTGCTGCAACAATCGGTTTACATAACCAAAGAATTTCTGCACAAACTGTCAGAAACCGTCTCAGGGAAGCTCATCTGCATGCTCGTCGTCCTCATCGGGGTCTAGACCTGACTGCAGTTCGTCATCGTAACCGACTTGAGTGGGCAAACGCTCACATTCGATGGCGTCTGGCACGTTGGAAAGGTGTTCTCTACACGGATGAATCCTGGTTGTCACTGTTCAGGCAGATGGCAGACAGCGTGTGTGGCGTCGTGTGGGTGAGCGGTTTGCTGATGTCAGCGCTGTAGATGGAGTGGCCCATGGTGGCGGTGGGGTTATGGTCTGGGCAGACGTATGTTATGGACAACGAACACAGGTGCATTTTATTGATGGCATTTTCAATGCACAGAGATACCATGACGAGATCCTGAGGCCCACATCCCAGTTCTTGCATGGTCAGCATACTCACTGGACATGTCACCCACTGAGCATGTTTGGGATGCTCTGGATCGGCGTATACGACAGCGTGTTCCAGTTCCTGCCAATATCCAGCAGCTGGGCACAGCCATTGAAGAGGAGTGGACCAACATTCCACAGGCCACAATCAACAACCTGATCAGCTCTATGCGAAGGAGATGTGTTGCACTTGAGGGAAATGGTCTTTTGTGCGTATAGAAAATGTTTTAGATCTTTGAGTTCAGCTCATGAGAAATGGGAGCAAAAAGATATTTTTTCATTTATGTTTTTGTTCAGTGTACAATGGTTATGGTAATTTTGAAAACTGTATTAACAAAGAAAACACAGTTGGCAGTTTGTGGGCCGGCGCGGTTCTAGTGGATGATTGAGGCATTGTGTCTCTAGTGTTTTGTTGTTGTTGTTTTGTGTCATCAAAGTGAGAGTCGACTTGATGATACAGAAAGGAGAGAATTTTAAACATGCCAGACCTGATAAACTTTAGGACCAGCTCTGACACCTGAAATCCTTCACTTGGGGGAAAATTGCTCCCAAATGTGACTTATGTTTGGCATCTAATTTGCTGCACTTCACCAGTTTGTTCAGCAAACAGCACAAACTGATTCATGTGTGAATGTTGTCATTTTACATTTTGATTCGAGGGGTTGAGGAAGCTGTGGGAACTATCCCAGAACAAACAGAACAGAAGCAGATGAGTGGACAATCTTAAACCACAGTAGGAACTTGGAAACAACTTGAATTGGACTTTGGCAGCACGTCCGTATCATTGTTTATAAGAAGTACAAATATGAAGCAGATGTGCACTGACAGTGTTCACGCATGGTCACTTTCTTTCTTACAAATAAAGGTTTGATTTGAACATCCAGCCTGCAGTGGACAGATAGATCACTGCGCAGCTCTGATATCAGGTTCCAGCAGCGGGATTAATTTCCAGACTTTGTCCCTAAAGAAATAAGGACATGTTGTGACTGCAAATCATCTGGAAGGAGATACAGTTAGTGGAGAAAAGGAGGATGTGGATGTGAGTGGAGTGAGAGAATTTGTAAACAGAGATGGGACACTGTTTGAATTTTGATACCAGGGATTTATCCGAGGACGCACCTTGGGGATTTTAAAAAGCGCTTGCTGATGCTCATTCTAAGGTTTGACCTGAGAGTTTAGGACACTTTTTATCCAAAACCAAACACTCTGCTCAGTAGTCCTGTGGTGGTGGTGGTGGTGGTGGTGGTGGGGGGGGGGGGGGGGGGCTGGTTTGCAGCCGAGTGTGAAGTGGTTAAATTAGTGGTTCTCTGCTGGAAAAAGGTGGATAAGCCCCTCCTGGTTGGGAGAGAGTTACTGCCAAAGCAAAGGAGTTGAAGTATCTTGAAGTCTTGTTCATCAGTGAGGGTAAATGCAGGGTGAGATGGCGAGCGATATGGCAGCATCATGTGGCCGCTAATGACCTTCGGGTAGTGACGATGGCAGATACGAGCAGCTGATACTGGTGCCTCTATAGTGTGACTGGGCTCACCCTTATGACACATTTCCAACACATCTGATAACAAAGCCTGGAGATGTGCTGCTTTCCTCCGGTGACGTGCCCCATTGTGGAATTCACTTGATTGGCTAAACATGCTGCTAGCTGGTGATACTTGGTTCTCATAAACTTTCTATTCTGTCTAAACAATCCACCAACATCTGTATCTGAAAACATATGAGGCAATGTCACGGCTGATACCTGTTTCATTTCAGAGCCACATCGCCTAGTTGGCAGCTTGGTCCATGTTTTAGTAAGCCAGCTGCATCTGGCTGGATGGACTCATTCGCATAAAGCTGGGCCATTTGCGGTGGTTCGTGCATCTGATCAGGATCCTGGGTGTCTCCCATTAAAAGTTTTCCAGACACGTCCAGCTGGTAGGAGGCCCCGGGGCAGACTCAGAACACGCTGGAGGGATTATACATCTGATCTGACCTTGGGACACCTCAGGGTCCCCAGGAGGAGCTGGAAACGTTGCTAGGCACAGGGACGTCTGGGATACCTTGCTTAGCCTGCTGCCCACACCCCACCTGGGACAAGGGGATGAAAATCTATAAATGGATCTTCATGGAAGGCCATTTCTCCAGTCTAAAGTCTGACCCTGGTATTCCTCTGGGACACCTGAAGCAGCACTCAGAGGAAGGTGCAAAGAAATAAAGTGGGATATTTTGACCATGACATATAAATATGGTATGTATCAACAGACCACAGTAAATGCCATATCAGGTGCTGCAGTGCACTTGCTTTTCTGCCATTTCACATCATCTTTTATTGCAAACCAGAGAGTAGTTTTCTACAGTTAGTTAGTTAGTTACAATTTTATTAAAGTGTCCTGCACACCAGGGTGGCCATCCCGCACGGGCTTACAAGACACTCGCTTAAAATACACATATTACAATCCAAGACAGCCAAAAAAGGATACAGTCAATATACTCGGAATGCGGCTTA
Source organism: Epinephelus cyanopodus (assembly GCA_026686955.1). Lineage (NCBI taxonomy): Eukaryota > Metazoa > Chordata > Actinopteri > Perciformes > Serranidae > Epinephelus > Epinephelus cyanopodus. Next base: position 1,328,514 of record CM048934.1, on the reverse strand, counting down.
CGGATACAGAGTTCTCCTTCGTAGCTGCCATGCCTTCTCCAAAAACCTACTTAAAGTAAACACTTCTTCCTTAAATAGCCAACATAACATAGAACATTCAGATATCCAAAACAAATCAGGATTCTTTACCTGGATCTTTTCAAATAAAATGTTTCTTAAACCATGATAAAGTGGACAATGAAACACAAAATGAAATTCATCCTCCACAACTCCTAGGTCGCAAAGCACACACAATCGCTGTTCTTCAGGAATACCTTTATACCTACCTACCTCAACTGCCAAGGGTAAAAACCCGCTCTTAGTTGAGCACAGAGGGACCTCTGTCCTTTCTTTAAATTAAAAGAGACATAAGGTTCAGTGGAATACTCACTTGTAATCTGGATATAGTTTCTCAGTTTTGCTTTTCTCCAAATATCCACCTTCCATTGCTGTTGGTGTAACAGTGACAGTTTCTGTTTGACCACCTTTAAATTACACTGTAAATTATTCATAAAATGTGCATTTAAATCCAAGAGTGAAAAAATTGAAGATATCTCTCTGATCCATGCATGGTTGTGTACTTTATTCCAATTAAATATACTTTTTGTTAACCTCTCCTCTGGCAGTTGAGTTAGGCGGTTCCACAGCCTGATCATCTCACATCTCTGCCTTGCCAAACAACTTTCCCAACCTGTATCACCTTCGATAGCTAACTTAGTAGTGTACTTATGCACCCCAAGGAAGCACCTCAAAGCTCTATTCTGAATAGTTTTGCATTCGGCAGCCTCCTCAGCGCCCCACACTCCTGCTGCATAAAAAAGGATAGAAGCAACCATAGAGTCATATAGTTTGGTGTAAGTAACAAAACCCAGATCAGGACATAGTTTCAGTTTACCTAGTATGGCACCCAGAGCTCTACCTGCTGAGTCTGCCAACATTTTCCTTCCCTCTGAAAAATTCATAAATTCATTGAAAATAAAGCCTAAGTATTTATAAGAGGGGGTATAACTCAAATTCACTGACCCAAAAAGAAATCCATAATTGCTCTGCTGCTAACACCAACTAAACACCTTTGTTCAATGAAATAATGCATGCAAGCAAGTAATTCCTGCTGGGTTAACTGACACTGACTGAAGAAGTGATGAGCATAACTTCTACATTCATGCAGACCCAATTATCTCATTCTTGAATCTCATTCTTTCGGTCACTACCCAGAGCTCATGACCACGGCTGAGGGTTGGGACGTAGATGGACCAGTAAATCCGAAGCTTTGCCTTCCCTCTTCAACACAATGGTCCAGCACAATGCTGGAATTGCGCCACACCGCAGATCCATTTCATGCTCCGTGTTACTCCCTCAACTCCTTCACTTGGATCAGCATCTCTCCCAATCCAAGATGTCAAGATCAAAACGTTATTCCAAAGATTAGATTTCGGATTTATTTGTTTTCAAATGTGTTCCTTGAGCAATCGGACCAACAGTTAACTGAGAGGAGATTCCTTTCCTTTGTGCATTGCATTGTGGGTCAGTAGTGTCCATCAGCAGCAGATGTGGTCTGCATACAGATTAAAAAGCTGCTTAGAATCTTAATGTACTGTGGTGTTGTTACTGAGGCAGAGGAGGAGCTGCGGGGTAAACGAGACCCCGTGCCAGTGTCCACAGATCTAAAGGAGGATTGAATAATCCAAACCCATCAGCCTCAGACCTCCAGCCCTGTGGGACTCCCAGGCCTCCAGAAATCCTTGAAAGTTTGTGAATCTGAAAAAAATAAACCCAGCGGCCTTGAAGGATGGTTACTAGGTGGAGCAGCTTAAATATAGCTGAGGTTCTTAGAGCACTTTACAGCTTGTGATCTGTTTGATGAGTTTATTTCTGCCCTCAGGCTGAGCAGCGTGAAAAAGAACCAGAGCTGTTGTTGCGGGAACAGTGTGACTGTACGTCAAGCTGTATCTGAGGAGAAGAGATTCACTGAATACACTGACGTCTGCACACAAGGCTATACAACTTCATCTCTTCTTTCCCACAGTATTTGACGTTAGTATTTGACCTTAACCTGTTGTATCAGGTCTATAAGACACATTATAAGTTCTCTGCTGATGCACTTCTTATTGTTATCATCATTATAAAGACATTCTTTGAAAGCTACAGAAAACCAGCAAGGTGAAGAGGAGGCAGGGTGACTGTTGTTCTCATACTCTGACAAATGAAATGTGTTGTTGAGTTGACAAACTAATATTTTCCTGTTAATTGGAATCTTTGTTTTCTCATCGCATAATTGTGGCATAATCTCAACAAAGCAAGATGCCACAACAGTTTTGTATGACTGCAGAATAACTGCAGTTAGCAGTGACATGTATGTCTGCCTCGGGTTGGTACACACCTTATTTGTGTAAGTTGTGCAGTTTAGGCAAGAAGTGGCAGTATTCACCGACTTTAGAGTGAGAACACGTTGCCATGAACAAACAATTCATGCTGTCACATTGTCATTTGATACTGTATCTATCAAAATATTGATTATAAAACTTTAAGCTACAATAATAACAGGATATAGTCTGCATTATCGCCCACTCTTGTGCCTCTGTCTTTTAAAACCAACTGATAAGAGCCACACAGTGAAATATTTGCCCCGGGCCCGTCTCACAGTTAATCTGGCCACGACTGCAGCCAGCCCTGTCTTTTAGAAAAACATTTATATACAACTCATTTGAAACAGCAGATACCTTTTTGAGGGAGAATGTAATGCAGAGGATATTATGTTTTCTATTAAGATAAAGAGGAAATGCTAATTTCGCCGTCACAAAAATGTTGATACTGAATGTTTATTTCAGTCGTTTTCTGCCAGAGCAGCAGCCCATTTGCCAGAAGAAAGTTTTGATATTGTCCATTTCCACGAGCCACAGTTTCGTTACATATGCAGGATTCATGTGCACAGATCAGTGTTTTGAAATTAACATCGTAATTGGGCTGATTTCTGCCACACTGCTGTTAGAGAACAACAAACAAAACTGGTTGTGATTCAGCGAGTCATTGCTGTTTTTCCTGCGGCTTTGTATCCACTCAACATGGTGTTTTTCCAACCCGTCACTCTTTTTCAGTGGTGACAGTGCCGTGGAAAGTCCTTGTGTTTTAGACATGACTAGTTTTATAGCAGGGACTGTGCTCCCAAAACCAGGTACTTAATTCCAAAACATGATCTGTTCTTAACCATTACCAAGTGTGTGGTTTGTTCCTAAATCAAATCATGTTGATCACAAACATGAAGTTTCAACTTATCAGCAACAACAGTGTACAGATGTAATGATTTGCAGTGATTTGCAGAGACATGCAATTATTTAGCATTTATTCTGGTGACTGGATTGATAACAGGCAATCTTGCAATACACGAATCACTCATAGTGACTACAGCATTAGTTTTATTGATCAGTACCATTTTATTACATTTAACTGCAACCAATCTTTCCTTAACCTTAAGCAAAGAGCTTCTTTTTTCCCTTAAACAAACCTATAACTTTACTTTCCTAAACTTAACCTACATAACTTTGCTAAAATCTACCGACATAACTTTACTTCCCTAAACTTAACCTATGTAATTTTACTTTCCTAAACCTATCCTACTTGATTTTACCTTTTTAATCTTAATCTCTGTAATTTACTAAGCCAAACCACAGACAATAGTCTGGAGGCGAGCTGTGGGTTCTGGTGTCACAGTCCTGCATTTTGTATGTAGCACAGTACATAAATCTAGTGTTTTGTTACCTCAAAGAATTTTCTCTGGACATGATTCAGGCAGCTATAAGGTTGTCACCACAACGTAATTATAAATGCAATTTAGCAATATGCAGTTAAATCCAGAAGCTGGACACACTGTGTGGAGGGAGATTAACTTTTGTTTGGCTTTGAAGTAAGATATCAAGAAATTGTACTTGTAGTGTTATAAACATACATTAAAGAATCATTTGATTTTATTTAAAAACAGTCCATGTCATCCAAGTACACTAAACTCACACAAAGACAGCTAGTAAATCAATGAATAAATAAATCCTCTCTCAGTGTTTTCTTCACCTGCAGCTTGAGCTGAACATAAATTACATGCTGCTGCTGCTGGAACATAATGGACAGATACATTAGTGTAAATAATAAGCATCATAGGATGCATGGATGAGTTCTGTGTGTGTGTGTGTACACAGAGGCAGATACAGTTAATACTCTTGAATAACGATCCGCTTAGTATGTAAAATATTCACAACTCATCTCCAGCCTGCCGGAAAATCTGTTGTGAGTGTGTGTTCTTCAGCAGCTGGTGCTGAAAGGCCTCGTAAACATAAAAAAAAATCAAACTTGTGAAATATGTTAATGTTTATGCTCCTAGACGAGAAAACACATCTGTCTCTGCAGTGTTCATTAAACTGAAGCAGCAGAGATGGAAGTGCACACTTTATGCCTTTTTGCTGATGATACTCTAGAGTTTATCTTAAATTACAGAATTAAAAATATACTGAATAAGGTTAGTTGTAGAGGAGACATTTCCACATTCTGTCTCATCGCAGATCTGCCACATCATTGATACGCATCCTCAAAATTTACACGCCTTGTATTTCTCTTGTGCTTGTCAGCAGTTAAAGAAACACTTTTCACGTCTAGTGAGGAACATAATGGCGCCTGGTGGCAGATTGTGTAAAAAGTGCTGTGAGTGGTCGGAAGACTAGAATAGAAAGGTGCTGTACAAGTGCAGTCCATTTACCATTTCCTTTTCTGAAAACCACGTTTGTAGATCATCATGGACTGGATACCTTGAGACTTAGCATTGACACTTTACTTTTCAACAAGATTGTGGTTAAATTTACACATAAGAACCACTTGGTCATGGTTAGGAAGAGATCATATTGTGGCTTCAAATACTTGGGTTTGGCAGCACAATCCTGGCAGGAAAAGCAGCAGTGTCTCAGTAGAAACCTACTGCTTTCTGTGCATAAAGAAATGCTGGAAAAACAACAAGGACTTGCTACATCGTAACTGGTTTTGTTGCTTGTTGGTCTGAAACGGTGGCCTGCTGCCTGCTGCCTGCTACACGCCCTCCACCTCCACCATCACTTTAGAAATGTTATGAAACACGCAACATGCGCGTGGTTTGTAGAAAAAAAGAGTTTAGTGTTTAAACATGAGGTTTGATTATATTATTGTCGCATACAGATAAAATAAGATAAACCTGAAAGGACTCTGCAGCTTCTTATATTACGTTGTTACCAGCAGAATTTCCAACTGACGCCTTTAGTGGCAAATCTTACAGATGTGACCTGTGCCATCCGGCTGTGTTATGAACTGACTAAGTTGGTTTGTGTATCATACTGTCACCACCGGTGCCGTCTGGCCAACCAGCAGCATATCATGCCGTAGTGAAAGGCAGCATTTGGCGTCAGGGTCTGACTCCAAAATCCCTGACGAAGCGGCTTTTGGATGTTTTCAGAATAATAATGATAATAAACTTTATTTACAGCACTTCTCTAAACCAGAGTTACAAAGTGCTTCACAGCACAACACCATAGAGTATGAAAAACAACAAAGTTAAAGAACATCATTCACAAAAAATGCAGTTTAACAACACATACATGCATATACACATATGTACATTTGTGCTCATTCAAAACTTTTCCTCTCTCTTTCATTCTGTACCAACTGTGAACAGTTAACGGATGCGTCATTAAGGCAAGTGAATAGGCAGTTACAGTAGTCTAGGTGTGAGAAAATGAGGGAAAGGATTAGTTGTTCAGCTGTGTTTTTTGGAGAGAACTGGTTTGATCTCGGCAGTGTTTCTAGTTTGTAAAAAGCAGGATTGAGTAATGAGCTGATTAAGGTTTAGGTATGGCTCAAAGCCAGCTCCCAGGTTTCTAGCTGAGTGTTTCATGTTAGCAGTTAGTGCGCTAAGGTGCAGGGTGATACTGTTAGAAGTGTGGTCAGGACCAATAACCAAGACCTCTGTCTCATCTGTGTGAAGCTGTAGAGAGTGGTGAGCGTAACAGTGGTAGGACACAGAGGTGAAACTGTGGATAACATGACCAAGGGGTAAAAGATACAAGCTGAATAAAACAGGGCCAAGGGGTGAACCCTGTGGGACACCACATGACAACAGAGCAGTTGAGGAACTGAAGCTGTCAACAGTGACTTTGAACTTTCTATTTAACAAATAGGATGCAAACCAGTTAAGAGCAGCTCCTCTGAGACCAGTTTCTGAGTCTGCTGAGTAAAACTATGATCAGCTGTATCAAAGACAGAATGAGAATAAACCGAGGACAACAGGTAAACTAGGTGCTTCTTGTTAAGTGTTCTTCCTCTCTTGAAATGATTGTGTTACCTTTTGCATTTCAGTCCTGCTCTGTGTTTGCACTCCACACCATGATTTGTGGTCCAGAGTAAGAAAATCTGAATCTGAAAACACAGCGTCTGCTCTAATTCACAGCAGGGTTCCTCCCACAGGAAAACGTATTCGTGGAAGCGAGTAAGGGCTGCTCACCCTCATTTTCCCTCAAGCTTAGTGAGTGAAACACTATATTTTATGCAAGTATACTAGTTCTAAGTTCAGCGAAGGCGGGGCACGTCCACGATGAAGCGCAGCAGGAAACTGCACAGGAACATCATGCTCCAATTACAGCTGCCGTCTTTTATTTCACTAATTATCAGAATGAAAGATCAGTAGAATAAAACCAGCTCTGATCAGAGGAAACAAGCTCAATCTGACAGAAATGTTATTCTGTTTGATCAAATTATACAAATGTGATCGGCCCTATCAAAGAGTGACGGTCTGTCATGTCAATGGTTTTTTTCTTATATATGTAAAGCATCAAGGCTGTTTCTGAGCATGCTCGCTCACTTGGGTTCAGTCGAAGGTCAGCTTTTGGCCTTTTGCAGTCCGAGTGGTGCATCATCTTTAAGACTTTTCTTTGGATGTATGATCTCATCTGTTCAGCACACACCAGCAGTGTGATCTCAGCCCAGGCGCCAGGGGAAAATAAATACAAATACACTTCATTTGTACGTTTCATACGTGTCAGATCAACGTCTCCAAAGTGAGGTAGTATATGAGCTGACTTTGTCATCAGGAGCATTTCACTTGTGCGAGACGCCTGCCAAGCTGCAGACCACTGTTTGAGACCAACGAACACAGGTTTGCTGGGTCCAAAAAAACAGTTGTTTTTTAGTGAGCCATTACAGCATCTCCAGAGACTTTTTAGCCGCCAAAAGTGGGTGTTTTTCACCAACACATTGCTGTGTTTCCTGCCAAGACAGAGACACAAAAACCACTTGTTTTATTACTGAGATTTCACTGTCTGCAACTCTTTTTAGCCTCAAAAATGCACCTTTTAAGCCAAAAGATGATCTTTTCTGAACCATAACCAAGTAGTTTTTGTGCCTTAATTGAACTACTCAACTAGACACAGAGCAGACGGAGAGGAAGAGACACAAAAACGTAAAAACATTGTCATTCCTTATGTCGCAGGAGGGTCAAAGAAACATCCCTGATCTTCTTCCAGTAAACCAGCAGCAGATGATCGCAGTGTGGCCCGTGAAACATCTTCCCACAACATGAATCAGCTGTGTGTTTGCCAGTAGCTGACAGCAGCCTGTGCACCACACGTCACCAGTTTATACTACACAGCGTAAGAATATACAGTGTTGAACATTATTAAAGATTTATAAAGGCTGCAAGGCCGATGTGGTCATTAGTAAGATCAGTATTTTTGGACATAGTCTCGTAAACAGCCTTTAGTCTTGTAGGTTGTCCTGTGTTTTTCTTGTTCCCTTGTTCTTTTGTTGGTGGGTACGTGACATGTGGTGCGCAGGCTTCACACAACCACAGCTGATTAATTCCCTCACACCTGTGCACACCTGTCTAAGCTCAGGGTTGTGAATAATGGTGTTGAACACCAAGATCCAGGAGGAACGAAACCGTTTCTCTTTTGATTTTTTTATCTTCTTTTTTTTTTAGATTGAATTCTAGGTCAGATTTTCCTCCACTGCTCTGACTTTTGACTATTTCCTTAAAAAAATCTTTCACCTTTGAGCTTCAGTTTCTTGTGTCAAAGCTAATTCCCTCCTCTGCTGCATCTTAATTACTCACCCTCATTATCCCACCTGACTTTGTCCTAATTGGTTGATCTACTTCCTGCATCGATAGCTACGAGAGGATCATCATTCTTTCCACTTCGTCACGGTTTCAGGGGCATCAGGGCGTCAGGGCGGTCGATGGCGTTGGCTGATCTATGGGATAATCAATAGTCGGGCTCATTGTGGAGGAGAGGACTGCTGTCTGTTAATCATGTGGCCTCTAATGTGGTGTCAGAGAGGGAGCGATGAACACAGAGTCAGGAAGTCAGAGTTGTAATTACATGTGACCTGTTTCAGAGAAGGGAAGATGAAAGAGTGAGGTACAGACAGAATTAGATGGAAGATGAGAAGCACTGTTGGTACATCATCTGGTTCCTGACGCTGGTGCAGATGCATTTTATTTAAATACTTCAGTCAAAGATCATGTTGCATTTCTGCTCTACTTAAAGCTGGAGGAGGCAGAAATCTTTCTTCTTTCTTCTTGGTTTTTGGAGACATAACGATCAGATGTCATTGAGAAGTAACCAAAAGGGCCTAAACTGAGCATTGGAGGGATATATTCATCATTTTATTGTTGAGAAGGTTAGCGTTAGGCTAACTTTAGCTAACGTTAACTAGAGATGTTAAAGATAACTTTATATTTCTTTCCAGCAAAGTGACAATATGTTGCCTCAAACACAATGTTGACTTACCTTAGAACAGATGTAGACATCATTGTTAATCTTATTCACGTTGAGTTGATGTTGTGGTCTAACGTTACCACACAACTTTATCCAAAGGAGACACTTTTCTGGCTTGAGATGTGGTTTAAAGTGTAAAAATACAGCTGGTCGTCCAGCCTCTCAGGACACCTTGTGCAACACTGTGTTCAGCGGCAGCACTGGGTCTAACTTGTGTAAAGGCAGCAACAGAAAGTTTGCTGATCCGGCGGGGAGTCGGGGCTGTCCGATGTCACGGAGCTGAGATTTGTGCTGGCTGTAGCTAACGTTAGCTGCATAAACATGCAGAAGTCTAGGTTCTCTCACTTCACGTGAATGACTGAGAGGTTATGATGGGATTTTTGATTAATCTTTACCAAAATATAACTGCCAGCCTCAGCTTTAACGTCACGTGCACTGACAGTGTTTCAGGGTTCTGAAACATCAACAGGAAACATTATATTTATGGTTCAGTCAGAGCCGGACTGGCTGAGTTTTTTGACTGTTAAACTCTTTATGAATATGATGGTTTTCCCCTTTAATCTCACGAGTACAGAAAACAAGTTAATACAAAACAAATCAACAGCAGCAGGCGACACAAGAAAAGGAAACAAATTTATTTAAACAAAGACAACAGATGCCTCAGTAAAGCCTCTTATTTTTTATTTGTTTGCACGATGCACACATCACTTTAAAGACCTCGTAAAACTAAAAACATGGAATAAAAAAAGAGACCAGCACCACATTATGCTCAAATATTATAACAGCCAATGCCTCATTTCCCCCACATTTTACAGAGTGGTTAAAATGCAACATACACATTGATACAGCAGTAAAATGAATCCATCATATATAAAGTAAAACACTGACAGGGAACAAACAAATACTTTCACTTCCTCTGTCAGGACGTTTTGAAGACTCTTGTTCTGCTGACCCTGACATTTGAGATAGTTTGCTGATAAGCTGTCTTTTCTTCTTTCTTCTCCACTTGAAGAATTTCATTCTAATTCCTGACCTGAAAAACAAGTTGAGACATGTTCAGTCACTTCTAAAAATGTATGACCTCATTTATTCAAAATGAAAATACATTTAAATATTCACACTCTCAAGTCGTAAATTATTTTATTGATACTGAAAAAGTTTCAGTTCAGCTCGGATCAAAACTTTAATTCCGCTCGCACCGGGAATAAAAATGATCTTCAAACATGAATATGGAGACACATTCGCAGTCCGTCCACACACAGCTCGATATGTGATGGAGCTGATACGACGCAGTGGGAGGATAATCATTTCATATAATGTACTGTCTGTGAGAGGGAGAGACTGAACGATGAAAGATGACCTACAGTGTTGGCAAGGTCAGACTGGGATTACAATCAGACTTCACTTAATAGGTTTTTAGTTTCTATCTGCACACACACACACACACACACACACACACACACACACACACACACACACTGTTACTGCTATTTCTTTCCAGGACAGTATCCTCGACTGGAAACTAAAACATCATCATCATTTGTGTATCTGCAGCTGAGAGATCTCCACACTCTGTGACATAAAGCTCCTCTGTTGTTATTCAGGACCCATCAGTGAGCCACACCGTCACTGGGTGACATGATACTTTATCACCATGAACACACACACTGAGTGTGTTGACACGGACAGTTTAATTCCCCTGTCATTCAAAATGAACGTTCATTCCTATTAAAAGTGATCTTGTAAACACCTAATTCAGAATGAAAATGGCCAATGTGATTGAAAATTCAATCCGATGTAAGAGGCTGGAATATTCTGTTTCTAATTCCCAGTGAAAGAATTTCTCTCACTTGTATACACTCATTCCTCTTTAAGTTCATTCAGGTCTTTCTGCACATGCTCGTTTCCCTGCCCTTCTGGCGCCATGACGTATGTAGCGCGCGACTTATTGTGCTCACTGGTTTCCATTCGCCACAGCACAGTCTTCTACCTCCCTTCTTCGACCTTCTACCTCCCTTCTTGGACCTTCTACCTCCCTTCTCCTCCTCAACAGACGAAGCATTAGCAGAACAAGGTTGTTGTCGTACTGCTGCTTCGAGAATATAAGCAAAACAAGCCTGAAAAAGACACTAAGAACAGCGTCGTCAAGCATGTTGTTATCCGGAGCGAGGACTACAGTGTTTTCTTCCAGTAAACACGTAACATCTGCCCCGCCCCCTATCCAATCAGAAACCTTCCCTGCTCCAAACCTTGCACAGACCTGAGTAAAGGTGATTAAACTGATCTCCGTGTAAACCCTCATTCAGAATGAATATTTCCCATGTAAACTACCTGGAAAGACTTTAATTCAGAATGATTTCATTCCGATTTAATTCATTCTGAATGAGAAGCCATCACGTAACTGGACCCAGTCTAGTTTATTTTGACTAAGTCCCTCACACCGTCCTGCTGACACAAATACTCACTAGAGCACCAAATGTGGATTAATCCGCCACAGAAAGTAGTCCCCAACAGAGTCAGCGTTTCCTCCTGTTTGTTTCATGAAAAGAAATGACTGATGAAACTATATATTTGTGTTTGATTACCGTCTGTGGAAAGTGAGGACATTTTTCCAAAAACTATTTAAACATTTTTTGACAGAGACGACATGTTTTTAGAAAGTGCACATTTTTAACAAAACAGTGGAGACATTTTTTGAAAGTGACAATGTTTTTAAAAATTAGGGAGATTTTTTTTTCAAAAAAGGACACTTTCAGAAAGTGTGGACAGTTTTACAAATGAGGACATTTTTGGAAAGTGTAGTACTTTTAAAAAGGGAGGACATTTTTACTAAAAGAAGTTGTTTTTTGAAGAAGACATTTTTGAAGAAGAGGACATTTCTAAGAAATGAGGACATTTTTAGAAAGTGAGGGCATTTGTAGGTAGTCAAGACATTTTTTTAAAAAAAGGACATTTAGGGGAGAAAATCACATATGTTAGACAGTTGAGGACATTTTTGAAAAGTCAAGATATTTTCAAAAACATTACATTTTTGATAGATGGGCACATTTTTTTGAAAAACAGGACATTTTTGAAAAGTGTGGACATATTTGGAAACTAAAGACACTTAAAGATATTTTTGATATGTAAAGATATATTTGTTTTAAAAAAAAAGGACAGGTTCTGAAAGTAAAAACATTTTCAGTAAGTCAAGACATTCGTCCTCATTCCCTCAACACACCAAACTGTTCTGAGTGTTGATGCTGTTGTTTTACCGTTAATGTTGCAGTCGTTGTCAGTTGAGGTCAGAGGCTGACTGATATAATTCATTCCATCAGTTTGGGTGCTGGTGAGTGAACAGGTCCGTCAGTGTGTGGGTGTTATTTGTGTGTGTGTGAGACATTTTTCACCACCTACAGGCTGCTGAGACAGTTTGAGGCTGAATAAATGATTTCTCCAAATGGTCAGAATACATGAATGTTAATGCAGCACACACACACACACACACACACACTCACACAGTGTCTCTCTCTCTATATATATGTGTGTGTGTGTGTGTGTGTTTAAATAAGTTGCATCACTCTGACAGTTTCCAGGAGTTTAAATAATAACTGATGCTGATTTTCCTGCTCGCTTCAGTTTGTTGTGTTTACAGTTCAGTAAATATCAGTTTTCTCTGACAGATGTTTAATTTGCGTCTCTCTTGACCCACGAGCTGCTTTGTAGCCTCTCTGAGACCTGCTGTGATGCTTCTACACGCAGCAGGAGACGCACACACAATGACCTTTGTGCATCACTGTCCTGCTGGAGTCAAACAGTGAAGCTGCATGAGGCGCCATGTGTGAATTAATAGTGTTGTTGTGCAACATTTCTCAGGCTTGAACGCATCCTGTCCCTCCTCTGTGCTAAACATCTTCTGGGTTACATATTGTCTCACTGATTGACACGTGTTGCTGCTTGTTAATGAGTGCAGTGTGTTACATTTCACCACTGTCAGCATCAGTCTGACGTCTGCACCTGCTGTTTACTGTTTACTGACATCTGTTGCTCTTTCTCTTTGTTGACGTCCTCTGTCACATCCAGCTGTTAACCTCCTCCGTTAGAAGAACACTTATTAAGTTCTTACAGAAAGTCTTAAAGAATATTCATCCAGTAATTAGAGCCTCTGCTTCAGTACCTGCACTGCAGTATGGAAAGACAGTGTTACACGTAAAAGTCCTGCATGTAGTGTTGCACCACTGGTGACCATCAGCGTGGGTTTCCTCCAGGTGCTCTGACATGTTCTCCCTGTGTCAGCGTGGGTTTCCTCCAGGTGCTCTGACATGTTCTCCCTGTGTCAGCGTGGGTTTCCTCCAGGTGCTCCGACATGTTCTCCCCGTGTCAGCGTGGGTTTCCTCCAGGTGCTCTGACATGTTCTCCCTGTGTCAGCGTGGGTTTCCTCCAGGTGCTCTGACATGTTCTCCCTGTGTCAGCGTGGGTTTCCTCCAGGTGCTCCGACATGTTCTCCTGTGTCAGCGTGGGTTTCCTCCAGGTGCTCCGACATGTTCTCCCTGTGTCAGCGTGGGTTTCCTCCAGGTGCTCTGACATGTTCTCCCCGTGTCAGCGTGGGTTTCCTCCAGGTGCTCTGACATGTTCTCCCTGTGTCAGCGTGGGTTTCCTCCAGGTGCTCTGACATGTTCTCCCGTGTCAGCGTGGGTTTCCTCCAGGTACTCTGACATGTTCTCCTGTGTCAGCGTGGGTTTCCTCCAGGTGCTCTGACATGTTCTCCCGTGTCAGCGTGGGTTTCCTCCAGGTGCTCTGACATGTTCTCCCTGTGTCAGCGTGGGTTTCCTCCAGATGCTCTGACATGTTCTCCCGTGTCAGCGTGGGTTTCCTCCAGGTGCTCTGACATGTTCTCCCTGTCAGTGTGGGTTTCCTCCAGGTGCTCCGACATGTTCTCCCCGTGTCAATGTGGGTTTCCTCCAGGTGCTCCGACATGTTCTCCCTGTGTCAGCGTGGGTTTCCTCCAGGTGCTCTGACATGTTCTCCCTGTGTCAGCGTGGGTTTCCTCCAGGTGCTCCGACATGTTCTCCCTGTGTCAGTGTGGGTTTCCTCCAGGTGCTCTGACATGTTCTCCCCGTGTCAGCGTGGGTTTCCTCCAGGTGCTCTGACATGTTCTCCCCGTGTCAGCGTGGGTTTCCTCCAGGTGCTCTGACATGTTCTCCCTGTGTCAGCGTGGGTTTCCTCCAGGTGCTCTGACATGTTCTCCCCGTGTCAGCGTGGGTTTCCTCCAGGTGCTCCGACATGTTCTCCCCGTGTCAGTGTGGGTTTCCTCCAGGTGCTCCGACATGTTCTCCCCGTGTCAGTGTGGGTTTCCTCCAGGTGCTCTGACATGTTCTCCCCGTGTCAGCGTGGGTTTCCTCCAGGTGCTCTGACATGTTCTCCCTGTGTCAGCGTGGGTTTCCTCCAGGTGCTCTGACATGTTCTCCCCGTGTCAGTGTGGGTTTCCTCCAGGTGCTCCGACATGTTCTCCCCGTGTCAGTGTGGGTTTCCTCCAGGTGCTCCGACATGTTCTCCCTGTGTCAGTGTGGGTTTCCTCCAGGTGCTCTGACATGTTCTCCCCGTGTCAGTGTGGGTTTCCTCCAGGTGCTCTGACATGTTCTCCCTGTGTCAGCGTGGGTTTCCTCCAGGTGCTCTGACATGTTCTCCCTGTGTCAGCGTGGGTTTCCTCCAGGTGCTCTGACATGTTCTCCCCGTGTCAGTGTGGGTTTCCTCCAGGTGGGTTTCCTCCAGGTGCTCTGACATGTTCTCCCTGTGTCAGCGTGGGTTTCCTCCAGGTGCTCTGACATGTTCTCCCTGTGTCAGCGTGGGTTTCCTCCAGGTGCTCTGACATGTTCTCCCCGTGTCAGAAGTCATCAGCAGTCAAACTGTATGCAGGTTTAAATAATACCAGGTCCACAATGATGTCTATAACAAGCTGGAATTAATTAAAAAGTTCTGTCAGCCTTCACAGTAATAGACAGAAGGGTCGTCTGGGGTTAACACCTCATCAGCTCATTCATAACTTTTTACCGGTGCTGTACGTGGATATGAAGTTGTGTCATCTCAGAGTTTTTTGGAGGGTTTTTATTCCGAGCACAGTTTGTGTATGAAGTGTCGGTTGGATGCAGTTGGATGGAGAACAGTCGGGACAACAAGGTGTTTGATGTGAGTTTGAAAGCACCTCAACATATTTTATTCCAGGTGTCTCCTCCATCTCTCATCCTGCTTTAATGTTTATTCTGTTTCATTTCTGCTTCGTTCTTTTTTTTCTTTCTTTGCCGTCTCTTTTTGCTTGTAACCCCGTCTCCTAGAACTTCTGTTTATTTATTATGAAATTCCTCAGTCGGGCCATGAAATGTTGTTTTTAAGCAAACTATGAATGCTGTGTATTTACACTCATATACAGTATATATGTGCGTAACAAGAACACTATAATGAAACTGGGCTTTATGTTTTCCTTACGTCTGACAAAATAATTAGAAAATGGTCTAACTTCTGTACGATAATGCAGCTTTACCTGCACTTGTGTGACATAATGAGCAAGTTTACATGCACACAATATTCTGTTGTTGCTCTTATTCCGTAACAAGACCGCTGAGCTGTTTACATTGTTAATGAGAATGAATTTTCCACTAATATAACGCCCTTCCTGTTTATTTCAGTCGTGCATTTCTTAGGACAGCGAAGGCATGTCTCACCCTACTCGTCCTCTGAATAGCTAGTTCTTGCTACCTGCTCCTGGGTAAGAATATCAGGGTAAGCCAATCATAAATTTATTTCTATTTGTAATTGGATATTTGGCGGTATGGCTCTGTTGTAGGACCTCCCTGCCCTTCCATACGCCTACATGGAAAGCCAACGGCACGGTAGAGAAAGAGCCGTGCTAATCTAATCGGATAATCGAAGCTCATATATCGAATTTATCATCTTGAAGCATCTTTAATCTGGACTTTGGCAGCTGGACAGCAACAGGAAGCTGTTTATGGAGCGATTAAATCACACTGTCTCTCAGTCTTCGTCTCTTTACTACCTGTCATCTCTCTTTATATTCCTTCCTCTTCACCTCTGCTCGTTATCGTTAAGACCGAAGGCAATGAAAGGCTTCAGATTAATGTCTGTTGTCTCTGCTGAGCTGTTTATGTTTGTCATCATTGCTGTTACAGAATGAGCTCCCCTCGTCTTCTTCATTTTAATCAGCAGGAAGTGAGTGGGACTTTAGTTGTGGCAGCACTGACGTACCAAAGTAAAAGCATCCATTTTTCTGAGAGAGATTAATGTTTGTAGTTTCGTCCAGCAGCGCGGTGTGAGCACCTGGACCTGTGCCTTTGAGCCAGGCGCTGAGCCACTCTGCGGTCCACCCGAGTCGTTCTGCTTTCACACTAAGAAACTAACTTTTATTGCATTTCTTTGGCTTTTTAATCAGGTTTTTATGGACATTAAGGTCCTTTTGTTTCTCTTTTTATTGAGTCGTGAAATTACTTCTGCTGTGCGCCTTGGCACATAAAAAGACACCGTGTACCACAGAGGTTTGCTTTTATTTTGAACCATAAAATCATCATGAGAAGCCCCACTCATGTTTATTCAGCTTCAGGCTGTAAAACTGAAGCAGCAGAAATGATTTCAAAAAATTCTCTTCAGGGATCAGTAAATTCTATAAATATTATCGTGTTATTTAAATATTTCCCTCAGAGTTTGTTCTTGTATTCATGTGTTTGTTTTCTGAAAAAGCAGATTGAACGTATGAGACCATGTGTCACATAAATCCTGACACTTCTGCCATGGAGCGGATGTTTTGATGCATCTATAGTTTGTCTCTCTGGTTTGATGTTTAAGTTTAAAGAACAACATTAGAATCTCAGTAACAGTATTTATTCAGAGAAGCAGAGCAAATGTAAAGTTAATATTAACATCAATAAACATATTTCACTTTTACATGATAAACCACTCCTGTTTTGCAAAAATATCGACATACTTTAAACAAAATGTTAATGTAGTCTTTTTCCTAAAATATACAGAAATCATCTGCTGCACGTCTAATTTATTTATCAGAAACTCAAAGCAGAGCCTCATTAGAGACCTGCCATGGCGATCCTGAGCAGAACAGACGTCATCAACGAATGAAGCCATCGCTGGCATGTTAACGACCCCTAATTAAGAGCCACTATCTTTAATTCTGAAAGGCGCAGTGACTCATGGCCAGATCTGGGAAGGCTTTCGCTGCTCATCTCAACGAGGTGTCATTTATTCATCAGGCAGAACAATCTGGTGACATCTTTGGTCGTGGCTCTAAAACAATGGTCCTGCGTCACTTGCTCTTCCTGTTCCAGTTCCTATTTATTTTTATGCCTCTGTGATAGCTGCCGCTGCCGGAGGAATTATGTCCTGTACTCAACGATGACCCGAGTAGTTTTTGGTGGTCATAGGTCAAAGGTCAAGCTGGCTGTGACCTTGTCTGTGTCATTCTTGAGAACACTCTGAGGGGATTTCTTCAAATTGAGCACAAAAGCTGGCTCAGACTTGATGATCAACAAATTAGAGTTTGGTGGTCAAGAGGCCAAATGTCGCTTCAAGCGATGTCTGGTGATGGTGAAGTAACGTTACGTTCGATTTTGTAAAGCCAAAAAACTTCCAAACAGCAGAAACGGTTGCTCTTTCTTTATCCTCCACCTCTCTTCTGTTCCTCTAAATGTATCGTAGCTTCTCTGAACTGTCAACAGACTGTTATGCTAACTGGCTAAGGGCTAAGTGGCTAGCGTAACAGTTACCCAACAAGTCTGTAAATGTACAATTATTAGCTGTTATCTCTGATACCCTGAACAAGTTTTGTGGATTAAAAACTACACAGGACTTCTTGTCGGCATGAGGGTCAGTAAGTATTCAGTTCTAAGTGGCCATTTCCTTTAAGGTTGCAAATTGTTTATGTGTCACATGTTGTGTGACACCTGTTAAAGAGAGTTTGTGTCAGTTGTTTGTTTCGTTCTAAAGTCAGAACCAGGAGCAAGAAGGGAATGTGGTGGGATGGTGAACACCTGCCCATTGAGTTTATTTAATTACCAAAGCGCTTGTTTCTGTTTAACGATGCACTGCAGCAACTGTGTGAGCTACTCAGCTGTGTGATGGTGTGTGGAGAATTTGTATCAATTGGAAAGTCACTAGCAGTGTCAGGATGAAGCAGTGTGCCAGCCAGCACTTTGCTGCGTCTCGTAGCAGGTAGGAGGTGAACTGCGGCAAATTTTCTTTTCACCTCGTCTGTCTGGGCCTCCCTATTTATCGCTCCCCTCAGTCAAGAACTCAGCCAATTACTCTCTCCATCTAAAGTCTGACAGTTTGTTATATTTCAGAAATTTTACCCAAAAGTTCATCACGTGATGTGAAAGTGTGGAGGAGCGACATGTTGTAATTAAACTCAGGACAACTGGTTGTTTCTCTCCCGTCAGAATTTTCAATAGAAACGCCAAAACTTTCTGGAGTGCAAGAAGTTTGTGTTGTTCGTTAGCTGCTGGGTTCAAACCTGTGACATCATTAATACAGAACACACACACACACACACACACACACACACACACACTGTCTGTTTACAGTCTGTTTACACTCCAACAGCTGAGAGAAAACCCTCCTCTGTGTTTGTGTGTGTTTGTGAGGACTGTTCACCCTCCGTCCAGCTCATTACTGAAACTGAGAGGCTTCCATTTATCCCATTTTACATTCAGTGGTCTACACACACACACACACACACACACACACACACACACACACACACCTCAGTTTGTCCATCTGTCTGAGTGCCATCATTAATGAGACAGCGAGTGTCTCCATTTACTGTGTGATGGTTCAACCCGCACTGAACTGAACAGTGCTGAGTCACACACACACACACACACACACACACACACACACACACACACTGCCGCACTTGATTGATTTTTTTTCTCCTCTATTGAAGCATCCAGACTGCAAATAACATTTTCCTGAGCTGAAATAGAAAAGCGATATTACATAACCATGAGTAAGAAAAAAAGGCAGATTGAGGATGGACGGTGAATCCTGTCCTGACTTATCACTCTTCACGCTGCGTATTACACAGAAAGCTGATGATTAATTTAAGGAAATCAGAGTAAACACAACTGACCTTTTCAAATGCTAATTTGCAGGGAAAGCAGCAGATAACCAGAATAAAAGGTTGTATTGTGAAAGGAAAACAATGTCGTAATTGTGATAATTATCAGTCACGGACACAATGATTCAGGCTGTTTTTTTTAAAGCTAAACTATCATAAAAATGTCGCACAATAATTGTTCCACGTCAACATTTATACAGAGGCGACCTTTCATAATTAGTTTTTAATTAAATGCCCATTAAAACTGTGGCGAGCTCACTGAGCAGTTCAGGGCCGCTTGATTATGATTTTATTAGTTTGATTGGTGCACAGTAAAAAACATTTTATTTATTTATAGTTGTGATACTGTGACAAAGTCAGACACATTTACTAGAAACCGCATTCAGTAAACAAATCTGTAAGGGGCTGTACAGATATGATGAGGCAGCGTCTGTCGTTTTCCAACCCATGTTAAATGAAAACACGCCGTGCTGTCGTCACCAAGTGTATAAACTCTAAAAGTCCTCCCTGTATTTACATTTTGTTGCGTGTATTTATGTTGTATTTGTATGTGAAGTTAGATCAATATGAAATTCAAAAGCAAGCAGGGATGAATGTCCGACATCAGGGACGAAGGAAACACAGCAAAGACACATATTGGTAGAATCACAATAAGGATTGTTTGAGTTTTAAAACTTCCTTTTGCTGTCATTAAGAGCGATAAAAGCACAAAAAAAATAAGAAATGTGTTTTATTTTTTCTGATTTCTTACAGAAGAACAAGAATTACCATCCTGTGGTTGTGTGACTCCGCCCACCAGTCCACCCTGTGGCTGTATGAGCTCAAATTCAAATAAGTTCATTTCTGAGTCCAGGTGGACGTTTGTGTCAAATTTGATGAATTTCACTCAAGGTGTTCTTCAGATACACATGAATGCAACGAAAGAGGTCATAGTGACCTTGACCTATGACCTCTGACCACCAAATTCTAGCCAGTTCACCCTTAATTAAAAATGGACGTGTTTGCCAATTTGGAATAAATTCTCTCAAGACGTTCTTAAGACATTGTGTTCAGGAGAATGAGATGGAGACAAGGCCACAGTCACCTTGACCTTTGACCACCAAAATCTAACTAATTAATTCTGAAGTCCAAGTAGATGTTTGTGTCAAATTTCAAGAAATTCCCTCACAGTGTTCTTGAGATATTGTTGTCACAAAAATGCTATGGACAAAGTCACAGTGACCTTTGACCACCAAATTCTAGTCACTTTGTTCTTGATTCAAAGTTGATGTTTTTGCCAAATTCAAATAAATTCACTCAAGATGATTTTGAAATATTGCGTCCACAAGAGACAGATGGATGCAAGGTCAACAACAGAGACACAAGTCTCTGAAGGCAGTCTTGAGATTCATGAGAATGAGCCAGACCTGGACCTTTGACCTATCATCCCCAAAATGTAGTCAGTTCATCCCTGAGTCCAAGTCGACGTTGGTGCCGAACTTAAGACGTTCCCTCAAGACGTTCTTGAGATATCGTGTTTACGGCTGTTGCAGGTGCATAAAAATGAACCAGACGGCGGCTGAGATTTAAACTCAGTGACAGACAGGTGTGCAGGGAGCAGCAGCGTCACACACAGTCATTGTTACTGACAGAAAACCAGCGTTATAATGAATCAGAATAAATCCTCCCTTTGTGTGTGTGTGTGTGTGTGTGTACTCTGTGACACCGTTCATCGTCTTTGTTGCTCCACTTTTTCAGCTCTAAAACACCGTCACCATGTTTCCTCTCACTTCTCATTTGGCTTGGAGCTTAGAGGCTTAAGTGTGTGTGTGCATATGGTTAAGTGGGAGAGAGGTGGGAATTACTTTTGCCATGAGGAAACCAGTGTGTGTGTGTGTGTGTGTGTGTGTGTGTGTGTATGTATGTGTGTGTCTGTGTTTGTATGTACATAATGCATAAATACATAGTGTGTGTGGCTGTATTTCATTAAAGGCTCCCCATACACCCTGAAGGGGAAGTCAATAATCCTACTTTTATTTGTAAGGTCACACACCTTTATGATGAAGCCACACACACACACACACACACACACACACACACACACACACAGTGGGGGTGTGACATAAAGACAATAGTGAAGAATGGTTTTCACCTCATGAATCTTAACCCCCCCCGAGGAAATCAGCTGCCAGGTATACTTTATATATGTGTGTGTGTGTGTGTCTGTGTCTGTGTCTCCGTCTATCTCTCTTCATGCCGAGGCTTCAAAATGAAATACCTATTTCTGATTTAATTTTCCAGTCTCTTTTGATTTTAGAGGAAAACAAATGGAAGCTGACACAGTGCAGGCTGAATTGAATCGAGTGCATCTAGACCGTCGCAGCATGTGCACGTGCTCGAGCACGAGCTGCTCGTCCGTGAGTAGATGAATGTTTCCTCCTGTGTGGTGACGAAGAAAAATTCAATTCAGAAAAATGTATGAAACTGCTCACAGCGAGGTCTGTGGATCATCTTGATGAATCGTCATGACTTATGGAAAGAGACGTTGCTCTGGAGTTTTCATATGTTTTCCTGGCACTTTGAGCACCACAAGCCGAGTGCCATGTAGTTCCATTATGTTTGCTAGAAGGCAGACACCTCTGTGACTTACATCTGCACACCAAAACAGTCTAAGGCGATTTCTTTTTACTTAACGTGCTTTCTTCCTCTTCTTCTGCCGTATGTCCTTCGACCTTCAGCTCCGCTGACACAGGCCAGTCCAGTGTGTCATCGTCCAGGTCAGTTAGACCACGATCACCATTCTGTGGCCGGTGTTTGGAGCAGCTGGTCATTATGTGTTCCACAGTTTGTGGTGGGTCCCTGCATTCACAGTGGACACTGTCCACAGCCCCCCATGTTTGCATTGTTGCCCTGAAGCGTTCTACGCCTGTCCCCAGACGGGTGAGGATTGTCCATTGTCTTCAGGACGTCAGTGTAGTGATGGAGCCTTAATATTTCTGCTGACTTCCACTGGTCCCTCCATCTTGCCTTGACCCAGGCAGTCTTGGAGGTATTTTGTAGGCCAGATAGACTGGCCCAACCTGTGGACGGCGAGATTACCACCAGCACGTGGTGGTTTAAATGGTTTTGGCTTAAAATACCTGGTTTTGGCGGCACAGTTCCAGCAGTGATGTCTCAGTAAAAAAAACAGCTGTTTTTCTGGCACTTTCCTGGCAGGGAAAACACTGATGGGTCACTAAAAAGGACTCATTGGGGCCAGAAAGCTGCTGGAAAATCAGTGACTAGCACCTAACAAACACATGTTTGGGGGCTGGAAAGCTGCTGGATAAACAGTGACTGGTTCCTAACAATGTCACATGTTGATAACCTGTTAATGACAAAAATGAACTGAGAGGTTCCAGACCAGTTCACTTTTGTGATTTTGTCTGACTGTATCATGCTAGCATTTCAGACTTACAATCTCAATTATAATCTGCGAAGAGTTCTACAAAATATCACAACATTGAATCTGATTCGCTGAGACGACAAACTAATATAATTTCATATCCCATTGGGATGAAGACTACGGATTGACTGAGACTGTGTTCAAGACAACTTGGAACTCAAAAGTTTCCGACCTCGCGTTAGAAAAAGTACAAGTCAGAGTTAAACCTGTGCTGCATGTGAGTGTGTGTCAGAATATTCTGCACGCCAGGCAGCTGGTTACAGTTCAAGGATGCTTCATTAACATATGAGAGGAAACTGAAATGCTGAGTTGAACTGTGCGAACACTTGCCAGAGGAACATCAGTTTGTCACGGTCAGACATGTTTTCTGTTTCCGTGTGCCGTCATGCACATGCAACGCTTGGAAGTTAGAAATTTCAACTGGGAAATTCCAACTTTAAGTGGAACAGAGCATTAAGCTTGTTTCCTCTTGGTGGATCAGACTCTCCAGCTGAGCGTGTGAACACCACACCTGCATCGAGGAGCATCTGCACCGGGACGCCTCTGAGAAGCAGGTACCTTGGACGAGAGAACAGCTTCCAACTTCTGAGCTGAAGCAATGTTTGCTTTTCCTTGAAGAGATGCAAAGACAATGTGATGCTTAGCAGCGGGTGGTGCTGCGCTTTAATCTACTGACAGACGGAGACGTGGAGGGAGGCTGCTGTCTGTTTGAGTGGGTGGAGGTGGAAATGGGGGATGGAGCATATGAACGTCACACAGTCACTCATCATCAAAGAGGATCTGCTCTCTGCTCCTCGTGGCGACGTTACCTCCCGTGCTTTGCCACCAATAATCCTGTTACGCAATGAAGAGGAATCCTAATTCACACTCTGGTCTGCTGCTCTGCTCTTCTTCTTCTTCACTCTCCTCCTCTGCCTCTTTCATTTCTTCTCCTCCACTGTCTTCTTTTCATCTCTTTTTTCTTTCCACTCCCCCCAAACCTTTCTCAATGCGAAGGGAACAGAATCACACACCAAGAGATGCAGGAATCCTTCACAATCATCCTCCATCCACTACATTCACTCCCACATCTGCAACATGAAGCTATTCGGTCTGTAATGGACAGGAAGTGATTTCGTGATGTTCTTTTGTGATGTGTTTCTTTTCAGTCTTGGATGAAATTGGTCTGAAATTGTTGCTTCCAGGCTCAGTGTTGGTTTGGTCACATAATGAG
Source organism: Epinephelus cyanopodus (assembly GCA_026686955.1). Classification (NCBI taxonomy): domain Eukaryota; kingdom Metazoa; phylum Chordata; class Actinopteri; order Perciformes; family Serranidae; genus Epinephelus; species Epinephelus cyanopodus. Next base: position 1,305,001 of record CM048934.1, on the reverse strand, counting down.
CTTCAAAGTGATCTTCCAGCAGCAGATGCGTCTGCTACACCCGCCATACACTGATACTCTGATACCACTTCTTCTACACGAGAAATAAGGGTTATACCATAGACTGAATATAAGCTTAACTTCACTTACTCCCACTGTACGCCGTCTCATGGTGGTCACTTCCTGTCAGCGTTCTGGTGTGTGAATGTCTAAAAACGTATGGTAGCAAGTTTTTGCTCAAAATGATTAAGAAGTAACTGTTGACTGCACGATGTAATATCTATAGAAGCCTCTCTTTCACTTTGCAATTCAGTTTGTCGCTGGGAACGATTTCCTGTGAAAATGCAAAGCTCATTTACGGCATCAGCCGTTGTGCAACCAAACCAGGAAGAGGACAGCACTTCTGCTTTTCCTGCTAGCTATTGAGAGCTGTCCCCGAGTTACCAGTGAAGCATCAGTGTAAGTTCTTTGCAGTATTTATCCCCAGCAGTGGAAACAAAGGAGGCTGGATGGACCAGAGCAACTGTGGAAAACAAGATGCAGTGACTCCTCCTGAGCTGCTGGAAGTTGCTGAGCTCTGGGGAAACTGTTAAAAAAGTTAGTTTTCACTTTAAAGCACTTAATAAAAACACAGTGAGAACAATATTCAGAAACAGGATTTAATATAAGCTTTACCTTCTGGATATTGCTTGTTATTGCTGTTTTGTTTATTTTAATCTCACTTATTTGTCTGAAAGTCGGTGGGCATGGAGATATAGTTCTTAAACGTGGTCTTTGATTCTGCTTCTTTTTTAATTTCTGAAAAGAACTTTTCAGTGGAGAATTAAGGATGTGCAGCACTCTAGTGTCTCCATCTGTTCCTATTGTATTCTATTTTTTGTATTTTATTTTTGCTTTGAATCACTTGTTTCTTGCATTTCTTCTTGATTTATATCTATTTTTATGCCCTCTGATGCTGTAATCGTTAGTGATCAGCTTATATAAAGGACAGTCTAATTTTGGAAAGAAAGGTATTGTATATATATATATATATATATATACAGTGTATTATTTCTGTTTATAGTTTTGTCTGACACCGTGTTAGACATAATACTTGGACTCAGGTCAGATACACGTTGAAGACATTAGGACCTGAGTGGTCGCTCCCAAAGCCTGAGGAAGCCAGTAGTGATACAAACAAACTTTAATCAGAGTTTAAAACAATTTGAGGAAACATTTAAAACCAGCCGCCAGCCATGTGACCAGCTGAGTGTCAGGTGACACCATCAGCCGGCTTGAGTCGAGCTCAGACCGTCAGTTCACACCGCTGACACTTTTCTCTACAGTGTTCTAAAACAGTTTCATCTCGTCGTGAATCTTTGGTCTGGAGTCTGTCTCGTTCTTGTGAACATAACGTCCCAAAAACACCTCGAGGGAATCAAACAATGCTAAATGCTAGTAGATGCTAATAAACGCACTACGAGCTCTCGTTGCAAACTTTGCATTTCAGGTTGGGTGATCCTGACTAAAACACCGCCCTGGATAGAGGCGTGTCTCTGGCTTGGCTGATTGTTCAGGACGATGAAGAGTGTGTTGAGAGGAGAGAGAAGGGTTTGCACGTGATGCTCCTCGAGTTCATGAGACTTTGGTTTTCGTCAGTTTAGCTGCGTTAGCTGTTTGTTTCTTTGCGTCTTTGCGGCGTGACGTGGTGGAACGGCAGCAACCAAATCACCTTTTTTTTTTACACACAAATGGATTCATTCTTTTTGCATAAAATATACAGAAATCATTGGCTACAGGCCTGATATATTTAGCAGAAGCCTCATTAGAGATCTGCCATGGTGATCCTGAGCAGAACAGACGTCATCAACGAATGAAGCCATCGCTGGCATTTTAACGACCCCCTAATTAAGAGCCACGATCTTTAATTCTGAAACGCGCACTGACTCGTGGCCAGAGCTGGGAAGGCTTTCACTGCTCATCTCAACGCCTGTGGTCAGAGGTGTCACTTATTCATCAGGCAGACCAAGCTGTAAGCTCAGTTTGCTCCTCCGAGCAGCCTGAAAGTCTCTCTCCTCACTGAATATGTATTTGAGGGTGGATCACGGAAAATAATATGAGGAGACATAAATGAAACTGGCAGTGCATTTTGTGCAATTCACGCACACAGCGAGGGCCCGTCATGCATGGAAATATATCCGACTCTGAAGAGCGGCTTCACACTTCAAAAGTACAGTGTGTCAAAGAGGAAAGTTGGAGTTGGTTCGTAAACTAAAATGAATGAATCTTAAGAATAACTGAAGATTGATTCAGAGAAGACGACACAAAGACACTGCGTGAGGAAAATATTAGTTTTTTCTGCATGTTTCAGGTTATGGAAGACTGTTTTGTCTTTGGTGGAGTTATACAGCTACATCAAGGCAAATCATTTGCACATTTCATACATGTCATATCAGTGTTTCTTGAGTGACGTAGTGTATGAGCCGACTTTTTCATCAGGAGATGGAGGGCGAGGCGTGACAGCCCCAGAGACGCCTGTCAAGCAGCACACCGCTGTTCAAGACCAGCAAAAAAACAAACCCAGTTGTTGTTTTAGGCTCCAAACAAACAGCAGCCTTTTGGCCCCCAAATGTGGGTAATTCTGAGACTCATCACTGTTTTTCCTGTGGATGTTTATTCCCAAAAGTGTGTGTTTGTCAGCAACCTGTCACTGTGTTTCCAGCTGCTTTTTAGCACCTAAATGTGGGTGTGTTTAGCGACCTGTCATTGTGTTTCTAGCAGCTCTTCAGCCCCGTAACAAGGGTGTATTTTAGTGAAAAGTTGTGTTTCCAGCAACGTTTTTGGCCCCTAAACGTGGGAGTTTTTAAAGTAACCAGTCACTGCTCTCCTGTGGCTTTTTATCTCCCAAAACAAGTGTTTCTTAGCAACCTGTCACTGCGGTTCCAGCAACTTTTCAGCCCTCAGACATGTTTTTTTTTTTTTTTTTTTTTTTACAGGACCCATCACTGTCTTTCCAGCGACCTTTTGGCTCCCAAGCATGAGTGTTTTTAAGCAACCTGTCACTGTTTTTCCAACAGTTTTTTAGCCCTCAGACATGGGTGTATTTTAGGGACTTGTCACTGTGTTTCCAGCAGCTTTTTGGCCCCCAAACATGGGTGTTTTTAAAGTAACCAGTCAGTGCTTTCATGTGGCTTTTTATCTCCCAAAAGAAGTGTTTATTCGCAACCCGTCACCATGGTTCCAGCAACTTTTCATCCCTGAGACATGGATATTTTTTAAGGGGCCTTTCAACTGTATTTCCAGCAACATTTCAGCCACTAAACAAGGGTGATTTTTTAGCAACCTGTCACTGTTTTCCTGCTGCATTTTTAGTCCTCAGATACATTTTTTTTCTTAAGCAGCCCATCGCTGTATCTCCAGCGGCTTCTCAGCCCCCACATGTGGGTGTTTTTTGGGACCAAAGGATGTGGTGAGGCTGCAGATCACTGTTCCAGACCAACAACAAAACCTGTTGTCCTTCAGAGAGTCATTGTCTTACCAGCAATTTTTTAGGCATGAAAAACGGTTGTTGTTTTTTTTGAGACTTGGCTGCTTTTCCTGCCGGGACAGTGCCACCAAAAAGGGATATTGAATCTAAAACACAATCTTTTCCAAACTGCAACCAAGTGTTTTTTGCGCCTTCACCTGAACACACATCACCCACAGCGATGTTGAAACTGAAATATTATCATGTCCACTACATGATCAGCTACATTGTAATGTATCAGTGGTTTGCAGAAACATGTAATGCCAGCCTTGTTTTCACTGGTGATGTGGTTGGTTTTAGAGTTGTTTCCAGTGAATGTGATTTAGATTTACTAACTTTTCGTGTTTAAGAAAAGCCACACTAGTCCGGCTGGTGGAGCTGTTAATCTTAAAAGGTCAACATTTAAAACTATGAAAAGGCAACTTGCTGATAATGACTCTCGCTTTGTGGTGAATAACGAGCAACATGACCTTATTAGATGCTCAGACTGAATTAAAACTGCCATGAGAGACTTTGATTCCATTAAAGACGTCTTAATAATAGTTTCATTAATGTTTGGTAATCACACCTCTGCTGGTCCGCGCAGACACCAGATGGCATTTCGCTGCCTTCTCCGAGCAAAGTCATCACAGTCATTAGTCTCCATCGAGTTTGAATTACTTATTAAAGCTTTAATTTACAACCTCTTACACTGCAACGCAGATCCTTGAAAGACAGTGAGTGTTTGAGTGCTGAATGTCATCTTCTATTCAGGTGGAGAAACCTGTTTCCAGTCTGCCGTCGTTCAGAGAGCTCAGTGCAGGTAAGAGCAGCTGAAACTAAAATACTGAGGGAAGTGAAAAAGAGAGCAGCAGGCGCTCAAATGGTTCATGAAGTACATGTAATGGAGTTCTCTCTCCTGCACTCTCTTCCTGTCAGATTCAGGGGAAGCTGACCGACAGCAGCGGATCATGTGTGAGACGCTGAAATGAGTCTGAGTGGATAATAAACTTAAGACTGAAGTTCAGCATCATGACTCAGACTGAGTCACGATGTTTCCAGCCTACAGGAACAAGTTTGTTGCAAATGTGAACACGCTGAGCTTCAGACTGCACCTACACCTGGATGAATCATCCTGATGCAGCGAGCGAACATCCTTCCAAGTAAGTGAGGCTTCAAAAGATCAAAAGATATCCGGGTTAAGACGATTTTCAAACCGGTTTGATATTGAACCAAATAAAATACCAAACTTAACCACTAGGTGTCGCACTTGAGTGAAAGATAATGGAGAGCTCTGAGGGTGACGTTCTTCTGCAGGCCGATACAGAAGTTGGCGTCACCCTGATTCCTTCCTCAAAAAGCCTACGTTTTTTTTTTTTCCATTGGATTTTGGATTATTGCAGAAAATAAACTGTGACAAACAAATGTTTATGATGTTGGACTACTATAAACAAACTACTCTACGGTCACATGACCCAACATCACCACCATAACAAGACTGTAAGCCGTGTTTGGCACGATGACGCACTGTCGTCTCATTTAGCCACTTGTTAGCTAGTTATGTCCTGTTGATGTTGTTGGTTATATTTATGATTATTTTGTCCATTTAAACCATTAATATTTCTAGTGTTACTGTTCGACTACTTGCCGTCATCCGTCATTGACAGCTGTCAGTCATCTGTCATCTGTTTGCGGCTCAGTCAATGTGACGTATCGTCCGTCATGCAGAGAATTGTTGGTAAGAATAACCAGAAAAAACATCGCTGGCTTGTAGACTGCAAGTGTCCAGACGTAGCAGAACATCCTGGTATTTTTGGCTAATTTATGCTAATTTTCATGAGCAAAAAATCAGGCTTAAGAACATAAAGACAGAATACACTCACCAGACAAAAACATTTGAATTCTTAAAAGGTCTTTTATTGCAACCAAACGCTGAGCAAGACTTTTCAGACGACCAAAATGTCACATTAAACTGTCATGAACTGTAAACACACCAACTGTGAATCTTGTGTTAAACCATGGCTACGTTGCCTGACCAAAGTTGCCATGGTAGCAGTTTTTCCATTGATGGCTCACACCTGTCACTCACAGTGACCACACCCTTAATCATGCATAACTGTGGCTATATAACAGGGTGTCCAAACTTTATTGAATGGAGGTCGGATAAAACAATGTGAAAATACCTGGGGGCCAAAAGATTCTCGCATCAAATTGGTTTTTATAGAACAAAAAGTGAGACAAATGCAACCACTTTTATCTTTTAATGAACTATTTCTACTTGACGCTTGTCTACAAAGTGTATGATAGTCCTGTCATTGTGAGGTGAAGGGTGAAAATGCAAAGTGATCTTGCTTGATTAACCATTTTTGTGTAAAGGGCCACATGTGGTATATTTTGAAAGTCCAGCTGAGGGCCGATTGAAATTGGTCTGCGGGACACACCCCGGGCCAGACTTTGGACATGCCTGCTGTATAAGAATACGTCCCTGTTTGTGGCTTATCTTTCAGTCCCATCCTTGTGTACTAAAGGGATTTTTTTCCTCCAGATTTGGCACAAATATCCACTTGGATTCATCAATTTTGGTCAAGGTCACTGTGACCTTGTCTGTCTCATGAACATGATATCTCAAGAACACCTTGAGGGAATTCCCTTAAATCTTGCACAAACATTCACTTGGATTCGAGGATTAACTCAGTCGATTTGGTGGCCAAGGGTCAAAGGTCAAGGTCACTGTGACCTTGCATCTGTCTCATTCTCGTGAACACAATATCTCAAGAACATCTTAGGGGGAATTTCTTAAAATTTGGCACAAACGTCCACTTGGACTGAAGAATAAACTGTTGACCTGTTTATTCTAGTTTGTACCAGGCTGTTAATATTTTTATTTGTGTTGTAAAGTTTGGCATTTGAAGCTGGGGCTCAGTTGGGATCGACTCGCACTTGGAGCCAGCCTCAAGCGGCCACTGGAGGCACTGCAGTCTTTGGCAGTTGTGCTTTGGCTTTGTTTTTCTGCCCTGGAGGTTGCTGCTAGCTCCACACAACTCTAGACAACTCAAGAGAAGAATTTTTACCACTGATGTTCCCGCGACTGTCCCTGACGTTATCAAAACCCACTCAAAACATCTTCCTCAACATCTTAGAATTGAAATTGGATTCCAACAGAGCTGATTTCTGCCCTTCAGAACATCTCGTCTGTGTAAATTGTCGGGATGTTTATCATGTGTTGTGGAGGTACAAGTGAATAAGCATGACACGTGAAGATCACAGGATAGTGATTTCCTCCAGTCCTTCTTTGATCACATAATAACAGTCTGAATCCTCTGGATTTTTGTTTAAGAAATGCAGCATTGAAAAGCCAGCAGGAATGTCTGTTTTGAAGCAGAGAAAAGATGAGGCAATAAAAGAACAACAGAGTGCAACTGTGTTGATAAATTGACACCTCCGCAGACTGTATCCTGAGCCTGTTAGTATTCAGTCATGCCGTTCAGGTAATGATATTTTTCTCTCGGAAATTGATGTGCAGCGTTCCGAATATGAGGTCTTCATTTCTCCCTTTCATTCATTTGGGGGGGCAGGGTGTCATTTCCTAAACAACACAGACATCTGTGATTGTTAATGACAGCAGGTGTGAATGCGTCATCAGTGTGCAGGAGGTGCTGTCGTGCTCACAGCCCAGATGAAGGAGTGGATGCTGTGCTGGACACACTAAACGCTGCTGGTTCATCTATATGATGATCAGCAACCTCTCTCTGCTTGATTGCTGCGATGAACGCGGAGTATGAATGTGTTTATCTTGAAGTGAAGCTTGATCTTCCTCACGCACAGCATTTACATACAAATACAGTCAATTGTATTTATTTTTTTCAATTGTATAACCAGCAACAACAGGTTAAAAAGACAAAGATGGTTAGAAGCTAAAGCTGAACTACAGGCTACAGATCACAGTGTAAAAGTGAACCACCACGTCACTGCTGATCAACACACAAGTGCATATTTGTGTGTGCAGCCAGTTTCTTCTTCATCGCCTGACACTGTAACATCAGCAGGGTGTTTTTCTTCACCTGCTAGGATGCTGAAGTTTAAAAAACATCTGGGAAGTACTTTTTAAAAAAACAAAACAAAACACAAAAAAAAAACACTATTTCATCCAGGTGATGGTTCAACTTTGGATCAGTTTAATGTTTACATCTACAGTGTGATCTGGACTGTGCTGGAGCAGCTCTCACCCTGATAACACCCCCACACTCAGCTAGCTGACCTGTTCATGGGTGGATGTTCCTGCCTGTGGACGCTGTGCTCAGATCATCCCAAAGGTTGATTTCACATTTATCACAAACATTCCTGGAAGATTTGTATTGCAGTGACTGGAAGTCTTCTCTGGTCAAATATAACAAACACAAATTTAGTCTGAATTCAGCCGAGTCTGGTTGAGGTTGTAAATCTTAATTTCTACCTGTCACAGTGATGACTGCTTATAAATCATTGTCACCAAAGTCATCTGACCGTGTCAACTTCAGCCTGTTACATGCATTGTCTGTTTTCAAAATACACTTCTGTTTTCACAGGAAATGTACAGTTTGCATACAGTCTCTTTCAAAATAAAAGCACTACATCAGTACAACACTGCAAACTGATGTTTTTTTTCCTTCAACAACACACACGTGGTTACGTTTAGCCACACTAAGGGTTTGGCTTTACAATTTTACGGGAAGTGAACATCAGCCTCCTGGGTGAAAGTTGGCAGTTGTTGGACCCATCCATCATCCCTTCTGCCTGCTCTACTCGGACCTCTGCCCCCAGAGCTTCCCCACCCACATACTTTATTAATATTAATATATTAATATATTCATTTTCACTGTTTTCCTACTCACAGGCCTGGACAGGAGGGAGGGGATTGCCTTGGCCAAGGTGCCCTGAGCATTTGGCAGTTCGGTGCCTTGCCCAGGAGGTGAACTGGTGCCTCTCTAGTTCCCAGTCCACCAGTTCATATTTGGTCTGGATGATGACTTGAATTGGCGAATCTCTGGTTCCCAACCCAGGTCCCTACGGTCTCCATCCTTTCCCCACTGAAAACTTGTTCTGGTGACCACCACAGAAGCCCCGCCTCTCAAGTAATCCCGTTGGATAACGGGGGGAAAGTGGAGGTGATGTGGGGCATTTCTCCTGTTTGAGTTGAATTTTTGCTAAGTGGATGAGTTCAGAGCCCTCCAGCAAAAAGCAGCGAGCCGAGACGCGTAGTGACGTCAAAATAGTAAGTGAGCGGCTTTATTCTCATTAAAAACAGCAGCTTAAAAACAAGAAGCTGCCTCCAGCTGTAAAAACGCTTTCTCACAGTACATTTTCACATCCAAAGCAAGTGTGGAAATGGATTTTCTGTCACATGCACCTGTTCATGCATATGGAAAATGCAGATAGAGAGAGCAGAGCCGTGTCTTTTTTTCTAAAGGCATTTAAATGGTCAGAAACTATGTAAAACAAATTGATCAGTATGACCAAAGAATCGTCTGGGGACAACATCGTTTTAATATATGAATACATTCCTCCAGCTGTCAGTCTATCCACTCTGTGCCCACGCAGCCTCCCTGCCCTCGTGTCATTTGTTTAAACTGAATAAACCCAATTTTCTCTCTATAATTGAAACCTGCTCTGTCTAACGTTTCTTCCCTTTCTGCCCTGTTGGCTCTTTATTCCGTCTTATCCTCCTTTTCTCAGCTGTCCTACTTGGTAATGGCTTCCTTGTGCATCTTTTCTTCACCATTTAAGCCATTGTCAATCTCAGTTTCCCTCTGACCATCCCTGCCTCTCACCACATTTCCACACTCTCCCTCCTCATTCTGATCACCCTACTTCTTCACTGGTTTCTCAGCAGCTTAATTTCTTATCTTTGTATTATCCTCTTCCTCCGCTTCTCTTCTATCCTTCTGCATCCAACTTTTTCACCATCCTCCCCCTCGTTTGCTTCTCTCTCTCTCTCATCAGAAAAGATCACGGTCATGTCAGAGCTTATTTCATTTGCTGGATCTCTCACCAGTGTGCTCATGGAGGCTGAATTTGTTTGTGACTTTGAGGAATCTCTGCAGCTTTGTGTGTGTTGTGATTTCATTCCCAATGAAAAGAAGTAGGGACCTCAGTCACCTCAATCTTGGAAAATTGCCATCACTTTAGTAGACCGCAAAATAGGTGAGATGCAATAATTTCACCGATAAGTAAGAAAGCGTTTGTGTCGACTGAAGGTTTCTGACATTACGTGCCTGTATGTGAACAGAGTTGCTGATGGAAATCAGACACATTCAGTTAAGAAGGTGACTAATGCAGTGCTGTGTGAAAAAATGTCTGTTGAGAGATGCCTTTCCATTGTTGTGCATGTTCCCAGAGGAACTTATCCAACTCATTAAAAGGCAGAAAATGGACAATCTCCCAAAATATGTGAAGCTGTCGCAAACAGTCGACTCTTCATTTCGCTGCCCTCCGTTTCACATCCTTTGCCAATTAACTGCATTTAGCCACGCCTAATTGAAATGTTAAAAGTCACAATCCTTTCAATGGAGCTTTTGTTAATCAGCTCTGAGATGTCTTCACTTACCACAGCACTTCTCAGCCTCCCTGGAGTGAAGGCAAATGTTGTGTGGCCTTTATAATTAGTGAGCCCTATTAGGCTTTTGTCAGCGCGAGCAAGGCAATCTCGTTAAAATTGTCCCTTTTTTGTCAACTTTCTAGCATGAGGGCATCTCTCGCCAACTGTTAACTGCAAGGCAAAGTTGTCTCCAGTGCCGAGACATAAAATAAAGGTTCTATTTAAAACTTTTTGTTGCTGATGTCAGTGGAAGAGCAAACAAAAACATTCCTCTGCCAGCACATGAAAACCTGCATGTCTTGACTTCTCTTTACAGAATAATTAATCCCTGGGGAACAAGGAAACGACATGAGCAGCCTGGGACCCACTCAGGCCCTTATTACCGGAGCAAAAACAAACAAACCTGTGATCATCTGACTCGACGCAACTCATTTGAATCTCCAAGAGAACTCGTCCTTTCTTCTCAACCTAATCTGGGTTTCAATAACATCTAATTTCTTCTTTTGGAATTCCTCTGGATCTCAACAGAAACTTGTTCTGTGACAGAATTCATCCGATCCTTCCACTCATCTGGGTTTTTACATGAACAAGACATCACTGGGATCTTCACAGGCTAGTCTTTTCTTCACACGTCACCAAATGTCACTGTCCGTCCTTGTGAACACGATATCACTAGAATTTCTTCAAATTTCAGACAATGTCCGCTTGAACTCAAGGATGAACTGATTAGATTTTGGTGGTTATAGGTCAAAGGACTTGCAGATTTTTGCTGTTAACAACAGTCAATAACGATTCGTATGAAAACTATGAGACCTGTAAAGGTTTGCTAGTGGAGCTCTGCAACCTCACAGCAGTGCGGTTCACAATAATGCATCACTGCCAATGTCTGTTATATTTTCTGTCCATATAAATGACATACTGTGTTGCCATGGTGTTGTCAGATGCTCTGTTTGCCAAGTGAAACAGACACTGATTAAAATGAAGTGACTTTTGCTCAGCTTCAACTGTGCGACAGCCTGACAACGTCTGACCAAAATTTCTGACATGACGGAAATTCATCTGAAAGCCTGTTGGCTGGGCGGGAGCTGCTGATCCAACCCGGTCTTGCTCCGAAGTCGAGTATCAGTACACCGACGAAAAAAGCTGTTCTTTCACATCAGCACGATATGCAGCTGGTCACTGTTATTGTATAGTGACACCTGGCGGCGTCAGGGGGAAGCGTGGCGGGACAATAAGGGGTCCAGCAACTACCTGCTTTCACCTGGGAGGCCGGAGTTTGCTTTCCGTGTGATTGTTAAGCCAAACCTTGTTCTTTTTTCCTAAACCCAACCACATGCGTGTGTTGTGTGTTTCTTGTTGAAGGAAAAAAATGTCAATTCATGGTGTTGTGCCGATGTGCTTTTATTTTGAAAGAGACTGTATCAAACTGCACATTTCCTGTGAAAACAGAAGTGTATTTTGAAAACAGACAATGCATGTAACAGGCTGAAGTTGACACGGCGTCCCAGAACGCCAACAACCAACACACCCAGGGTACCTTGGACGCCATATGTGGACGTGTGACGAGGTCGCAGTGAGGACGTGTTGGTTGATCGGGCTGTGATTGGTCCTTACTCCTCCCTGTACACTGCACAGCAAACAATGCTCAACAAAGCTGAAATTCAGCTGAAAAATTTCATCAGAAACTGTCTCAAGTCATACGGTCTAAGCCCAGTTATACATCTTGATCTCAGTTGGAACTAGTTCACTGTTCTGAAACACTATCACTATTTTCTTGACCTCATCTGAATCTCTAAAGAGAACTAATCTTCTAGACGTTATTTTGTTTGTTATTGAAAAATAGTCCACTTGCTGCTGCTCAGCTAACTTAGTCCAGTCTAACTCAACTGTGTCTTATCAGGAACTAGCACATCATGAGGAAATCATCCGGATCAAGACAGAAAGACATTCTCTCTTCTGGAACTTTCTTCTGCACCGTAACCAGAGCTACTCTTATCTACTGGAAATCATCTGGATCTTGCTTATATTTTAGGTCATCTAAAATTCAACAAATCTACCTCTGTCTTCTGGAATTCGTCTGTAGTGAGAACAAGCCTCGTCTTCTGGAGCCCAGCTAGCTCTTTGATGGAAAGTCGTCCTCTTGTCTCAAGCTCACCTTGATGTTCAAGAGAACTCGTCTTGTCTTGTGTGTCCTGTCCAGTTCTGTTTTCTAGACCAAATGTCCATCATCATTGGAGCCACTCTCGCCTTCTGGAATTTATTTGGATCTTCACAGCAGTGTATCCTGTCTCTTGTCTCGAGCTCTTCACTTTGGCCATTTTGTTTTTTGAGACAAGTGCTGCTGCTACTTCATTCAATTCTCATAAACCTCGAATAAGAATTTTGAATAAATCAATGGAGCAGCATTACCGATGCAGATGCTTCCACTCGGGGCACAGGGGGTCTGAATGTTTTACAGAGTACAAAAAGACTATGAATCATAAGCCATGGCCTTCGCAGTCAAGAGATTCCGACCCAGCTTAACACCTACGGTAGATTTTAAAGTGCAGTGTTGGACGATGTTTTCTCATCAAAACACCAAATGAAAATGTTTTTTATTCTTCCAGTTGAGTTCCACTGACCTTTATAATCAATACTACATGAGCATTGAAGATATTCTGGAGGCTTGTTGGAGACCAATTATTTTAGTTAAGCCAACTTTAAAATCAATGTAGCATTTTTTTTTTCAAGTGCAAGACATATAGTACATTAACTCCACTTTTGGATGAAGTACAGTAGCCTGTGAGCATGTTGACCCACAGTTAGGTAAAGCAAAATGTGGCTGCAGCTCTGATGCACATGTGAAACCTCATTAGCATTAGCATGAAACTCCCTGCACCACAAGCATCAGTGACCTCCTGTGTCTTTACCTCTGTGTTAATGGCTCTGAGTCAAAGAGACTGTTAATAACAGGCTTCACACTGTGATGATGCTGTTTAAGTACATACACAAGTGCGATTTTCATAATGTTTCTGGGTTTTCCGTATGTAGCAAATATCGTTAATTATACTTTGACACGAACGTTGCTTATTAAGATTCAACAACATTGGACATTTCAGCACTTCAGTGTTGTGTTTGTGTGTGTGTGTGTGTGTGTGTGTGTGTGTGTGTTTGTGTGTGTGTGTGTGTGTGGTCATGGTACTTAGCTGTAAGTGTAGGATGGGATTATGTGCCTGCGGATAATTGGTCCATCATTGTCGGGGCTTAACGAGATGACAGACAGCAGCTGTACTGTCTTCTCTCTCCTATCTTTTCATCCCTTCATCATTCATTCCCTTCTTTTTTCTTTCTCTTAACTCAGCTAATCTATTTAAACACATTTTCACCTGTTACCATCCCTCCCCGTCTTTCTTCCTGTCCCTCGCTCTGTATCTCGCCCTCATTGTCTTCTAATTATGCTGCGCCCACCTCCCTCTTCTCGTTTGTCTCTTTAATTAACCCCACATTTTAGCACTCCTTCTTCCCTTACCTTCACCCACTCATTTCTTCCGCCTCCCTGACATTTCAATCTTGCGGTTCTGTCCTCCCACTCCTCCACTCCTGTCTGCTCTTGTCCTCTCTCTTTCCACTTTACCTGTTTCTCTGCTTTTTGCCTCATCCATCAGTCCATCTATCAACCCGTCTGTCACACTGAATTTGACTCGAATGTCAATTCCAACAGAATTCACTCTTTCTTATGAAGGGTTTGCGGTCACCAAGCATCATCAGGTGCCGGACGGAAGTCCAGTGGAGAATCAGCCATGCAGGACTGAACAGCTAGGCTGTGAACAAAGGGTGAGCTGACGTAGCCTTGTATTGTCACTTCTTCAGTAACGATCTAATGAGATTGATTAGTTCAGCAAGTAACATTTGCATCACTTTACCAGAGTGCACAGTTCATGGTCATGAATCTGAGGCCACATCTCAAATGTCTCAGGATGGTCTGCAATTGAAGCAAGTCTTTGTTTCAGTCTTTAAATGGCTTAATCTATTTCTTTTTGCAAGTCCTCCACACAAACAAATACACAAGAGTGATTTCTGATCAAAAGCCTCTGTGGTGTAGGTTTGCTCAGGGTTAGGCCAAATTGGACTTGGTTAAGTCTGAAGAGGTGTTTGGGGTTTTCAGGCCAAACAGTTTTGGAGACTCGCTAAGAGGAACTGCCCGTCACTGGAGGCATTATGTTTTTGAGTTGTCCATTCTGCCAACCCCTTCTGCTTCCGGATCTTTTTCGTGAAGATACAATGCACAGGGCTGCTTTCTGGCATCATACTAGCGACAGTGGGGGCTTCTGCTCAAGCCTCTAAATATGACGGGAAGGCATATTATCAGGATCAATTTCCTGCCATCCCTCGACTGTTTAAAGGCAAATCACACTTGACACGTGGCCAAAGAAATGCCTTTAACCTGGTAACCCTGCTGCAGGCTGATAGGCGAGGACCCTGGAACCGGGGGCACAATGAAACATTTAGATTCTGGTTTCAGTCTTCGCAGGTTCATTAGATCCGACAGAGAGGTGTCCTTCAGATGTATCAGTGATGAAAGGATTGCCTCAGAAACAGATGAGAAGAATGGCTGCCAGAACGCCCTCTGCCCCGTCATCCTCACCTCTTCTTTATCCCTCTCATATTCATTTCTCCATCTTATCCATCGTTCTACCTCTCTCCATGCACTTTACCTCACTGTGTCTCTTTCTGGCAGCGGGATCTGACAGCCTCTTGTGTAATAGAAGATGACAGGGAAAGCATAGAGGAAGGCTGGAGAGAGAGAAACAGCAGTTGTAAATGTGAGACAGACGGATACAGAGAAAAGGGGGGAGGGTGAGGAACAAACATTGAGACAGAGAGAAGGAGAAACAGTGATTCACAGAGAGAGAGTAAAACCAAGGAAGAGAAACATGGTGACATTTTTCATGGTAGAATAGGGGCCTATAGGGGCTGTTAATCCACAGCACGGAGCTGAGACAGATTCATGGAGGCTACAAGGAGGCTAGTGTGTGTGTGTGTGTGTGTGTGTGTGTGTGTGTGTGTGTGTGTGTGTGTGTGTGTGTGTGTGTGTGTGAGGACGAGGGCTGATGAAACCGAAGCAAACATGACAGTTGTATTTCGTCTTTCCTCTGAAGGACGACAGCTGCTGAACCTAACAGCCCAACCAAATGCCAACAAACGTGTTTATTTTTACTTTTATTTTCTGTTGGCAAGAAAGCTGAAGTCAGCAGGGATCCCAGTGTTGTCTGAACGTGATTCACAGCTGCTCTAATATTCCTCCACTATACATCTCAGTTTGTCCTACATTAGCGATACACAGCGTCACACTAATACTGGCATTTGACAGTGTTAATGTAAAGCGTAAGGATCAGATACCCGGGGGGGAGGTACTTTAAGTCGATAGCCTGTGAGGCTTTTTGCAGCTTTAGTAACACGAGGTATTTATGGGAAACCATGGAAAACATTTTTATGTGAGATTAATGGAAAATGATGAAGACTGGGAGCCGTATTTTCACCATCACTGTGAGCAGCGCTGTAACTGTTTGGTATTTTCCTGACCCCAGCGCAGACTGCATGATGTACAGGTGGGAGGACAGGAACAAACAGGTGGGAGGTTCATTTAAATGAAGCAGCACAAAGTGAGTTGTTGACAGTTTGGTGGAAAATGTGTCTCAGACTTTGTGCTGAGTATAAGGCCCAACCCCAATAATCCCCCTTGGCCCTCGAAATGAAGCAACAAGGGGCAGGGGGTGAAATCTTCCCCTAGGAACTGGGACACCACTCACTACATCACCGCGTCGGTTACGTTCACGCATACCTAACTATTTTAAACAGGAAGCTGCGAGTCATCTACATTTCCAACCGACATCTACAATGGAGTCTCCAGTTGAGTTCATCCTAACAATCGCGTATTGGGACGGGCCCTCAATGTCTCAGAATTATGTTCATTTCTGCAGCAGCAAACAACACAGGAGGAATAAATGCAAAGCAATAACACAATAAAACGTAACTGGTTTTTGTAGTAGTGATGAAACGCATCTCTTGTAATGTCATACTTCATAGCTTGGTAGCTGCTAGCATAGCATTAGCATAAGTAATGAGATGTAGCCTTCCCATTACCTGCACTCTAACCTTAACCACCTCTCTTATAATGTTCTGCTGCTAACTGCAGCAGCATCCAGTGCCAGTGTTTACTTTGTCCGTTCTGGGCTACTGTAGAAACATGATGGTGCAATGTGGTGATGTCTGTAGAGGACGACCTGCTGCCTGTGCACATATAAACACAAATTCCATTTCCAGGTGATTATACACTAAAGAAAACATACTGATGAAGTTATATTCCGTCTCTACCAACAGATCGCTCTGAATCCTCCACGCTGGACCTTTAGATACCACGGCAGAAACTGTAAGTGCTTTTCCATTAAGAGAGATGCTGCGCACATTTATAAATGAGGAGTTCATTGTTTATTTCAGACGCTAAAAGTTCTCTTTCCTCTGTCAAGTTTATAACTACAGTTTGTACTTGGCTCATGATATTTGTTGCAGGGACATGGCTACAAACACGGAGGCATTTACAGTAAGTGAAAGCAGCCTCTTTAACTATTAAATGAAATGGTTAAATAAAACACTCGTACATCGGTACAATTCATAATTTAAACAGCAACATGGCCCACAGGAGCTGGTGGGGGGGGCGGATGTCCATGCGGGCGCAGGTCTTTAAATCGGAGAAATTATTTATTCAGGCAGATGGCGGGTTGATGATTTCTGCGTAAACATCGGAGCCAGTCCACGCATCACTAATGTTCATATGCAAACCATAGCAAGCTGCTACAGAATAAGCACACACACCTCCACACACACACACACACACACACACACACACGACATGGTTGTGTTATAGTTTGGCATTCTGCTCAGGAGACAGTGGATCATGAGCTCATTAATCCTGTGCATCATGACCTCCTTTCCACTTTTGTAAATGCTGTATAAAGCAAACGCTGCTGTGTCACATTTTGTGATGTGACCACTTACAGCAGCACCTGTGTGAAACGGCTTCACCCAGCTACTTTTTAATTACTGTTTTTTTGTCATCATTGTCATGATTAAATGTTAACAACCATACACCATCTGCCTTTAGCTGCAGGTGTTCTGTGTTCAGGCTGTTGAGTTTTGTTGTCATGCTTCACTGTGATTGGCTGAGCTGTTTTAAGCCTGATTTATGGACGTGCGTTGAATTGACGATGTCGCTACGTGGTTGCTGTGACGCCGTCGTGAACCCTTCGAACTTCTCCGTCACTCCGTTCACAGCCAGAGTGGTAGGAGGCCGTGTTCCTTTCCTGAGTGGTTAACGTCATCTCCAGTTGATTCTTTGTTTAGCTTCCGGCTTTTCCAGTCACAGAGAAATGAACACGGAGCACGGACAGACGGCCCCGGCCGTATCCGTATCCGTATTGAACGTTGAGCATAATAGCATATGTATAATGAGCCTTAATACTGCAACATCTACATCGCAATAGAAGATGTTTAAAGATGGCGGAATCTGGACATACGGAACCGGAAATGCGTTGCTACCAAGCGAACCAATCACAGCCGTGCCGGTCTGTGCTGGGTCTGCGTCGCCTCGACGCGTAGTTACATTTTTGGGGCAGTGCACGTAAGGCTACGCCGGGGGCTACGGCGAGCCTTCTGCGTAGCCCCGTACCCTATGACGTAGCGACGTCGTCGATTCAACGCACGACCATAAATCAGGCTTTAGAGCCAGCCACTGGAAGACGCAGCAATGACTCACTAAAAACAGTCTTGTTGTTTGTTGGTCTCAAACAGTGATGTCACACCATAGACTGTGTATAAAGATGGACGATGTGTCTCCACTTATTTCACTGTACAGAAGAGAAACTGTGGGTGACTGTGGGCGTGTGTGCAGACGTTTGTGATTGTGAGTGTGAGTGTGAGTGTGGGCGTGTGTGTGGGTGTGTGTGTGAATGGGGAGGGTACATGTGGGGATGGGAGGGACGGGCTTTCACTTTTTATTGTTGTATGTTTCATTATTTTATTATGTTTTATCTTGAGATGCACTTTGAGTTGCATTTTTTATGTATGAAAAGTGCTATATAAATAAAGTTTTGATTGATTGATTGATTGATTGATTGATTGAAACTGAAATATCTGCTGCTGCCATCTTGCTCTGGTGATGTCATTTGGAGCCAGAGTCTGTGCAGCAACAATATCCACAGTAGCAAGTTTCCGACCCCTATATATATATATATATATATATATATATATATATATATATATTTTTTAATATATTTTAATATTTAAAAATATTTAAAATCACGCCTGCTTTCAGTATCTCCTGATGATGGCTGCTTACATTTGTAACTACCACCCTCAATTCAAAGCAAACAGAAATATCCGTATTGGTCTGGAGAAATTTTTCAAGAAAATCTGTCTTAGTCAGAATGGTAACAGCTTTTTGCCAAGCTAAATGCTGATACTTGCAATTTTAATGCTAACATGCTTACGCTATGCAAGTATAATGTTCACCAAGCTCAGTAAAGTTAGCTAGCCTCTGAGTTAAATAAAATGAATGAAAATTACACTCAATAATACTTATCTGCGTTACACTAATGTATAATTGTTTCCTGTGGAGTTCCACAGGGATCAGTGTTGGGACCCTGAAATTACATTTTCTGACCCAGTTTGGGTTTTTTTTTTTGCAGATGACACCACTATATCTCTGTCTGGTCAAGATGAACGACACTGACTAGCATAAAGCATCACAGCATGCTTTCAAATATCTCCTGATAGTCATGGCTGCTCACATCAGTAACTGATACTGTTGCAGTGCTCTCAGAGGAAAACTGTGCATTTAAAAATTGACATTACGAAAACGTTTTATTTTGCATTAAAACATGAGATTCTGAGTAAAGTTCTTATGTGGTATTAGCACAAAGCGTGCGGCGCAAATATGTGAAATTAATAAAAATAGGCAAATTTAAAATGAATACGTGGCAACTCATTAGAAAAATTGTGTGCTCATGTAAATATTCAAACATATAGCATTTAGCTCTTTATGTTTGTATATTTCCAATTAATAAAAGCCGTGTTATCAGCTGATCACAGTTACATGGACCCTCCCTCCTCCAAGCTAAAACTTCCTCCCCTTTTTCTTCTTTCCTTTTCCCCTCAAGCATCCTGGTCCTTTTCTTTCCCTCTGCTCCGTCTTCCCCCTCTTGTTTATCTTTCACTCGGTTCCTGTCCTTTTCATTCTTTCTCTCTCCTTTTCCAAACCTCCTCTGTCCTCCTAAACCATCTCCTCTTTCCCCTCCTTTCTCTTCTTGTCTTCTTTTCCTCTTGCGTCTCCTTCCCCGTCGGGCCGTCTCTTCTTCTCTCCTCCCCTCCGGCTCCTCCTGTGCTGACACACACTCATTTATCAAAGTAATCACTCTTTTGTTACTTTCAGGCTCGTTTTCATTTTCTTGCCGTCGTGGAGGAACTCAATTAATGTGTTCAAATAACCTTTTCTATTTGTGTCATCTCTCACACACACACACATCCATGCACACTGAAACACACACCAGACAAAAGGTTGTTTCTTCCCATTATTTGCTTTGTTTCTTTTCATGACTCAGTTAAATTATCAACCAGTTCCCATTCTTCAGTGGTCGTTGAAAAGTACAAAGAAAAGATGAATAATGTTTTATTAATAATCAGTTTAAGGTTGGAACAAAAGCAACAATACCGCCGGCGCAACCTGTCCATAAAATATCTAACGCCAACACAAATACACCAGATAAAGGTTGTTGCTTCACATTCTTTGCTTTGTTTCCTTGTTTAATTGACTTTGTGATTTAATTAATAGATCATTTTCATTCTTCCTTGTTCTTTGAATGTACGACAAATAACTTTTAAAGTAGTCTGTTTGAGGTCTGAAAAGAACAACAATAGCAACAATAGCAACAATTACTGTCATGTCAAAGGTAGTTGCTTCCCATTATTTGCTTTGTCTCTTTTTCAACACACTCAGTGATTTAATTGTTAACCAGTTTTCCTCCTTCAATGTTTTTTTTTTGTTTGTTTGTTTTTTTTAATACTTCAAAGACGGTGCTTTAGTAATCTGCTTGAGGTATAAACGATAACTGTGATACACACTGCCCATAAAAAAACTAAAGCCTTTGATAATAAATGAATAAAAAATACACTCAAGACTATTATTATTATTATTATTATTATTAGTTTATTTCATAGGGACAGTGCACCACTAATCAACAGAGTTAAAAGAAAAACTGTAAGTGGGCCAGAGTTAGCCAACAAGGCTAGTTTTCGTCCGTTGTCCCTGGCCAGATGTTAAAGGCAACCTAAAAGCCAAAAAAAGGGGGCAACAATTAAGTAAGACTACTTATCTACAGCCTACCCAATCGAAAATGTTGCCTCTGGCGTTCCACAGGGATCAATCTTGGAGCCCGTAAATTCATTTCCTTGACACTGTTTGTTTTATTTAAGGTATGACACCAATATATTCATGTTTGGTCAAAGTGAACAACACTGAGTAACATATATAAATATATAAAACAAACATATATTAGTTTTGGTTTGTAGAAAATTGTCCAAAAAGTCTGTTCTTGTTGGAACAAAACTAAGGTTTCCCTAACCTAAGTGCTAATGTAAGCTCGCTAACATAGTTAGAATGAAAATGCTAACATGCTTATGCCAAGTAAGTATAATGTTCATCAAGCTCCATATAGTAAGTTAAGTTTCTCATAGAAAAAAATACACATAAGAATACTTGTCTTCAGAATATTTACTAATGCATGTTGCCTATGGAGTTCCACATGGATCAGTCCAAGGGCCCTTATATGAACATTTTTGACCTTATTTATTTTCTTCATTGATCACACCAGTATATTCATGTCTGATCAAGATAAACAACGCTGAGTTGCATTAAAAACAAAAAACTAAATGACCTTTAGATCAAAGCAAACAGAAGTTTCAGTATTGGTTCAGAGAAAATCTGCAGAAAATCTGTCCTTGTCAGAGCAAAACCAAGTCTGCAGCATTTATCTAAATTAAATGCTCATGACAGCATGCTAACATACCCACAATAAACATGCTAACGTGCTAAGGCTAAGAAGGTATAATGTTCCCTAAGCTCAAAGTAAGAAAAGCTTCTGATAACAAATAATAAATGTTGCCTGAGGGTTCAGCAGGGATCAGTCTCAGGGCCCTTGTACAAAAAAAGTGACCATATTTGTTTGTGGATGACATTCTTGTCCGGTCAAGATCAACAACACTGTGTAGCATCAAACAAACAAACAAAAAGGACAGAAGGAAAATCACAACAAAATGAAAAAGAATGGAAAGACAATGGAAATTGGTTTGGAGAATTTTTCCTATAAAGTCTTTCCTCGTCTGAACAAAAGTGAGTCTCCAGGGTTTGTTATATCTAAATGCTGTTGTCAACATGCTAACATACTTCCAATTAACATGCTAATGCCAAGCCTTATAGTGTTTACCATTGTTCCCTCGCGCAGTACCGCTGAGGCTGGTGGGAATTAGATCTGCAGATATTTGGACATAAGCTAAAGTATTGGACAAACCTCTTGCAGGTGTCTGGATAAGTAAAGATGGGAGTAGCTGATATATTTTGCTAAAATTAAGTTTAGTATTATTATTACTCTTTCATTTGCATATTTATACAAATACTAGGGCTGTTCCCTGACAGTCACCAAATGTTAGTCGACCAGAAAGGTCATCAGACGGCAAGATTTCATTACATGTCACCTAGTTGCAGAAAAGAACAAAACAAAACAAATAAACAAAACAAAAACAAATGTGACCAGACACAGGACACAGGAAGTGTCCACGCTCAGCAGTCAGACAGGAGTCAGGTTAATCTCCAGGGCTGGTACCTGCAGTTATTCCACAGGCTAGTTAAAAACATGTCGGGCAGGAAATCCAAAGTGTGGGATCATTTTGAGAAGGTGAAGGACGAACCCAAGGTGATATGTAAACTCATCTTCATTGGTCGACTACAAACATGACGTATCATGTGAAACATGGAAGTAGCTACATGCCCATTAGCCCACAGCGTCATTAACAGGCGGCTCGCTCAGTGTGTGACGTGCACTTGGAGATAAAATATAGGCCTATATTAATGAAGGTTCATTAGTACGATTTGTATTTCTCTGTAATGTAGCACAGTGTTAACAATGTTACTGACACTATTCTTTCTCACACCTTCAACTCAAACTTGCCAGGTAAATTAATAACCAACACTTCCTCATTATTTTAATATAAAACATAATCCGCTCGGCATTATGTGTCCTTCACATCACTGCATCATTAAATGACCCTCATCTGGCCTGAAGTACAAGTTTATTAAAGATTTTGTATTCCTCTACATTTCTGTGTTTACTGTTGTGACACGTTTTAAATTTGTCTTTGTCTTCTTCATCAAATCCTCATGTGCTGTTTCCCATACTCCTCCGTCATAAATAATTTATCTTTACAGGCAGGAGCGATGAAATTCATTTTGTTCCTTGAAGCAAAGATCAACGCAATTTAGAGTTTGGTCATATGGACCGACAAACAAACACCATCCTGCAGGCATGCACTCATCATACAGTACATTTAGATGAGACAGTCTGCAGTGTGCGCACACACACACACACACACACACACACACACACACACAAGACAACACAAAGACGTACAGTGCACACATCAGAGCACACACCCACGCCGCTGAGAGATAAATGAACGAGACAGAGTTTGATTGGGTTGGAAGGTCACATCTGACATGTGGTCAGAAAATAAAGCTGCAGGCACTGAGAGTGGACAACAGCTGCGAGATAAGACGCGGCAGTAATGACTCGTGAGGAAACACTGACAGGACACAACACGGAAACTCACACAGAGCAAATCAGCTCAACACTGTGGTTAATGTGTTGTTAAGTTTAGGCACAAAATCCACTTGGTTACGTTTAGAAAAAGATCATGTTTGGGCTTCAGCACTCTGGGTTTTGTGGCACTGTCCTGGCAGGAAACACAGCGATGTCTGGGTAAAAAAAAAAATCAACCCCATTTCTTGAAATTGTCCTGGCAGACAACTCAGCAAAGACTCCCAGCAGAAACCCTAATGCCAGAGGACGTAGGCTCAGAGCCGACAGGTGGATGTTGGGGTGGAGGTGCTGTGTGTATATCCAGCAGTAGCAGGAAGTGATAGCGTAGCCTTCGGATCAGCAGTGTGGCGGCAGGTCACGGTAGCAAAAGAGCACAGCCAGCTTAAGCACCCCGCCGTGCTGAAAAGGATGCAGGTCAGAGAATCAACATCTGAAGCAGTTTGTGTTTGAAAGGCCGACGGTCCCTCGCTGATCCGAACATTAAACTCACTCAGAGCCCGTGACTTCCGCAGCAGGCGATCCGCTCACCGCCGACTCAGCTCAATTCATGTTCGGCCGTCAACCCTTTGACATTTCCAGTCGCTAAGCAGATTATGGAGACGAATCCGTGTATTCAGAGCCTTATTTAACTGGGCTGAGTGGACTCTGAGAGATTTGCTATTTACAGCAGAAAACAAGTTCAGTTCACTGAGACACACATTTCCGGTTTTCAGCTGGAAGTGAAGGAAGAAGACTCTCAAAGCATTATGTACTGAAACCATCAGTCAGTGAAGTGGTGACAAGTTTTGACAATTTAATAAACAAATAAATGATCATGTTCTAATTTAAGCTTCACAAATTTGAGTGTTTCCTGTTTTGCATCATTGTGAAATAAAAATACTTTTGGACTGACCTCTTCTTGTGTTAGACATTGTCAGGATTTAGGGACTTTTTAAAATCTCAGAGAGATTTGTAAACTAATCATCTGTGCATCCCTAAATACAGTAGCGTCAGCAGCCCAGAAGAAACAGACATCCTTGGACCAATGCAATACTTTACGTTTATATGTTACGATGCAGCAGATGTGTTGAACTTTTATTTTTCAACAATGATGTGGTTAACTTGTGGTTAGGTTCGGCCACAAAAATCACTCTGTAAATGTCAGGAAAAGGTCACGTTCTGGCTTAAGACACACCAGTTCTGGTGGCAGAGTCACTGCTGGAAAAGCAGCAATTTCTCGGCTAATAACAACCATTTTTCATGGAACTGTCCCTTCTGGGAAAACAAAAACAGGCTGCTAAGAAACACCCACGTTTGTTACCTAAAAGCTGCTGGAAAAACAGCAATAGGTTGCTAAAAACAACACCTTTGTTTTGTGCTGAGGAAGATGCTGCATTTTATTCGTTAACGTGACGTAACCCTGGATTCTTGAGCCAATCCAACAGTTCTGGTCTTTGTGCAGAAGCTGACCAGCCTCAGCCTGTCACCCTGAGTTTTCCAGGAGCTGCAGACTGCTGACGGTGAAGCAGTCCCAGAGATCAAACTGTAAATGTCGAGCTTTGCTGTCGGTCCTGCAGAAAGTCAGGAGTCATTTTAGGTAAATAACCAAAACCTGACAAAGTCTCTAAACAAGTCCTGCGTGTCTCATCGTCACCGTCGCATCACGTCCATCATCATAACACACATTAAATTTATTCATTATTTTTCAATATGTATTGATTTTTTTTTTTTTTTACCATCTTAAACTGTGTCACATTTATCTGAACCACATGAGACGTGTGTATGTGAATCTAAACATATTTCATTCTGCGCCCACTGCAGATACATTTCCACTGTGGAGATCACTTGTGTCTCTAATCTGTCTTCAGGGTGGACTCAGTGAGCGCGCTCAGTCAGCACTGCTCTACTTTACACTCACACTGCACACTGTCTCTCTCGTGTGTGTGTGTGTGTGTGTGTGTGTGTGTGTGTGTGTGTGTGTGTGTGTGTGTGTGTGTGAGTACAGAGAAGAGAGATCTTGTGTCTTTGTGTGAAGATCTGTATTAGTGTGTGTTTGGGAGATTATGTCATTGTGTGTGTGAGGGTGTGTTCTTGTCTTTCTATCTTTGTCAGGACCACTTTGAAGCGTAGACCTTGAGACTGAGGACATTTTTGGAAAACAAAGACATTTCTTTCAAAATGAGAGCGTTTATATAAAGTGATGGCATTTTGGAAAATGACATTTTTTTGCAAAGTGGGGACGTTATTCAAATCTGGGATATTTTTGGGAGGGGATGTCTTTTCCAAACTGGTGACATTTTTGGAGGCTGGAAACAATGAGGACATTTTTGCAAAATGAGGATTTTTTTGTAAAGTCAGGACATTTATATAAATGTCCTCACACACAGTGTTGCTTTATGTATGAAATGTGCTTTTTAAATAAATCTTCTATATAAAGTGAAGAAATTTATATAAAGTGAAGACATTTATATAAAGTGAGGACATTTATATAAAGTGAGGACATTTTCACACAATTTTTACAAAGTGGAGACTTTTTCTTTTCTAAACTGAGGTCACTTTTCTGAAAATGAGAAGTTGTATATATTTTTAAACAGGTAACATTTTTTGAATCTGGGCGCAGTGAGGACAAAGTGAAGACATTTCTAGATCTTCATCTGGTCTGATGCTTCAGATGAGGATCAGTTGGGTTTATAGTTAAGTACATGTATTCGTCTCTATATGCATTTGAGAAACATGTTTGTCCTGCTGTGTTTTGTGTGTTATCAATGTTCATTTTTCTCTCCACCAGGATTTTTCCTGTACAAAGCCAGAGAGATTGACTGTGTCTGCCAAACACCATTAGAGGCTGTTTAGACCGGAGCTGATTGTACATATCTGTGTGACTGTGTGTGTGTGTGTGTGTGTGTGTGTGTGTGAGTGTGTGTGTGAGTGCGTGTGCGTGTGTGTGTGTGTAAGTGCTTGTAGCTGTATGTTTGCTTCCCTTATCTCTCCATTTAAGCTGCCAACAACAAAAAGCTCAGATAACAGCGCGTATTGAGGAGTGATAGCGTGAAGGAGAGGAGGAAAAGGAGCAACACATCTGGGTACAAGCTGAGGAAAAAAACGAAGGTAATAGAGGAGGTGCAGCGACACTTGTTTGATTTCTATCTAATTCTGCTTTTTTTCCCCCACTTTGCACATCACCAATGTCGCACACGAGGAAATATGGAAATAGCAAAATTCAATAAAAACACCCTCAAATGGTCCCAAACCAATTTTCACGCTTGTTAGATCTGAAACAGATTAGATTTCAGTGGAAATAGGGAGGAAAAAGAAAGAAGAAGATGAACTGCAGACAACACTGTGTTGGTTTAATACCAGCACTGATTTCAGAGTGGCCTGAAATCCACCACGTGATATTATCCCGGGCTGGTTCTCACATGTATGAGGCCACGGCCTGTAATGGCAGCTCGGCTATTAGCTACTGTACTTTTTTGAAACATGGGAAATGTCCATTAGATTAAGAAAAGCATGTACATGACATTCACTGAGCCATTTTGAAAGCCCATCTGATGAATATTTCACCTCACATCTGGAACTGAACAGCGATAGGTCTGATGGTGCAAAGGAAATAACCCTGGTGGAAATACAGAATATGAAATTGCAACAGTAAGACTGGATACATCTTCAGGGAGATAAGGGAAGAAGGGAAAGGATAAAGAGGTAAAGGTGGTCGACAAGGAGGGCTGCAAAACTAATAACACACAGATAACAATCTTGTTTTCATTTTAGCTTCAAAATGCAGAATGAGTCACCTCAACAAGCACAGGAGGAAAAGTGAAAGGCCCAAAAGCAGAAACTCAGTGTTGACCAGAGACCACTGAGCACTGGACTGACTGAGAGCAGTCCATGTACAGGATGACACTAAACATACAGGGCTTTAAAAATGTGGATCTTATTACCCTCCAAGAGTCACCACCTTATCGTGGGGGAGGGGTTTGTGTGGCCCCGTGATCCTGGAGCCAAGGCAAAGTGGCCCCAGGTGAGGGGCCAGACTAAGATTCATCCTGAAAATAAATTCAGATTAATGTTATTAAAAGAGTCGCTGTAGAACCAACACCGTCTCCTAAAAGTTCTCCACAAACTACTAACTTGCAACAAGAATAAAACCTGTGTCTGGTGTCAAAGTCCTGCACTTTGTTTCTTCAGCCCTGTTATATATGTGGAACAAATTAATAAATAATTCTCTCATACTACTGGACCAATCAGCCTAATGATTTGTGTGCACATGTATAAGTGTGTGCTCAAGGACCGCTCGTGGTTGTGATGTTTCACAATTGTTGAAAAACCTGTTTTATTGACTGTTTTACACCAGTAAAGACAAAGTGAGGACATTTTCATACACTTAGTTTTAAGATTGTAATTTGGGGACACTGTTTTGAAAATGGGGAGAACCCATAAAATAACAACCCATAAAATTTTTAACAACCCATAAAATTTTTGGAATCTGGTAACAGTGAGTATAAATTGAGGACATTTTCACAAAGTGAGGATATTTTTCTGTGACATTTTGTCACTGGTGTGTTGGTGGGAATGTGAGCTGCTGTCCTGTTCCAGCTGTGGATCATTGTTGTACACTGTTCAGAGGCAGCCTAATGATTTGTGTGCACATGTATAAGTGTATGCTCAAGGACCTCTCGTATACACCAGTAAAAACAAAGTGAGGACATTTTCATACACTTAGTTTTAAGATTGTAAATTGGGGACATTGTTTTGAAAATTGGGAGTTTTTTACAACCCATAACATCTTTTGAATCTGGGAACGGTGAGGACTTTTTTTAAAAGTGCGCACATTTTCACAAAGTGAAGACAATTTCACATAGTTTTTTAAACTGGGGACACTTTTGAAAATAGGGAGTTTTTTTTTTTTACAACCTGTAACATTTTTGGAATCTGGGAACAGTGAGGACAAAGTGAGGACACTTTCACAAAGTGAGGACATTTTTATGGGACATTTTGTCACTGGTGTGTAGGCGGGAATGTGAGCTGCTGTCCTGTTCCTGCTGTGGATTACTAGTTGCATTTCCATTACAGTTTTGTGCAAAATAAATGCGAAATAAATAGAAATAAATAAATAAATAAATATTTCTAAAGTTTTGACAAAGTACAAATGCGCCTTGCAGGTGTTTCCATTAAAAGGTGTTTTGTGTATGAGCCGTAATTCTCGTAAAATCTCGTCCCGCGAGACTCCACTTTGTTTCTCTCTTGCGAGCTGGAACATCATCTCGGTTGCCACTGCTGCTGTTGCAGTAGTCTACAACCGAAGACGGCAGCGAGTGGTATTCCAAAGGCAAAGTGTGTGTCGGCGACCACGGATAAAGGATTTCTGGGAGAGGATCGCGAACAAGGAATTCACCAATGTCACATCTGGTGACGTGTGTTTGCCACAAAAATGTTTCCATTACACTTCTGCGATATACTTCTATATCAACACGTCTGATAAACCACCTCATGAGAGCGTAAAATCTTTTTACCGATATTTGCGAGTTTTTCAAAATGTAGGTGTTTCCATTACCAGTATTTTTTTTTTGCACATTTCTAGGTTTAATGGAAACGCTCTTACTGTTGTACACTGATCAGAGGCGGCTGCAGAGCGGCGACCATGCAGCCATCTTATTGGGGTCGATATGTGTCGACAGTTAAATCATTCCACAACCAGAAACCATGGATCACCAGAACCATCTGGAAACATGGACAATCAAACAGCAGCAGCAGCAACAATATAAGTAGACTCAAAAAAAGGACAAAATTAGAGTGAACAAGTTAAAGGAGCTGATGTGATCACATGTCACTGCAGTTGTTCCTTCTATGATCCCATGTGACGAATAAGTGATTGATTTATTGATGAGAGTTTTAAGGCAGAAGTGTTTAATAATTTCAACAAACAGTTGCTGGATCAAGATTCACACAATCAACTAACCCTTTCTTCTTCCTTCTCATTTGCAGCAAACTCTGCAACAAGCTGAAAACACAGCACACACTGAATGTAAGTCCAGTATTCTTTCTTTTAGCTCCTCATTTGGTCTCCACCGTCTCTTGAGGGAAAAATCTGACTCGTTAGCTGCTAAATGCTGCGCTGTGTTCACCAGCTGGTCTCTGCCTGTGTCTTTGTGCTGTGTGCTGCTGAGCAGGTAGATCACAGTCCCTTTTACAGCTTGTTTAATGAGAACAGCTGAGTCTGAGGCAGACTTCAAATTTGCCGTAATTAAAAGAACTTTCAAAAAGATCCCTGTAAGAATTACATTTTTAAAATATTAAGTATTATCATGTAATTAATTAGATGCTTTCCACACTGTGCAGGACACAAAGAGGAACATGCATAGGAAGTATCTGCTAGCAGCTAATTAATTAGCCAGCCAATTTTTTATTCCAAGATTAGCCAGCAGCAAACTTGCCAAGAGTTTGGCTTCGAACAAAAAAATGAAAGAATAAAAAACTACACTGGAGAGGCAGCCGGGTCTCGTGTGGCGTTTCTTATTCGCTGCTTATTAAAAGGTACAAAGAACAACAAAAAGTCTTTGTGCTGCTGTTGCTTTGATGTCAGAGCGGTTTACCTGCAGCACACTACAGGTCTGTTAATTAGCTTCCAGGCTAACAGTAGTGTCAGGGAGGAGAAGAGAGGAGGCATGAAACTGGGAATAAGAGAGGCGATGAAGGCGGAAACATGAATTAATGAAGAGAGGGAGCGTGAGGGATAGATAGTGAGTGCCGTGATGGAGAAAAAAAAAATGGCAGTCATGAAAACAGACGAGCTCTGTGAGAGACAAAAGGACGACTAATCCCTGTCATGTTTAGTCCCCTCTTTGGTTTTAAGCTCTGACCTGAGGGAATGCACATATATATATTATTGTTGCAAATATAGAACAGCTCATGTAACACCAGGAACATTAATGTTCCCTGACATGTTAAAACATTTCAGAAAAAACTGTCATGGTCGTGTGTACAAAACAAAATAAGCAAAGTGTCCATAAACACTCGCCCAGTTTCATCTTCAATGAGGAATATGGAGATTTACATCTTGGTTAATATCATCCCAGTCCAGCAGATACGTTATCTGTGCGTTCAACCTGTTCTCATTCTCAGGATCTCATAGCCACCGCAGGGCGCCGTCAGCGTCTCTACGGGACGCACAGCACGAACACGTTGTAACACGTGGTTGATGTAATGAAACAGTCGTAATTAGGTTAAGGCAACAAACGTACACAGTTAGACATTCTAGATTTAAATGAATATGCTTGTTATGCAACATAATTAAGTAAAGTGGGATTTAAGTTTCTGTGTTGAATCGTACCTGCAGCGTGGGCTCTGTCAACACGTTCTAATCCCAGGTCGTCACCACTTTGTCAGTGGATTTTTGTGTCTAGATGAAACGCACTGGGTGTCCCTCAGCGCCTGCTGTGTGTGTTCTGCTGTCTACATCATGGTTTGGGTCCCCCCCCCCAACCTGCCTTCTGACAAGCACTTGAGACTTTGATCAGTGTGTCAGTCACATGCTTGCAGCCTTTCATGTATGAGTTTGGGTGCATTGCTTTTTGTAAGAAAGTGTATGAAGAGTTATGAGAACGGCCTGGTTTCAGTCGTGAAGGAGTTCTTCAGGAATTATTGATATTCTGCGAGACAGTGAATTTTTCTGCAGGATTTCTTACTGACAATTTGGTAGTTAAATCAACACCAATGGACCCACAATGCCTTTTAAATTTTCAAAACTGCCTTCATTTGTATAAAGAAAAGTCTTTCAGCACATTTTCTTTCGTCACATTAACATATGTGCAGCGGGGCTGCTGTTTCGCCTCATCTTCCATTAGGAACACACACACACACACACACAGTTACTTGCCTCCAGGCCGTTTTATCTTCTTTACTTTATATGAACACAGAGCTCAAACACACAAACCTGCACTGTCTAACTGCCTCTCAGAGTCAACACTGTACTGGGGTTTAATGCACACTAACCTCTTTATATCCACATACAGTGAGAGTGATTTGAGATAATCTGTACGGTGCAGATAAGTAAATGTGGGTCAGGAAACATTCCAGAGGCATGTTGGATTTGCACTTCCCTCCGAGGAGGAGATGCCTCTTTAAACTGCATTTATCTGCTCTGCAGGGTCCGGAGATTTAAACAGGAGCACACCTCACTCCCCCGTGGGCTTCGTGCACGCTCAAATAGACTCCTTTTAAAAAGATATTATACATTGTATAAGCTCCACGCTCTGCCTATTACACATCCCGACTGTTGCACAGAGCTATAGGTTCTTTCTTGTTGTGAATCTGAGCTTCTTCCCTGAGGGATTCACCGAAGAGCGAATCTAACATGATAAGAACTTCTATCCCCTGTGCTATTAGCTCTCAAGCAGGACAAATCCAAACCCAAACACGTTTACAGGGTTATAAAACAGTTTATTATTGCCCTGGACGACAGCCTGAACACACTGTGGACGGCTGGTGGAGTAGCTTTAGTCGTGGTCAGACTCACAGCCTGAAATCTGCTGCTGATCCTTGACTGTGTCTCAAACATCAGGCCAGAGCTTCAACACATCCGAGAGGCAATATGAGATTCAGAGATTAAACACTCAGTTATTCATTTATTAATAATAGATAGCTCATAATTCTGAAGCCCCAATAGTGTAGAAAACGTCCCCAGTGGACTGAAAGCCTGTTTGTCCCACAGCCTGAAACCCTGAAAACAAGCACGTATTTCTTCAAAGGTCTATTTTCATGAAAAAAGGCGACACACTCTACCAAACCATCATCATCCTCACTGTGACCTCGTCACATGTCCACGTTTGGTCATGGACTTTCCACGTCCACATATGGCGTCCAAGGTACCCTGGGTGTGTTGGTTGTTGACCTTCTGGGACGCCGTGTCAACTTCAGCCTGTTACATGCATTGTCTGTTTTCAAAATACACTTCTGTTTTCACAGGAAATGCACAGAATGTATGTTGCCTAAAACGTTGCTGGAAACAGCAATAAAATGACGCGCTGAAAAACTTCTGGTTTTACTGTTCTTTGGTCTTGAACACTGGGCTGCGAGGAAAAACTTGCACCCCAGAAACAAACACAAGGTCAAACCCATGTGCAGTGAACATAATAAAATGGTGGTAAAAAAGAAGCAAACTATTCAAACACCAGTTCTTTTTACATATTAAAGGACAGTAAATGCTGCCTCGTATTTATTCGTCTGTCTAACTTTAACCAACAATAACCAGCCCACTCAGTGTTATAATGCATAGAGAAGCTCTTCATGTGCTGAGTACATGCAGTAATGGGCGACATCAAGGGCAGCGTGAATAAGTGACAATACGACAGAGTGTCTGACAGTGAGGAGGTCAGAGGTCACTGTTCCCATTTCATCTCTTTCGTATCATGAGAATACTCGAGCGTGGTCACAGATGTAAGCAGAGCGCTCGAGACGAGGATGGAGAAGCAGCTGAGCAGAGAGTGTTCATCACTGCAGGTCCATGTGTTGATTACTTGCTCCAGTGACGAAGTCAATGTGCCCTTGTGGAAAGCGGCTTTTGAAGCCATTAAGCAGCAACATGGGTTCAGCTTGGCACAGAGGAGTCTTTCTCCAGTGTTTCCTTTGTTTCAACAAAAGTGAACCAATAGACAGTAAATGTTCCTTCATAAGCAAATCAGTTTTGCTTGAACAAAAGAAAGCAGTGTTGTATTGTGCTTTGAACATCAGGCTTTCTTTTCTTCTTGGTGAAATATCTCAACAATGAATGGCTTCAGAATGTGGTTCATCATTTATGTTCCCCACAGGATGAACTGTTATATTATTAGTTACTTACAGTGGTTTAATCCCTATAAACATATCTGCAGATATAAGCAGAATCTGTTGGCAGCAGTTTTGGTATTGGAAGAGTTCTGTTTTCTGTTTGTGGTCTGAGTAGTATTGACCTGTGCCGTCTGAGCAGGGGTGCTGATTCTTCAAAATTCTGAAGCACTGTTAGTCTGAAAATGTCCCATTTCTCTGCCCAAAAACAAACAACTCCGAGGTATCTTTTTTGTGGAAATGTGGTGACGGCTCTCTACAAAAAAACAAAAAAAGAAACACATTTAGTGGCACAAAAGCTGCTGGGAAAACGGTGAAGGATTGCTGATTGCTAAAAACCAACGATTGGGAGCAGAACAGCTGTTGGAAATGCTTCAACAGGTCCCTAAAAATCACCCATGTTCTGTGGCACCAATGATAAAAAACAAAACATCCATTTTTTTGTTTACACACAAAAATCACTTGGTTATGGTTCGTACAAGATCACGTTCTCAGTCAAAGTATCAATATTTGAAAGCAGAACATCCATCCATCCATTTTCATCCACTTATCCGGGGCCAGCAACGCTTCCCAGCTCCTCCTGGAGGACCTGAGGTGTTCCCAGGCCAGACGAGATATATAATCCCTCCAGTGTGTTCTGGGTCTGCCCCGGGGCCTCCTACCAGTGGGACGTGCCCTGAACACCTCCAGCAGGAGGCGCCCAGGAGGATCCTGATCAGATGCCCGAACTACATCAACTGACCCCTTTCGACATGAAGGAGCAGCGGCTCTACTCCGAGCTCCCTCCAGATGTCTGACTCCTCCCTCTATCTCTAAGGCTGAGCCCAGACACCCTACAGAGGAAACTCATTTCAGATGCTTGTATCTGTGACCTCATTCTTTCAGTCACTACCCAGAGCTCATGACCACAGGTGAGGGACGCAGATGGACCAGTAAATTGAAAGCTCTGCTCTGCGGCTCAGGTCCCTCTGAACCATGACGGACCGGCGCAGTGCCCGCATCACTGCAGAAGCCGCACCAACGCACTGATCCATCTCACACTCCATTCTACCCTCACACCTGAGGCAGTAACTCTCCCCCAACCTGGAGAGGGCAAACCACCGGTTTCCGACAGAGGACCATGGCCTCAGACTTGGAGGTGCTGACTCTCATCCTGACTGCTTCACACTCGGCTGCAAATTGCTCCAGGTCATGCTGGAGGTCACGGTGTGATGGAGCCAACAGAACCACATCATCTGCGAAAAGCAGGGATGCGGTTCTGAGGTCCCCAAACCGGAGCCCTTCCTCCCCCCAGCTGAGCCTCCAGATCCTGACCATAAAGATCACAAAACAGGATTGGTGACAAGGGCCGACCTTGGCAGAGGCCAACACCCACCAAGAATGTGGTCGCCTTCACACTGAGTATGCGGGCACAGCTCTCACTTTGGTCATACAGGGACCGAATGACTCGTAGCAGCGAGCCTGGAACCACATACTCCTGTAGTGCCCCCCACAAGACCCCCTGAGGGACGCAGTCATAAGCAAGACAAGACCCCAAGATACTTGAACTCCCTCGCTTGAGGCAGTAACTCTCTCCCAACCCGGAAAGCAGAACAGCCATTGGAAATGTGGCAACAGGTCTCTCACCTAATCACCCACGTTCAGCGGCACAAAGATTGCTGGATAAGCGGCTATGTGTCTGGTTTGGTCACAAAAAAGCCGCTGAAAAAGCAGCAACATGTTGCTAAAAAACACCCATGTTCAGCAGCATAAAAGCTGCTGGAAAAGTTGTGCCATGTTCTGTGCCACAAACAATGTCTCATCAAGGTGTTACGCCATCAACCATCCCCTCCACCTCCTGATGACAAAGTCAGCTCCTATACTACATCACTTTAGAGACGTTGATATGATTTGTACGAAATGTACAAATGTGTCATATCCGTAGTTTGCAGAGGCACAACAGTACCAACATTTTCTTTTGGCCACTGGTCCGTTTCTGTTCATTGTAGTAACGACACATGTTGGGGATTCAAGTGGTTGCATCCTGGAGGACAATTTCTGAGCTCTGAATGTCGGTGCTGTCGGTGAGCCAACAGCATTTGGCTGCACCTTATGTTCGTCATCAGTCACTGAGGCAACGACGCTCTGCTGGTTTGCTTCGTATGCTCCACATGCTGCCTCATCACAGTCACAGTGTGTTTCTGTCCAAGAGCAAACCTTTAAACCATCCCAGACGTTCCACCTAAACTGTGGAGATAAAGAACCACAAAGTGACCCAGCTGTTTGCTGTTCATCCAAAGGTTGTTCATGGATGGCTCCTTATTGCTGAGACTTCGTCTTCGTCTAGTTTTTGTCTATCAAACTTTACATCAACATCTTTACTCAGCACTGCTCATGGAGGAGCGTGTACTGTTGATAATTCCTACATGTAGTATTAATATAATTTTTGCTTGTGTGTGTTTTTCTTTAGCTGAGCAGAGGACTGTCTGCAGTTTGTCTCATGGCTGCAGATGCAACCGTCAACAACCAGAGGACGTCAGTCCACATCCATTGTTCTACTTTTCCAGACGGTAAGTGCTCGTAATTTAAATTTTTCATGGTCTGTTCAGAAAATTCAATTTGCGATAAAATAACAAAAAACAACTGCTCACTCCAAAACACTGCATCATAGCAGTGTAACTATTACATGCAGATAGAAAAACTGTAGTTGAAATTACTGCGTACTTTGCCCACTTTATATACCAAAGAGTGTCTCTACCAACATGCATAGACTTGTAGCCATGGCCAGGATGCTGGGGGAGGTAACGCCAGCCAGCTGGTCCATCACTTGGCACTGTATGGATTGCCATGGACTTTGTCCCCAGATGATGAATCCCAACACTGTGGTGGCCCCTGACTTTTCCTGTAGCACCACGATGAGGTTGACAAGTGTGGCATTAAGTCAGGTGTCTTGACCCCTAACTGGATAAATGTCATGAACTTTGGTTCTCACATTTGTGATCCATCAGCAGCCCAACAGTTTAAATGTTTCCTATACGTATACAGTCCACACAGGCCAAATAGATCTTCTGTGTGTGAAGCATCCATGTTTTCACTGACATGATGGAGACTGTCAGAGACACTGGACTGGTGGACCGAGTCATACAACTGTGGATTTTGTTTTGCCAAACCCGTGCAGAGGAGAGTTGTTTCTTTAGGTCCTCATAGTGTCTGCAGAGATGTGAGAAACTGTCTGAGGATAATCGAAGCTCATATAATGAATTCATCAGCCTGAAGCTTCTTTAATCTGGATTTTGGCAGCTGGACAGCAACAGGAAGCTGTTTATGGAGACATGGATACAAGAAAAGATTTGACTGATTTGTGGAGGCAAACAACTGCAGGGTGGCAATTCCAGTTTGTACCAGGCTGTTTATTTCTTGCCAACTTGAAGTGGCCGCTCAAAGGAACTGCAGTTTTTGCACTAATGCACTGACATCATTTTCCGCCCTGAAGACTGCTGCTTGTTTTTTATCTTGTTAATCACCCCAGAACTCCTCTGGGGGGTCGCAGCCACTGCCTTATCAGAGAGTGGCTCTAAAATGATAGTTACTTATCATAACTAAATATTGACTGACTTATCAGAGTCTTCACTCTCAAATATTGTTATCGGCCTCAGGAATCAGTCGCAGGCAACATCTTGTAGATACATAAATTATCAGATGACATTATTCACGAACAGCAGAAACAATATTGTAAAAACATCCTCTCACAGACGCTGAAGTACGACATTGTTTTCTCTAAAGCTCAAGGCCAGATTGGAAGTTGCTCTCTCTCTCTCTCTCTCTCTCTCTCTCAGCACCACAAAGGCTGTTATGTAAGAGATGCAAGTGTGCCAACATGTACAAGTAGGACACACAACGCTTTCAAATGGAAATTGAAGCCCCCACACATGTCTAAACACACACACACACACACATGAAAATGGACCTGGTGGCATCCTGCCAGCTTGTTTACTGTATTTGAGAAACGTTGCCCACACCACACCAACGTGCTCTGACACCGGCTGATCCAAAACATGACACAGGTGAGCTGCATCATGTGACCACATGCTGCAGTGCAATGTAAGTGTTTGTCTGCTGCCTGTTTGTGAGAGAGCAGCAGGAAATAGACACAAATACACACCCTGGTTTCTCCGTGCTGGATGGTGGAGTGTGTTCTGCCCGCACACCAGCCTGTTCACAAAGACTATCTCCTTTTACTTTTCGTGTTTCGCCTTCTCGCCTCCTTTAGGACAAAAGTGCAAAAAGCCCCACTCATTAATTTATCATCGCATTCGCATGTTCGACCCTGAACACTCTGGAGAGAGAAAGAAACGGAGAGAGCACAAGGGTTGTCTTTGTACGGACATCAATAGTGAAGCAACTAAACTGCTTTTGAAAGCATGAGCTGAATCAATTTTCCATTTCAGTCCTCATTGATCAGCTCAGCGCCGGCCCCTCTGGAGGTAAGTGTCCAACTTTATTTACTCGAGTCATCAGCACATAACTTTACAGCCCATCTGATGCTTCAGCATCTGGTTTACTTTTTCATTACTTTGTGAGAAGTTCCATTCATTCACAAGCACACGCAAACTAAACCAAGTGAAACTGTGTAGACTGCAGGACAAACTCACTCTGCTTTCATGGCTGCTCCATCGTCTCCAAATGGTGGATTTTACCAGCTGAAGTCTCACGAGAAAAACAGATCGAAGGGCAGCCGCTGAAATGTGTGTTTTTACTGACCTCCTGTCAGGGTCTGAAAGTAGGACCCGCCACTGGACAAATGCGAGTAACTTGCTGGCAGTGGAGTGCACAATTGGTTGTTCGTCTTTTTTATGACCTTGGTAACAGGATTGTCTGATGAAGGGCTGGTGCCCGAAACGTCACACGTGGTGATACTAATTAAATATCCGAAGGAGCTATTTCTGGTGTGCGGACTTATGTTTTTGTATTCTTGGTAACAGGATTCCCACGGCCAGGGAAAACATAGTCCATAGTCTCTGTTTCAGGCCCGGGTGAAAGTCGTGGTTGTTGGACTCATCCGCCACCGTAACTTTCATTATTGTCCCGCCACGTTTCCCCCAGACACCACCAGGTGCCGTTAAACCACAACGGCAACCACCTTGTATCATGCCAATGTGAAAGGATCAAGCGCAAGTATTCGACGACTTCTGAGTGAGACTGGGTTGTTAAAACAGGAGTCCACAAACCAGTGGGAGGGTTTTATACAGTCTATGTCAAAAACCAAAGACTGGACAGCTGGACAAAAAATGCTGACCTGGTGACACCAGCGTCACACCAGCCTCATGGGTGAAAGACTGTGGTTACTGGACTCCACTATCTCTCCCGCCTGCCTGCCATAGACGGATTTTTGCCCCCTTAAGTTACGTTGTTGTCCTACTGCATCTTCTCCTAACGGTGAGGCTGGTTGATTGCAGAGTTCAAAGAGTTAACATTTGGTGTAAAGTTTACCAAACACTTCTGTTTCTAATTCTATTATAGGTCTTTGAAAAATAATCAAAAGATGTCTAAAATTTGTGAAAATGTGCGTGAACGCTGTGCTAAGATGCTGACTGAGGAGTTGTGGTTTAGTTAAAGAGGTTTGTGAATTGTAACTATTCAGATTCAGATTACTGAAGTGATACAAATATTCTGTACCTTCAATCTGATTTGCATTCTCCAGTGAAAACCGTCTGAAATCAAACCCTACGTACCCTAAACAGAGGAAGACATCATCCATCACTGCCTCCTCACTAAGCCACTTTCCTTCTCCTCTCATCTCAGCATGAAGCCGTCCGTGCATTCACCCACACATTTACATTTTATGTACATTTCCAGCTGAGGCACAAGAATAATAAGTCTTGCTATCAAGACGATGTTCATCCCTGCGGAGCGACAGCCTCCTTCACATATGATACATGTTACATCATCAGCAGTATCAGCGAGAAGTGCGTGACCTCACGGAGAAATCCGTGACCCAACCGTCATATATAACGGAGATGAAATAAGCTGCATGGGTTTAATGACGCCAGGTATTTGTCTTGAGCGGCACCTCAGCGGCAGCAGCCACTCACAAACATGACTTATTGCCATCTCTCTCTGACTGATGAACACTAAGCCCTGAGCGGTACACGCTCACTGATGGTGAGGCCCTAAGCTGTGGAATCATCCATCCGTACAATCATTCATTTACAGACGCTTTGAGTAAGCAGCCGACTTGCTGAAGCATGAGCCAACAAACATGCAGTATGTGTTCAGGAAGCAGAGCAGGTGAAAGCCTGTAGAGCCCTTCGCCATATGGTTGGTATTTGCTCAGCCTGCGCTCTCGTATATACATGTAAACGTCATGAATCTGTGTCTTTACATAATGTGAGGAGTTTTAGACTTTGTGAAGCAGCAAACGACTGCCGCACAGTGTGTTCAACAACAGGCTCAATCATTTGACGCATTTTGCTCTTTTGCAACAGACGCACTTAAATCTCCACCAACAGACAGATCGGCAGCAGCTCTAAGGATGCTGGGGATGGTAACGTCGGCCTGTTGGTCCATCACTTGTGACGGAGTGGATTGCCGTGAGATGTTGTACATTCATGGTCCCCACATGATGATCCCCTGACTTTTCCCCAAGCACCACCTTAAAGGCTAAGTTCGGTTTTTTGACATCTGGGCCTTATTTTTAGGAATAAATACGCTCGTAGACTCACCCAGACGATTTTGGTGGAGCTCGGAGCCGTTTTCGAGCAATTTAGATCCATCCGACGGCGTCTTCTCTCATGCCATAGAAGCGGACGGGGCCAGACATCGAAGCCCCTAAATTAGACATTATCTGCTGCGAAACTCGCTCATTTCACCTACATTTTATAAATGAATGGCCAGTGTTATCACCATGTCCGCTCAACGTCCTTGTTATGGTCATCCGGGGCTTTACAAGGATGGGTCACTTTTGGTGACGTCATAGACGTGCGCCGCAGGAGCGCAGCTGAGTTCCGCCGGCGCTAGGCTAGGCTAGGGGCTACACAGCTATTCTTGTGCAACATGACGGAATATTTATCCGATGTAAACGTGTCTGATGACGACTCCGAGTATGATGGATGCCCGTATCGTTTTGAGCCAGAATACACCGACAAGGAGCTTTGAAAGGAGGATGCAGAGGGAAAGAGCCTTACAGCTGGCCAGAGAACAAGCGACCACTGCACGTCCATGAATGGGGGCTAACTGGTGTTGTTGTTGTGGACACTGCACGCCACAGACACAGAAGAGGAGAGCTTTTGCTGCTCAGAGTGGGACTTGAGACCAGAGGAAACACGTATTGATGCCCCCCAAAATACGTGTCTCACTACACTGGAAGATTTTTCTGCCATGACAACCGGGCTGTGGAAGAGACTTTTTTTTATGTCCCGAGAGTCAACTGGCAGACGCAGCCGAAGCCAGCAGGACCGAACGGACAACTTTCGATAGAGTAAGTAGCCGATACAAATGCAAAAAGGGTATATTTTCTATGAGTGTTTACTTTATAAATAAATAACGGTCGAAACAACTGACAATTAGTTTTGGAGAAAGCATATGACTACTTGTAAGTGTGCGCTAACAATGCAGACCCGTGATGATTGCAGCTCGAGTCACAATTTATTGTCTGCAGAGAATAACCATATCATATGCATTGCGAGTTAGTTTTTCAAAAACTAGCATGGACTAGAGTAAATTATATTGCGTTACAGTGCAGTATTCTTTTGCAGGAATGTATTTTTAGAAGGCTACTCCTGCTAAGACATAGGTCGTGAAGATAGCTATTCATTTTATACAAGGAGCTTTATACGCTGGCCGACGTGCACTGGTTATCGACCAATATTATTACATCTTCAAAAGAAATGCATTACCTCCGCTGCGTCTGTTTTGCCCTCTGAAACAATCGGGATGGCATTCCTCCTGAGGTACTGACGCTCAGCTTCCTGGCCTTTTATCTTTGTCGTCTTCGTAATGAAGTCTTATGGAGCGAAGTGAGCGCTGCAGACCCGGTGACTGACCCTCCTCAGTTCTTCCATAGCAAGGAAGCCTGTGGAATGTGAACTTTGTCCACCTAGTCATTTTGTTTGGACACAGTGGAAAAACGCAATGACGAACCATGTTTGTACCCGTGTAGCCCCTAGCCTAGCCTAGCGCCGGCTGGACTGCGCTCCTGCGGCGCACGTCTATGACGTCACCAAAAGTGGCCCATCGTTGTAAAGCCGCGGATGACCATAACAAGGAAGTTGAGCGGACATGGTGATAACACTGGCCATTCATTTATAAAATGTAGGTGAAGTGAGCGAGTTTCGCAGCAGATAATGTCTAATTTAGGGGCTTCGATGTCTGGCCCCGTCCGCTTCTATGGCATGAGAGAAGACGCCGTCGGATGGATCTAAATTGCTCGAAAACGGCTCCGAGCTCCACCAAAATCGTCTGGGTGAGTCTACGAGCGTATTTATTCCTAAAAATAAGGCCCAGATGTCAAAAAACCGAACTTAGCCTTTAAGGTAGACAGTTCCTGAGGCAGGTGTTTGGTCAACAACTGGATACATGCAATGAAATTTGGTTTTTATATTCATGCTCCCCTCAGGATTAACTGTAATAACTCTGATGATCCTCTGATGTTTCATCAAGCACCACAACCAACATTTTTTAATGTATCCAGTACTTTGGTTTTTGACATAGACTGTATAAAACTCCTGTTTTGACAACCCAGTCTCACTCAGAAGTCGTCGAATACCTGCGCTTGATCAGTGACTTCTGGTGTCAGACACCAACAAGAAAAGCCGTCCTTTCGCGTTGGCATGATACGAGGTGGTTGCTGTTGATGTTTAACGACACCTGGCAACGTCAGGGGAAAATGTGGCGGGACAATAATGAAAGTTAAGGCAGAGGAAGTCCGAGGAAGGTGGATGGGAGGGGTGGCGCATGGGTCCAACAAACCGACTTTCACCCAGGAGGCCGGTGTTCACTTCCTGTAAGGTTACAAAGCCAAACCCTGTTCTTTTTTCCTAAACCCATCTACACAACCAACACACCCAGGGTACCTTGGACGTCATATGTGGACGTGGAAAGTCCATGACCAAACGTGGACATGTGACGAGGTCAGTTATGGCTATGATGTCATGTCATCTCTGAAAACACTCGGTAAACAGTACAGTGAAGACTCTACATGCCCCCTGTGTCCATCCTCAGCAAACCTGAAGCAGATTCTTTTTGGCTGCTAGACAAGTCTTGCACACCTGGTGGCACAACCAGGTCCCGAAGTGTCTAGCGTGTCTAGAGTTTGCCCATGAAGGAGTTAAGCAACCCAAGGCCAGCACTTCATAAAAGGAGGACAGGCAGCTGGACGTGGCCCGGGACTAGAGGTCAGTGGCGGACCTGGAACAGAGACTCTGCTTCCCACCTTAGATCACCGCCCCCAACCTCAGGCCAGACCTTGTGCTTTGGTCCAGCTCATGTGGCATCATCCACTTCATAGAGCAAACATAGACTCCTGCTGTGTCGTCAGGCATCCCATGAAATTTAGGGAGAACCCAGTTCCTGGCATGTTCCCCTTCCAAAACAGAAACAGACATCGATGGCTAGTTTATGCTAAAATGTAAAAGCTACAGGCAGAGTAATCTGCGAGAAATGGTAACTCTGGATGATGAACGTCGACAAAGTGAAGCTGAGCTGCAGCTCTGCGCTCACACCAGGAGGTATCTCAGCTTTCTGACATGAAATAGAAACCAGCCAAATCTAAACTGATCCTCCAAACAGTGATAATGTGTGTTTTCTCTGTGCTGTCTGGGCACCTTGTAATTTTGGAGGAGTCCTCAGTGTGAAGAGATCTGCTTTGTCTTTGCACCCAGCAGCAAAAATCTGGGTTTTGACTTTAATTCTCATAAACTACATATTTTCATGCATTTTACAGGTTCAGTTTGTTTTCCCTAAGAGCTACAGAAGAAACACTCTGACTCTCAGAGACACTCAGCAGGCAGGTGGAGGTAGACAGGTGGAGGTAGACAGGCCACATCACAGCTGACAGGTGGAAAGGAAGAATGCAAACCTCACATGGAGATGAGCAGTCAGCTTCTCAGCGATGAAGGAAATGCCTTTTTGTGTTTGTGTCGACGCCAACGCATCGAAATTCCCCTCAGCTGGTCTGAAGTGATGAAAAGGCCTCTGGGTTAACGCAGGTTGCTCAGCATGAAGAGCAGCATGGAGGAGACAGAAAAGATAGGACAGAACAGAAAACAAAGAAAAGCAATAAAGACTTGCAAACAGGTATGTAGGGGTGCAATAACCCGACAAAACTCACAGCCAAAGGCAAACTGAGCCAAGAGGGTGACAGACGGCAGCACGAGGCAATGGAAAGCAATTTAACGTTATTTATTATAATTTTTTCACCTAATCTTGTGTGACAGCTGTGTGTGTGTTTGTGTCAGATCTGGTGACAGGTGAAACATGTACTGACCTAACATATATATAATGTTGCCACCTAATGTCAGTTTGGCACCATATGTGGTTGGTCTGGTACGTAGAGTGAACACACAATATGGACTATGAAACTTTACATTTCAACAATGCTGTTTTATGTGTGGTTACGTTCAGGCACAAAAAACACTTGGTCATGGTGAGGAAAATATTTTGATTTGTCTTAAAATACATGTTTACGTTTTTGGGCACAAACTCAGCAGTTTTGGTAAAAAACAATCACTTACTGTGGCGTTGTCCCCACTGGACAACAGCAACTGGTCACTGAAAAGCACCCATGTCTGGGGACCAAGAAGACGCAGGAAGCACATCAAGGGGTCCCTAAAAACACTTTATTTTGCAGGATAAAGAAACACTTGGAAAAACAACAACGGAAAGTTGTAGGAAACACATCGACTAGTCACCGACATTTTGCAGGCTTAAAAAATGCTGGAAAAACAACCACAGGCTGCTGAAAAACACCCACGTCTGGTGGCTAAAAAGCCGCAGGAAAATCACCAAGGGGTCCCTGAAAACACCTGCATTTTGTGCAGGGTAAAAAATGATTAAACAGCCATGAGTTGCTGACAGACACACTCAGTTGAGAACCGAACATCTGCTGGAAACACTGATGGGTCCCTAAAAACACTTATATATTGCAGGCTGAAAAAACACTTGAAAAACAACCACGGGTTGTTAAAAAAACACCAAAGTTGCAGGAAACACATCGACGGGTCCTGAAACACCTACATTAAACACCTGCATTTTGCAAAAACAACCATGAGTCGCTGGAAGACAGACACATTTAGGGCTAAACAGCTGCAGGAAACACATCAATACATATACTGCTGGAAATGTTTGACATTAAGTAAGTACACAAGTCAGAAAATTTAACATTGTAATGGGGAAACGTTAAATATTAT
Organism: Epinephelus cyanopodus; assembly: GCA_026686955.1. Lineage (NCBI taxonomy): Eukaryota > Metazoa > Chordata > Actinopteri > Perciformes > Serranidae > Epinephelus > Epinephelus cyanopodus. Next base: position 1,260,877 of record CM048934.1, on the reverse strand, counting down.
ATTTTTAATTTTTTGCATATTTTGCATGCAAAGTGGCTACTGTGGGATAAAAACAACACAACTGGTCGTTGCAAACGCAAATGATTCATGTGTTTTTATGCCAGAAGCATTCTGTGTTTGGGTTCTCCGTCCGTCCGTCCGTCCCATTCTTGTAAACACGATATCTCAAGAACACCTTGAGAGAATTTCTTATTTCTTCAGATTTAGCACAAATGTCCACCTGGACTCAATAATTAAGTGATTAGATTTCCGTGGTTATAGATCAAAGGTCAAGGTCACTGTGACCTTGCATCCATCTCATTTTCATGAATGCCTTTAGGGAATTTCTTTCAGCTTTTTAAAAACATCCATTTTTGCTTAACAATGAACTGATTAAAGTTTAGTGGCCAAAGGTCACTGACACCTTGCAACCCTTTCATTCTTGTGAGCGTGATATCTCAAGAACGCTTTGAGGGAATTTATTCATATTTTGCACAAACGTCCACTTGGACTGAAGAATAAACTGATCAGAATTTTGTGGTCAAAGGTCAGTGCGACCTCACGAAACATGTTTTTGTCCATAACTGAAGAATTCATTTACTAATTCTGACCAAACTTGACACAAATGTCTAACAGGATGAAATAATGACGGTCAAAAGGTCAAAGGTCAGCTTGACTGTGACATCATCATGTTGTAATGTCATATCTCAGGAACAGAAGGGGAGACATTTGGCCAGATACTGACCGCTAGTGCTTGAACGCAGAGAGAAATAGATAGCGATGGAATGAAAGAAAGAAACAGGAAGTGTAGGATGGGCATTATTCATTCTCACACTCACTGAGGATTTCACAGTTTCTAACTCTTGTGCTCCAGGTTTCATGTGACACGTCAGCTGTGACGGAAGGTTTCTACACCTCTACGCTGCTTATTCTACAAATGTGACATACCGTATTACTCACACACACACACACACACACACACACACACACACACACACACACACACACACACAGATGTGCTCCTGTTGCCTGGAGATCGGGGTCATGTGTAATTTTGTACATGTCAGTGGTCTTTTCACTGGCAAACAACTTTAAATGGTTGAGAACCTGAATTCTGAACAGATATATGGATGGAAGTGAGTGTCATTATCAAGATAGTGATGGAGGGGAGAGACGGAATAATGGCAACGTGATGGATGAATGAATTTATGGGTGCATCTCTCCAAGAGGCCAGTAATGAGAGAGGAGGTGGAAAAATGACAAAAAATGGCAGAGTTGAAGGAGAAATGACAGAAATGAGGAAAGCTGGGAGATAAAACGTGGGAGAAATATTGCACAGAGGGGGGAGGTAATGAAAGAGCAGCCAGCGATGAGGTGAATTATTGTGATTATTACATGAGAGTGAACAAGGAGAAGACGGAAGCAGTGTGCAGTTAACATACTAGAGATGAGTTCTGATTTTCAGGCGACGCAGTGACGACTTCGGGAAGACAGTGTAACATGAACATGAGCTGCAAAATCCCCCATCATGCTCTGTTTTAATGCAGCGCACAATGCTGGAGATGAAACTTTGATGCTCCCGCTGGGAAATCAGCTACCTGAGTCCAATTCCTGGTGCTCATGCTGAATCTGGAATTAGCACTGGTTATTCTTTCAGCGTGGCAGAGAAGACAGATGCGCTGCAGCACAAAAATGCCTCATAGAGTTTGTCCCTCCCTCAGTCTGTCCTGTCTGCCTCTGTGTCTGACAGTGATATACCGCGACTCAAAGAGTGTTTGCGACCCTGAAAGTACTTGAGAACAAATTGAAACAGTCCACTTGTCTTGTTTTTGCTCCTCGTTCTTTCAAGTTTGTTCCCGTTTAGCAGCAGCGTCGGTGGTTTTGTTGTCATTCTGTTGTGTGAACATCAAAACATTGAATAACTGAATACATAAAACCAAAATGTGCTCTTGACCTCGGCAGCAGAGGTTTAACAAAATCATCTTAACTCAAGCTTCATGTCATGTTGTTGTTATACAGTAGATGAAGTTTCTGACGAACAAGCCAGCTGTGTGAGGACAGGTGCGTCTACACGGACCCTGAATCAGAAGAAACTGGTCTGAGGGAGTTTTGGGTTTCAGAGTTAAAGGGTGAACCTTTGATAATCCGTTCAGTGGAAAAATACAAGTGCCCAATAAATCCATGTTAATGCTAAATCTGAATTAATATTCTGTTCTCTCTGCACATGTTTCAGCCGCTAACAAAGACTGCGCCAGTAAAGATAAAGATTTAGAGAAGTTTATTGAATATGATGGATTAAGGGTCTGGAGGACGGGATGAAGGGATGAGGGATGAGGGATGAAGGGATGGTGGATGATTGGATGAAGGGTCAATGGTCAAAAGAATGAATGGATGATGGGTAGAGGGCCAACGGGATCAAGGGATGGAGGTCGAAGAATGATTGGATGAGGAGTCGAAGGTCAAAGGTATGAGGGATGAAGGGTTGAGGGTTGATTGGATGAAAGGGTGAAGGTCAAAGGGATAAGAGTCAAAAGGTGAAGGGATGAAGAATTCAGAAGAGATGAAGGGGTGAATGTCGAAGGGATGAAGGGTTGGGGGTTGATTGGATGAAGGGTCAAGGTTTGAGGAGATGTGGGGCAAGGGATGAATGGATGAAGGGCTAAGAGTCAAAGGGATTAGGGTCAAGGAGTGATTGGATGAAGGGATGAAGGATGAGGAATGATTGGATGAAGGGTCAAGGGTCAAAGGGATGGGGATGAAGGGTCGAGGGGTGAAGGAATGAAAGTTGAGGTATGATTGGATGAAGGATTGATTGGATGAGGGTTAGAGAGTCAAAGGGATAAAGGGATGAGGGATGATTGGATGAAAGGTCAGTGTTTGAGGGGATGAGGTACAAGGGATGAATGGGTTGAGAGGTCAAAGGGATGAGGGTCGAAGGGTGATTGGATGAAGGATCAAGGATCAAATGGATGAAGGAATGAGAGTTGAGGATGATTGAATGGAGGGTTGATTGCCAAAGGGATGAATGGATGAGAGGAAGAGTCAAAGGGATGAAGGTCGAGGGATGATTGGATGAAGGGGTGAAGGTCAAAGAGATGAGGGTTGAGGGATGAAGGGATGAGAGTTGAGGGATGATTTAATGAAGGGTTGATTGCCAAAGGGATGAATGGATGATGGGTAGAGGGTCAAAGGGTGAAAGGGATGAGAGTTGAGGGATGAAAGATGAAGGGGTGAGGGTCGAGGGATGAATGAGTGAAGGGTCTGGAGTCTCTGCATGCTGCTCAACGGTTGCTTTGGTTTGTTTATATTGTTTGTATTTATTGTCAAAATGTGTTTATTTGACTTTCTTGGCAAAGTCAAATAAAAACAACAGTATATTCTCAACAAGGCTTTTGTCCGGTGAACAAAAGGAAAAGAATGAACGTATTAACTTTGGTTAATGTGCAGTTACACTTGTTGTTGTGGAAGCACTGTGTTTATAGTAAAAAGATGTTAATTATGGGTCTGCAACACGATGCAAGTCCAGGTCTCCTGCATGAATGTCCAGTGCACTTGATGCCCAGTAACTAACCTGACTCTCACACTCTTATTGTGCACCTTTCTACTCAAACACACCGGCTCCTGTATTTGTTCTCAGCGCTGACATTGGACATGAACTGTTAGCTGCAGATTTGTCCACAGTCACAACAGTTTCACCTGCAAAGAACAGGACGCTTCATGGAGGACATTGTGACGTGTCGCAGTGGGAAAAGCACAGGTGTGAACAACAACACTAATGATTCAGTTTCCGGGTCCTGGTGCTGCACATGCTGGCTCACTGTCACACTCTCATGGTTTACAGGGACACTTGTTATCAGCAACACTCTCTCAAATGTCTGTTACAATTGAGCTTTTGATCAGCACGTCTTTAACTTAAATTCCATTTATTTTTTCAAATATTGGGGTCAGTCCAGTTTGTAAGAGTGGATAAAAGTGGCAAATACATATTGTGCAGACGCATCTAGCATTGATGGTGTGTAAATGTGAGTGTGTGCCCGTGTGGTCCATCTTACCGTAAAACACACCACTGACTCTTATGACTCCTAAAGGACACCTCTGTCTTAGATAACAGACGAAGGCTGTGATGAACCGACTTGATTGTGTGTCGTCACTGCTTGTGATTGTTTTCTCGTCATCTCTCTGATGTCCAAGAGTGAGCTGAAACTATCAAGGGCATCGTCAGACATTTGCCTAATGTATGTAAATCTATTTAAACAAAAGGCAAACCAGGCGAGTATTTGATTCGTCTGAAGTGCTGAGAACATGATTGGTTTTTCCACCGAGTGTCAAAGGGATGAAGGTGATTACGTTCCATTAACACCGCCAGTGACCCTGATTTAATATCGAATGAATTCACGGGGAATTTCTTCCCAAAGTCAGATTCTACCACTGACAAGAGACAAACTCTGACTGAACGATTAATGGCCACAACAGTCATAAAAACCATCACCTTTTAAAGGGGTTTTTGTATTACAATAATATATATATACTAGTGTTGTCCCGATACTGGAGTCCCTACAGTTGTTACAATATCTTGGAAAATATCGACATTCAATACCAATGACAACCTTTCTTGGTTTTTTGAAATGAGATTCTACCACTCATGAAAAAGTGATAAAAACTGTAACGTTTTAAAGAGAGATTTGTACTGTAGTTCTTAGTTGACAGAATGATTTAGTAGAAACCAGATACTGTTAATTTTAAGGACATTAAAGGTTAATGTCAGGGAGTCATTGCCTTTCCCCCAGTGAGCACAGATTTTTGGAATATATATATTTATTACTTTAACAAGGCTATAACATGACGGTGACTTTTCTTTTCTTTTCTTGGTTTATAGTGGTAGAGCAGAATCAACATGACATTAAAGTTAAAAATAATGAAACTTATTACATTAATGTGAACAATGTCCATTAGCCTCTAAAGTTCTTTTTACCCAGAGATGGCGCTACAGAGCTGCTACAAAGCCCGTCCTTATGCCGTCTTTACATTTTTGCACAGTACCAAATGATGTGGCTGTGGCTCAGAAGGTAGAGCAGGTTGTCCTCTAATCGAACCAATGATCTTCTGGTCAGCGGAAGACTAGAAAGACTAGAAGACTAGAAAGGCGCCGTACAAGTGCAGGTCCATCTACTATATCCTGGAATCAAAAGCATAACGTTCACCACGGTGTCCAGACTCTTTCACGCCTGACACACGTGCTCAGCGTGAACCTGCTGGATGGATGCCGATGGTGGCCCCTCTAGTCCTGGTGTTCTCTGGTGCACGGTGCTGGGCTGTGAGCACAGGTCCCACTAGAGGACGTGGGTGGTCAGAAACATGCACACCAGTAGCTGCTGGAGGTCATGTTGTAGGGCCCAGTGCTCCTCCTGTTCCTCCTCACACAAAGGAGCAGATAGTGGTCCTGCTGCTGGGTTGATGTCCAGCTCTCCTGGTGTAACGGCCGGTCTCCTGGTGTCTGGTCTCAACCTGACTGGGCTGCAGGTGCGGCCTCATGCTACCAGTAGTGCCAAGGACACTAGCAGAAGACCAAACTAGAGAAGAATCAGTGAGGAAGGAAAAGGAGAGAGCAACTGTCTGTGGACACCACATGTAAAACCATTTCCTGTTTGTCTCTTTGATTTGACCCAAAGCAGCTGAAACTGATTCACAATCACTGGTGCTTCCTGAATGGACAGTGCCGAAGTGCCGAAAACTGCACTTCCTTTAATGACCACTTGAGGTTGGCTGAGTCAGTCCCCACAGACCTCCATTTGAAAATGCCCAACACTACAGTGAAAAATAATAAGTAAATTGAATAACCAATAACAAATACTCACTAAGTCAAATGACCAAATTAGTTCATTTAAGGGTAACAGCTATTCTAAACCTGTCAAGAATTAACATTTGCAAATGATCAAGAAGTGTCCCCTTCCCCACCCTGGAGGCTTTATACTTTTTACTTGTTTCGTGATTAGGTTTTTATGGAAGTAGTTTTGTCGGCTGACAGTTGGCGCTTGTCTCATACTGTGCTTGTTACGCAGCTGTTTTATGCTATCACTGTGATGAATGGCTCCACAAACAATATTTGACATTCAGAATTGAGACACCAATCCCGAGCGCAGGGGAAAAACTGAGTTCTAACATCTTACTGTATTTTCCACACAAACAAACATCTGCATCTTCTGGCTGAATGTTTGAGTGTGGAAGTGGAGCAGGACACAGTTCAGGAGCAGGTGCTGCAGTGTCATAAGCATTCTGCTACAGTCTGCTGCGATGACTCCTGCTGTCTAAGCACAGCCACATTGATCATATTTGACCTTGTGTGAAGGTTGTTAAAGTTCATATTTGAATCATTCCTTATTGTGATGCACGACACCTCATGGAACTGACTTCACAGACTCACAAGCTCATGTTTAGTAGGCTACAGGCTCTCTGCAAGAGGCTCATTATCCTCTATTTCTAAAGTCTTTTGAAGCGTATTTCTGGCTTTGGGATGTTTATATAAAATTGTCTTGGCTTTACATTCATAATAACATATGATACAATAACACAAGTGTGGGTTATATGAGTAAATGCTTTTATGCATAAAGTGAAACTTCTACAGTTTATGTTTAATAAGCACATCAGAAAATCTTCAATCAAGAATGATTCTGACATTTCTCAACATTTTTGTTACTGTCAACAAATCCCAGCTCAGTTGCTAAAAGAAAATTTATACACTGATACGTTAGATTTGTACATTTCACAAGTATCTTATCAACATTTCTAAAGTGATGTAGTTGTTGAGTTGACATCGTCATCAGGAGTTTGAGAGGATGGTGAGTAGTGTGACACCAAAGCAAAGTGAGTGTTTCTTTAGCAAACTTTTTTCACAACTGAGTATTTTTTAGCCACTTAGTGTCACTTTTCCCGCAGCTATTGTTACGTAGCATGTGGGTGTTTTTTAGGAACCCAATGCCGCTTCTCCAGCTGCTTTTGTGTCGTTAAATGAGGTCATTTTTAGCGACCCATTGCCACTATTGTGCTGCTGAACGTGGGTCTTCTTTAGCGACCTTTCACACACATCATATCAACGTCTGTAAAGTGACGTAGTAAATGAGCTGACATTGTCAGAAAGTGGAGGGGATGGGAGATACTGTAACACGTAGGTTAGACACCTGTCAAACATTCACTCCAGACCACTGTTTGAGACCAACAGACAAAAAACCTGACAAACAAATAAACAAACAGTCTAAGACAGTGGGACACTGTAGCTTTTAGCCAATGTTAGGAATTAGTGCACTTTTTAGGGACTATGTTCAGTGATGGATTAATCTTCCTTAGTGCCAGTGAGTAACCATGAAATCAGGATGGTATGTTGGGCTCACAGGAGAAAAACTGAGAATAACAGTAGACTCTTAATTACATGATCACCAAGTGTGGTATATCATATACCATTATATCAGGCTTCTGTGTAACACAGTTGTTTTAAATATTACACAAATAAAATTTAGTGTAACCGTGTTTTACTGTTCATATTGTTCTCCACACGTCGGCCACATCTTCATATATAAAATGTTTGTGCTTGAAGTGTTGCATCCTGCTGGGAGCAGTGTAAGAGAGGGGTGTGTTAGTCACACTGTTGCCTCTGAAAACACACACAGACAATAACCTCGCAATGTCAGAAAAAATAAGCTTTTTCATTTCAAAGTGCTGTTAGTTGCTCAGACTCTTTTATTTTTCTCCTCCTCTCATTTCTCAGCGGGTCAGAGTTGACATTTCACAGCCAAACTCGACCCCCGCTGCTGCTACTGCTGCTCTGTCTTAGACGATATGCACAGACCTGCTGGGATCTGACGAATACTTATGAAAGACTCAATTTTGCAGGAGGAAAAAGAGAACTTATTTACTTGAGTTGAAGATGAATGTTTGTAGAAGAAATATTCTCAGTTTCTCATGATCTCACAGCTCTCATTCGGGTGAAGGTAAACTGAAAGACAACCAGATTACAAGACTGTAGCGTCGTCTGAGCAGCCGAGGCTTTAAGTCTTTACACGACGAAAACAAAACCGGAAAACATCCTCTGTACGGTGGCCATTTTAGGACAATCAGGATACAAACATTTGAGATTGTTGGTTGCTTAACTCGGGATATTTCTCGATCTCTTTCGTCATCTATTCTTGGTCACACACGACACACAGCAACGGCTACACAGTTCTCTTTATACATCCGTGGTGAGGAGAGGAGTCGAGCTGCTACAGGAGCTGGTCTGTACAAGCAGAGAGCGAATGAGGGAGCAATGCAAAAGAAATGCATGTGAAGTGGCAGGGCAGCGCATATAGGAGTGCTGACACACTTCTACCCGCAGCTGGTGTGGGTTTAAACATTGAAAACAATAGGGACGTATTTTTTGACGCATGGCGTTCACTGCAGATGTGTTTTCCTGCTTTATTGTTGCACCGTTCCAACACTAACACGTCACTTCAGTCAGGACTTGTATGAAACAGTAATGTTAAGAGCAGAGTGCTGCAGGCATTAATCCTAAAACGTGGAATTAAGCATTCCTGTTCTTCAGGTTCACTCACATCAAAGTCAGTGTGCTTTCTTAAATGGGGTTTTAGTGACCCCACACACCCTGCCCTCCCCCCACAAGAACAAGAATAAAGAAATGACCTGTCAAGAGAAGTCTCGAGTGAAACTCCATTAAAAACCACCGCGTGTCATTTATTATTTATATAACTTGTTATCTGTACAGCACATGACAGAGAGACAGAGAGAGAGGTTTAATACCTGCATTTCATTCATCGCTGGAGCGACAAAATGAAATACTCTGATGTATTTTTCTCACTTAATGTGGTTCACCTCTACCCCCCCCCCCCACCACCACCACCACCACCACCACACACACACACACACACATCCCTCCACATCTGCATTACAAACGGGGTCACATTTCCTCCCTGCTGTCCTCTGTGGTTACGATCACCTCCTGCACAGCCTTCAACATTCACTCCTCTACTAACGTCAAATATGTCGCTCACATTCTGCATTCGTCCGCCGTCACTCCCTTTTTCTTTCACTCCTGTGACCAATGAAAACTATAAAACGTCCACATCAGCCAAGGTAATAATTTCTCTCTGAATATGACTCATAAAGAGAGAAATGTCAGCAGACGTAAAGAGTGCTGCTGTGACGTTTCATACTGGTTCTCCACAATTACCTGTGCTCGTGTTTTACCTGCATCACAGCAAAGTTGATCGTGTGCGTCATCTGTCTGTCTTGAAATCCTGTCATTAAAAATGGGCATGAGGGATGAAAGTCCCTTCAAATTTTGCCTCGATCACATTTCAGTTATTCTGTGAAAATAAACATATTTAGAGAAATTATTTTCAAGAGTGATTTGACCAGCAGGTTGAATAACAGCTGAAGATTGTCTTTGGGCGAACGTCTGCTTTCTAGCTGAGGGCAGAAATAGCTCATGCTGGGGCTGAATCTTAATGAGCAACGTCTAGTTAAGAAGTTTACAACATTTTCAAGGCAAAGACGTCCCAGTATCGGGGATCTGGGGACCTTTGGCTCCGAAAGTCAATCAATAAATGTGAAAAGTACCAAAACGAATGCAAAGGCTGCCGGCCAAGAGCGCCATCCCTCCTGAATAACAAAAGATTCACGCTCTCATGGCGGCACTGCTGAGAGGCAGAGATGTTGTTGGCAGCTGTTAGTTAATAAAAAAAAAGATCTGGTCTTAAAATCAATGTCCTGCGGAGGTTATCAGGGGAGGAATGAGACAGTGAAACAGCTGAAGGAGCCTCTGCTAAAGCCTTCTAATGTTTGAGTCGTGCTGATGTTGAGTTGGCAGAAGAGGAGGAACTGAATTCGGATGAGCCCCTTAACCCCACACAAGTGTTTTCAGGACTGTGTGTCTGTGTGTGATCAACATCTGTCTCAGTGTCCTGTTACAGCGGGTCAGATCACACCCTTATTGGTCTTACGTTTTGTGGCCATATTAATTCCCACCAAAGCTCCGCCCACCTTCAACCTGGGCAGAATAGGAATTTCAGAAACACTGAAAACACCTTTTTGTCCCCAGATGAGAGTTGAGTCCCCACAACTCAGTGTGTGATCAGAGTCCCCACAAAGCACGGCGCCTGTGAAATCACTCAAAACACTGGAAAGTGCGTTTGACTTGACATGTCTAGTAAAACATGTTAAATCAGATGATTTGCTGTAATGTTGACTGACAGAGCGGCTGGGAAGGAGGCACCACTCGCCACCGCTGTCGTTAGCACAGTGATTTACTGTCACTGAACGCAACACACAATGCGAAACATGACACACAATGGGAGACGCACCACAGGGAGCTTTGTGGTGGAGGAAAGCTTCACGAACATCAAGCTAATCCTCAGTGTTTGTGACGTGTCGACAGCGGCAGAGAGGCGGAAAAGCTTTTCTATGTTTTCTGTGTGTGCGAATGGAGCTCACATTGATTTTATGGCACAGATATCAGCTGTAGAAAACTGTGTAGGCCTGTTTTAGTTGACATCAAAGTGTAGGTGGATCGACATCCATGTAAGCTGTTTTATGTTTGCCTACACACCAGAAAACAATATGAACTTCATGCCTCGTTATTTTGATGCAATAGATGTGTGTGTGTGTGTGTGTGTGTGTGTGTGTGTGTGTGCTGCTGGGAAAGTGCAGCAAGCTTAAAGTTTTCTTTCAGATGTGATCAAACACAAAGAGAAGACCAGCAGCTACGGTCCTTTCACTGGATTCAAGAAGAAGCATTTCCCTTAAAGCGTCGCAGCCACAGCGGAGCGTTGAAGGTAAATGACAGCTGCAGTGATGAGTGGGATGTTTGACAGTCTACATGAACCACCATGCAGTTATTTTATTATTTTAAATCTTACTTGTAAAGGAAAGTTGACTGAGTGGGTGTTTGGCAACACACTGCTCACTCACAGACACAGATTCAGTTACACACGTAACTCTGCTGCATCATTACATAACTTTATATCAATGTTATTTTTATTTTACAGTCTCTCTCCACCCACGGTCTCAAATGTTTTGGATATAACCTACAAACTTATCTTCTGGAGCAGCCAGGCTCTCAGCTCTGTAAGGCTTCATGGCTACATGCTAACATCAGCACGCTAACCCAGTTAGCATCCCCAACATTCACTTCATCCACAACTTCCTCACCAACAGGCAACAAATAGTACGGCTGGGCTCCACCACATCAACACCGGAGCACCACAGGGCTGCGTGCTAAGTCCTCTCCTGTTCCTCTACACACACGACAGCATCAGTCCATCACCCACCACAAAATACTTAAAATACTCCGACGACACAGCCATCTCGCTGACTCACAGACAACATCACTGACTACCACACCGCAGTCACACACTTGACTCAGTGGTGTGAGGATAACTACTGGCCCTCAATGTCAACAAAACGAAGGTACAGGAGCACCTGCTTTGGAAGAAGCCTGATCCCCTCAATTATCATAGCCATTAAAGGGAAATTTCGGTTTATTTCAACCTGTCTCCTATCGTCCTAAATTTATTTCAAGTGACTAGTGACATTAAAAATAATAGTTAGCATGTTAGCCGTTAGCCTAGATACAGCCGGGGCGCATAGTAGCGTCAGACCTGTTAAAACGTAAATGAACGGGCATACATACATACAAGTGTAAAGTTAGTCCACTAAACAAACTTTTTCTCCACAACGACCACCTCATTTCGTTAGGATAAATGTCAGAGAACATATACCACATGTAAACGTGTTGTCTTACCTTACCGGTGTGCTGCCATGTTTGTTTACCATTTAGCTCTGCTTTCCAAAGCGCGGCCGAAATATCGCAAGAACAAGCAGCAATCTCATATCGTGCCTGAATTTTTTGCTGAGACAGGTTGAAATAAACTGAAATTTCCCTTTAACAGCAGACCCTGCTGAGTGTAATAACCGTTTAAGAGTGTCGTCGTGTTGTTTTTGTTGCGTCTATCTATTGTTCAGTTTTATTGTTGGGTTGTCGGGACGTTGTACTCGTTACTGTTGTTGTTGTTATGCTGTGAGAAAGAATTTACCTTTGGGGACAATAAAAAGTCAAATTCAATTCAATTCAATTAGCATCCGGGCATCAATATGAAGTCAGAGCGATGTTAAAGTTTGGTTGGATTGAAAATCAGGTCGACAATAATATAAATGTCTAATGACGTCAGAACTTTATGTTGTGTGGACATTGAACTGTGGTAACTCAACAACACAGCTTTAAAAACAATAAAATATCAACTTCATCTGTCGGCTTTTATTCTCCGTCACATTGATGCTGGCAATAGACGTGGTCCTGACATTTAAGTTTGATCACATGATGTCACAACCTAAAGTTAACCACGTTTAAGTGGCCAGCTGGGAGCAACAGCTTTAACATGCTGATGTTTTACACGTATTAAAGAAGCACTAAACATAAACAGAAACCTTATTGTATTTACTGCAGGAATTCTAACTGGGAGACGTTTCCGCTGGTTTGCTAGAAGCCACTAAATCCTAAATATTGTTCTTTTAAGCTACTGGATGAATCAAATGTTGACCTGCTGGTAGAGCTACAGGCAAAATTATAGTGAAAATGACCTGACATGACTTCAGCCAGACGACCCGACATGACTCTGACCAAATTTGGGAAGGTGAGGAGAAGCAATTGTTCCCAGAACTGGTCGTCGGAATAACAGGAAACACGTGCGCACTGGAAAGCTAGTGTGTGTGTGTGTGTGTGTGTGTGTGTGTGTGTGTGTGTGTGCTGACTGATACTGCTTGTTTATCAGACACTATGAATTGTCACGATGCACCAGTTCTCTGGCTTTCTTGCGAGTAAACCCTGCAGTGTCCAGTCCTGTGCTTTGAGTCTCCTTATTCCACAAGAAAATCAGGAAACCACCAGAGCTACTGGGATTCATCTTCGGAGCATCGCGGCTGTCTGTGCCAAGTTTCATGGCAATCCATCCAGTTGTTCTTGAGACGTTTCACTAAAAAGCAAAACCATCAATCTCACAGCAGAGAAAGAGTCAGGGGATTCATCCTCGGGGGACCATGAAGCGGTGGACTGCCTGACCTACTTTGGGCCACTAGCATGGCTAAAAATAGCTCCTAAAAGTCACTGGTTTCCTCTCTCACAGAAACCAGTGTAGATTCTCCTATGATGGATTTTAATGCTGACAAGTTCTCATGGCAAAAATTACAACCGTCACAAACAGCTGCAGTGAATAAATCGCCTCTTCGTCCATCTCGGTCTATTTCACACGTGCTAAATTACAGCTATCTGCAGCTAGCTAGCATTTTTACAAAGTGCAATGGCATTGATGCCCCCTGAAAGCAAAGTTTGGACCTGAATCAACTGATGCTGTCGACACTGCTGCATATTTACATCCTTGCCAGTAGAGATGCTAAGCTGTCTTTCAGTTTGTCAAACTATGCAGATATGCACAGTAAAGTCCTTTTGTTTGGGCTTTTAATAATGTCAGTAGCCAGTGCTGCATTGGCTCATGCGTTCAACCAAGCACTGTATCCGTTTATCACTTGTGGTTCCTCTTGTGCTGGAAAAGTAAGTCCTTAAAAATGGCCCCCTAAGAACTATAACTGTTTCAGTACATGCGGTGCAGAGCCAGGTGGCATTTTCAGATCAGAGGAACCTTGTTATAATTCTAAGAAACCGCCAAAGTAGCTCTGTTCTTGAACCAGCTCCGAACCTTTGTGCTACCTCATGAACCAGCTGTGCTTCCACCTGTTTTGAGGGGAACCTTGTTATTAAGGGTGTGTCATCGACAGAGGGTGTTATATTGATCACATGTGAACTGTTGTTCTGTAATTACAATATTTGTTTTCCCCCCAAAAACAAACATGGACGAACTATTACTGAGACAACTGCATGCTGCGGTTTTCCTGATGATTTCCCACTCATGATCACCATCCTCTCTTTCCAACCTGTCGTCACGCTTCACTCTTCAGGTCAAGGAAAAATAGCTATTTTTTTTAATTCCACATGAGAGCTAACTTTTTTGGGTTCCAAACCAATTTATTTTTTGTTGAAATGCTGTAAATGGTCCAAAATTAGGTGCACACACTTCGTAGAATGTTCTGAGGGACTTTTTTAGCTCCTAGAGGAACCATGAGCGGCCGAAGTGTCACAAGGCGTAAGTCTGTTTTAGGGTTTTTATATTGCATGTTTTATCTTTTTTACTTGAGTTTTATTTAAGTTGTGCTTTTATTCTGCCTTGTTTGCTGTGTTTTTATAGGTTTTTATTGCATGCTTTTATTGTGAAGGACTTTTACTTTGACTTCTGGCCTAAGTGACAGACATTTTACTCAGATTAAGTGCACCTGTGCAGTTTTTAATTGATAGTTTTAGCATTAAATCAGCTGCAGCAGGCGGCGGCCGACCAATGGGCGACCAAGGAGAGGGCGGCACGGGCGGAAGGAAGGTGTGCAGAGAGGACGATTGGACGCCAGCTGAGTACAGGAGACCCTAGTGTTACGACGCGGACTACACAAACTCTGCCTGCGGTGTGAGTATCCCAGTTGCAAAGTAACACTCTGGGTGAAGCGAAGCTGAATGCTGGATAGTACTGTGTTGATTTGCTTGGATACTGGCGGCGTTCTCTATGTTTTAGGTGCTGGCCAGAGCTTGTGGGTAACCTCCAACTACGGCTGAAGGTGAAGGTCCTGCTTCAGGAAAAGAAGCCCAGTATTTTTATTATTCTTAGCCCCTTGATTTTTAATCATCCCTCGTCTTGTATTATATTTTTAACATTGTGTTAGACTGTCTGCAGGCCAACTTGGTGTTTTATAACAGTAAAAATTTATTCACCATTTGCTGTGGTCAGTGTCCTTGGTCACTCGTCAGTGTTGCTCTCACCCTGATATATCAAACAAATCTGGCAATAATCTTTCAACCGTACAATCACATCCACATCCACACCACCAAACAGTTAAACCCACCTCACATAAGTGAACAGTGACTGTTCGTATGCAGCCAGGGCAGCACCAGCAACCACCATTTTTAAAAATCAACCTTGTGAACAACAAAAAAACACGAAACACAAGAAACAGCTCATGACGACAAAACTAGAGGTAAAAACCGATAACTGGATTGACAATGAAGTCCAAGCTCCATGAGCGTATGTGCAGCAGGGAAACAGAACGTATTTTTCACTCGTCCAAGTGAAAGCGATGGTGCTGTACCGACCGCCACCCAGCTTACAATATGGCGCAATATTGGCAGCTCCAATGCAAACAGTAAAAAAGCCGTTGCAGGTATGTAGTTGTTGGAGGAGCTCGTCAGTGGGCAGTTCCTCTCAGGGAGTTTCCAGCACTGTGGGTTTGCAGGCACCTAATACAAAGCTTGGTTGATGATAACTGATGGCGGGCAACGCGTCACCTCACAGGCTGCGCATTCTGCAAACTCCAGTTGGTCTGTCAATATTTAGATGTTGTGTGGCGGTACTGTGCAGCAGCGAGGACGATCTGAGTGATAACACAGTGAGGAAGTGGAGCTTTTTTTTTTTATTTCTAGAAAACATAGAGCTGTCTGCTGATGTATGTTCAGCTTTATGGAAATGGAAGCGGCCTGTAGACCATCTGCTTCACACGCATCATTATAATGGCAAATCTACTGCTGACAAGCATTATGTTTGATACTGTTCACAGCGCTCACACGCCCTCCTCTGCTTCTCCTCACAGACAGAAAATCATGCCGCACAACCGAGGAAGGGTGCACACACACTCAACAAAGCAGCTCCTGGATGAATGGCACTTGTTTGTGAAATAACATTCCTCTTATCAGCCTGGAAGTAAGTGTTGCAACCCAACTCACTGAAAATGTTCTCCATTTTCTCCCTAGAAAAATTTAGTCTTTTGTTAAGGCAGCTCAGGGGAAACGATATTCACAACAATACACATCATGTAAACAGCTTTCACTGAGACAGCTGTCAGCGCACGACACTTAGACTCGCCAATAAATAATGAAAGCAGGTAAATATCACCAGCAAATAGCGAGACTATGAGGAAGTAAACCCTCACGCGACAAAGGAATTCCACTGCCGTGTCTGATCGTCTGGTTTTCTGGTTATAATGCAAAGCTTCTGTCTCCAAACAAACTGTGGTGTCATTTGTTTGGTGAAAGGGTTAGGAGGCTTATGCTCTGGGTTGCTCCATCATAGTTCTCAGTATTTTCACATTTTCAGCAAGCGTTCTCTTTTTAACATGTTTAATGTGTTCAGATGTAAATCTCAGATTTTACTTTGTTGCACAACGTGAGGTGGCGTAAACATGTGATATGAGTGATGTCAGTGGGCGGCGACCAGAGGTAAGTTACATAACATTATGATTAAACAACACTGACATTTGGATTCAAACAGGACAACAGTCTTGTTTTGTTTTGACCTTTTCTCACATCTAATATCACGGCAGTTGCTCTCAGCCTCAAGTACTGCCAAGCATGACCTCACTTTGGAAGTAGCTGCCTGGTGCGTCTCATACAGACACATAAGGGTGGAGTCAAACTTACACATAACAACAAACAAGGTGACGCTGGAGGAGGTCGTAATATTGGACCTTCAAATGGACGCAGCGTTTAACGCCGTTGGTGTGTGCGGCCATGATTTCCATCCCAACGTGTGGATGATGAATTCTTTTTACTTTCACCAATTCGTTCTGTTCGCCCTTATTTAAATTTCATCATCTCCTGTGGTCGCATCTCACTTGAAATACACCACACTGCCGCCACGATCTCCGGTGATACCGCTCTGATTCACCAGCTTTCAGAAAACATGCACAAATATGGATGAATAAACACAGAGTACGTATCTAAGGTTGAGCATAAATGAGCCCGTACATTCTACGACTTGACAAAATGTGAATATTGCTCCGTGTCATCTGATGTTTGTTTTTATCTTTTTTCTGTAACTTTGTACAATTTTCACTAGAATTTCTTAATGCATTCAGGTCAAAGCGCAGCCGAGACTGACCGAGTTCAGCTTTGATGAATGTTGATTCAGGTTTGTTGATTCATGTCTCAGTAGCAAATGCAAATGCTCAACCAGAGTATCAGATCTAAACTGTGCAGAAGTTCAGAAGTGCAAGACGTCACATTTTACTTTCTATCCAGTGTTCTGTGCACAGGATGCCCTCACTTCCACTTCTCCAGTTGACTTCTCGCTCTCCCAGCTGAGTGGGAGGAAGGACTCAACACCTCACTGCCTGCAGGCGTGAAGTTGCATATTGTAGCTCCTGTAAAGAAAAGCCTTTTGCTCTTTCTCTGTCTTCCCTCTCAGGCAGCTGTCATCATCTGTAGTGCGACTTCACTGTGTTTTAATCCCAGAATGTGTGACTGGCAGGCTCATTACAGCGAGGCTTCAAACGCTGACGAGGAAAATAATCGGCTGCGCTGCCGTGGTGACAAATATAGACCAAGAGCACATTACAAAGTTTTCAACAGCGCTACCGGAGAGGTTTTCTGTGTGTGACTATTAAAATGTGTGTGTGTTGACAGAGATAGAGAGAGTGTGTGTGAGAGAGTAAGAGGGTGTTAGCCTGTGTGAGTGTTTGCAAGGCAGAGTTTTATGACAACCGTGGGAATTGAAATTCCCTCAGACTGACTGATGGATATTAAGGCATTCAAAAACTCTCAGTTTGATAGGAAGTAAGACCCAGTATGACCTAAATTATAAAGGAAAGAGTGTGTGTGTGTGTGTGTGTGTGTGTGTGTGTGTGTGTGTGTCTGTTGGGGAGATGAAGCCTGACGTCTGCTATTCACACTCTGCTGGTGGTCCTGACAAGTGTAATCTGTCTTCTGTCTGCACGCTCTGCAGCAGGAAGGATCCAGGCCACCGTAAAGTCCTGCAACTTTCTGCAACATCCCACAGAAGGACTGTTCCACCCTCAACAATCCTTCGGGTTCTAGCAAGGTCTAAGTCCTTACTAACAGAATTTAAAGGATGCATGTGTGTTTCCTCAACAGCGAACACCTGGGCACTCGCTAGACCGTTCCAATGTCAAGGATCCTTTGAAATCTAACAAGATCTGAGTCCATCATATACAGGATTTTCAAAGATGCATGTGTGTTTCCTCAGCAGGCACAAAGTACCCACAATTCCTTGCACATGATTTGTGCAAATTGAAAGTAGGGCCTCTTCAACAGCAAACACCTGGACACTCGCTAGACTGTTACAATGTGTGTTCACTGAATGCTTAGAGGAGCCTTCTGCGTCATCGACTCTGGCCAACGCACCGTTCCAATGTCAAAGATCCCTTTGAATTCCTCTGAGAACGTAGGTCTTATTTCAGAGAATTTTCAAGGATGCATGTGTGTTTCCTCAGCAGGCATGAAATACCCATAATTCTTTTTACATGATTTGCCAGAATTGAAGGTGGGGCATCTTCGGTGATGTGTGTGTTTGGCAAATGCTAGGAAGGAGTCTTGCCCAGCCTCTGTAGGACCCGAGTTGGAAGGACCCGTCCTACCACCCGTCCTTCTCAAAGTCAAGGAAGGATTCTTAAATGGCTGCATTTCAAGGAGGCTACGTCATCCAATCCCCACAAAGGACTGTTCCAATGTCAACGATCCTTTGAGTCCAACAGAGAACACGGTCTGTCTTTTCAAGGATGCACGTATGTTTCCTCAGTGGGCTTGAAGTACCCACAATTCATTGTGCATGATTTGCCGGAGTTGAAGCCAGGGCCTCTTTAATGACGCACACATGGGCACTTACTAGACTCTTCCAATTTGTGTTCACCAAATGCTAGGAAGGAGTCTTGCTCAGCCTCTGTAGGACCCGAGTTGGAAAGACCTGTCGTACCAAGGAAGCACATAATGCTTCTTAGAGTCAAGGAAGGATCTTGAAACGGCTGAATTTCAAGGAGGCTACGTCATCCAACCCCCACAAAGGACTGTTCCAGTGTTAATGATCCTTCAAATTCTACCAAAGACTGAGTCCTTCCTTTAAAGAATTTTCAAGGATGCACTTCTGCATCCTCAGCAGACGTGATGTGTCCACAATTGTTTGCACACAATTTGCCAGAATTGAAGGCGGGGCCTTGTCACACCTGGACACTCACCGAATGCCAGGAAGGAGTCTTGTCTAGCCTCTGTAAGGTGCGAGCTGGAAGGACCCGTCCAACCAAGGAAGTATCCTTGACTCTGAGTTGCACGACAGAGTTCGTTCCCATCGAAATAAGTTAAAACCAGCCATCTGGCATTATACTCTTTTATCTTAATTTCATTATAACTGTACTTTATTTAACTTCACTATTACAGTACTTCATTAGAATTTTATTCAACACTACTTCATTTAACTTTATCAAAACGGTACCTAACTTCCATAGTCTGAGCTAAGACAGCAAGCTTCATTAATCCTTTCAACCTTGACAAAAGTAGCACATACCAGATCCACTCTGTCCATTCTTACTGTGGATGTATAAAGAGACCTGGGTAATGCGTTGGAGGCAGATACCCGTCCATTCCTATGAAAGTTGTTCAGAGGTGCATGAAGCCAAAAAGCTTGATTTCTGAGGTATGTAAATACCCTATATCTCCTGAACTGTGGGGCCCATAGAGCAGGAGCACTAGAAACAGAGCGGCTGCTGAGTGGCCAACTTCCGCAGCTGACCCGCTTTACTTCTGATCAAGTGGTAGAAGTAGTTAGTCATTTAATCTTCTTTCAGACTTTTGAAGTGCCTTTGGATTGAATAGATCAAATCTCGATAGTTAAATGAATCATTTTGAGGGGCTTGTGATACTCGAACAAATGTATCCAGAGATTTACAAACGTCTCTTTCACAATATAAGTCTATGAGGAAAAAGGCTTTATGGGTCCAACAGCATCACATGACGGCCATGGACGGTGTAACTGGCCACCATGTAAAAATGTCTTCAAAGCCTGGCGCTGTTTCTGCGGGCTTGGTTCTCACCTCTCACAATCAGAGCCCAGATATGTACATTGCATAACCGTTTATCATAGGGAAGTCAAGTTCATTCATTCAAAGCATTTTGCTAAAAGGAAAGTTGATAAAACTGTTATGAAACAGCTTCGCTCAGACAGACAGACAGACAGACACCTGAAAAAGTGCTGCAGCTGTTGCAAACTGGCATCGCTGCTGGCATGAGAAATGTTGCTGCGAAATATTTCCAGCATTGTCATTTTTTTTTTTATATGTCACCGGTGTGTAAAGGCCTTTCGTCTTAGACTATTATAGTGACTGTCTTCAACATACACAAGACAAAGAAGCTACTGCGGTTCAGTGTTAACATCATATTGTGACTAGATACAAGCACTTTGAGACATTTATAAATGGATACCAGGCTTTGGAGACATCGTATATTGAAAACAGCAGAGCAGAATAATACGTTTTCCCTGAGCTGCGAATTAAATGGTCCATTAGATATTAGAGGTAACTGTGTGTGTGTGTGTGTGTGTGTGTGTGTGCGCACAGCCCCATGATTAATTAAACACAGTGGCTGAGCTCATCTCACTAAACCACCGAGAGGATAGTGCTCTTTAATAGGCCTTTTAATGAGGTCAACTCACAAGCTGTTAAATAATCTATTACAGAACAACGTATGTGAACGATGTCCTGCTCCGACATGTTGGATGTGGCAGGGACAGACTGGAGTTACCTTCTCCTCGATGTAAACAGATGATGTGTGTCTGTGCAGAGGTGGAGGAATGACTCAGAACGTTCACTTTAGTAAAAGTGACAATAATAACAACAGTGTAGAAATACTCTGTTGCAAACAGGTCTGGCACAAGATCAGATATTCACTGTGCTTATTGTTGGCAAAACAGTTCACAATACGATATTATCACTGTAGATATGTTGATATTCCTGAATATTATAAAAAGTGAGGATAATATTTGTTGTCACACAGGCATTTGTTGGGACTTCAGCCTTAACGCTGACCTCGTAATAGATCTCCAGTTAAAGTATCAAATCTGAAATCATTAATCATCAGTGGTAATAATTATTAATTATGTTAAATAATGTGACTTAATTTACATCAAATCAGGAAATCGGGACAAAGGAAAAGGATGAGAAGCGGGAACTTTGAGTTGCCTGTGTGGGTGCAGCTCTGTTGAAAGTAAATTTGTAAATGAGTCTATGTGAAAGTGATTTGTGTTGCAAACGGTGTGGATTAGTGCAGAGGATGTTTAGTTGCATGCAAGACGTTGTTTGTGAACAGCATTTGCAATCTACCATCACTTAGCTTTGGTGAAGCAACTAACCAATGACCTAACTGCAAACAATCACAACAATAACTCAGCCTGTAGCTGTGATAAAGCTGTGCCCAGTTGTTACGTTACCAATCCTTGAATGGATGGAAGAAAAAGTCGCTTTGTGGTGCTGCTTTGTTAGCCGGCAGAGGAAGGCTGGAAAGAGCTGTGGTTCCAGATGCAGGCTTTGTTGTGTCCTTGGTCTGAAGGGGCAGATCCGAGGAAGCCGGTCACTCGGGGTTCTTGCAGAGTTAGACGCTGGGGTGCTAACTCGACTTGGTTCTCCTTGTTGCTGTAAAGTTAATCGCAAACGTTGTGTTTGGCACATTAACTTCTCTGGTTCCAGGTCTTGCTCCTGTTGAGGGCACAACGTGGTCCAGGAGAAGAAGAACAGAAGTCTGTAGAGCAGTATTTTATTTAACTTTATTATAACATAACTTTATTTAACTTTATTGTAATAGAACTTTATTTAACTTTATTGTAACAGAACTTTATTTAACTTTGTTTTGACAGTACTTTATTTTAATTTATGACAATAGTACTTCAATTAAAATTATTATAACAGTACTTTCTTTTACATGATTGCAACAGTACTTTATTTAACTTTATTGTGACAGTACTTTATTTTAATGTGTTACAATAGTACTTTAACCCCTTAATACCTGAGCAAACTCGCTTGGGTTTTTTCAAAAACATGGGCCGAAGGCAATGAGCAAGAAAAAGAAGGAATTACCCAAAAAATTGCAAGAAATATGTAAAAAAAAAAAAATTACAAATACAAATAAGAAGATTACTTTAAAAAATAATAAAAATTAATTTGTGAGACATTTCTTACCAAGTTGCTCACTGACTTTTTCTCCCCTGTTTCTGAAAGACATTGCACCAACTCAGGGTTCTGAGGTTTAAACAACTTTATTATAATAACACTTCATTTCAATGTATAACAATAACACATTTTATTGTGACAGTACTTTATTTAGCTTTGTTATGACAGTACTTTGTTCAAATGTATTACAATAGTACTTTAATTAACTTTTTTATAACAACACTTAATTTAACTTGTAACAATACTTTATTATCTTTATTACAACTGTACTTTATTAAAATGAATATAGCAGTACTTTATGTAACCTTAATGTAAAAACTGTATTCACCTCATTGTGACAGTGCTTTATTTTACTTTATATGACAGTAGCTTCTTTATTTAACTTTAATGTAAATGTAGTTTGTTTAATAATTTTGTTTATTGGTAATCTGCAGTAGTTTAGAGAAGATTTCAAATATCAAGGTATATATTGCATTTTGTGATTTAGCCTTTAAAACACTGCGATATCTGACATCTCTCCACTTTGTGCATGTATTCAATTCAATTTCAATTTTATTTATAAAGCCCAATATCACAAGTCACAGTTTGCCTCACAGGGCTTTACAGCATACGACACCCCTCTGTCCTTTAGACCCTCACAGCTGATCAGGAAAAACTCCTGTAGGTCCTGTTTGTGCATGTGTGTGTATTTCAGACCTGTGTGTTAATGACAACGGAGTGAAAAATGGAATTTCCCCTCAGGGGGATTAATAAAGTATGTAAGAAAAATTAAAATTACCTAATCATTTTTTTTTAAATTCTATTTTGTGTCAGTGATGTGAATCTGTACAGTAACTTCAGCTGTCAGATAAATGTAGTGCAGTAAAGAGCACGATATGTCCCTCTGAGATTTAGACGAGTAGAAGTATAAAGTAGCAGAATATGGAAATATTCAAGTGAAATATAAATACTTCAGTAAATGTTCAGCCTGTGACTGATACTCCACAAAAGACATCTTCAAAGACTGGTGGACTTCAATCTCTGCAGTTACAGCCCGTGGCATGATGGGAATCGGCGTCCACAACATGAATTTTCTGCAGCTCCATTGTGGCGTCAGTCTTCATCCTTAAAAGTGTTTCTTCAAACAGGTGGTCAGACACGACTGTGACATGCCGACGCCACGTTCACACCTTCACATGACAGCACACACACACTTACTTAATGCATCGCCAAACATGTCAGCTCTGACACTCAAACTCAGCATGAGACATCCTCACGACACAACACATCCATGCATGCAAACACACACACACACACACACACACACACACACACACACAGATGACAGCACAGATCTGAGCCGAGCTTCTTGATGATACTCACACATGACTGCTCGATGTAAACTGTGACCCACAGCGGCTGGTGGAATCCAGATTCTTAAAATTCTTGTGCGAGTGTCACTTTGACTTTCATCATCAGGCTCCTTGGGGCACTTTATTGTGAAAGAGCAGCACAGTTCAGCTTTAATCTGACTCATTAATATACATGAGGAGGACTTTATAGAGGTTTTTCTCCTATTATGCATTCATGGCGCTTTTATTGGTTTTACTTTGCCTCATATTATTGAATCTCACTTAATTCTGATCTGGTTTTAGTTTTACTTCATTTACATATTTAATCTGATGTTCTTTTTAAAGTTGTTGTTTTAATTTGATATCTATTGTTTTAATACTATTGATAGAAAGTTTGAAGTTATATTCCTTAAGAATTCAGCCCAGGTCGACTGTGTGGCTGTGGCGACACCTGTGGGGACTAGTGGTAGTAGCAGGTGCAGGTGCAGGCATAGATGCGTTTTATCGCTCTGTTGGTTGTGAAAATTCACAATAACAAAACGACTCACATCACATCACCTCCTCCGTCTTTCATTTGGCACTGCAGCTTCATGAAGGGGCGGAGCTGTGTGCGGTCCACATCCTCCTCTTCATCATCATCGTCCACCTGAATGTCACTATCTGACCTGTTGACAGTAGCTGTCTGACGTATGAAATGATTCTGTTCCTCTGTCTCGTCAGCTGTGTCCGCTGCCACATTTTCTACACTGATTCTCGGTCAATCGTCTGTAAGGGCTCTGACGGATGTGACAAAGGCAGAAAATCGAACTTGTTTCGAGAAATTTTAATGATGGATGAAGGTTTTGTGCAAACATGATCGACACAAGAGCCTGGTCTCACTCGAGGTTGTCAAAATCCAATGCCTGGGCAGCGACTTGCAGCAACAGAACCAATGAAAAAAGGCGTCCTTTAACGTCTGCATGATGCGTTATAGTTGAAAGGCACCTGGTGGTGTCGGGGGAAACGTGCCGTGACAAGGATGAAAGTTAAGGTAGCGAAAGTCAGACTGCGGCGGGTCCAACAAACACCTACCTTCACCCGAGAGAGCGGTGTATGTGTCCCGTAACATTCTGAAGCCAAACCCTGTTGTTTCTGCTAAACTCAGCCACGTGTGTGTTGTTGAAGGAAAAAACATCAGTTTGTGGTGCTGTATTGACGTAGTGCTTTTATTTTGAAAGAGACTGTATGCAAACTGTACATTTCCTGTGAAAACAGAAGTGTATTTTGAAAACAGACAATGCATGTAACAGGCTGAATTTGACCGGCGTCCCAGAACGATCACTGTGACCTTACTTCCATCCCATTCTAGTGAATGTGATATTTCAAGACGCCCATGAAGAAATTTCTTCAAATTTGGCACAAACATCCACTTGGACTTAACAATGAACTGTTTCGAATTTGGCGGTCAGGGGTCAAAGGTCACTCTGACCTAGACTCATTCCCATGCATGCAATATCTCAAGAGAGCCAAAAGGGTATTTCTTCAAATTTGGCACAAACGTCCACTTGGGCTCAACAATGAACTGATTATAATTTGATGGTCAAAGGTTAA
Source organism: Epinephelus cyanopodus (assembly GCA_026686955.1). Classification (NCBI taxonomy): domain Eukaryota; kingdom Metazoa; phylum Chordata; class Actinopteri; order Perciformes; family Serranidae; genus Epinephelus; species Epinephelus cyanopodus. Next base: position 1,235,897 of record CM048934.1, on the reverse strand, counting down.
AGTCACTGTGACTTACATCTGTTTTATTGTTGTGGACTCAATATCTCAAGAAACCTTCAGGGAATTTCTTAAATTTGACACAAACGTCCACCTGGACTGAAAAATGAAGTGATGATCGAAGGTCAAAGGTCAGTGTGACGTCACATAACTGAAGAATTCATCCACTAATTCTGACCAAACTTGACACAAATGTCTAACAGGATAAAATAATGAAGGTCAAAAGGTCAAAGGTCAGCGTGACTGTGATCATCATGTTTTAAGGTCATATCTCAGGAACAGAAGGGGAGACACTTGGTCACATACTGAATTGGTGACTCTGATCTTGACACTGTGCTGATTGTATAGATCTTCAGTGTGAAGCCTCCATGTTTTCACTGACAGAAGAATTTAAAGCAAACAGCGTCTTTAACAGAAGTGTTTCCTGCTCTCAGCTGAGGTGACCTCATTCAACATGACTGACAGCTCGTTAGTTTAGTTGATACTCAGCATTTTGCTCAGTCTGTGATATCTTTATCCACTGCTGCCTGTGTGATGAATGAAGACATATTACCTTCACGCATGGCTGCCTCTTATTTTACTGCACAGAACAATTAAGCAGTCAGGCTGAAAGTGATTTATTTGTGTCGTGAGCTGTATTAACTGGAGTGTGCTGTACTGTACTGCTGCTGCTGAGGTGCATGAAGAACTGGAGCATGAATGACAACATCATGTTTTCCTTCTTTCTTTGCGATGCCGTATTTTATCAGATGTACTCAGAGCCGTACGCAGAGCCGCTCTGTGGCCTTCACTCTCTGGTCCTTCTGTTGCTCGGCTGCTTTGATCCACATGAAATATATCTTGAACTTTGGTTCAGTCGTTTGTGCTTTCAAGAGGATGATCTGACTTTTCATGTGGCGCCATCAACAGGTCAAACTCTCCACTTTTCCGACACTTCAGTTCATGCAAGGACACGTCTGAATCTGATGTTCTGACAGAAACAGAACTTGTGTTGTTCTCTGCGTCACTCTTGTGTTTTAAAACTAACTTCAAAGCAGTTTCACTCTGAAGTCAACGAAACCTGCTGCTAGGTCACTGACTTCCGGCACCAGACACAACTAAACAAGACCTTCCTTTCATGTCGGCGTGATACACGGCCGCTCACTGTTATTCCTTAATGGTGCCTGGCAGCAAACACGGACGACCAACGTTAAGGGGCAGAAGTCTGCGTAGGGCGAGTGAGTGATGGATGGCTCCAACTACCTCTGACTTTCACCCAGGAGGCTCAATATTGTTCATGACCAAAAATAAAACACTGATCTAACTTTCATTGGTAGAAAAGATGAAGCACGGCAGAGCGTCTCCATCCGTCCATCATCAGCTGGTCTCCTGCTGATGATGTCTCCTCAGTGTTGTTAACGCACGCCGGCAGCGTGACGGCACAGCCATGTCATGTTGGACAGAAAATTGCTCCATGATGTTGCCGACACACCTCTGCCTCCCAGCCAGCAAATAAACCCATCATGACACCAGGCAGGGCTGGCAGGGTGGAGTAAACACCACATTTACACATTTATCAGGGCTGAAACACACACACACACACACACACACACACACTGGGGAGGATTTATAGCAGCTTTACATTCAGAGGACTTTATGTTAAGAAGATCTTTCTCACACATTCAGCATCTCCCTCATCTGCACTCCTTATCAAATCCTCCTCCTCCTCCTCTCTGATCCTTCCTCTGCTCTCCTTTCCTTCTTTTTCTCCTCACCTCCTCTCCTTTCCTCCTATTTCCTTCTCTCTCTTTCCTTTCCCTCCACCCAGCTTCCTTGTTCCTCTTGTTCTCCCCCTCACTCCCCAACAACCACAACTTGCTCCCCTCTCCCCCTCCTTCTCCTCCTCTCTCTAGAACCCACTCCTCTGCTCCCGCAGTTCGCCTCCACCCCCCATAAAGAAAAATCTCCTCCCCTGATCCTCCACTCGCTTTTACGCGCCGTGCGTAAAAGCTTCACTCTCGTGTCCGTGTCCAGAGCGCACGGACGGAGAGAGCAGAGAGAGGAGGAGAGGAAGAAGAAGAAGAGGAGGAGATCGTTCGCGCTTTAAATCCCAAACTAACCGCCTTCCCCTCACTCTCCCTCCCTGGTGCTGAGGACGGTGCGCGTGTCTGTGCACACCGGGCACGTGGCCGGATTCACAGGCGGGTTGCGTTGATCCAAAGTGACCGGGACGTGGATGTGAGCGCAACTGTGAAGCGGGACTGTGGAAGCCACCATGAGGACCGACACCCCGCTGAGCTCTGACTGCTGCCATTAGAATATACAGGGGCGCGAGGAGGCTCTGGTGAGACGGACGCGCGAGGATCCAGAGGATGATGAGGATTTAAACACACACACACACACACACACACACAGAGCGAGGCGCGTGTGTGGATCTGACATCAACATCTGGCTCTTTTTATGGACACCGGAGCCGCGCGACTGTCCTGCGGGGGGGACAGCGAGCAGCCAGCCGGGATCCGTGAGCGCTGCCGGGACACCAGCTCCGCGCTAACCGAGCCGGAGGCACGCGAGCAGACAGAGAGGTCAGTGTGTCAGTCACCCACGCGCACACACTCTCACTGTGGGAGGTACACATGCGCGCGCAGCGGAGGTGTGAGACAGGCGCACATCTGGAGCAGAGACGCACAGCAGTTCACGTGCGCGTCAGACGACAGAGATGTGCAGGGCAGTGCTGCACGCGGGCGCGCGCACATGTGGGAAAACGCACGTGCATTTAGAGAACGAAAACACTGGAGATACGCGCCGAGTGTGCGGCGGAAACCACGTATCTCCAGGAGTTTTATTTCATATGAAATATTCTAATGTTTTCAGAAACAGAAACAAGAAGACACTCTAAAAACAAATAGAATAATAATAAAAATGATTTATTTCTAAATATAAACTCAGAGCTCCTCCTCTTGCATTTCTTCCTCTGTGGTCCCCACTTTAACTCCCTCTCCTGTGGGAGCAGGGTTTGTCATTTTGGGGATTTGAGCTCCTGATGATTGAAACGTTGCATCATTTAAACTTGCTGGGAGCTTCTGATACAGAGCACAGAGCTTCTGTCCCATTGTCTCTTGTATTTGAACTTTTGTTTTGTTGTAATGTGGAATTAACACTCTGGCATCTTCGGCTGAATCGACTGGACTTAGTTTTGTCTTAGAAGACGTTTCACCTCTTATCCATCCACAACGGTCGTTGAACACTTTAACAGCTTAACCTCTAAAAACAATAATCGTTCACATTCATGTGACTCTAACGAGTCCAACGACCACCGGTGTAGCAACGACCGTCGCTGACACACCACTGGAGCACTAACGAACCAGTGACATCACTGGCCTTGTACCTGGTTGTTTCCACACCAGTTTGTCAGACTAGTTCCAGCCTGGTCAGACAAGCCTCTTGGATAAGAGGTGAAACATCTTCTAAGACAAAACCAAGTCGATTCATTTGCCTTGAGACAACGACGACCTGGATAAATGAGAATATCCACAGGCGTCTCTCCATGTAATGCATGAATAGTCCCTGTTAGTATGTGTGTGTGTTCCAGACCTGTGTGTGTTTGACATCACGTGACTCCTGGGGATTAATAAGACAAACAGTTGGCCCTGGTGTTTTGGCTCAGACGTCCCTCCACCATCGATCACACACATGTAGGTCACACATACGATGCATCTCACGTTCGAGGGGACACGTGTTCAAGATGAGCTCGGGGTTGATCTCTGAGCGTCAGTTCCTGCTCTCCAGTGAATCTTTACGCACCAGTTTGATCCCTTTGCATTTAATTACAGTGGAAGTGTCAGAGGACGTATCTCAATCAGAAGAGAAGAATGTTTATTCACATGTGCACATTCGTGTTAGACGCCACCGTGATGTCAGCTGATTGGAGGGAGAGAGAGCTGTGAATGGACACAGAAAACCTTCCTGACTGAACTTCTGAACCTGTGCTGAGCACATATATGTGACAGCGTCCATGTTACAGTGACACTGTTCTTTCTCTGCTCTTCTTAAAATGACCTGGTGATCCTGATTCATGTAACCATAGTAACCCTCTCCTGCCTGCTCACAGCCAGAGGAGCCACAGTGACTCTGAGCAGCCGGCAAGTTTCTAAAAGGCTGTGAAAAGTTCGTGCTAACTCTGCGCCTCCCTCGTACTTTGTGTTTTCCATCTTGGCGCATTTTCTGTCGACGCTGTTTAATGACCGCACTGAGCCCAAAGGGGGAGGGGCTTAGAAATATGATTGTGCCCAGTGTCAGTTCATCACATCCTCATTCTGACCTCGTCACACTTGAGATATTGCATTCATGAGAATGAGATGGACTAACTCAGAGTGACCTTTGACCCCTGACTCTGTGAGTCCAAGTGGACGTTTGTGCCAGATTTGAAAAAAGTAAATCCCTCCCACCATTCCTGAGACATCGCGTTCACGACCACATTCGACAAAATCTAATCAGCTTATTGTTAAGTCCAAGTGAATGTTTGTGCCAAATTTGAAGATATTTCTTCAAGGCCGTCTTGAAATATTACATTTACTAGAATGAGATGGAAGTAAGGTCACAGTGACCTTGATCTCCAAACACGTCCTCACTGTGACCTCGTCACGTGTCCACGTTTGGTTATGAACTTTCCACGTCCACATATGACGTCACAAAATATCTCCATACTGCTCGTCCGTAGTGATCCAAGTGTCCTGAAGCCCCGACATAAAAAGCTGTTTGGAAAAACCTCATTTGAACTGGAGATATTTTGTGGTTTCAATTATGTGTGTTTGGACGTTTGAATCTGGGGCGCCGTCAGCCTCCATTAGGTGGAGTTGTGTTGCTACCTCCTCTCCCCTTGGATCTCTGCAAGTGATGTGAGGACTCTAAAACTTCACCTGAGCCTCCCTCGACATATAGATGAGTAGATAGTGGCTGAATTTGCATTTTTGGCTGCACTATCCCTTTAAGGAGAAGTTGAGAAAATATTCTCACACTTTGACTGACACTGATTTTTTTAGGTGTCTGAAATGTCGTACCCTCTCGTCAGCAGTGTTGCTCAGCTTCCACGTAGGCAACACACTGACTGTGGGGAAGTGCCTCATGCAGCTCCACTTAAAAACCAGAACTATGCCTTTAATGCTGTTTAATGAGCGAGACAACAGGGCACACACACACACACACACACACATGAACACACACTCTTATCCTCTGTGTGATAAGCAGAGGACGCTGTTTAAATATTAAACCGCCAATTCCAGCAGAAATAATCTGTTCACTCAACTTCTCCTGAAATGATTCGCTCCATAACTGATTCACAACTTTAAGCCTCTGTGTGTGTGTGTGTGTGTGTGTGTGTGGTGTGTGTGTGTGTGTGTGTGTGTGTGTGTGTGTGTATGTGTGTGTGTGTGTGATGAGGAGTAAACATCAGACAGGAAAAAGCCTGAATTCAATTTCAGCTGAAGCTCTTATGTTAAAAAACAGGGATCCTATCAGATGGTGATGAGGCGCAGTGTTTTCCTCTGCACGCCGACAGCTGGTGACCCACTTCTAATAATTTATCGCCTGGACCAAATTTTAATATCTTCAAATGCTGCACTTTGTTCCCACAGACTGGAGCCGTGACTCGGAGGGTCAGGCCGATCAGCGCTCGCATGATGTCGCAGTTTATCCAGGAACTTGTCACATCTCGTGCTTTGTGACAGGAAGTGAGGTTCTCTCTGAGCTGTGCGGTCAGATCTGTGCTCTGCAGACTGTTCTCTCTTTACCTGCGCGCACCTGTCTGATGAGTCAGTGAGCACTGTGATGTCATCGTGTCAGGGACAGCAACATGTGCAGCTGTGGCCCCGAACACAAAGGAAAGGAAGGGAGGGATGAAGGAGGACGCACAGGGAGAGGAGGCAGAGAGGAAAGGAGGAGAGAGGGGAGGAGGAACAGAAGGAAAGGAGGAGGGAAGGAGAGGAGATGAGTGAGGAAAAGAATGGAGGACATAAAGATCGACAGGAGGAGGAAGGAAATTAGGAAGTAGAATGGTGGGGTAGAAGAAGTAGGAAAGGAAAGATGATTGAGATGCATGCAATGATTATGAGTGCAAAAGGAAAGGATAAGAGCACACAGGGAAGGAAAGGAGGAGGCAGGACAGGATGAGAGCAGGTATTTGGAAGGAAAGGAAGAGAAAGGAAAGGAGAAGAGCACTTAGGGAAGGAAAGGAGGAGGCAGGTGAAGGAGGAATGAGAGGTAGTAGGGAAGGAAAGGAGGAGACATGAAAGGAAAGGATGAGAGCAAGTGAGGAAGGAAAGGAGGAGGTAGAGGAGAAAGGCAGGAGGTGTGAAGGAAAGGAGAGAGTAGAGGAATGGAGGAAAAGAACCCCATCAGTGTGCAGACATGAGAGTGAACTTTTGAGAGCTGTGGCTGTGAGAAGCTTTTTAGAGCTCCGTCATTGAGTTGAACTGTTGAACTGGATGTTTACTGATGGAAACAAGGATCGAACCTGCAGCTGAGTGTTCAGTACGTTAACTAAGTGGCCGCAGTCATGAGTCTGTACGTGGTGGAGGACCTGTGCTGCTGGTTTATGGGAGAGAGAAGAAGAACAGAAAAATGTGTCGTCAGTTTCTGGACTTTTCTCATGTTCTGTGTGCCTCAGTGATCGACCCTCTGAGGGCCTAAACATGCTAGGCTAGATCTTCAGTTATGTGAGGTCACACTGACCTTTATTTTTCAGTGTAAGTGCACGTTTGTGTCAAATTCCCTGGAGGTGTTCTTGAGATTTCACATTCACGAGAATGAGAGCGGATGCAAGGTCACAGTGATCTTGACCGTTTACCTTTTACCACCAAATTCTAATCAGTTCATTGTTGAGTCCGAGGGGACGTTTGTGTCTAATTTGAACAAATTCTCTGAAGGCATTTGTGATATGTTGTGTTCACAAGAATGAGACAGATGGAAGGTCACAGTGACCTTGATCTTTGACCTTTTAACACTAAAATCTAATCAGTTCATCGTTGAGTTCAAGTGCACTTATTGGCCAAATTAAAATAAAATTTAAATCTCTCAAGGCGTTCTTGTGAAATTGCGTTCAAGTGAATGAGATCGACCAGGTCACAGTGACCTTGACCTTTGACCACCAAAATTGAATCAGTTCATTGTTGAGTCTAAGTAAATGTTTGTGTCAAATTTGAACAAATTCTCTTAAGGCATTTGTGATATGTTGCATTCACAAGAATGAGAGAGATGGAAGGACACAGTGACCTTGACCTTTGAGCAATTAACACCAAAATCAAATCAGTTCATTGTTGAGTTTAAGTGCCCTTATGGGCCAAATTAAAATAAAAATTAACAAAATATCTCAACTTGTTCTTGGCATTTGTGTGATGTTGTACTCACGAGAGTGAGACAGCTGCAAGGTCACTATGACGTTTGTGCCCAATTTGAAGAAAACCCCGACCTGCATTCTTGAGATACAGCGTTCGCAACAACAGACGGACAGATAAGCTGAAAACATGCCACAACTATTGATCACGATCATCTCACGAGTCAACAGGGCGTTTGTGCCAGAGTTGAAGACACTCCCTGGAGGTGTTTAAGGTACCGTGTCCATGAAAGCAGGACGTGTATGGACAACTGAAGACAGATTTCCTCCAGCTGCAGAGACACAGAGACAACACTGACTCTGTGTTGCATCAGAGCTTCATTGACCAAACTGAATACATAACAATAAGGACGAGGAAACATTCACGATAGAAACTCAAACATTCAGTGAAACAAAACTCGGAGTTTCTCCTCACGTCTCCAGCTGCCCGAGTCTTCTGAGTGTTCTACAGCCGTTAAACGTTCCCGGCAGAGTGATTCTCCGACTCTGTGATGCTCCGCTGTAACGCAGCTGATTGATTACAGCGAGGCCGCCGCCGATGCATCAGCCTCATCAACCCATCGGTCTGTGTCAGGCGCTGAGCTCGCTGTGACGGGTCCTGACGGCAGGAGGTGCAGCTCCAGTCACTCATCTGTGACGGACCTTTCCTCCAGCCTCTTGGTCTTTTTCAGGCGGATGTGATTCGCCTGTTTTGTCCTTCTGAACAGAAGCAACGAGAGAAATTACAGGCACAAATACAACTAAATTGCTGCTAAAATGGATTTGGAGAAAAACATGATGACGCCCAAATTGCATTACTGAAATCAGCATAATGAGAAAATGTTTGATTTAATTTGTTTTTATAAAACATCCACTGCTTTTATGTTTGTGCCCTCACAGCACTCGCTGAAAGTTTGGAGAAAAAATGTGTTAATTAACATTCAGCCAAAACCACCATCTTTACTAGTTTTGTAGAATATTAACACAAAGTCAAGGAGACACATTTGACAAACAGGGACATGTGAATACACTGCACTTTGAATAATTCAGTCGTTGTTGTGCCAGTGACTGATTCCTTGTGGAGACATTATGGTTTGGTTAAATGTTGACACAGTCAATACGTCTTCCCACAGTTAACCAAGAACACTGAGGCTGAGGCCGCAGCCGTATTACAAAAGTGGACGGCGATAAAACCACGAGAGCGAAGCGGCTGCAGTTTTTAGAGCCAGGCGTTGCAGTTGCTCTCCACCGACTGCACCGCCTGGCTCTCACCTGATCTAACAGCTGATTGGTTTAGATGTCGACCCAACAAGATGACGTTTTAGATAAACTGTTCATTTTTGTTGAATTTCAGAGATTAAGATTGTATTTGTCTGATTTGAAGGTTTATTCTGTGAATAGACAACATGTTGTGACTGATGGTGAAGTTTATTTGTCCAAGATAGCGCCACGAAAATTGATTGATTTTATTGAGACATTGCTGCATTTTCGTCTGAGATAGTATCACGAAAATTAATTGATTTTTTTGAGACATTGCTGCATTTTCGTCTGAGATAGTATCACGTAAATTGATTGATTTCATTGTGACATTGCTGCGTTTTCGTCTGAGATAGCGCCACGAAAATTAATTGATTTCACTGAGTCTCATACAGACGCTAAAGGGTGCCTTGTCCATCTGCATCAGACGCTGAAAGGTGCTGCCTAAATGGTGCTTTTTGACGTCCTGGGGGTGAAACCAGTCTGACAGAGAACATTTTGTTTGTTACATAAATTAACAGCATTTTCTTATTATATTGATGAATAATAATTCTGGCAGCTTTCCTCAAAAACATACATTATGCGAGGTTTTACATTAATATATAAAAGTAATTTCAGGGCCGCTTTCAGGTTGATTAACTCTGCCTCACATAGTGCGGCTGTGGATTCTTTGTCTTATTAAAAAGTCAGAGCAGGAATTTTCATTAGAAACTGTGAAGTATTAATGTTTGAATGGTTATGATGGTGCAGTGTCATTAGTCTAATCTGATACATTATCATTAAGGGAAGCTGAGATAAAACTGTTCATCCTGAGGGAAAGTGCTGAGCAGCAGCTGCAGCACAAAGAGGGATGAGTGCAAATATGAAAGATAACGATAAGGTGCAAATCCAAAGTATATACACGATGACTGCAACGCCAAAATCAGGTTTAGAGGAATCATAAAAATGTTTTGTCTTTCTGCTAATAACTAAAACGTGATAAAGATTAGATATAACTGTCAGAGGTTCACCAATTTGGCTCCAAACTGTGACCAATCAGAAGCCAGCACAGTGTGACCGGTCAGCGGGCGTCACGACGGCGAGCAGTCTGGCGTAGCTTCTCCCCGCAGAGACCTGAAAGCAAGTGTATCCGTTTACACGCATCACAAAAGCCTGCAGCTCTCCTGCTGTGCTGAGGCCCTGCCGGCAATCACCGCTTAATGGCCCCCCGCCGCGAGTGTGTGTGGTGGGTGAATACCAGCACACACACACACACACACACACACACACACACATCTGCATATAGGAAATGCAAAAACACACCAGGACTCCGAAAATAGAAAAAATGCCAGCAAGCATCGACTCTCTCTGTTTTTATTGTCTCAGTGTCTCGAGAGTTTCATGGCTGCAGATGGCGTGCAGTTAAAGTCACAGTACAGTGACACACACACACACACACACACACACACACACACACACACACACACACACACACACAGAGGCAGGATGATCTAATGGCTGCTGGCAGCTGCGCTTCAACACGCAATTTTTCCCCTCGAGACAGAAAGCATCCCGTTTTAGCCCCGCCCTCCACCACGTGTCATCACGTGTCAATCATCCTGATAGCCATCCTCCGTTCCAGAGGGGTCAGAAACTCCGCCCACCCATGGTTGCATGTGCCAAAGAGGCAGGCGATGGCGTGATGTGAGGAGGACGTGAGGACAGTAAAGAAGAGAAGGAGACAAGTGAACGAGGACACATCTGTTTGCTTCAGTTCTCGTTAAACTCTGAGCTGAAAACAAAGTGAGCAAGAGGAGGAGGGAAAGGATGAGACGAGGGGGGAGCAGGGAGCAAGAGGAGGAGGGAAAGGATGAGACGAGGGGGCAGGGAGCAAGAGGAGGAGGAGGAGGGAAGGAAAGAAGGACAAAGGATAGAGGATCAGGTAGGACAGGAGAGGAGGACATAAGGAAGCACAAGAGGAGGATGGAAATCAGGAAGTAGGGAGGGTGGGTAGAGGAGGTAGGGAAGGAAAAGAAGAGGTATGAGGGGAGAAGGGTGGAGGTAGGGAAGGAAAGGAGGGAGAAAGGAAAGGAGGAGGAGGTAGGAAAGGAAAGGAGGAAATGATCAGAGCAGGTACAGAAGAGAAAAGGGACCTATAAGGACAGACAGGAGGAAGGAAATGAGGACGTATAGCAGCGGAGTTAGAGGAGGTAAGGAAAGGAAGAGGCAGGGAAGGGAATGAGAAAGTAGGAGAGGTTGGGACCAGGTAAGGAAAGAAAGAAGTGAAAGAAATGAAGGAGGAGGTGGGGAAGGAAAGGAAGAGGCAGGAAAAGGAAAGCATAGGTAGGGGAGGTCGGAGCAGGTAGGGAAAGGAGGAGGTAGAGGGAGCAACAGGGAAGGAACAAAAGGAGGAGGCGAAGAAAGGATGCAGCAAAGGACAGGAACAGGTATAGGGAAGGAAAGTAAGAGGTTGGGGGAAGGAAGGAAAGAAGTAGGTAAGGAAAGGGGGAGGAGGAAAATGGAGGTGAAGGCAGGGAGGGAGGGAGAGAAGGAATTCAGAGAAAGATGTAGGAAAAGAAAGGAGAATGGAGGAAAGGATATGAGCGTATAAGGAAAGGAGGCAAGTCAGAAAATGGAGGACACGTGGAAGAAAAGAGGTGGAAGATAGAAAAGGAGGTAGGGAGGGAAGAAAGGAGGCAGCAGAGTAAAGGTGAAAGTAGGAACGAATAGGAACAAGTCTGGTGAAGGAAAGACAGGTAGAGGAGGAGGTAGGAAAGAGGGAATATCTTATAATTTGGCACAAACGTCCACCTGGACACAAAGATTAACTGATCAGAATTCATAAGTCAAAGGTCAAGGTCGCAGTGACCTTGTGTCCATCTGATACTCGTAAACACGATATCTTAAGAACACCCTACGGGAATTTCTTCACATTAGGCACAAACGTTCACACGTCCACTTGGACTTAATGATGAACTGATTAGATTTTGGTGGTCAAAGGTTAAAGATCAAGGTCACTGTGACCTCATTTGTTTTATTCTTCTGAATGCGACATCTTTACCTTGAGGGAATTTCTTCACATTAGGCACAAACGTCCACTTGGACTTAATGATGAACTGATTAGATTTTGTTAATCAAAGGTCAAGGCTGCTGTGACCTTGTGTCTGTGTTGTTCTTGTAAAAATATCTCAAAAGCAAACTAAGTCAATTTATTTAAATTTGGCACAAAGCTCATGCGTCCACTTGAACTTAACAAAGAACTTATTAGATTTTGGGGGTCAAAGTTCAAGGGTCAAGGTCACTGTGATCTTATTTGTTTTATTCTTGTGAACGCTACATCTTTACCTTGAGGGAATTTCTTCACACTTAGCTCAAACATCCACTTGGACTCAAGGATGAACTGATTAGATTTTGTTAATTAAAGGTCAAGGTTGCTGTGACCTTTTGTCTGTGTTGTTCTTGTAAACATATCTCAAGAGCACCCTAAGTCAATTTCTTCAAATTTGGCACAAACGTTCACACGTCCACTTGGACTAAAAAATGAAATTATTAGATTTTGGGGGTCGAAGGTCAAGGTCACTGTGACCTCATTTGTTTTATTCTTGTGAATGCGATATCTTAGGACACCCTAATGAAAATTCTTCAGATTTGGCACAAACGTTCACACGTCCACTTGGACTAAATGACAAACTGATTAGATTTTGGTTATCAGAGGTCAAAGGTCAAGGTTACGGCAACAAAAGTATGTGGTTAGGTTTATAAAAAACATCATGGTTTGGCCCTACATTCATACAGGAAGTGAACACTGGCCTCGTGGGTAAAAGTCCGCCGTTGTTGGGCCGATCCACCCCCCCACCCCCCGCCCGCCCCATAGGGACTTTCTGGCTCCTTAAATGACGCTGCTGTCTGGTGGCGTTATGAACCGGTGGCGCCTGAAGACGTGCCACAAAAGCATGACATGGAAATCCCTCCAGCAGTTGATAAGATAAGTAAGTCTGGAGCAAAGTGGCGCACTGACTGGGCAGGGCTGAACCCAAATCTTTACTCATTTGCTGGACATTAATGACTCTCTCCTCACGGCTTTATCTGCATCTTTTCTTTGCTCTCTCTTTGTTTTGTTCTCAGAAAGCTAAAAATAGTCTGTGTGTCTGCGTTGACTCTGCACTGACAGGTAGCTACACTCCCTTCATTAGTGCCTCAGCAGCAGGGTAACAGCGGTGAGCTTCAGGAATCTCACCTTCACCTCAGACAGCAGCAGAGGCTGCGTACACTGCTTCTATCTGACACTTAAACACTACCTGTAAAACACATCCTACATGACGAGATAAAGCAGAGGAGAGTCTGATCTGAGTGCTGCTGCTTATAGGATGAAACGCACTGAACAAACCGTTGGTGTACACAGTGAACACAAAGACAGACTCTCGGTGGTGTTTCAGTCAAGGCGCTGTTTGCCAGAAATAAAAGACACTTTGAAGTTTCTCTCTGAGCTCGCACTCTTCTCTATTATGCTTCTTCCTTTAGGTACGTGGCCCAGAGTCCTGACAAGGCAGCAGTGCTTTTACTTGTGAATTACACTTTCCACTTGTCTGGTGGCCAAAATGTAACACCTGCAAACAATTGCTTTCAAAGACAGAGTGATGAGTGGATGATGCAAGTGATTGAATTCAGAAAATAAGGACATTTGTGACGTGTGACAACTGAGGAACGTTTGGTAGGTTAGCAGGTTTGTAAAAAGTGAGGACATTTGAGGAAAGTGAGGTATTAATAGAAACGTTTTCACATTTGTGAGGACGTCTCTTAAAGGCGGGATATTTTGGGATAATGAGGACATGTTTGGAAAAGTGAGGACACTTGGGGCTTTTCTGGACAAGCGAGGAGCTTTTGGAAAGTCAGGACATTTTGGCATAGTGAGCAGGTGTGTGAAAAGTGAGGACATTTTGGGGAATGTTTGGACGTATTAGAAAAGTTTGCACATTTTTAAGGACATGTTTGAAAAGTGAAGACATGTTTGAGTGATGGGGACATAATTTGGAAGTGTGGGGACATTCAGGGACTGTGAGGACACTTTTTGACAAGCGAGGAGCGTTTGGAGAATTAGGACATTTTCTGAAAAATCTGGATATTGTGCAATAGTGCAAATATTGAAAAGTGAGGACAGTTTGGGGAGGCATGGCGATTGTGAATGTGAGGACATGTTTTTTAAAAGGTGGGACACATTTATAAAATGAGAACATTTTAGGAACATTTTGATATTTTGAAAAGTTTGTGAAAATGCACGTGTAAAAGAATCAAAAGTCAGCAGTGTGTTTTCTCTGTGTTGTGTAATCATTTTACATAACTCAAGTGTTTTCTGTACGACTTGATGTACAGTTATTTTTATATGCGCCGCCTTTCACTCATTACATGATGTACAGTCTTATTTATGGTCTCCGCATGTCGTTCGGTGCTTGACATGATTTGACGACGTGTTCGTTCTGCTCGTTGGAGCGAGTCAAAGCGTATCAGCAGGTTGAGCGAGCAGAGAGGGAATAAAAGGAGGCCGACAGTTTAATTAAGAGGTCAGATTTGATATTGTCAGACATTTGAGCTCATTATCAGAAAGCACGCCGTTTACAAACGTTTCTCCCTCACTCTTCTGCTTCAGTTCTCCCCTTCTCTCTTGTTTTCATTTCATCACTTCTTTCTCAACATTTTTATTTTGTCTTTTTTTTGTGTGGTTCAGTTTCTCTTCTCCCTCCTCTTTTCCTTCCTCCCTTGGGCAACATGTCCAAAAGTATATGGACACTCCAGCCATGTGTAATAGTTTAAAACATTAGTTCCACAACCATGAACACTGATGTGCTGCTCCAACAGCCTCCGCTCTCCTGGTTTCAGCCTTTCCACCAGATGTGAAGCTGCTGCAGGGATTTGGTCCTGTTCAGACACAAGAGCAGTAATTAGGTCCAGCACTGCTCGCAGTCTGTTTTCCAGTTCATCCCAGATGTGCTGGATGCGGTTTTGCTCAACGCTCTGTGCAGGACAGTGACACAAGTTCTTTTCATAGACCGCACAGAATAATGGACGTTCCCACCGTGACGTTACCCAGCAGACTGTGGACTCACGTTTTGAGACTTTGAGTTTGGTGTTTTGTCCATTGGATTCAATGCTGGAGCTAATCATAATGAGAGTTGTGAGCTTTGGTATCACGGTGCATTTGCAGTCTGTGGTTCACTATGATTATGCTTCTATTTGCTAGAAAATAACAGGCTTTTACACTGTTAAAATAAAATCATTTTACTGGAAACCGGGACATCCGACTCCTTAAAAATGCTGTGGTTACGTGTGGCTGGGTTTAGGCTCAGCGAGCACTTGGTAATGGTTGAGTAAAGATCATGGTTTGGCTTCAAATCACTGCTTTTCCAGACACTCTCCCAGCTAGAAATGCAGCTATGTCTCGGTGTAAAAAACAACAGCTTTTTGTGGCACTATATCTATCGGGATATATATATGTATATATATTGGGAATAACAGTGACTAGTTACTAAAAAGCACCCACGTTTGGTGCCTAAGAAGTTGCCAGAAAAGGGGATGAATAACTAAAAGAAACCCACTTTTGAAGCAGTGACCAGTGATGATCCACTATAAAAAACACCAGTATTTAGTGCCACTTGAAAAACAGCAACTGGTCACCAAAAAACACCAGTGTGTGGAAGCTAAGAAGTTGGACAAAACGTAAGTGGTTGCTAAAATAAACCCATTTGGTGCCGAAAAAATGAGCTAAAAAAGTGCCTATGTTAGGCAGCTAGAGGCATGCTGGAAAAACACTGATGAATTGCTACAAAACACGTATATCTGGAGTCTAAAAAGCTGCTTGTGAAACATCAGCCACTTTCTAAAAAACACCCACATTTGATAGCTAAAAAGTTGCTGGAAAATCAGTGACTGCTATAAAAAAAAACCTGTTTGTGCCTAGAAAAATGCTGAAAAAACACTGACGGATTGCTACGTCTGGTGCCTAAAAGCAGCTGGAAAACAGCGACCAGTCGCTAAAAAAAACACCCACATTTTGTGCCTGAGATGCTGGAAAAACAGTGACTATTGGCTAAAAACATACCCACACTGGGTAGCTAAACACGTGCTGGGAAAACACTGATGGATTGTGACACAACACTCACACCTGGTGCCTAAAACACAGCTTGTAAAAACAGTGACTGGTAACTAAAAAAAAAAAACCTGGTGTAAAAACAGGATAAAATAGTCACATTAGGTGTCTTCAGGATAAATACTTTTGGTCGTGTCTTGGACGATACGTGTCTTTCACCTTTCCCTCCTCGCTCTCGTCTCCTCACAGACCTCGTCGTCCTCTCTCTACCTTCCTGTGTCTCTCCTTATCAGGCCAATTAATTACAGCTGACATTATTACTGAGGTCACAGCCGAGCTTGATTTGAACATCCAGCCATAAAATACCATGTTCATGTCCTTATCAACAACTCATTACCACACACACACACACTCTATTAGCCATATGGCCACTGGCTTCGCTTCACTGTTTAATAAGCCCAAATATATTGACTCATTTCGGAAGAGACGCACACCCATCATTATTTTCATATCTATTAAACACACACACACACACACACACACACACAATATTTCCTGGCAGAGGTCTGAGGTGGAGCAGAGACATCACATCTGCGTGTGTGTGTGTGTTCAAGACGTCCCAGTTCCTCTTTTCGCCCCGTCACTGTCACAATGTGAGAAAAGTCCATCATGAACATGTTTTAACGTCATCAGGGTACATGTGCTCATCTGAGGAGCACTGATGGGGGGCAGTGGGGGGCTGTGGGGGGGCAGTGGGGGGTAGTGGGCCCTGGAGAAGGACCTTGAGCTCATGTAAACACTGTGTCGCAGTAACCAACACGTTCGTCCGCGTGTCCTCAGACGACTCCGTCTCGTCTCTTATCAGCTGTCTCGGTTGAGTTTGAGGGATTTTTCGTGGCAGGTGGAGCTGACATTTACACACACGCACACACACGCACACGCACACACACACACACACACACACACACACACTGAGCCTTCCTCATTCCATTTCACGTCTGTCCATCTTCTGTCTTTACTGCTCCGATAACTCAGGATTAAACAGACGGACAGACAGACGGACTCAGACATCGTCACAGTGGAGCTTCTGTTTAATCACACACACTTTTGTTTTTATTACTTTCTTCTTTCTCCTCCGTTTGGTCTCCTCCCTTCCTTTCTCCCTTCTTCCTCCCCTCCTTGTGTCCTTTCTCCTTCTCACCTTTTTATTGTCTTCCTTACTCGTTCCCTCCTTCCTTTCCTTCTTCCTCTCTCTTCCTAGCTTCCTTTCCTTCTTGCTTTCTCTTCCCCTCTTTGCTCCCTTTGTCGTCTCCCCCCACGCCTTGTCTTCCTCTTTCCTCTCCCCTCCTCTCCATGCTCCCTTCTTCATCTTCCTTCCTTCTTCCTGCCCTTATTGCTTCCTTCTTCCTCTCTCCTCTCCTTGTCTTCCTTCTTTCCACTCTCATTGGTTTTTCTTCCTCTCTCCTCTCTTCCTTCTTCCTCTGTCCTCCTCTCCTTCCCTTCTTATTCATGTCTCTTCTTCTTCATGCTTTTTCACTCATTCCTTTTTGCTCCCTTCTTCCTTTCTCCTCTCCTCCTTGCTTTGTCTCCTCTCTCCTCACCACCTGTCTTCCCTCTTCCTCTCACCTCCCTTCTATGCTTCTTTCTTCTTCTCTTCATCCTACCTTTCCTTCGTCTTCCTTCCTTGTTTGCTTTCCATCTTCCTCTCTTCTCGCCTCCTTGCTTCCTTTTGTCTCCTCTCCTCTCCTCCCGTCACTGCCTCCTTCTTCTTCTCCCCTCCTCCCTTTCTTCCTACCTCCTGCTCTTTCTCTTCTTGTCCCTCTCTTCCCCTAGTTTCCTCCTTTTTCCTCTTTCCTCTCCTCCGTCCTTCTTCCTCAGTCTTCCCTCCTCCTCTCTAATTCTGCAGCCTGTCACACGTCTGTCTCTCTTTCTCCTTCCTGTCTCCCTCCTTCAGTTCTTCCTGCGTCTTCAGTTTCTGTTGCTTTTGCATGTCAATGTTTTTTTTCACCACTTTAATTAAACATCTTTAGTTTTAGTCTCTCCGGCTGTAATTTGAATATTTTCCCTCGGCGTGGTTTGTTTTCTTAATTCACCTTGTGTCCGCCTGCAGCAGCAGACGTGTCACACTTCAACACTTCATGTAATGCTGAGAGAAACCTGGCCCGGAGTGTGTTCACGTCCACACAGGTGTTTCAGCTGATCGGGGCTCCTCTCAGGACTGTGTCAGCCTCTGATTGACACGTCTGACACAGACAAAGACAGATCCAGGAGTCTCATCAGGTCGTGATGTTTGGTGACCTTTGAGCTGTGTTTCAGTCATTTACACTCTGTCTGTGTCTCACTTTACCCTCCGTGTGTTCGGGGCTATATCTCATCAGCAGCAGCTCCCCGGAGACGCTCGCTGCCGACCTGCTCGCTGTAACTCACCCACAATGAGACCTGCAGTTTGACTCCAATTACTTTCTGTCCCGTAGATCAAAGACACAGAAGCAGCTGTTCAGTCTCTGCAAAGCAAACTGAGACTTTATTGGTCACTGAGGGAGAGAATCACGAGCTGTGACACAGACGTGGACGCTAACAGTGAGAACGACCCTCAGGTGCATGTCGGAGCTGCTTCATGTGGATCTGACTCTGACTGAACTTTGACCTGACACTTTCCTGTGAGACTGACCTGGGAAATATGTCTGTTAATATCTCGGTAGCTGCACTGCAAAGTACAACAACAAGGGGTGAGTGTAGGCAGCTGATGACAATATAGATGACATATGACGTATTTGGCTGAGGAGGAGCGAGGGGTGGAAACCGGTGCTTCCTCCTCAGGCTCCACTTCACTCAGCTGCCCCACAGACCTGCTGCTTCTTCCCACTTTAACCTGGAGAAGCAGCAGGTCTGTGGGGCAGCTGAGTGAAGAAATTAGTGTTGATCTTCTCATGAATCCTTAAATGTCAGCTGCTTCTTCTAATCACATTACATTTTTAAAAACAGGCGCTGTTCATCTTTGACTGTGTGTTATTTCGTGTGTCGGCAGCACTTGAGGTCATCGTAGTTGTATTACTCACCTGTACCTGAACTCAAAGAGCTTTCAAATATTAGTGTTCCTCTTTTCATGCATTTGCAAAGAGCCCAAAGTTCCTCGGTCAGTTCAGCTCAGTGTCGACTAAACTCCTTAACTGTTGGACATGCTGCTGTATTTACTGGCATCACTCGTGCACAGTCACTCCCTCTGCAGCCCTCTCTTCTCTTCCCTCTAATGCATTCTCTCTCTTTCTCTCTCTCCATTTAGCTTCGCATCACCGTGCACTGATTTATTCATCACTCCATTTTCTCACTTCCCTGTCACTTGCAGCACCTCTATTTTTGTCCTCGTCCCAGGGAGCGCCGGCAGAAAGAGGCAGAGCCGCTTCGCTGAATGCTCCCTCTGTTAGGAGACATCCAGCGTCATGCTTTGGCTGTTCACAAAATTCAGTTCTTTCACATCCGGCACTTTAACTCTCCGGCAGAAACTGAAAGTAAAATCATCGTCTCCTCAAATCACTTGACGTAATCATGCCGATCGTCTTCACCAGCAGCAAACCTCAACCACGCACGGTCTCACTTATCAAGCGTGTGTGCTGAAGAACTGTCTCCACAAATAAGACAACTGGTGTTTAACATGCGCAACTTCATGCACAGCGCTATGATGAATCACCTGTTCTGCATCCATCTGCCGGCGCATATATTTACATATAGAAACGCCCTCTGAATGCCAAATATGGTCGACGCGTCCCCTTCAAAGTCCTTCTGTCCTTGATGCAAAGTTTCCTGCAGCAAACAAGACAAAGACTGAACAAACAGGTTCCTGTAGCATTTCCTTTATGTGTTCCCGCATTGTTAGTGGTGTTTTGCATTGTGTTCGACAACATTCCCGAGCTTGTTGATTGGAACGTAGTTAGTATGACTGAATGCAGTCAGACCTTGAGGTCTATACTGTGCATATACTGTACAGGCTCTGTGTTCTGTCGCTGATTGATTGTGACATTACTGTTGAGTTACTGTTGCTGATACGGATGTTCACCTTTTTCAAATTAACCTTTCGCAGAAAACTTTATTTATTTAATTATTTTTTCATTTGCGGCATCATATTTGGTGGTATGGCTCTGTCCTGGGGCCTCTCGGCTTTTCTTAGGCCTACGCAGAGAGCCTACGGTTGGGAGAGCACACCTCCCCACCCTTACAAGCGCCTGCATGGACAGCCTTAAGGCAGAGACAGGACACCTCTCTGCCCTTCCATGCGCCTATATAGAAAGCCTAACGCGGAGAGAGCAGCAGCAAAGACCCTGGGAACGGAACAGAACAGCTCAGGTTTAGCTTGGTTGTGATTTTAGGGATACTAAACATTTCAAGATACTCCAAGAAATTTCATCACAGTAAGCAGAGCGACTCGGCCTGGCGGACCATCTCTGACCGGTTCAAAGGGTTAAGGGATCTATTTCAAGATGTTGTCTTAATCCACAGGATAAATCACTGTTTCACCTGCTGCTCACTTTGGTTCCTGTTGGATCGGATTGTTTTTGGGGGCAGATATTATGTAGCCTGATCCTGTTGTCCTGTCAGAGTCCATCATCATCGGTCGACTGAGCCCTGCATTGATTTTCAGCGCATGTTTAAGAACAACAGAGTGAGCTTGAAAGGTTTCGGCTTTGATTGTAGATCCCAGTGTTTAATCCTAAAAAACAATCTATATCCTTTATTCTTCAGGGAGACAGAAGGAGAGGAGAGACGTTTGATAACCAGCTGTTTGACTGATGTGTGTGATTGCCTGGTGTCCCCTCGCAGCACAGAGGTTTTTTTATTCGCAGCCATCAGGCTCATTTTACACAAGTGATTTTTGTTGAAATGAATTTGAGTGCTTGTGTGAGACAGAGCAGATAAAAGAGGCTCTGGTCTGCCAGACAGCAGCTTGTCTGTCCATCTGTAATCATCAGTCTGACAGTAATCCTCATATATACTGTGAGGCTCAGTGTCGAGCACAGAATCCAAGAAGAGTCTGAGCCACTGGCTTTTATTCTCTCCGTCTAATCACACAGAGATATACACCTGGATGAAAAGGGTGAACACTGTTGAACTGAAGATATTGTTCAGTCTGTTGAAGAGCTGCTTCTCCAAAATGGTGTTTTTAAGCAGCAGTCTGCAGTTTGTAGGTTTCATTGCTTTCTAGTTTGTGTCTCTGTGGCTCAGAGTTACGTTCATGTTGCTGCGTCCTGCTTCTCACTGACTCTGTTACTGAACACGGTGCTCTTTACTTCTGATGGCTGGCATTCGCTTATGAGGAGTTAAAGCCCAAAAGCATGAGACATTTCATCAATGATTGGAAGTTGTGTGCAAATGCTGCCAAAAAATGTAACCCAGGCAAGTCTGATATACACACACCTGGCACTGACATCGTTCTGCACCAATACATTGCCTCCTATCAAGGTCTGCCTGGCTAGACTTTCCACCATTTTCAATATTTTGAAAAACACAATTTTTTTAATATTTCCTCCTAAACTGTAGGTTCGATTTGTGTCAAATGAAAAGTTACCAAAAGCTTGTTGACATCACTTTGGGTTTTAAAAATACTGACCAATTAACTTTAAAGGAAATGTAGTTTTTTAATCCACAAAACTCGTTCGGGGTATCGGAGGATAACAGCTACACTTGAAGTGCATGGAACTTGAAAAGACATAATTTACTCCACTTTAATAGCATCATTTCTCACTGTGGTCAGTTAACCTGCAGGAGAGCTGTGTTTACATGGCAACTGGCGCGAGACTGGAGAACTAGCACCACCACCAGCCATCAGCTAGTCTCACGCGAGTTGCCATGTAAACACAGCTCTCCTGCAGGCTAACTGAGCACAGTGAGAAATGATGCTATTAAAGTGGAGTAAATTATGTCTTTTCATGTCAGTGTTGCATGCTGTGGCTTCAGGGCACTTGGATTACAACGGACGAGCCGTTCTGACGTTTTTGAAATGCATTAGTGGAGATTTATTACATTTTCAGAATGTGGGTTCTATGCACTTCAAGTGTAGCTGTTATCCTCCGATACCCCAAATGACTTTAGTGGATTAAAAAACTACACTGGACTGCTTGTCGGCATGAGGGTCAGTAAGTAGTGTCTGTGTTTTCATTCTAAAGTGGCCATTTCCTTTAAGAGGGGCGTGACTCAGCACATTAACAGACCTTACTCCATAACTGTTGTGCTAATCATCACGAAACTTGCAGGAAATGTCCACGTAGGTACCTGACACATACCCTGAACGGTTTATTCAAATTGACCACTAGGGGGTGCTAAAGTTCCAAAAACAATAATAAATGGGCATGACAGCACAAATCAGACTATAAATTAGAAACTGTTTTTCCAGTCATCATCATCAATAAGGGGAACCACCAGTTTATTTCTACCCAATTTGTATAACCTTATTGTATTATTACATTTATTAATATGTGTTGCCCCAGACCTTCACTCAGAAAAGTAAAACAAAAAGTGCTTAAAATTAAACAACAAAATAATGGAACCCAAGAGATCAACAGTACATAACCACATTCTGACCAGACATCTATGTTCCCTAAATGATGCGTGCATATCAGACTTCTCCTTCAGCGCCACCATGAGGTTGACATATGTGTTACTTCAGTGAAATGGTAGAGCCAATCCCAGCTAAGACTATCACATAGAGACAGACAACCATTCACACTCACGTTCACACCTACGGACAATTTAGAGTCACCAATTCACCTGCATGTCTTTGGACTGTGGGAGGAAGCTGGAGCACCTGGAGGAAATGTAAAAGCATGTAAACTCCTCACAAAGGGGTTTAAACCAGGAACCTTGTTGCTGTGAGGCAACAGTGCTATCCACTGGACCACTGTGCTGCCCTCAATATAACGTGCAAAAGTATAAAAGAACAGTGGGGTATCATCTGCAAACAATATGATTTGCAACCTTTTAAAAAAAAATGTTAACATATAAATTAACATTTTTAGGGCCCCAGTATTGACCCCTGTGGGACTCCGGATATATCCTCCAAATTTACTACCAGCAACCTGCACATACTGTTGTCTGTTAGCCAAATAAACTATCCCATGACTGTGAAATGTCATGATCTACAGTTTGCTCTTCCATCCAATCCATTAATGCTCAAGTTCCATTTCTTGTATATTGATGTGATCCATTTGTTAGCGCTCAGTTCTTTATGTACTTTAAAACTCCTGCAAAACACGTCACTCTCTTTGTGTTCTCTGGGAGAGAGCTGACAGACACCTGAGGGTTACAAACAGCAAGTAGAAACAAATAAAGATCTGGACAAAAGGTTATTTATTCATTGACATGAAAATGTCAGAGATAATTACTTTAATTTCACTCCTGGCTGTTAAGATTTTCTCTCGCCCACCTGCAGCTGCGTTCTGACATTTAAACAATGCTGGCATTTTAAATCACTGATACTGAGAAGATGATTATAAATGCTGAAATCTATTAATCTGGAGCTGCTCCTCAGGTTATGAGGCAGAAAACCTTTAGTTAGACTTCAGAAATGAGAAGAAACAGTAATTAGCCCGTGAGCCACACAGTGTTTTATGGAATTAAGCCCTTTGCCTTTTGGTTACGACAGAAAGTTTCTAGTGAGACACGGTTATTCCTGCTGACAAAGTAATGAACAATGTGAAGTCCCATTCACGATCAATTCTTAATCAGCACAGTAAACTGTCACTTTTCAAAGTTTAATGGGCTGCTGGGATTTGGGTGGAAAGCTGACGGCTGCTGCTCCACTTTTCACCCGCCTGGGAACTCGTGATTTCTTTGTCTTGTTGGTTTTCTATCCCCCTCGCTCACCACCTCTTTTCATTCTTTTCTCTTTCCCATTTCCTCCCTGTTTGCCACCTTCCTTTCTGCTGCTGTGTTCTCTTTAACTGCAGCACACAAGTCGTGGAGAATCCCGATGAATGTATTCCCCTCTTCATGAAGAGTTGCAAAGCCAATTAAAAATATATGTGTATATTGGAGGGCCGGGCGATACGGACTATAATTCATATCCCAGTATTTTTTTATGGCGATACACGATAATTCTAACACGGCCGATCGTGAACATGAAACAGTGAAATAAAGCAGATATGTTAAGTACAAACAGGACGCAGGAGAGGAACTAAACTCCAAACCAGAGATTCAGTCAGAAGCTACAGACGCACTGAGATCTGAACACACGGAGACTTTTAAAGACACCTGTCTCTCTGGTCTCCTGCAGACAGAGGGGAGGAGAGTCTCACAGTGTGTTGGGTCGGCGAGACGCCATCAGTGCAAAAACAACAATCAATTTCTCATGCTCAGGCTTGCTCGCTGAGTCGACTGTATACGTGCATGTGGTAAGCACTTCACCCTGCATGGCTCTCACACTCAGAACAGCCTCATGAAGCCTAACATGCATCTCCTTGGAGGTACTATCTCAAACACAGGAGATAAACTGCTCCTTTGTTTTGACATTGTTTGCTTTCTTCCTCTTGCCTCTCCGGGCTTCCGTAGGTTTTGGTCTTTACCAGCTGCTGAGAAAAATATCTGTCTCTTTAGCTGCGAAATGCGACACTTCCTCCACCAGCTCGTCTCTGACTGTTTGACAGGGGTCGACCGTTCAGTTTCCCACTGGTCGCTTCCTGTCAACCAGCAGCTTTTCACAACCTTACAGAACGTAGCGCTGACAGAAGTTGTTTGTTTCAGCTCGTCTCATCGTGAATCTTCGGTCTGAACTTGGCCAAAGACCGAATTTGGAATATCCAAACAGCACATGGTGTTAACATGGGCCGGATCAAATTCAGAATACTTTTATAATAGTGGTGGAATGTTAGGGTTCATGTAAAGTCGTGCTGCAAACAAGGAACTATGAGAGGCCACATAGCTCCGTAGAGTTGCTGAGATTTCTCACACACTGGCAACCATGTAGGTAAGAAGATCATTCCTAGAAAATTCCAGCAATCCATGGATCGTTTTCTTGGTTTTGACTGACGTGGAGCTGCACACACTTGATTATTATGCTGTCCAGACCCTCAAACCTCAAATTTGACTGACAGCAATAATTAGAAAACGCCTCAACATAAATGGCTCACCTGACCCCCGAAGACGTTCTCCTCAGAGTTGTAAATATTTTATCTCTTTTATTTCTCTGCTCTCTGATTTCTTAATAATTAAAAACCTGAGGGTGTGTGAGCTGCTTTAAAAGGTTTTAGAGAGCGGGGAAACAACACCAAAAATGAGTGTGTTTTAGCCTCTTTTTCCCTGAACTTTTTCCCTGTAAATCAAATAAGAGTTGAGTTTATATTTTCATTCACATCACAGTTTTAGGTTTTAGGTGAATTTTCTCATGGTGGTCTCCAGTTATTATTCCAGCAGAAATGTAATTCAGAGAGTCTTGGCGTGTTGCCTTCAGGGTCCCTGGCTCTCTTCTCTGATTAAATTCACAGCACCTCTGGCTCTCCGCCGCTCACCCATCTCCCCGATGCACTTTACTTCTCACGAAGGTCACGAAAGATCAGCCAAGATTGAGATTTACCAACATTTAACTCAGAGTAGATGCTGTGCAAGTTGCCATGATTCGTATCTGGTCGTGTCGCTCAGAGACAGATTTACTGGGCTGAGTGGTCAAAGGTCACTGTCCACACGGTGACGGATTGATGTGATTATGTCATCATGTCATGAAGTTCACTGCAGATTTATGCAGGATGTTCCCTGCACCAAGTACAACATATCCAAAGTCTTTAAACCACCAATAATCATCAGAAATGGACCAGATTTTGTTTTAAATTATACAAACTTGTTGATTTTTAAAGGGCATGGCACTGGGAGGACATGTGTTTCAGTTTGTTTTTTTTGTTGTTTTTTTGCCAAATCATAAACAGGAAGAAATGAAATTACTCAAAAGCTAATAATGTTTGTTTCCATCCAGTGTTCTGAACAAAAAGAAGTCAACCTCAATCATCCTTGTTTTACGTGCTTGCACTCATCTACATGTCCGCGTTAATTCCACCTGTAAATCAACGTTCACTGGTGAAGTTGACACGATCACAATCTGACCAGTTTTTAAAGAAATGGGGGTGAAAGTATGGAACCAACACCAGAGAGCATTCTTTGGCTTGTACAACCCATCATAAAGGGTTAAAAAGTTCCACATAGAACCCTTATGAGAGGTTCAACAGAGTTAATGGAACCCTGAATCTTACAAACAACCCTTGAGGAACCCTTTCTTTAGAAGGGTGTTATGGATGAAACAGGTTCTTAATGGAAACCTGAGTCTTCAAAAAGGGTTCTGTGGGTGAAATGGGTTCTTTATGAAACCTCAGTCTTGCAAGAAGCCATGAAGAACCGTTTTGTAAAAAAGTTTTCTTTGGATGAAACAATTCCCAAATGGAACCCTTAGTCTTGCGTCTCTCTTTAAAAAGGGACTCTCTAGAAAGAATATAATGGGTACGTGATTAAATCTTTATTTTTCCAAAAGGAGTTCTTTGGATAAAATGTGTTTTTAATGGAAACTTTAGTCTTAAAAAAGAAGCTTTGAAGAATCTTTCCTTTAAAAAAGGGTCTTTGGATGAAACAAGATCTTAATGGAACCCTTGAGACACACCGGGACACACCGCAAACACTGGGCCGACAGACGCTCACCAACAACCCGACTTTGGTCAACAGCCGACCGTCGGCTTGGTGTTTCAGAAGTCTTAGAAACAGTCCTTAAAGGACCTCTTCATCTTCCTCTTCTTCTTCTTCTTCTTCTTCTTCAAAAAAGGTTCTTTGGGTGAATGAAACCTTAGTCCTGTAAAGAAGGCTTAAAGAACCCTTCCTTAAAAAAATGAGTTCTTTGGGTGAGAAGGGTTCTTCGTGGAACCCCTAATCTTACAAACAACACTCCCCTTTAGGGAACATCCTTTTGCAAACCATCTTTCCAAGAGTCTATAGTTTTGATCCAGTGTTTCACTTTTGAATTGGTGAGTACACACATGAGTGTCTGTAAGTAGGCAGCGGTTAATCCTGTCTTTAACATATCGCCATCACTGAGGTCAGATTCTGTTTTAAGGACAGACGGCAGACGACATCACAGAAAACAGAACAACATCTTATCTCTAAATGGGATCTGAAATTCATTAAAACGCCTTTCACGTCTTTCCTTTTCTTCTCCTCAGTTTCTTCAGTTTCTGTCGTCTTTTTCATCTCTGTCTTCTACGGACCACTTCACTGAAGTGATTTCCACTTCACTGCACTTGTTCGCTGAAGTGGACATCTGGCCCCGGGTCGAGCAGCCTGAGAACGACTTCACAACGAAGCGATCTCATTACATCCACTTTGGCTGAGCAGATCTCACAAGGCTCCAGTGTTGATTGTGGTGTTTCACTGTTGCTGCAGCAGCCATTGATTCTCACTCTAAACTAGGATGGTCGACTCCTCAGCTCTCACAAACACGACCTCAGACAGCTGCTCTGTTCCTGATTGGTCCAGTGAGACGTCTTGGCGTTAGTTTTCAGTGGCCGTCGGCCTGTTGTCGTTTCCTTCACAAGGACAAAGCTGCTCAGTCATCTTCCCATTGATTCGTACTGTTTAGTAAAACTGACCTTAAATGTGATGTCGGCCTGGATTTTCAATTCGACCCGCACCATTTCATTTCCCGCTCGGCAGTAAAGTAAATGGTGTGACTTCCTGTGTTAAAGTGCTGCGGGCCGCGGGGTGACAGAGCTGTCGTCACCTCCGTGACTCTTTTCTCCTTGATCCAGTTCCTGTTCCATCAGGCTGCAGACAGATCAGGCACGTTTGATGTGGCGCTGCGGGCTGACACCTCCCGCTGATGTCCAGAGCTGAGAGCTCACTGTGACTCTAAACAGCACAGCAGGGAGACATTGTTGTTTACACGGTGGAAAAAAAGGGCCATTAACCTTAAAACACCAAGCAGGTCCAACACAGGACAGAGGAGACGGCAGCTTTTATTGGATTTCTTCTGAGAAGAAAGAAAGAAAGAAAGAAAGAAAGAAAGAAAGAAAGAAATTCTGTCAAAGGGGCAGCGATCAGTTCTAACGATCAGGGTCGTAGCACTTCAAGAACATACTTCATGCCTGCATTGCTGCATCGATGGCAGGTAGGATTAAACACAGTGGGGGTCAAACTCTGGACCTTTGTATCCCCAGAGTTACTGATTGTTCCATTGCAGAGATATTTTTTTCTTTTAAGACTTAAAGTGGTTACAGTAGTCAAAATTTTGGATAAAAGTCTGACGAAAAACAAACTAAGCATCACTCTGCTGGGTCTGGGTGCATCGTCCAGGGTCACTGACCATCTGGCAAAATCATGGAATTTCACTGTCTCATTTTCCAGGTGTGAATCATTCAACATTAAACAAAAGAACAGATTTTGTTATTATATTAATTAACGCAATTCCATCCATTCTCCATAGTTTTCCATCCACAGTTTATTGACCTACATAACCGTTTAGTTTGGGCTAGTTTTGGGCCCGATCGCCCCTTGACTTTGGACGCGGGACAGCCAGGAGCAGCTGGTCTGAGGATCTGAGAGGTCTGGGGTTGGAGGTTGCACAGCAGCTCAGAGATGTGCTGGGGTGCCAGGCCATGAAGGGATCTGAAGACAAACAGTAGAATTTTGAGTTCTGTTCTGAACTTGACCAGAAGCCAGCGAAGAGATGCCGGGACGGGTGTAATGCTTTCTCTCTTTTTTTCAGTCTGGCAGCGGCATTCTGCACCAGCTGCAGAGAAGACTGGTTGATGCCGAAATAAAGTGCAGTAATCGAGGCGAGAAGAAATTAGGGCGACAGATTTCAGATCGGTAAGTGAGAGGAATGGTTTGACTTTGGTGATATTTCTGAGATGGAAAAAGCAACCTTTGACCACAGCGTTGATTTGTTTTTCATATTTGAGTGATGAATCAAATATGACACCAAGATTTCTGGCTTGGGAATGAAGGTTGGGCACCAGGGACCCTGGATGGTGAGCAAGGTCCCTGGTGGTGTTTGAGGGACTCGAACAGGACCACCTCAGTTTTACTGATGTTTAACTAGGCACTCGCAGACCATTTCTCAGTCAGTTATAAAGAGATGGTTGTTTTATTGTCTTAAGGGGAATATCCAATCTTTGTCAGATTTTATGAAATTGTGTTTATACACAATAAGCCCCTAAATATACATTTTTGTCTTTGCTGATTTGTTTTTCCTTTTAATCACACATTGGTACATTGTTTTAACTTCTTCTTTTGGACAAAAAACGTGTAAAATATTCATTGTGGTTTTATTTTCTTTGAATGTGGACGAGGTAAGGCTTCATGCTACAGTCCTCTGCAAGCATCTGTTATCGAGAAAATAATTGATGGAGATAAAAACCTTCTTACTTCAGTGTGTTCAAACTTTTACTCTGCAATGCCGGCAGCACCTACAGTGATGCCGACTACTGAGGGAAGAACTTCAGAGCGCTACCTTTCAAAAGAGACCATGTATGTGCAGGTACTCCAAACAGTTCAAGGACAGCTCCTCGGTTTACTTCAGGTTTGCCTTGAATAGGTGCAGCAGCAGGCTGTAAACACATACGTAGGCCTTGAAACACTTTGAGAACCGCTGCATTAGAGGATGAATGAGGACAGCTGATGTTGCCTTAAACTGACACAGTCATCCAGAGTTGAAAAGGATTCTCAACACTCAGTCTCGACCCGTCTCGTGTGCTCTTATCACCTTCACGCTGGGCTCTGCGGCGCTTTTGTTCTTAAACATTGAAACTGCAGAACAGGATTTCTGCTGCTCAGCGGGCTCAGACGGAAACAGTGAGAATAATGGCAGCTGAGTCAGGAGAGCTTGATTAACCTTGGCTTCAGTTTGGGTCACTCTGTTTTATGCAAACACCTCTGAGAACCATTGTGGGATTAAATTAAAGAGTTCTCCGCACTTGGTTTTGCTCTGGAGTGGAAACATCGCCCTGCGTGTCGGGCCCCTTGATGTTCTCTAATAAGTGCGTCTCTTTGATTTGACCCAGCTAATCGCCGGGGCCAGCTGAGTACAAATAAATAATGAACAGTCGTCCTCTGAGAGAGATCCAGCAAGATTCCGGTCGCCCGCTGAATGTCAATGAAGCCACTTGACACAAATGAAATGAAATCAAAGTGTTCTTTGAGTCTGTGCAGTAGTACAGCCAGAAAATAAGAAATACAAATAGCGCTGCGAGCAGAGTTTTGGTGTTTGCTTGGTGAGAAAAAGCAAAGCTGCTGATTCCTCAAAAAGACTTTTGGTTTTAGAAGATCAGAGACTGAACCTTAACTTTAGACAATTATAGGGATGATACTGACAGATGAAACATTCTTAGCATGTAAACAAGTTGACAAAGTGTAAGCTGAAGATTAGAAGGAGAAACAAATTAAGAGGATTTGCTCGGTTTGTATCAGGACAGGCGAGAGAACAAAGAAAAGATTAACGCAAACAAGGCAATTAAGTGTTACACGTTCAACCTGTGATTCAAACCACAGGCCGTTTCCTTTAATCGCCTATATGGCTTATAACTGACAAAGTCCGTCATTGTTGGAAAGATGGTCTTTTATTAAAGCTAGGATGTCTCCGCAGCAGAGATGCAAATACTTTTGGAGTTAATGCTACAAAACCATTGCTTTGCTCAAGAGGGAGCAAACCAACACCTGCCAGAACGCACTGGGCCGCATCGACCACAAATGCTCCTGCTGTTGGGTGACGTGATGCAAACACGTCTGTTTGAAACACTGGTGCCAGCTGGCAAGAAATGATCTTGATCTCTTACAGATCAACAGTAAGGTAAAATATGTTTCTGAAAACATCTGAGGCAAAAAATAGACGACTCAGTGACAGAGTCTTGGTTTATATTCAGTCGGCACTGATGAGTTTGTCCGTTTGATCGGATTTTGGTCCAAGTTTAAAAGGGAGATGGGCAGGTCTGTGTCTGTAGTCGTGTCTGTGGTGGCGGGCGATATGAAAATGCAGAAGTACAGCCTGTAGCTCGGCCCAAGAGCAGCGAGACTCACTGGGAACTACAAGGCTGGTTGAAAATCGGCGAAGTATCCCAGAACTAAAGAAGACGATAAGCGTTTAAGAACCACCTTTTTTGTCTTGAACACTGTGACTCACTGGGCACACTGTGGCTGTAAAACTGCTATTGTCCAGTTATTCAAGCGTCTGTCTGCCTAGTTTTTGCGGTGTGTCCAAGTGAATCTGCCTGTAGTGAATCTGGGGCTAACCGGTGCTTCCTCCCACTTTAACTTCAATAACAAACCGGGTCTAGCTGGGAGCGGCTTGCGGAGCATTAGCCGGGAAACACCGGGACCGTCTGGATGTAATAGTCCGTGGAGGTGCTGCGGTGCTCGGCTGCACAGATAGGAAACCCCTCGGCTGACAGGATGTACCACTCTCTCACTCCGCTCTCTCTCACGCAGGCGCAGAACGTACGTGCTACTTGGCCGTCGGATGTAGTCCGTGTAGTGTGTTCAGATGCAGCTGACACAGGGCGACGTGAGGCCACGTAGACGACGCAACAGTTGGCTTTCGTCGCCGCTAGTTCGCCGCTAGTGGGCGTGCCTTATTGGACGATCCAATAAGGCACGCCCGCTTTGTTCTGTCACCTAATTTTTTTTAAAGCTCTACAGCCAATAAAACAAGTCGTGACTGCACCTCAGAGAAGCCCAGACGCCGTATCACAGGACTCTCATGCCCCATTTGGATCTGTTTTCTTACACAGCTGGTCAGAGTTGATTTGCTACATCATCTGAAACACGTCCTGCTCCCTCTCATCTCGTCTCAAAGTACTTAGTAACGTCATTTTTGGGGCAAAATACACTCTGTGTAATTTCATGTTTATTATCACAAATACATATGTCAGGATTTGTTCCAGATGGTTCAGATGCAACATGAACGTCTGCAGCTACAAAGAGCAGACACTGTGCTTCAGCGTGTGGCTCCAGAGACAAGAAGCCTAAACCTTCAGATCAGCTTCGTCTGAAACTGCTCAACCACCTCGTCTCATGCTCTTAAATTAGTCTCATTGTCTCTGAGTTTGATACAAACAGGAAGTGTCTGTGGCAGCCGTGAGGACGCATTAATTGGGCGGTGTTTCTTTAATAAGTCGTGGCTGGTGTTTATTTTTAGGCCAGCAGTCATTATGTGGAGCAGGTGTCAGCTTTTTACAAATGCTGCTGCCCGACTGTGGAAGTAAACATCATCACAGCGGTTGCCGAGAGGCGCTGGAGGTCTGGCGCGGTTTGACGGCTGCCAGTTTGAAGCTGCACTTCTCTTCTTAATTATTTTGTGTTTCTACTTTGATGCTAAATTTTTCAGCATCAGCTGTTTTGCATTTGAACAAGCCGTTTGCAGCAGCACCGCTCTGTGAGCAAAGACAGTGTGTGATGACTCTGATATATTATTATCTGAACGTTATTTATTCACTGCACGTTTGTTTTCATGAAATATAAAGAGCACTGATTGAATATCTGGTGATTATTGATTGAGGGTGACGACCATCAGAACCTGATCAACTGTTCAGGCGAACATGCATTTGTACCGAAGTAAGGTGGTGAATGGATGTGTCGCTTGTCACTCTTCTTGTCAGTGCTCTTGTGTCTCCCCTTTAACATGCATGACCTCACCACGTCATCAAGAATGCCTGGTGGAGATTTCTTTTGGCACAAACATCCACTTGACTCAGTGATGAACTGATAAGATTTTGATGGCCAAAGGTCAAGGTCACTATGACCTCATCCGTCTCATTTTCGTGAGTGCAATATCTCAAAAACACTTGAGAGAACAAACATCCACTTGGACTTAGTGTTTAGGTGATAGGACTTTGGTGGCCAAAGGTAAAGGTCACTGTCACCTCACAAAAGACGTTCAAAAGAATGCTTTGAGGGAATTTCTTCTAATTTGGCACAAACATCCACTTGGACTCAAACATGAACTGATTAAATTTTGGTGCTCAAATGTCAAGGTTGCTGTGACCTTGTTCATCCCATTCCCCTGAACGCAGTCATGCCTAGAGGGAATTTCTTCATATTTGGCACAAACATCCACTTGGATTTAACACTGAGCTGATAAAATTGCGATGGTCAGAGGTCAAGGTCACTGTGACCTCGTCCATCTCATTCTCGTGATCATGCTATTTTAAAAAAGCACTCAGGGAATTTCTTCTAATTGGGCACAAACATTCACTTGGAAATTTCACACAAATGTCTAACAGGATGAAATAATGAAGGTCAAAGGTCAGCTTGACTGTGACGTCATCATGTTTTTACGTCATATCACAGTGATCAGTGTGAAGCAGAAGACTTTTGAGGAGCCCTGTCTGATCTCATTAAACTAAAGCTTTCTTATTTGTGCTGTTTCATTAACGTGTCAAATGTAACCAACAGATCAGCAGCTTTAAAGAGAAAAATCCTGAACATGTTTCTGTGGTTATTTTTCCCAGAGCACCACAGTGCTTCATTTACATGTTAAACTCCCACACGAGCTGCATCTTAATGTTCTGAAGAGGTTTGCGTTTGAGTAGATGTTTCCTGTAATGTGAGCTGAAGCCTGTCACCTCTCTGTGTTTATCGAGATGTAAACGTGGAGAAGAAGGTGCGACGCCTCAGACCTGTGGTGAGGTGAGTCGGCACAACGCCGCCTCGCTGCGCCTTGGTTTGTTTGTTTTTTTCTGGCGAGTGCGAGTTGGCGTCGTCACTGATCCTGTCAGCGGTGAGCGAGAGCAGGAGGGAGCTGAATGCCCTCGGGCAACTTGCTCAGTGAATCAGTTCACTGGAGTGTGTGTGTGTGTGTGTGTGTGCGTGTGTTTATTCCCATGTGAGTGTGTGTGACTTAGAGAATCTGTTTGGATTGTTTTTGTGAGTGTGTTAGTTTCTCCGTTGGTGTGTATCTGTGTTCCTGTGTGGATATCTGAGTGTGTGTGCGTGTGCTGAAGTTTCCCCCGGGGCCGGTTGACTGGCCGACATCACGGAGCTGTGAAACGGAGAGGTCGCAGCTGTGTGTGTTTGTGTGAACACAGCTGGTGTGACATTCTCCCACCTGTGAACCCAGAGCTTCGGTCTGAGTCTCTGCTCTGTGACGCACAGCTGGATTTGATGGATTAGACTTTTATTTTGAAGGGTTCAGGTGTTGTTTTTCCTGTTTTTTCCTCTGATTCTGAAAGTGTTGGTGATATATTTCTGTTGACGTAAATGTTTTTCATGACGAATAATTATCCCTGTGGAGTGTTATAAAGACATCAGTTTATGGTTACACATGTTGAAGGGATTCATATGTTCCCATGTGTTTCGTGGAAGTGACTAATGGCTCTCCGTTTCCGTTTGTTATTCAGGTTAAAGTTATGAAAGTTTTATTTTGTGTCTGTTGACTTTGAATGAAACGTGTTTATTTAAACGTAGTTTGGTGGTTTGTCTAATCACTTGGACACAAGCACCTTCGTATTAAAGAGTAAGATGTTTTTTGTTTAACCAGAAAGTTGCGGTTGCTACAAAACACCAACATTTGGTGCCTCAAATGCTAACTGTGAAACACAGACAGGTAACTACAAAACAGCAAAGTTTGGTGCATGAAAAACTAATTGTAAAACACAGATGTGTCACTACAAAACATCCACGTTTGGTGTATTAAAAGCAGTTTATTGAACACAGATAAGTTGCTACAAAACACCAATGTTTGACGTCTAAAAGCTAATTGTAAAACACAGACAGGATGTTTCAAAGAACCCACGTTTGGTGCATAAAAACACAAATGTTTCGTGCCCAAAAGCTGCTGGAAAAACACTGGCAGGTTGCTACAAAACAACAACATTTGGTGCCTAAAATGCGAATTGTAAAACACAGACAGGTTGCTACACATTTGGTGCATAAAAATCTAATTGTAGAACACAGATGTGCTGCTATAAAACACCAATGTTATGTGTCTAAAAAGCTGCTGGAAAAACACAGACAGGTTGCTACAAAACCTTAAAAGCAGCTTATACAAATAGATGGGTCGATACAAAACACGAATGCTTCGTGGCCAAAAGCTGCTGGAAAAACACTGGCATGTTGCTACAAAACAGCGATGTTTGGTGCCTCAAAAGCAGTTTATTGAACACAAATAAGTTGCAACAAAACACCAATTTTTGATGTCTAAAAAGCTCATTGTAAAACACAGGCAGGTTGCTACAAAACACCCACGTTGGGTGTGTAAAAATCTAATTATAAAACACAGATGTGCTGCTATAAAACACCAATGTTATGTGCCTAAAAGCAGCTCATAAAAACTGATGGGTTGCTACAACACACCAATGTTTGGTGGCTGTAAAAACACAGACAGGTTGCTACAAAACACCAATGTTTGGTGCTTAAAAGCTGAGAAGAAATGTCCCCAAAATTGCTGTTGCCAAACCCACCAGACTCCATTCAAATAAACAATATTTTTTCAAAGTCAACAGGCACAAAATTAAACTTTCAAAAGCGGTCTTGGGTTTGATGATGGAGATTTCTGGCTGTTTCTGGCTGAACACAAAGCTCTGTGTCTGTAGGGATCATTTCATGATGTTGTCAGATAAGTGTCCGGCCACTCAGCACTGGACCACTTTTCAGAACTGTCCCTTTCAGTCACTTAGACACAAAAACATTGGAAACAGGGTTCAGGCTGAAACAGACTGAAGCTACCCTCTAAAAACACAATGCACAGGAGGCGTTTTGGCAGCTGTCACCAAAAACTTTTCTGGATCTCAGACTTCGCCCACATGGCCGGGAACAATCCAAGCTCCCAAAAGGTTTTCCTTTGGTTTCTGTATGAATATTCAAAGCCCGGAGGTTTGAGCCCAGTGGGAGCTGCCCTGTACAACCACCATCTGCTGCTCTGCATCACCCGGGCCGACGGGTCCACTGTGATGCTCAAGAGCACTTTTACGGTTGCCACGTTTTTGTCATAGTTTTTTTTTTTTTTGGGTTTTTTTTTTGGAGGTTGTTGTGTGAAATGCCAATATCTGAACGCTTCAACACAACACAGAGATAAACTGCATTTTTAATGGCTGAGATTTTTATATCACAGGAGCTGCAATTCTAACTCAGACTTACACAATCTCTACAAGATGTTGGAGGTCAGGAACTGCTGTTTTCACCAGATACATCTGTTGTTTGCAAATCTACTCTGCTGTAGCTAACTGATGTTATTGCTATAAGCCCGGCCTGTTGTCTGGTTAAGATACTCTCTGAGTGCTGGTGTCTGTGCTGTTCACACTGAGCCAAAGATGCTCTCTTGAAGATGACACACCAGCCTCACACTTTCATGTTTGAAAGAATAGATTGGCTGTTTGCAAATATCAGAATAAAGTGATGTTTTTTTTTCTTGTGTAGATCTTTTTTCAGACAGAGAGTGAGGAGAGTTTCACTGAAGCTTATGTCACTGTTAAGCTTCAGTGCAGAGCGGGCTGTCAGGTTGATATTAAAGTTTGTTCAGTTTTGTCAAGTTTTATTCTTGTCATTATAACCATAACAGGACAACTAGCTGTTATCAATCAAGGTGCCTAAAAAGCTGCTTGAGAAACACAGACAGGTTGCTACAAAACACACACATTTGTGCCTAAAAATATTTGTAAAACAAAGATGTGTTACTACAAAACATCCACGTCTGGTGTATTAAAAGCAGTTTATTGAACACAGATAAGTTGCTACAAAACACCGATGTTTGGTGCATAAAAATCAAATTGTAAAACACAGTTGTGTCACTACAAAACACCCACATTTGGTGCTTTAAAAGCAGTTTATACAAATAGATGGGTCAATACAAAACACAAATGCTTTGTGGCCAAAAGCTGCTGGAAAAACACTGGCAGGTTGCTACAAAACAGTGATGTCTGATGCATAAAAAGGTAATTGTAAAACACATTTTTGTCACTACAAAACATCCACCTTTGGTGCCTCAAAAGCAGTTTATTGAACACAGATAAGTTGCAACAAAACGCCAATTTTGATGTCTAAAAAGCTAATTGTAAAACACAGACAGGTTGCTACAAAACACCCACGTTTGGTGCCTAAAAAAGCAGCTTATACAAATAGATGGGTCGATACAAAAGACAAATGCTTTGTGGCCAAAAGCTGCTGGAAAAACACTGGCAGGTTGCTACAAAACACCAACATTTGTGCCTCAAAAGCTAATTGTAAAACACAGATGTGTTACTACAAAACATCGTTTGGTGCCTTAAAAGCAGTTTATTGAACACAGATAAGTTGCTACAAACACCAATGTTTGATGTCTAAAAAGCTAATTGTAAACAAAGACAGGTTGTTACAAAGAACCCATGTTTGGTGCATAAAAATCAAATTGTAAAATACAGTTGTGTCACTACAAAACAGTGACGTTTGGTGCCTAAAAACACAAATGTTTCGTGCCCAAAAGCTGCTGGAAAAACACTGGCAGGTTGCTACAGAACACCAATGTTTTATGCCTAAAATGCTAATTGTAAAACACAGACAGGTTGCTACGAATTTGGTGCATAAAAATCTAATTGTAAAACACAGGTGTGCTGCTATAAAACACCAGTGTTATGTGCCTAAAAAGCTGCTGGAAAAACACAGACAGGTTGCTACAAAACAACCAGTTTTGTTGCTTATTGGTCTCAAACAGCCATCTGCAGCTTGGTAGCCATCTCGCCAAGGTGTCACACCATCCAACGTCCCCTCCATGATCAGATGACAGTCAGCTCATATACTACATCACTTTAGAAATTTTGATATGATACGTACGTCATGTGCTAATGTAGCATATCCAGCGTGTGCAGAAACATAGACCAACATTTTCCTCAGCTGGCTGGGCTGATTATTGACTCATATCAAGTATAAAACAAACGTAATGTCTTTCTGAATGTGAGTTAAAGCAGTCACTGTTTAAACTCTTCTCGTCTCTTAAAGTCAAAGTTTCTCTGATTAACAACAATCAACTGCATCATTTTATCTGATCTTATTCCTGCAGAAACAAGATGACAAGTTATCTGGTGTGTTTCCATGCACTCTAGATTATCTGATGATCTACTTTCAGATGTAATCTGATCTCATTTACACACATAATCCAGGTTTCTCTCCAGGTTCAGGGATTAGGAATAACCCAGTAACATGTCTGATGAAGTGACCTGATTATTTGGCCACAGAAATCCGTAACCGCTGGAACAATGTGTTTTCATTGTGAGTGGAACATGTTGAAAAGCAGGGCGCGCAGTATGTTGTCTGCCTGCTGTTTGGGATTATTAACACCAGAGTTGCTCCTGATTTGTGAGTGAAACAATGTTGGTGAGAACACAATCTGTTCTGCATGGTCCGTCTTTGCTCACAGCATGGAGGCTTAGTGAGGGTGTAAACTGGCTACTGACCAAAGAGCATGTAAACTGCGGTTTTGTAAGAATCAGCCTCACATAAATTCATGTCCTGCTTT
The DNA here is from genome assembly GCA_026686955.1 of Epinephelus cyanopodus. Lineage (NCBI taxonomy): Eukaryota > Metazoa > Chordata > Actinopteri > Perciformes > Serranidae > Epinephelus > Epinephelus cyanopodus. The sequence continues at coordinate 1,197,800 of CM048934.1, read as the reverse complement.
AGCCTGATGACTCACGCTAATCTGCTGTCTGTGTACAAATTCTGAAACAAGAGAAAAGACACAGTGGAATTATGTCCTTTCCGGCAACATGATTCTCTAATAAACGCAGTCAGAGAGTAGCTGGTGGAGATGGAGGAGCATTCAGCAGCCAAAGAGACATATATTTCACTCAGGAGGTGGTGGAGACCAAAACTAGAGCTGAAAGAGAGAGAATGTTGGATGGCATTAACCAGATTGACACAAAACGCCTCCAGAGGGCGCTATTGTTGCTCTGTGCATCAAACACTTCGGCAGGGAAATAACATGCTTTTTGCCCCCTAGTGGCCACAAAATCCAGTCACTGCAGCTGCAAGTCAGACGACAGTCAGCTTTGATTTACATCTGCTTCTTTGTCCCCCTCAGGCCGTGAGACAGAGTGTGTGACTGTAAAAATGGAGCTGCCGGCTGAACACATATGACCAGACATGGAGGTCGTCAACACCACACAGGACAAGCGCCTCCTCCCGCTCCTGCCGGACGATGACCTCGGCACCCTCGGTTATCATGACTACGACCTGAATGCCGGCAGCGCTAACCCCCCGGCGCTGCCTCCGCTGGTGTTAGAGGGAGTGAATTTTCCAGAGGACCCCATTAAACTGCTGAGTGTGCAGGTAGGGGAATATTTTTACTGCACAAACTTCATTCCTCTGTGCAGCAGTGATGCAGTGTAGCACTTTGATACCAGATCAGATCACAGCTGGGACGACAGATGGCACTTAATCAAAAGTATTTATCTCTTTAAACCAACAGAGGACAGAGCAGGGAGACATTTAATGCTGCGTTAATAAAAAGTGAAGAACAGGTACTGCACACGTTCAGGTGCATGGACACGTTTACACCCAATAACACATGTTGAATGTATTGTTCATTTTCCGAAAATACTTTTTCACAAAACCTTCAGTTGCACTTATTTTTTAAAAAAAAGGCGATGCACTTTGCCTCGTGTTTTGTAACCTGCACAATGTTTTCTGGGGGAATTTCTTTAAATGTGACACAAACGTCCACTTGGACTGATTAGATACTTTGTGGTGAAAGGTCAGCGTCGCTGTGACCTTTTGTGTCGCATTCTCTTCAACACGCTGTCTCAAATTCCTTGTGGGAATTTCTTCTTATTTGGCACAAACGTCTGCTTGGATTTAACACTGAAGTGATCAAAGTTTGATGGACAGAAGTCAAGGTTGCTGTGACCTTCCTTCTCATTCTTGTGATCGTGATATTTCCAGACGGTCCTCAACAAATTACTTTGAATTAATTAAAGGGACAAAGGGACGACATTAATAACTTCTGTCTTTGGACGTGTTGTGAGCACATCAGGAGCTCCATCTGTCTCACACATATAAATCAGTATCAGTGCATCTACAAAGAGATTCAAAACATTAAAGCAGCAGATGTCGTCGCTGGTCCTCTTTTATTTCCAGTATAGTGAGCTGAGCTGTTGCTGCATCAAAACAACCACGTCTGACTGTTGTTGTTGTTGTTGTTGTTGTTGTTGTTGTTGTTGTTATTGTCTGCAGGTGGTGTTGATCTTGGCCTACAGCACCATCATCGTGCTGGGCGTTCTGGGGAATTCTCTGGTCATCTACGTCATCTACCGCTTCAAGACACTCCGAACTGTCACCAACTTCTTCATCGCCAACCTGGCTGTTGGTATGTTTACACACACACACTCACACACACACACACACACACACACACACACACACGGTGGCTCTGATTCGATGCTGTCAGCCTCATCAGAGACAGGAAATCCTCTCTGACATCCAAAGACGACGGCCTGTCTGTGTGTGTGTGACGATGACTCAAACATCTGTCAGCTGTTATATTCTGCTTCTCTGTGATTTCTGGGAGTCGTCTGCTGCTGTGTGTTGCAGAGATGGAATCAAACATTAACTGTCATGTGTTTGACATTCAAACGTCCATTGACGACAAACAGGTGTTATTGTTACGAGACGTAAAATGTCAGCGGAGTATTTTTGGAGTTTATTCATACTATACGTTCATTAACATCTGTTTTATCTATTTTTTATTTGATATCCAGCTTGTTACATAATTCTTTGAGGACTATTTTAATTAGCGTGAGGAGACAAGGATCAAGAGGGACTTTGACTTGTGATGTTCTTTAAAGTGCTAATTTCTTTTCATAAAACATCAGTTAATATCACACTGCTCAGAATATCCAGCTGAACTCCACGTGTAAACTGCAGCAGCTCTTCAGAGGCAATGGATTTTGTTTTTTCTGGTTTGAATCAACAAAAATAAGAGTTGCAGAGGACGTTAGCATCAGGACGTTACTGAAGTGTTCAGCTTTTAAAACAATACCACAATAAAAATATGATTGTGAGCATGTTATCATCAGACTGTAAAAAATGATGGAAGACTTGGCATGAATGACGCCCCAGAATTGGGCCTAATCAGCTGGGCCAACTCCGGCTGCCAACACGGCCATCACTGGGTTACCATGTTTGGATACGCAAAATCTAAGACGATATCTCGTCTCAAATTGATATCGATATATATTGATATATTGCCCAGTCCCATTTGGAAGCGAAAGAAAAACACAGCACAATTGTTTGTAGGACGCTGAAGCCTCTTTCACACTGCCAGATTTTTGGCGAATGTTGGGCCGTTTTGCCGGCAAGCTGCGAGCGTTTAGACACACAGAGCTGGATTGGCGAGTTGATCCGAGGTGCCCAATTTTCTGCCTCGTAGGGTAGATATATTGGAGGAACCTTTTTAGTTTAAACAGACCGAGGCGGCCTTCTGCAACGGGAGGAGCTGTTGATGACTTGTGGGAGGAGCTGCTGATGACTTGTGGGAGGAGCTGTTGATGACTTGTGGGAGGGGCTGTTGATGACTTGTGGGAGGAGCTGTTGATGACTTGTGGGAGGAGCTGCTGATGACTTGTGGGAGGAGCTGTTGATGACTTGTGTGAGGAGCTGTTGATGACTTGTGTGAGGAGCTGTTGATGACTTGTGGGAGGAGCTGTTGATGACTTGTGGGAGGAGCTGTTGATGACTTGTGGGAGGGGCTGTTGATGACTTGTGGGAGGAGCTGCTGATGACTTGTGGGAGGAGCTGTTGATGACTTGTGGGAGGAGCTGCTGATGACTTGTGGGAGGAGCTGTTGATGACTTGTGGGAGGAGCTGTTGATGACTTGTGGGAGGAGCTGTTGGTGACTTGTGGGAGGAGCTGTTGTTGTGGGAGGAGCTGCTGATGACTTGTGGGAGGAGCTGTTGATGACTTGTGGGAGGAGCTGTTGATGACTTGTGGGAGGAGCTGTTGATGACTTGTGGGAGGGGCTGTTGATGACGCCGCACGTGCGAGCCACTGGTGGTGGATAAACAGGAAACAGCTGATAGCAGGAATTAGCGAGCAGCTAGTAACAAGAGGGAAACACAAACCTGACAGACACTGTAAAGATGAGCAACTGGGGAGACAAGGAATTGTGCGCCCTCCTTGTCCTCGCAAACGAAGAGGCCATTAACCGTCAGATGACGGGGACGGTGAAGGACGGGCCGACTTACGAGAGGATCGCCGAAGGACTGACCAGCCGCGGCTTCCCTCCCACGTCACTGTTTACGTCACACGCTGAGCTACATGTTTTGTTACTTGCTCATCTGTGTATAGTTCATTTTTACCTGTGAATTTATTTATATATATATAACCATATTTTTACCCATCACACAGAGGTTTACCTGGTGCAGGACTCTGCAACAGCACATCGACCAACCATCAGCCTTACAAATACTGACGTCAGTATCTGTTACAAAAACTTTGGTTTTCTGTCAGTTTCCACAGAAAGTTTAGAGTTTGGTGAGTGTGATTCAACATTTGTCAGCGTCTTAATTTAAAACATGTTAGCATGTGTTTGCTGGGCGGCTCAGCCCACTGACAACAGGCTCCTGCGCACCTCCTGATCAGCCAGCATCAGATTATAAAACAAGTCCTCTGATCCATTTTTCTAACCGGGCAGCAGATGCCAAAAACAGACACAAAGTGAAAGGCAAATACAGATATCACGTTTCATTTTGGCCATCATGTGACTGGGGCTGATTTATGTATGAAATATAACATAAAGGAGGGAACTTGTGTGTTTGTGACAGCCTGTAGAGCTTCACATGATTTTAATGAGCTGCAGAATATCTCAACTCTGACCAAACATCTGTTCAGCGTTGTGACATAAATAATGTTTTCCCAGAGTAACGGCCTCCACACACGCCGACTGATGTCACCTCAGCTCTATTTATTTCTAATGAGATGAGCGCGAGGAGGCGACATTCACGAGTCCTCCGCCTGTGAAGTGACACACGATGCCCAATTGTGAAATTTCATGCTGGTGCATGATTAAACCGCACATCTACTGCCTGCATGGGCTTTGTTCAGAGGCTCTGGAGGTGTTTCAGAGGAGCTGTTTCAAAGTTGGGTTTTTAAGGTAGTTTGTTTTGGCTTCAGTAGAGAAGATGCAGCTAAGACGGACGGTGGAAAGAAGTGCAGTCAGAGTCTTCCTCCCAAACTTCGATCTAATTCTCATCACATCATCTCATTGACTGATTCAAAGCATTTAAAGATGAAAACATTTAATTAAAAAGCCTCGGTAGTAAACACCTCGTAATGAAGGCATGAATTAACATGAAAACAAATCAGCGGGCGAACACATCAGCGCAGGACCTAATGAACATGACGTGTAAACAGTGCGAGGTAATGGAGTGTGAAGGGGTGCAGGGCTGAGTGGGGCGGGAGGGGAAGCTCCTCTGCTCCCAGAGACATGAACGATAACATGTTTTATTCATGACACATATTTTAGGGGAAGCAGCAGTGACGGTGAGACAGAGTCCACAAACTGTCAGTGAACGTAGCAGCGAGAGATTTCAGCACCGCGGAGAGAGACGGGCTCAGAGGGAGACTTCAGGACCTCAGACAGCGACGGGACAGAGTCTGTTCCTCCTGTGTGATGAAGCCCTGTCTCTGCAGCCACGACAGACAGGCTGAGGATTAGAATATATGACCTTCACATAATCCGCTCCAAATTAATCTATATTTTTAAAGTCATTACTAAAAGTGTGTATCATATAAAAACTAACGAAACAGGTCATAGTGCACAGTCCCATTTAATATACTGTATTTGTGTTTGAAACACAGCAGTTTGCAGGATGCACAGTGATGACGTGATGCGTCGCGTTCATACGTCGAGGTCACATGTACGCCTGAACCCCAGAGATTCAGTTGCTCATTTAAAGCCAGAGAGAATTCTACGTTTTACAAACCAGTCTGGGAGGACGGAGGCCAAATCAGGACGAATCCGTTCTCTCCATCTTTTGCATCAGCGACCGGGGTTGACTCATACTTTAACCCGAGCTCCACCACTGTGCCTTCAGCCTCGTGTTTCCTTCGTCTCCTCGCTGAGCCGGCCCCAGTATCAGCCAAAGCCAACACACACAAAGTCAGAAATAAAAAAAGAAAAATCTCCTCCTGTTTCCTTTTAACTGAACGACTCTCTGCCACATTTAGCCTGCCAAAATGTAAACATAATTCCATGTGATTTCACACGCAGTCTGACCCGAGGACACGCGTTAACTATATAGAGACGTCTTCTTACTGTCTCGTTTCCTCGTGTAGGTCATAAAGAAGCATCAGTATTAAACTCTTTGTAGCTGCTTTAAACATAAAATTATGTTTATAAAAAGAGGGCAGCATCATGTGTCTCACACACATTAGCTGCTGCATATTAATAGTGTATAAACATAAAGAAGGGTTGTGCTTTCTCTTATTTATTCCATATGGGCGTGCAGTGACTCCTCACTGTATCACAGCATGAATTATTGTTAGAGGCCTCAAATAAATAATAAAATAAAAAGCTGTATTCTAAATTTAAAAGCACAGATGAGAGGACTGTGCAGCAGAACAGTGATTTCCTTTTCTTTTCTCTCCCCAGTTACAACTCGTAAAGTAAGGGAGGAAAAAGTCACAGATTAAGACTGGAGAGTCGGTAACACGGTATAAAAAGTGACGTACAGCGTTGAGGTGTTGGCACTGTGCATAAGAACAGCACTTTGTGCCAGCTCTGATCTGTCGCTTCAAGGGACGTGAATGGAGAAACATCCAACACACATACGATGGCTTTACCCAGATGTGCTGATCACCGGGACGAGCAGAAACCAAACCAGAGGCCGGCTCCTTTCCCCCTTATCTTAACACACAGTGCAGCATGACCCAGATGTGCCGATCACCTTCTATAACGTCGTCTGTAAATGACACAACAGCCCTCAGGAGGTTTGTTTCCTGGTGGCACACTGGCGTCAGTGGAGCAGTGTGGGTCAGTGCGGGTGAATGGAAAATAAGAGACAGTTTATTTCGGGTGGCAACGTGTTACGTGACGTTGTAAATGTAATATTATCACGTGGAATCTTGTTGGTAACACGTTATATTACTCTGACACTGCTAAAACTTACATTACTCTTTTATATCATGTGACCTGACTTTCTGTTCTTAATCCATGACTTTTTTCTCCTAAAATGATGAGTTTAATCAATTATTCAATTAAACAATTATGAATTTAATCCTGTAATATTTTAACTTATATCCTCATGAAATTACAAGTTCAGTCTCGTGATATTCTGACTTTTTTTTCGTTTAATTTTTTTCTTTAACGCGGCCCTTACCCTCGTCATAAAACACTCAATTTCACAGCAGAAATAAACATGTTTACAGCCTGGTACCAAAAAAAGTTTTTGGACACTATAGCTAATTTCTAACCTGGAAATCCAGATGCCCCGCCCCTTGGAGATTCGAATTTTTTTTTGCACAGTGATCTGGCCCCCGACGAGCAGAGCCTGGTGAATCGCCATCGGACCAATCAGATCAGTCTATCTGACAGAGGCGGGCTCTGGGCGGGCGTAACATGATGAGGACAACACTACGCCGTAGGAGTCGGAAAGTAAACAGCCAAGATGGCAGCTGCTGAAGGAACGCGTCCATTCAGTTTAGCTTTGGAAGAAACACTAAGAGAGGAACAAAAGCCTGCTCTAGAGGCCTTCGCTTTGGGTAGGAAGTGTGTATCGGTGAGTGCAAGACTTGTTGGTGCATGAAATCACTCAGTCAGTTGAGCTCTGCGCACGTGATGAGAAACAGAAGTGAGGAAAGTAAACATAGTGAGACTGAAACCAACTTGTTCTATGAGGTCTTTTTAATCCACTGAGCTCTTTAGCAGAAACCTTTCCTGATGGTTTGTGTTGGTATTTATTACCACACGGTAATGTGCTCTGATTGTGTTATTGATGTGCGAACTGCCGCCATCTCTGCGTGTTCATGTGCAACTTTTTGGCCGAGACACAGATGATGCAGCCCTTCGACTACCATTCATGTAGCAGAAATCTATCTTCTGCAAACCCTGAGATTCACACAGATTATCGGGGTCCACACCACCAGGATGGGAACCACTGACCTGAACTACTCCACCACTAATATAACTCTGATATTCCATCACTAAAATCATTCAATCTACATGTAACCCACTTAAACAGGAGCAGTGTAATAACCCACAACGGCAGGGACAAGTTCAGTGTGCAGGTAACTTTTATTTAATCAAATACCAAACAGAAAACCAATTAAGTTTATAAAGTAGAAGAAATAAATAATATGGTCGAGTGAAAAGTGGAGCTTCTTTGATTTTGTGTGTGCGTGTGTGTTTAAGTGCATGAGTGTGTGTTTAGCATTGTGTGATGTGCGCTAACATCATTATATACCCTGGAGAGTTGGTTGTTCTGAAAAGTGTAAAGAAAATTGGATGCAAAGTAAAACTTAACCGCTGGCTGTCATTAATAACAGACACACACACACACACACACACACACAGTGACTGCCTGTGTCCTGGAAAAACACTCACTTCTTTTCGTCTTTTAAGTTGAAGAAGTCTTGGAAATGAAATCCTGAGATCTCTCTTAAAGTTTCTGTTGAATTAATTGCATCTGGAGATTCTCGCCTTCTGCGATATCTGCACGTGGAAACGCTCTCATGGTTAAGATTAGAGAGACATCGTGGTTACAGTTAATTTAAAAAACTGAACATTAATTGCAGCACCATCCTACACACTCAGTGTCTGCCTCACTATAACTTCCTGTGTTGTGTGCACCAAACATTAGCAATGAATATAAAGCGTGAGGTGCTGAATTATTCAAAATGGACTTTTTTTTTTGCCTAGTTTAGCTCAGCCTGGACTGGAAGCAGAGAGAAGCTTGTTTTTTTTCCCGACCCAGTTGCCAGAATAAATGTTGGAAATGCACATTTAAACAAAGAAGTGATATGCTACATCTGTACGTGTCATATTTTAAGAATCAAATGTTAAAAGATCATTGTTTGGTTTAAGGTCCTTCGAAATGTGTCGTTAAAAAAATACCAGACTTTGTCTCAATTAAATTGAATTTCCCCTCAGGGGGATTAATAAAAGTATATAAATTAAAAAATGAAACAAATTAAATTAAATTAAATTTTAAAAAAAAAGTCCCAAAATGTCATTAAAATATCCAGTTTTGTTGTAACAAGCACGACTGGAAATGTCACAATGTGCCATTAAAAAATATCTGGTTTCATAGCAACAAATACGGCTGGTAATGTCCCAACATGCTGTTAAAAAATATCCAGTTTTGACAGGGCAAAAACAACCAGCAACATCCTGAGGTGTTTTTGAAGACTCAGTTCTGTTGCAACACACACGACCCCAAATGTCGCGACCTGTCATGAGAAAATACCTGGTTTTGTCACAGCAAACATTACTGACCTGAGGTGTCGTTAAAAAATACTTGGTTTGGTTGCAACAGACGTGGCTGGAAATGTCCCAGCATGTCGTTAAAATATCCAGTTTTGTTGCAACAAGCACGACTGGAAATGTCACAATGTGCCATTAAAAAATATCTCGTTTCATAGTAACAAACACGGCTGGTAATGTCCCAACATGTCACTGAAAAAAAACTGGGTTTGTTGCAATGAACACGACTGGTAGTGTCCCAGTATGTCATTAAAAAGATTCCCAGTATTGTTACCAGAAAACGACTGGGAATGTCCCAACATGTTTAAAAGTACAAACAACACTGGAGAAAAAGTACCTGGTATTGCTGCAACAGGTGCAGCTGGAAAAAGTCCCCAAAAGTTTGTCAAACAATATCCAGGTTCGTCGCCAAGAACAAGGCTGGAAATGTCCACATGGACTTGTTGTTTGTTCGTCTTGAGCAGTGGTCTGCTGCCGTCTGCTGCCTGGCAGCCATCTTGCCAACCTGTCACACCACCCCCTCTTTTCCCTAAATGAGAAACTCAGCTCATGCACATCCATTATGAGCTCTACAAAATCAACACAGCGGGGTTGGGTGACTTGGCTGAGCGCACCACCTGCTATCAGTCAGATACTCAGACGACAGATAAGAGGCTAAAAGCAGTGTGAAGTACAACTGTTTGTGGTTTGTAGCATTTAACAAGGAGCATAGAGAAGTGGTTTATAAAGACATATAAATACTGTGTGGACAGATGCCACAGACTCCATTAAAAGTTTAGTTTGTCTCAGTGGCCTCACCCGCCTGGCAGGACACGAGCAGTCGTCTCTTTGAAGTCTCTTCATTGTCTTCACTGGGTTTGCTGCTCAGTGTCATCTGCAGAAGCCAAACGCTCGCGTTCTGAAGCAAAGTGGCAGAACATCTTATAATATAGCAACACAAGACCAAGCTGTGAGCCAGAGAGAGGAAATAGCTGCATGAAATGAAGCGTAAGAGACACATAATGTGAAGCAGAGTGCTGCTGCCAATCTTTTATACTTACATTAAAGGTTAAAAAAGTTGCTGCTGCGGTGCGTTGCAGAACAGAGACTGAGAAAATAACAACCTGCTCCTTTAGAGACAAACGCTTTGCTTTAATGTATTCATGAGAGAAACTCAGCACAGAGACATGAAGAGGAACAGAACATTTAAAGTGAAGAGGAATCAAATGGAAGCCAGACGCTGAGCGCAGCTGAGAGAAAAATAATTTCCTATGAAAGCTTTTCTTTACACGTACAGTTTAAATAACTCAGAGAAAGTGACAAATACAATTCTAACAACTGATGTAACACAAGTCTGCTCGGACACTTTAGTTCGGCCTCGATCTATTAAAGGAAAACAAACGCTCTGTGTGTGAGCTGATACTTTACTGTGTGTCACTTTTGCTTCTTTACAGTTTTCATATAACAGTTTTTCTCAAGACTGGCCGTTATCATCTGAAGCTGAGGAAGGCAGAAATCTGGAGAAGACAAAAAAGGAACAGAACATGAAACACACCCTCCTCCTGCTGCAGCAAAACAAAAACAAACTGTAGTTATAACCCTGACAGAGGAAACAGAATTAATAAGTGAAGTTACACTGCTGCTCTTGCGTAAATGTGCTCTGTCTCTCTTAGTGTGGAGGCAGACAGCAGCTCTGCTCTGCTCTCTGCTATGTTCACATTTTACAGAATATCACTGCAGCAAATATCAAAACTAAAAACTGCTGTGCTAAACTTGACAGAGGAAACAGAACTAAACTTTAAGCTTCAGACAGCAGCTCTGCTCTCACTTTTTACAGAATGTCATGGTAAATATCTAGAATTTATACGTGGAAATAATGCTGGTCACAGATTGACATAATGTTAATATACTAACATATTACTATCATTATTACAGTATATGATGTCTAATTTGGATTTTGTCTCTCTGTTTTAAAATAACCATGAAGAGCCATTTCATCATTTGGTAGAGGTTTATATTTAAATAAACTATGAGGTCTGTTAAAAAGTAAACACTAATTTTTATTATTATTGCCCCAAAAACATAAAAGATGCAAAGCAACATAATTTCTATCGCCTTTTTTTGTTAGTGGGGGAGTTAATGATATTGCTGCAGTGACATCACTGCTCTTACTGCATTACAACAGGGCCGCTCTTATTTGAATATTAGGCCCAAAGCACACGTGTAATTATTTAATTGAACTACATAAACGCCCTGTGTGCTCAGATTTTGTGCTGCTAACTTGCAGAAGAGGAGCTGGATACACTTGAGACGTGCACTTTAGATGATGTGCTGCATGTTGCTGAAACAGGACCCAGAGTGTCTCTACCTGAGGCTGCTGTTACATCCTCTGCCCGGCTGCACTTCACTGCCTCCATCATCTCTCACCGAGACCTCTGTGTGTTCAGCGTGTCTTTGTGGTCTCGACATGTTTAACTGTACAAACGGGAGTAATGACGCACAATGTCTCTTTGAAGACAGTCATGGTGTTTGGTTGTAAACAGAAAACATGTCAGAAATAGACACGTAGAGAAAAGAGAGCTTGGCAAAGAGGTTCACATGTCTGAAATGTAATAATCTGACGTGTCACTCTGTCCTATTTAATTAAAGGGTATTTCTAAAGAGCACTTAACTCAAACTATGCACATATATAACGTTTAATAAGCAGTTTCCTTTGATATTTGGTGTTTAGTGAGCGTGACTCTGCTGCTGCTGAAGCTCCAGTTGAATGAAATGAGCAGCCAGGCGACGCTGAGCAGAGAGACCAGCAGAGAGAAAGACTCTGTGACTGATGTGATGTGAAATGTGCAGGAAGGTAGAAGGTAGACGGCAGCCAAAAAGTTGTCGGTTCAATTCCCCACCGAAACAAAAGGAGAGCAGACAGTTTGTGATAAACAAACGGCGAGCTGGACCAGCGAGGAGCGAGCGCTCCGCTCCCTCGCCCCCAGGCTCCTCGGCTCGCTCTTTCATTATTTCCTTCGGTCTCTGTTTGTCTTTCTGTCTTAATATGAGCAGTCGTCTCATTATTGCACGACACAGATGATCGTGTGACTTCACTGTGCGAGACAATTAAAGAACATGACGCTGAATGAAACAGTACAAGCTGCATCACAAGTGGAAACACAGCAACAGTGGCAGATCGCCTCTTTGTTCACCTCTGGCAGCAGCAGCAGCAGCTTGAAGGAGGATGAGAGCATGAATAGATGCTTAGAAGTCCATGAAGGTGCCTGCAGCCGTGAGGAATGTCATGTTGGCATCGAACGTAATCCAGGGATTTCATCCAGTGCTGGGAATATGACTGCAGACTGAAGCAGGTCGAGGCCACGAGGTCTGGATTCCTCTTACCATGTGAGAGATTTGGGACACTGGATCTGGATCTGGTTTACTTTACTTCACCTTTACCATTTGCACCACTCCATATCTGCTGCTGCTGATCAAGGTGCACCTTGCGACGAAAGCCAACTGTTGCGTCGCCTACGTGGCCTCACGTCGCCCTGTGTCAGTTGCATCTGAACACACTACACGGACTATTACATCCAGACGGTCCCGGTGTTTCCTCCGCAGGCTCCACTTCACTCAGCTGCCCGATAAACCTGCTGCTTCTTCCCACTTTACCCTGAATAACAAACCAGTGCTCGGTGCTCCGGTTGGATCCAAACGGAGAGCCGGGGCTAGCTCAGAGACTAGTGGAGGCTAACTGGCTGTGCTTCCCTCCGGTCATGCTGCGGCTAACGCTCCGCTAGCCGCTCCCAGCTAGCTCCGGTTTGTTATTCAGGTTAAAGTGGGAAGAAGCAGCAGGTCTGTGGGGCAGCTGAGTGAAGTGGAGCCTGAGGAGGAAGCACCGGTTAGCCCCGGTTTCACTACACGCAGATTCACTTGCTACAGGGGCGAGGAAATAAAACCTGAACAGCCAATCAGAGTGATCTCTCTCACCGACAAGCTCCGCCGCTGATTCAACATGCTCAATTTGGTATGTCAGGGCCTTTAGTTTCAGAGTCGTCAAGGTCACAATGTGAGTCGTTAGGGTCAAGTTTTTATTGTATTATTATTATTGTTATTGTTCCAATTTAGCTTTTCTGTAGCTCTTAAGTTGTGTGGCGTTACAACCAGGTGAGAGGGAAACAGCAGTCTGATTCTCTTTATGTCCTGCACATATAGCAAACTGAAAAGCTTTTGAACTTTTGATAAGTATCAGAGTAGCTGTATGGAAATGGAAACATTTGCAATTTGTTATGCTCACTGGAGGTGCACTAAAGATGGAAACACTTCTGCCAAATAAATTCTGATGTTGCAAACATTTAACTCACATGACTGCTCAGTTTCTGACATTGGCGTCTTCCTGGATATTCTCCTAATGACATAACTTGTCTTTGTCTTCACACAGCATGAAACATGGCCAATACCTCTGCTGTTTCTCTTGCAGACGGTTACAGCTCTCAGCCTCTCCCTCTACTGTTCACCGGCTGAATACAGCCAACTTCTGAACAAACTTTGTGTTGCCTAATTTATTCGCTCTGAACCAGTCAATGGAAACTTGCCTAATTTGCAATTTTTTTTTGTCAACGGTTCAAAAGTTTGCATAAAATTTGATTGAGAATTGAGTGGAAACACAGCTACAACTCATTTTAATCTATCAGTCTTCAATTTTTCAGTTTCAGTCTGTCTCTTTCTGTATTTTACTCATTTTACTCGGTCTGTGTCCTGAAGCGTCACGGGTAGCAAAGGGCAAACATTAGGAACGAGGGGGGGCAGAGAGACCTTGCATAACTTTTGTTTTTCTCTAACACATTTTGGCGCAATGCCCTTATCACAGACTCAACATCAGACTGATTTGGATTCGGATTCAGAGGGTCCCCACCCGTCCAGTCTCTGGCCCGTCCCCCTCTGGGGACACTGGGTCAGTCTCTGCTGGGCCCCTCCTGTACCACACAATCATGTCTCACTGGAGGTCTGATAGAGGATTTGATTAATGCAGCTGTACCTGCTGTCCAGCATCCTCTCACACACTGACCAAGAGCTGATCAGTCACACCAGCAGGTTCAACTACAGACGTATCGATGGCCACTTGTTCATCCAAACGCAACTTTATAAAGATGAGTTTCTAGTAGGGGTCTTGTATGGCAGATTTCAGTGAAGAGACTGTTCCAGGGTGATGGGACCCTGACAGCAAAGGTTCAGTCTCCTGTAGTTATAAGTCTGGATCGACAGAGTGTAGATAGACTGTAGCAGATTTTTGTTGAACAATCTGAGATTGCACACAGATACACAGCTGCATAAAGGTTCACAGATATAAGCTGGTTCTAGGACACAGTAGGCAGCGCTGGAGAAAATAAAGAATAACTTTCTTCAAGTAAGTGAATCATAGAAATGATCTGATTTTTGAGACTATTCCAAGTTGATGAAACGAGGACTGAACTACTTTACTGACCGTCCGTCCGTCCGTCCATTTTCAGCCACTTACCCGAGGCTGAGTCGTTCCCAGGCCAGATGAGATATATAATCCCTCCAGCATGTCCTGGGTCTGCCCTGAGGCCTCCTACCAGTGGGACGTTCCTTGAACACCTCAGGAGGCGCCTTAGAGGATCCTGATCAGACGTTGAACCACCTCAAATGACCTCTTGTATCTGCCTCTTGTACCTGCGATCTCGTTCTTTCAGTCACTATAGAGCTCATGACCACAGGTGAGGGTTGGGATGAAGATGGACCGGTAAATCGAAAGCTTTGCCTTCTGGCTCAGCTCCCTCTGAACCACAACAGTCCAGATGGTTTGCTCGTCATCGTCTTGTTTTCGTCATGGAAAAAAGGTTGTTGACGAAAGACTTTCACATAGTTCACGAGTTTGCTGACATACTTTATGTCCTAAAATGACAAAACGTGAAAGTCTCTTAAGTTTGTATCAACCACAGAGCTTATCTCAGGCATCCAACCAAAAACGCATTCAAATAACTCACTGATTTTGAGATAAGGGAACCAGCGGTGGTAAAACTTCTTTCAAGGTTTTAGGACGTATTCCTGGGCCACTCTATTTCTAGCTTGATTAATCTAAGTCCAAAAAACTGTCTTTTTATTAGCTTGTGGTTCTGAATCAGATGCAGGAAACTTAAACGATTGTTGAAATAAATCAGATATTGACAATTTTGACTGTTTGTATTTTACCATTTAAGTGTCTTCTGGGTTTGGTGTTCATATACGCCTGTACAGGTTTCTGCAACACCCTCACATGCACTTTTTTAAAAATATTTTCAATCCCTTTTGTTTTGTATTTATGGTAAATAGTAATCGACTGCACATTTAAAGCGCCTTTCTAGTTTCCCGAACACTCCAGTAACCACTCACAAACGCACACACACCAATGGATCAGCCATCAGGAGCAACTTGGGGCTCAGTATCTTCTGATTAGTGGGCGGCCCGCTCTGCCTCTGAGCCGCAGCCGCCCATTTATGTATGTGAAACAACCAAAGTTTGAACAAACTAAAATGAAATTGTTGGCCGGAGTGCAGGACTCTTTTAAATTTGTGCACATATTTCTTAACTCCCAGAGAAGGAGGAAGATTAACCTAATAATGTGACAGATGTTTAGCTCCTGATGTTGACTGACGCTCGGCGGCAGCAGATGTTGACGCTCGCATGTACAGAGCAGATGGCGTCTCTCTCTTTGCAGACGGATCAGACTCTCACCAGTTGTTTAAAGTGTTCTCAGATGGCTCAGTGTTACAGCTGCTTTATCATTAATGACTTACAGTATGAATACGGTTCATTCTGCGAGAGCATAAAGGAACAGTGGCTTTAGTGGATAAAGACAAAAGAGAAAGCTCCGGGGTTATATTATAAACTGGTTATGTAAGATTATATTGTAATTCATTCTGTTGCGACGTGTGGGTGGTTACAGATAAGTTCCTCCGACAGTTTCTATGGTTTCATATGGCCATCGTTTATTAGCTCGTATGTTGGGATGTAGATGTGTGAACCTGCTCTCACTCTCGCTCCTTCACCTCCTCCTTCAGTTTGTCACCTCCTGCCTGTCACCAGGAGAGAGGCAGCGAGAACGTTACCTCCCGCCCTGAACATCACACGAACAGCTGAGAGAGACTCAGCCTGACGCCTTTTCAATTATCAGTGATCCAGGAAACAATAAGTATCCCAGAGAGAGATGCAGGATTTGGGCTGCTGTTGTACAAGAATCTAAATCCTCATTCCTCCATGTTTTTCAAGAGCCAATTTTGCGGTGCGGATTTTGGGAGCGTTAATCCCTTAAAAGCCGGCTGAATTGATTGAAAGCACAACAGTAAAACTTAAAAACAACAAATGAAAACCAAATGTTTGCCACATTGCTGCCTCTGAAAATTCAGCTCAGTATTGTTTAAACTTGTTCACTTTTTGATCCTGAACTGCAAAGACTTCCCTTTTAGAAAGATTCTGACTATAAACAAAGAGTGTGAGAAAACATTTTATTTATTTATTTTGTCAGGATTGTGCACAAAAAAAGAAAATGCTTCCTAAATTTCCCTTCCATTCAAGGGACTGTGCTGCATCAACAGACTGTTTATCAAGTCACATTTAATAAACTAAAAGATTCACTTTAATTAAAACTGTGCTAGTTATGCATGGAGCTAAAAAATATCTGAAAATGATGATGTGAAGAAGAAGAAGAATTTGGTAGCACTCATATTTAAAATTTAAAATACCAGATATTTATCAGTTTATTTGCTTTTTCTCTGAGAGGCAGATGTGAAGATTGATACAACTCTCATGTCTGTGAACTAAATATGTATCTGAGAGTGAATCACTCCTTTAAATGGTTTTGATTCTTTTAGTTCCCTCTCTAATACACTGCAATGTGAAAAGATGGGTGATGTTCATTCCAGTTTTTTAAATGCTGCTAAAGGTGTCCCACAGGGTTCAGTGTTCGGGCCGATATTGTTTTAAATTGACATAAATTATACATTATCCCTTTCTTAATCCTGTAAGTTTCATCTGTATGCGAATGACACAATTTTATATTGTTGAGCAACATCTGAGCGATGAACCATTAAGTGTCGGCAATCGTCTTTTGATGACAACAACTTCAACTTCATAACCATAAGTTAGTACGAAACTCAGACAAAACCAAATGGATGCTGTTCAATCTAAGACAAAGTCTACGTTTCCTTTCCATTTACAAGATGAGACAGAGGAGAACAAGATGATAAATTATGTAATAAATGTATTAGAAAAATGTTTTAAACTGGAAAGTCAAAATCGGCCATGCTTCCATCTTCTAATGTCATATGAGTGGCACAAGATTGAAGCACTGACAGGCTGGTAAACTCCAGTAAATAGTCTGCACCAGATGTTTGGGTTGTGTGCAGCTGAAACAATCAGCTGTGTGTGTGTGACTGTGGATGGTGGAGCTGCTGAATGGGTTTGTGGAGGCTGTTAGTTGCAGCGGTGGCTGTTAGCAGCTAGCTCCGCTCGCAGGACTCCACTCAATCCGGACTGGAGAAGTATCAGTGTTCATTCTGACTGCTATTGTAGCTCAGTGTGCGCTACTTGCATTGTTTCATATGGTAACACTGTGGTGAAGATACGTGTGTTTGGAAGGTGCTGATCACACGACTGGATAAATGGGACTTATTATAATGCACGAGTGGGTTTGCAGACTGATGTTTTGAAAATGTTTTGCTGTGTCACTTTGTGTAATGACTGAAATTATTCCTTTCGACAGCTAATGGAGCTGCAGCTTTCAGCTGATAAGCTCAAGCACAAAACTTCCCTGAGGAATAATTTATTTGTCACAGGATGTTTCATGAGAGCTGTGAACTGATGAGTGAAACGGTGGTCAGGTGGTGTGATTGATGGAAACACAGTTTGGAGATGACCTGAGGATATGATTCCTTTTTTCTTTTGGCTGAGACACAAAGGTCGATGTGGTGGTAAAGAGGGGATGTAATTAAAAGTTTTTCCCTCCTCCTCCTTCCTTCTTGTAGAGGCAGCGTCAGCAGTTTGTTACCAAGCACCAGTATTCAGAGTTCATCATAACAAGTATCATAAATGTTGTATTTAATGGCAAACAGCAGCAAATCGTCTTCACCAAACACCACAGATCATCAAATCCAGAACCCAAGAGTACTAAACGCACACATTTGTGTCAGTATATCAGAGGGATGTTTTCAGTCACGTAAATGAACTTCCTGTTTTCTTCTCCTTCTGCAGCCGACCTGCTGGTGAACACGCTGTGCCTCCCCTTCACCCTCGTCTACACTCTGCAGGGAGAGTGGAAGTTCGGCAGCACCCTCTGCTTCCTGCTGCCCTACGCCCAGGGGCTCGCCGTGCACGTCTCCACCGTGACACTCAACGTCATCGCCCTGGATCGCCACAGGTGGGTGGGGCTTAACGTGGGGAGGTAATCAGTGCCTATGATCTGCTAATGTTTAATATTATTATTTGTGTCTCACGTAAGGTTTTCAAGGCGACCTATTGTGGTCATTTTCAGGCTCATGCTGGTATTTTGGGTTTCTACTCGAACATGTTCACGTGCTTTACTGTTTAAAAGAGGACTGAACTACTTTACTGACCACAAACTGTGCTGGAACAATTGTATTGACCTCTAAAAGCTCTGTTTTAGTGCCCGTCTCTTTGAGCCTCTCTCCCTCCTGAAAAAACCCAGTCTGCTCTGAGTGGTCAGCGTTTCCAGGTCTTCCATACTAAGCACCGTCTGCACCATCACTGCAGCAAGGGAATGACTGTAACATAGAATAGTGGCATTTTCCAGCAGGAATATGTTCCAAAAGATTATATAAGAGCACACGTTTCCCTGACATTAGCATGTAGCTACGTGTCTCACTGTAGCTGCAACCGAACAATGACTGTAGAGGAGTATAGCTGCACTTTTCTATTGTGAAAAAAATCACCAATAACCATCTTCAACACCCTTTTTACCTAAGGCAGGAATATGATCCCAAATTGGAGAGAAATTAACAACACCAGCAAGCCACATTTCCTGATGTTAGCTTGTAGCTACATGTAGCAATTTACTTGCAGCTGGAGAATGACTGTGTATAGTGGTATTTTCTCCTGTTAATGAATGAGTGTATATTTTAGACACTACCGGACATGTTCCAGCAGGAATATGATCTTAAATATGGGAGAAATTAACAGCATTGGCAACCAAGAGTACATGTTTCCTTGACATTAGCATGTAGCTACATGTAGCAGTGTACTTGCAGCTGGAGAATGACTGTGTACAGTGGGATTTTCCCCCGTTAAAACTTAACAATAACACTTCTGAGACACTGCTGGACATGCTCGTGCAGGAATACAATCTTAAATAGGGGAAAAACTAAAACATCAGCGACCATGTTTCCCTGACATTAGCATGTAGCTACATGTAGCAGTGTATAAACACTCGCAGTAGCATTCCAGGAGCATAAGCTGATGTTATCTTGTAGTCAAAGTAGAAAAAACATTGGAGGCAGTGTATCTGGGATGGTGTGCAGCCTGAGGTTTTACATTTACATAAATTTACCAATTTTTTTTTTTTTACCCATCTTTTATTTACCACATTAATGTTCCCATTATCTCTCTCTGTGTAATTTGCTCTGGAAAATATCGGCCAGAAATGTGAAGTTTAACTGTGAATATTTCGTCTACCAGCATCTGAAGCTGACACTGAAGTGATGGAGGATAAAGTCTTGAGTTTGATCTGTCTCTCTCCACCATCAGGACTGTAAACCTGCTCGCTGTCTGCGCGCTGACGTCCTCTAAATGACAGAAATGTAAAACACAAACATCATTGTCACCTTTGATACAGCTGCTCTCAGGAAAAAGAGCATTAGCATGAAGCTTCACATGCAAATGGAGCCCACTCTGCTGGCCTCGCTGCACCGCTGACGGCACCATCACGCTTTGGTTGGCTGCTGTTCTGCTAGTTGGAGTGTAGGTGTTGAGAGCAGCGGCGAGGTGAGCTTTGAGGTGAACAATGGCTCATTTACATAATCCCAACCTGTGGGACCCTGCAGACCTGATTACAAAGCTGCTGGACTTGAACAATGTGTGTCTGTTGAGTTGAGACAACTTTGCAGCGAGAGGTGAGCTCACACATGGAAAGTTTGCTTCCGATATTAACAATTTAAATGAAGTTGTAACAGAGCAGCAAACTTTAAACGCTTCCTTTGTAAACAGATTTGCTCCTCTGGGATGTTGTTGGAGCTCTCGCCAGCGTCGCAATCTGTCGTCATTGTTTGTGTGTTTTGTGTTTTTGCGTCCACCTGTCCAGGGACTGCAGATGGAGATCTGGTACAAAGCGTCTCCACTCTGTTTGAAATTGATGTTTCTGGCAAATGGTTCCAGACAAATACATTTAAACAGAATATATTTCATGATCTGAGCGTCTGCGTCGGGTGTTTCTGTTTTGTGTTGGGTTGTTGGACAACAGTGCACGCCAGAAAAATCAAGCTAATTCATTCTGTATACTGAAACCTTCATCATCACCATCCTCCTCCTCCTCAGCTGAGGTTTCATATAACGAGCAAAGAGAAATGTTGCCAGAGGTGTAAATGATTGTGGTTTCCTCGTGTGGAACAAACCGCGTACATCGCCGTATAAACACAATGTATGTGCTGCACATGAGACACAAACTTTGTCAAAGACCAGAGAGAAAGAAAAAAGTTAGAGTCCCGCTTTTGAAGAGGTTAGAGTTTGGGCACAGCTCAGGTTTCCTCTCAGGTTTTGCATCAGCTAAAAGCAGCTTTTGATGCAATCTGCACAACAACAAACGCTCGGCTGCCAGAAGACCACAGAGACCCGCTTGGCTCGTTTCTAGTAAACCAAGCTGGAGCACATTGTGCTGCCAGGACGTTCACAGCTCACAGGCCGAGTCTCGCAGCCGACCGTAATGCTTCCTGGAGGCCACGACGAGAACCCGAGAACCAGAGTGTGTAATGAGTTCACTTATTCTTCTGCTTGTCAACACTGTTGTTGTGCTGAATAAGCTGCGGCCAAGACAGAGGAGGTGATTACCAAAGTTTGCCTCACTCCTGCGTAATGGAGAAAAGTAGAATGAAGAAGTTTTTTCAGGGTTTGTTTAGTTTACATTATTTGCCGTGCCAGCGGTTGGAAATTAAAGTAATAGTTCACAGTATCAAGTGTATATAGTGTGTAGTGTGTAAGGAATGGAGCAGAGTGCCTGAATAAAAGCATATCAACTGAAACAGACGCTGAGAGTCAGAACAAAGAATGAAAAAAGGTTAAAAAAACAAAAACAAAAGCGTTTTGTAAAGTCTGTGCAGCATTATCAAGTGACTTCATGCAAAACCATTTACTTGCTTGTGCTTTACATTGACAAATATCATAGAAGGCATTTGATTCAAAGTATGAGTTTTGTGGAAATAGCTGTGTTTGGATTTGAGCACTTGGCGTAGTGTCTTAGTGGGGCAGCAGAGCTCAGTATTTTTGTAGAATCGTTTAATTTTGTTATAGAAGCACCAAATTTGTCAGATGTGTTGACAAATATATTTAGAACAAATCTGGATACTGGGGTATCAAAACTTGCCCCTGGTGGCCACAGCAGGCGATTGAATCCTACCTGCCCAAGGACCCGTCCCGTTAATTGGATCCACTCCAAAATGCTGCTTGATCGAATGCGTACACATAGTTACATCCCTCCACCAAATTTTGTGAAAATCGGTCAGACAGTTTTTGTATAATTCTTCTAACAAACTAACAGATTGGGCGGCAGAGCCAAAAAATTGTTTATTTTGCAATAAAAGTACCAAATTTGGTTCATTTATAGCTTAATATACTGGAATACAACACTTTGGTCACCCTCTAAATATATTTGTCAACACATCTGCCAAATGTGGGGCTTTTATCACAAAAATGAACAATTTTATAGCTATGCCGCCACACGGAAACATCACATTTGCACGTCAGACGTATCACATCAACATTTCTAAAATGATGTACGATATGAGCTGACTTTGTCATGAGGAGGTGGAGGAGATGCCTGCCAAGCTGTGCACTACTGCTCAAGACCAACACATAATAAAACCAGTTGCTCTTGGCAAGTCATCATGTCTTGCAGCTTTTTAACCCTCAATATTGTAGATTTATTTAGATATTTAGACACTGAGACAGAAACACGGGGGAGTAAAGTCCAGGTTGAAAAATACAAAAGTTAATAGTAGACTGTGAACTTTATATAAACATGTTCTCCCCTTCGTCATTGATCTGTAACAGCCACTCTGATGTTTTATATACAAAGATGGATACAAGTGATGTGTGTGTGTGTGTGTGTGTGTGTGTGTGTGTGTGTGTGTGTGTGTGTTTCAGGTGTATCGTGTACCACCTAGAAACCAGGATGCGTAAGGACGTGTGTTTTGGGGTGATCGCTTTGACTGGGTGCTGAGCGCCGTGCTCGCCAGCCCTCTGGCCATCTTCAGAGAGTACGGCTCCTTCACCCTGGAACCTGGACACACCATACAGGTACACACACACACACACACACACACACACACACACCTGTAACACATCAGTCCACTCACTTCCCTCCTCATCCGTGTCTTTGATCTCCTCGCTCGTTCCCCGCCGCCGCACTTTCCCTCCTCTCTTCCATCTCCATCTCTTTCATCTCTCCCTCCTTCCGTCCCATCATCCCCTCCCTCCTTTCATCACTCACTCCACCTTGCAGACTCCTCTCCATAATCTCCACACTCCCTCCACTATCAATACACTCTTTCCCTGCCTCCCTGTTCGAAGCCTTTTCATTCCCGGTTCAACTCTGTCATCATATTTCCCTCATTTGTTGCATGTTTCACTCGACCTTTGTTCATTTCCAGCCTCAACACATGCTCTTACTTTTTCATTAGCCGCGTTATCTCATATTCTGCTCTAATTTCCCATCTACATGCAGCGTGAAGCTGGGGTAGGCAGGAATCTGGACAAGAGAAAAAAACGGCAGAATTTTAAAATACACTCCTCCTGCAGCTCTCAGTTCTCCACCTGAAGCCCCTCCCACCACACGACCACAGGCACATGCACGTGCTTCATGCTGTAACCCAGTGATTCCTCTAAACTGACTTATTCAATTGTAGAGCTTCCTCTCTTTATCTGTTTATCAGACCATGAATGAGACAAGAATTAGCTGCTAGCCACCCTGCGGTCCCCCCGCCTCGCTCCCCGCCGCTGTGGACTGACGCCCCTGGATGAGAGCAGGCAGCAGCTCTTCGGTCAGCGGTTGTAGCGGCTCAAATTCCACCAGCGCAAAACCCGCGGGGCTGGGTGTCAGAGTGGGCTGGTGGTCTGACCTGTGTAATGGCAGCAACAGAAAGTTTGCTGAACTGGCAGGGAGTCAGGGCTGTTCGGTGAGGTTTGTGCCAGCTGGATTCATGTTCTCCAGAGCTGCTGTCCGCTCTCAACGAGGTGGTCTAGCTAACGTTTGGCTCCAGTTAGCAGAAGGCTAAACTGTTGGCGACATTTTCTCTCCATCTCTGAAACACTTCGCTGATTCTGACACGTGTTTCGTTTATTGTCAGAGTCTCTTTTTGATAAGGCAGGTTCCTTTTTTTGGGTTGTAGGCAGTTGCTGTCAATACTAGCATAACAGCTAAGTAGGAAAGGGGCCATTGCCCCCACTGAACCACTGAACCACTTTATGCCTCTGGCCCAAGTCATGGATCACTGGCTGATGTGATCCCACTGCAAGATGGTTTCCTCTTTTTAATGATCTTATTCTACATACTCTCATCTTGGAATTATTGATTTTATATTTTTTTGTTATTTGTCCTTTTGTTTTTCAAATCCTTTTATGTGCTTACGTAACTTGACCACCAGGGCACTAATTTAAGAAACACTCCCAAAGGTTGTATTAGGGCTCGTCCAATGCTGACGTTTTCACCACTGCCCTTACTTCCGTATGTACGCGCCGTTACATCCTTCCTCACGAGAGGGCGGAGTCAATAGTTCCACGTGACATTGGTTGTAATATTGTACAAGAAAACCAAAACAAAGAGCCGAAAGATGCTAAAAAGTTCTGTAGAGCCGAGAGGACCTAATAAACCAGCTAATGCACTCGACACCAAACTAAACTTTGGCCCTGTTGTGTTTCAGGTGTGCACGGAGAAGTGGCCCGGTAAAAACACCGACGGGACCATCTACAGCATCTCCATGCTGATCCTGCAGTACTTCCTGCCGCTGTCCATCATCTCCTTTGCCTACGCCCGCATCTGGTCCAAACTGCGCGGCCACGTAAGCCCGGCAGAGAGCGGCGGCAGCAGCAGCGCCGGCTCCGAGCGCCACCGCCGGCGCCGCAAAACCACCAAGATGCTGGTGACCATGGTGGTGGTGTTCGCTGTCAGCTGGCTGCCCTTCCACGCCTTCCAGCTGGCCACGGACATCGACAGCACGGTGCTGGACATGCGCGACTTCCGCCTGCTCTACACTATCTTCCACGTGGTCGCCATGTGCTCCACCTTCGCCAACCCGCTGCTGTACGGCTGGATGAACCGCAACGGGCAGCCTTCCTTGCCGTCTTCAAGTGTCGCAGGGGAGGGGAGAGGGGGAGAGGTGGCCGGTTGGACAGCATTCACCCTGTAGGAGGGGGAGGAGGAGGAGGAGGAGGAGGAGGGAGGGCGAAGAAGATAGTCCTGGAGACTCAGGATGTGGTGTCCACCCACCTGAACGCCACTGATGTGTGAGCGCCTGAGGGAGGTGGAAACGAAGAGGGTGATGGAGGAGGGATGACAGGAAAATGATGGAGAGATGAAGCAAGGAAAAGAAAAATCACAGTCAGGAAATCTTTTGTTCCCCAGAAGACAATAGACGAGAGAAGAAAACGAGATTCCACACGGAGACGGAGACAGCGGGGAGATAAAGATGTGAGAAAAAATAGAAACAACAGAGTGAGCGGGAGGCGACGGGGGATTGAAGAGTTTTTGGAAGCCCAAAATAGACGAGGAGGCAGAGACGAGCAGGGATTAGAGGAAGAAGAATGACAGGAGAGGAGAAGACAAACTGCTGAATGACTCAAGGTCTCCTCGACCAATCGAAGCGCCATCCCGCTGAGGACGCGACCTCATCACGACAGAGGATTTGTTCAAGTGACATTCAGCTTTGCATGAAGGATTTGTGACACTGACAAAGTGGTGTTGGAGTGGCTTTGATTTTCTGTTGACAAAAAATTCCGAGACGTTTGATGGAAAACTTAAGATTGTTTCCTCGACAGTGACGTAAAAAAAAAAAAAAAAAAAAAAAACAACCTTGGACTTTAATCTCGTCAAAATAGGGCTTTACTCCATCTTCATTCCACATGTGAAGCATTTAGCTCGTACAGTTAAACCCAGAGTGGCTTACAGGGGGTGGGACCAGGACGCGTAAGCAGGTCTGCGGGGATTGAACCGGCAAAATATCTGCAGCATCAGCGGCTTCCTTTTGCAGCGACGGATATGAGGGATGTGATTGTCTGCGTTCTCTCCGAGGCCTCCGGGGGCCGTCAGGTGAAAGAAAAGCCAAAAAATGAAGAAAAAAATTCACGGATTTTGAAGTGCGAGGGGAGGACGAGGATGCATGATGCAAGCTTTGTGAAATCTCAAGACATTGTTATGTAATGAAACTGTGTTTAATGTGGATTATCCTGCAAAGAGAGATGGATGTAAGAGTGTGACACAGAAAGGCAGAGGTGGACATTATGACGCAGAGGGGGAAAGAAGGGAGAGAGCACTCACAACACTGATGCTTCAACTTTTATTTTTGTAGATGAAGGAAGGACAGAGAGCAAAGAGTGACAGACGGGCGGGAGGGACAAAGCAGCGAGACGATCAAAGTAAAATGTGGGATAATGAGGAAAAAGAAAAGAAACTTCAAACAAAAAGGCAGAAATTTAGTGTGAATCTGAGACAAGGGCCTCCCTTACAAGTGAACACGTGAATGTTTGAAAAGACTTAATTTGTTCTTGACAGTTATTTCTGTTTTCGACAGGTGACGCGCCCCCACCTGTCTGTCGGGTTCAAAGCAGGGTGAAACCAAATCACTTTTCAAAATGTCTCTCTGTGGCTTCAGATATGTTCATGTGATTTCAGATGAGAAGAGATTCGTTAAATTTGGACACCTGCACGTTTGGCTGCTCATTTTGAGTTACGCTTCAATTAAAGTTCAATTACAGACGTTAATCAGCACGACACAATAGATATGAGGATCATTAAAATATGATTATTCACACTGAAGTAAATCTAACTTCAGGGACCAGCCCAGTCTCCAGAAAAACTGTCGCCATAATATAATTATAATTGCATGTTCATTTGTATTACATTTTACATTTTAACCACACTGTGTCGTCAGGGTTAGGCTTAAAGGGATAGTGCACCCAACAATAAAGATTCAGCCATTATCTACTCAGCCATATGTCGAGGGAGGCTCAGGTGAAGTTTTAGAGTCCTCACATCACTTGCAGAGATCCAAGGGGAGAGGAGGTAGCAACACAACTCCACCTAAAGGTTTATTCTCACTGCCGCGATGCAGAAATGTGGGACGGATTTGCGGAATATTCGAGCAACGCTTCTCCACGTTTAAACCATACACACAGGCGCAGTACGGACGCTGTGCGGAATTTTGCGTTGTCGTGTTCCGCAGTGTGAGCGGGTGAACATGGACGAGAGTAGCAGCAGCATAAAAACACACTTTTCAGGCACTATCCAGGCAAGAAACTCGTCAGTGTCTCAATAAAAGCACTATCCTTGCTGGACAATCTGGCCGCACGCCGCCCACCATCACTCCACCTTCCAATGAAAACACAGCTCATATAATTACATCACTTTAGAAATGCCTCTTCAGCCCTGAGCAAAGCCTGTCAGGCAGTCGCACTCGCTCATTATATCGAAAAAAGGCCCGGAGATGCAAAGGATTCACTTCTATGCCAGTATGAGTATATTATTCCTGTAGTGACTTAAAAGATGACTCCACTGATTGAAAGTCAAACAAGCTCTGCCAATCAAAAGGTCACGTTTTATCCAACGCGCTTTACAGTTCGCTTCTCATTCACCCAGTCACACACTGATGGCAGCGAGTCGCCGTGCAAGGCGCTGCCAATACGCCAACACCTCCCACCCTCAGCTTCTTGTGGTCACATCCATGTAGCTGCCAATCAAATTAAAGTCTACAACAGTTGTTCCCATTAATAATGTTTAAAACATTAGTAAATAAAACCTTTATAAACGATGCCTTAAAGGCTTTTTCCACTACAGGAACGTTCGACTCAAAACTGTGTTTCTCTACTGTTTATGTTCCCTAAAATGTCCCTTGACTGGTTTGTCACTAAAGAGATGTCGGCACCAGCCACCAGCCACCAGCCACCAGCGAATGCTGCTGAAACATGGAGGTGGATTGTCTCCATTTACCAGCCAGAAAAACAACATGAATCTTTTGCGTAGCTGATAGATTCTGCTATGCACCAGCCACAGTGGCAGGTGGACGAGAAAGTTAGTTTCAGTCTTGTGGATGAATCTATGCACTTCCCAAAAATCTAAGATTCAAACTTACGCCAGGCAGCTGGATGACATACATCACTAATAGAGTGGTGCAGGACTGAGTCCTAAGACCAGACATGAGTTTGAATTTCCACGTTTTGTTCTGCGCCTTTGCGTCTTCAGAAATGACAACTGGCTACATGAGACCAGAGAGAGTCATCACGCCCAACACGAAAGTCTTCTTGCAGCCGTGTTGTGGTGTGTTCATAGTTTGTTCATTTGTGAAGACGATCCTGCTGAACAAAACGTGTAACGTCTGTTTGCCACAGAGCTTATCACCGGCAATAATCCAGTCTATCCTGCAGGCCTTTTGTTGAGGACACCCTGCAGCACTGTATACGACAGCCAGTCACTGTCCAACACATACTGACGGGGGAACTGACCTCAACATAACACCAGCAAAGAAAGTTTCAGTTCAGTTTTTACACTGATCCCAAATAGCTAGAGAAATTAAAAATCAACCAAACATTTCCCAGCAACATCAGGTAATGATGTTTCAAAATCAAGTCATTTCTCAGAGTCTGAAACGAGGCAAAGTTTTGTGTCGTCCACTTCCTGTGGTGGGAATCATCCGTTATTAGAAAGTGGTGCCCGAATAACATTTATTCACATTAAAATGCTGAATGTCACCGCCACGATTTCCACCTCCTTATTTACACCTCACCCTCCACTATCTGCCCATCTCTCACCCCCAGTTTTCCCATCATGCTCCGGTGCAGGAGCTGCCTGACGGGACGAACTCATTAACCGGTCTGCGGCGACGCACAGGGCAGGAGACCGTCAGAGATTTAATGTGGGACAGTGCTGACTCTCCTCCTGCAGCTCATCGTCATCGTTTTAAAGGTCTTCATTTGCACGATCCAAATTAAATTCATTGTTCATAATGTTATCAGCAAAGGTCGTTTCATTGTGTTCAAACTTTAATTGCCTAATTGTAATTACAGCGCTCAGTTTCCTCTGACAGCTGCTGAATCAACATGTTAATGCAGTGTAAACACACAAGGCTGAGTAACGACCTGCAAACACGTTGCACAACGTAAACGAACATTACAGCTGCTGTTAGTTAAATACTGTTAAACTGTTTCTCACACACACACACACACACACACACACACACAGTATTGTAATGAGATCAAACAGTTGGCAGACGTAATCCTTCATTTTTATTTCGATGTAGCGTCTGTGTCCCTCGTCCTCTTTAAGTCTCGTGATCCTGCCTCGCCCGACCCGCAGTCCCACAATCCGTCCGTTCCCTCCCACTGAACTGCACCAGCTGTTTATCTCCGTCATCACTTCGGCTCCTTGTCTGTCTCCTCTCTGCTCTCTTCCCCCCTCTGTGAGCGCACGCCTCAAAAAGCTAGACATGGTTTCTTCCTCTGAGGATCAACAGAGAAGAATTAGGAGAAGTGTCTTTTTTTGTTTTGGTACGACAGAGTCACAAACTCATTCTTCTGCTGGAGGATTTTTATTTCAGAGCAGCCACAGTGTTTTCCATATTTTACACTTTCACACCTTCCACCTCAAATGTTGACATTTTCCAGGCAAATGGCTCAAAATTTTCAGATTAAGTTGAACAGTGAACCATAATGTGCTTTAGTTTGATAACAGCAAAGATCGGCGACTTTTGAACAGTGTTGAAACTTTAAGTTAATTAAACAGAGTTTCAGACTGTTTGACGTCATCTGGTTTGCTCTGGATCCCCAAAGCTCTCCCACAATGCACTGCAAGGATTGTAGTGATGTCAGCTTTATTTAATTCTGCCCAACACCCGTTAACTGCTAACTAACCACACTGGTTAGTTACGTTAGCCTTAAATTGTTCCCAAAGTTTTGATGTATGCAGGCCCGTGCCTTCAACTTTCAAAATACAGTTGGTAATGTTATTATATTATTTATTAATGCCTATCCAAGCTCTTAAAAATAAAATAAAAATAATAATTACCTCCAGATGCAGGGCCCAACTTATTGGCTAGCTCACTCGCTAACACGCTAATCAGTTAGCAAACGAGAGGTTGTGAGCTAACTCATTAGCTAGCTAACCAGGACGGGAGATGAACCATATTCCCTTCAGGTTTCTGGCACTAGTGGAGGTAAAGTGCGTCTCTGCTCCGGGACAAGCTCAGGGGACCCAACGTAAACAAGATGACGTCATTAATGAACTTCACCTTTAAATGCTCCTCGTGATTTTCAGCCTGTTTTCTGTCATTTGAAGAAAAGAATGAAACCGATATTCAGTTCCTCGCTGATGATGTTCTGGTGTATCCTGACGAGGTTTTTGGCAGGAGGACAAAGATGCTGCTTGACCTTTATCAAACATGAATGTAAACTGCTTTGTAACATGGCTGTAATGTTGTTTCTTGTATCATTCTGTGTAAATATTGACCGTGTGAAAGACTGTAACCGAGCACAAAGTGTTGGCCTTTACCTGCGTCCAACAACAGATGTACTGTTCTCAAGCACAAACACGCCTCTGGGCTCTTTCTTACTCCATGTATGTGTGTGTGTGTGTGTGTGTGTGTGTGTGTGTGTGTGTGTGTTATATGATCGAAAGGCAGTAATACAATGTTGACAAATGATCCACCTTAATAAGAAACTAACAATAGCGGGCAACAAACCAGAAGGTTGTCTCAACCAGAAAAATGTTGGCATTGTCAGTTTTCTGTGAACAATGGATACTTAACATTTGTTTGTCATGATGCAGCAGATAAATACCACTCCGCTATGGTTCGGAAAAGATCATGCTTTGGCTTAAGATACTCATGTTCGGTTGCACAACAGTCACTGGAAAAGCAGCAATGAGTCGCTAAAAAACACCCACGTTCAAAGCTCAGAAGCTGCTGGAAAAGTGGAGATGGGTCACTGAACAACACCCAGTTTCAGTGTCAAGCTGCTGGTAAAAACAAAACATGTTCAGCAGCGCAAAAGCCAATCGGAAAGTGACATTAGGTTGGTAAAAAAAAAACACTTTGGTGGCGCGAAAGACGTTCGACAAGTGGCGCCAGTTTGCTATAAAGAAAACATGTTTAATGACACAAAAGGTTCTGGAAAATTGGAAATTGGTCGCGAAAAAACACCCGCAATCAACAGCAAAAGAGCCATTTGAAAAGTGGCAACAGGTTGCTGAAAAACACCCACGTTCAACGGCATAAAAGCAGCTGGAAATACGTTTTCAAATCACATGTAGGTTGCACAAAAGCCACTGTAAAGCAGCAATAGTTGCTAAAATAAAACCCACATTTGGTGGTAAAGAAGCCGCAGGAAACGATGCGACAAGTTGCAAAACAACCCCCCAAAAACACCCTCATTCAACAGCGCAAAGTCTCTTCCAAAGCAGCGATGAGTCACTAAAAAACACCCACATTCAAAGCTCAAAAGCTGCTCAAAAACATGTTCAATGGCAAAAAAAAACTCAGCATTCAACAGCACAAAGGCCGTTGGAAAGGCCACAGTGGGTTGCTAAAATACACCTACATTCAATGGCGGAAAATGTAGAGCAAAACAAAAACCAATCGAAAAGCGGCAACAGGTTGCTATAAAAAAACCACCTAAGTTCAGTGGTACAAACACGGCAGAAATGTTTGAAAAGTGGTGACAACTTACTATTTTAAAAAAACATGTTAAATGGTACAAAAGCTTCTGGAAAAGTGGCGATTGGTCACTAAAAAACACCCGCATTCAACAGCAAAAGAGCCAATCGTAAAGTGGCATCAGGCTGCTGAATAACACCCACGTTCAACAGCATAAAGCAGCTGGAAAAACAATGACAGAATGCTATAAAAACACTTTTTCAAACACATGTAGGTTGCACAAAAGCCACTCAATAAGCAGCAATAGTTGCTAAAATAACGCTCACATTTGGTGGCAAAGAGGCTGCAGGAAAAGATGCGACAAGTTGCAAAAAAACCCAAAAACAAAACAGCGACAAAAAAAAAATACTCACATTCAAGGCAGAAAAGCCGCTGAATGACCGGGTCGGAAAATAAGTTCACTTATTTCCAAATAAGAAAACTTTGATTCTGACATACTGAATCTAGTTTATTAGATAATGATGTCATAAAGTGAACTCAAGCTGATGATATAAATCATCAACACCACCGTCAGCCGCTGAATCACTTTAACACAATAATCAGAAAAACCTCGAGTCAATTATGTATTAAAATGTTAATACAGGTTTGATTACATGAATATAAACACAGCAGTAAATCAAACACACAGTGTTGACGTCTCATCTGTGAGTCAAAGTCAAAATCTCCCTCTGAGGCAAAAGCATGAGTGTATTCAGTGCAGGTCCTCACAGGCTTTGTGATTCAAATCATGTGTGTACCGCGTGTGTGTGTGTGTGTGTGTGTGTGTGTGTGTGTGTGTGTGTGTGCGCAGTGGTTAATTTGCATAGTAGCTGTTCCATTTCACATCTAATTAGTTTATTCTCAACAGATCCTGATTAGCTGTAAGTGAGAGTGTGCAGGTCTCCACGGCAGCCAGAGCTCGGAGAACTTTCTACATCGACGTGCATCATGTGAACACGCCGAGAACTCAAGTTCAGGTTGTTGTTTTCATCATCTGCAGCACGAGGCGGATACAGAGATGGTTTGTTTTGCATGTTGATCAAACAGAAACAAGACTTTATGTATGCAGTTCTGTTCTGTGGTAATCTGATTACTGAATCATCTCCAATGCAAACAGTTAATATGATCATTTCAAAAGTTAAATTTCTCCAATAATTTTGGCAAAATTAAATATTTTAAAATAATTTTGACATCATCACTTTAATATATTGACCCTTTAAACTCTGCCATAGACGCATTCTGTGCATATGTTGGTATTTTTGCTTATTGTGGTGTCATTTAGTGAAGTACTTTCAAATGCTTCATATCTAAAATCTGTCCAAGTCAATAATCCATAATAATTGATCAAAGTATTGAAATTATGTTGTTAAAAAAATACAAAAAAATTGACTTTTTTTCATTGAATTTGATAAAAATATCGCACAGAACATATCGATCCAAAAGATTTCCCAATGTACAGTAGTGGAAAAAAGTTTTCGGACACCCTTAAAATTTTACACAATCTCAAATATTATCATGAAATATTTGTGGAAAAATCTTTTTTGTGTTTCAAAAGGTGTGGCTGCATTAGACAGATACAAACAAATACAAATTATATTTTTTTGTTTAATGTTTACAAGAAAAACTAACAAAACTAAATTCTTGACAGTTTCAATATGTCAGTTCTCAACATTGTCGGTATCAAAGTCAACAAATAACAGAGAATGTGTTCAAAACTGAACAAAAAATAATTAAACCATCACATCATCAAATTAATATTTAGTAGTCCTGCCATTGGCACGTAGTAGAGCTCTAATCCTACTGTTAACTTATAAAGCTCTAAATGGTCAAGCTCCGTCATATCTTAGAGAGCTCATAGTGCCATATTATCCCACCAGAACTCTGCGCTCTGAGAACGCAGGGTTACTCGTGGTCCCTAAAGTCTCCAAAAGTAGACCAGGAGCCAGAGCCTTCAGCTATCAGGCTCCTCTCCTGTGGAATCATCTTCCTGTTACGGTCCGGGAGGCAGACACCGTCTCCACATTTAAGACTAGACTTAAGACTTTCCTCTTTGATAAAGCTTATAGTTAAGGCTGGCTCAGGCTTGACCTGTACCAGCCCCTAGTTAGGCTGACTTAGGCCTAGTCTGCCGGAGGACCACCTATAATACACCGGGCACCTTCTCTCTCTCTCTCTCTCTCTCTCTCTCTCTCTCTCTCTCTCTCTCTCTCTCTCTCTCTCTCTCTCGTATCCTATTACTGCATCTTCCTAACTCGGCCATTCTGCATGTCACTAACTCGGCTTCTTCTCCGGAGCCTTTGTGCTCCACTGTCTCTCAGGTTAACTCGTATTGCAGCGGTGCCTGGATAGTGTGACGTGTGTGGTTGTGCTGCTGCCGTGGTCCTGCCAGATGCCTCCTGCTGCTGCTGCTGCTGCTGCTGCCATCATTAGTCATTAGTCATACTTCTACTGTTATTATACACATATGATTATTATCATACATGTATACTGCCAGATACTAATATATACTTTCAACATATTGTACCACAGTAGCCAGAACTATAACGACAATATTATTACTTTCATGAATGTTGTTGTAAGCTATTGTCATTACCGTCTGTCCTGCATCTCTCTCTCTCTCTCTCTCTCTCTCTCTTTTTCTGTCTCATTGTGTCATACAATTTACTGTTAATTTGTTATGCTGATCTGTTCTGTACGACATCTATTGCACGTCTGTCCGTCCTGGAAGAGGGATCCCTCCTCAGTTGCTCTTCCTGAGCTTTCTACCGGTTTTTTTTCCCCGTTAAAGGGTTTTTTGGGGAGTTTTTCCTGATCAGCTGTGAGGGTCTAAAGGACAGAGGGATGTCGTATGCTGTAAAGCCCTGTGAGGCAAATTGTATTTGTGATATTGGGCTTTATAAATAAAATTGATTGATTGATTGATTGATAATCCTGGCTGGCACGTTCCCCACGAGCCTTTCACACTGTTGAGGGGTAATCTTGTCCCATTTTTCTTGAATTACTGCTTTTAATTCTTCTAAATTCTTTGGTTTATGCTTTGAAACAGACCTTTTGATAATCCACCACAGATTTTCAATGGGGCTCATGTCCGGGGATTGAGCTGGCCACTCTAAGACCTGGATACTGTGCTCCTGCAGCCAGGTTCTACTGGCCTTGGATGTGTGGCACGGGGCATTATCTTGTTGAAACATCCAGTTTTTACCTCGACGGAACAGTGCACGCACAGAAGGGAGCATGTGGGTTTCGAGAATGGTACAATACTTGGTAGAGTTCAATGTGCCATCACAGACAGTGAGATGACCAACACCAGCAGCACTCATGCATCCCCAAACCATGATACTGCCTCCACCATGCTTGACAGTAGGTACTGTACATGCTGGAGATAATGCTTCGCCTGGCCTTCTGCGTACCCTCACATTAGTAGGATGAAGATAAAGCTGGAAACTGGACTCATCTGACCACAAAATCATCTTCCAATTCCTGGCTGTCCAGTTCTTGTGTGCCTGGCCCAACGAGCCGGGCTAACCTCTGTCTCTCATTGATCAGGGGCTTCTTGATAGCCTTGTAGGACCTTAAGCCATGATCTAAAAGTCGGCCACGTACAGTGCGGGTGGAACACTGGACACCAGTTTGGTTTGACCACTGCTGCTGAAGCTCCTGTGATGTCATTTGGCGGTTTTGCCTGCACATGCGGATCAGGATGCGGCCATTTCTTGCTGAAGAAACCCTTGGATGCCCAGATCTTTGTTTGTCTTCCAAGCTGTTGGTTCGTCTGTATTTCTGCAGAGTGTATCCAACTGCTGAAGGACTGCATCTGCACTTCCTGGCTATCTGGCGGCAGCTGTACCCTTCCTGGCTGAG
The DNA here is from genome assembly GCA_026686955.1 of Epinephelus cyanopodus. Classification (NCBI taxonomy): domain Eukaryota; kingdom Metazoa; phylum Chordata; class Actinopteri; order Perciformes; family Serranidae; genus Epinephelus; species Epinephelus cyanopodus. The sequence continues at coordinate 1,163,063 of CM048934.1, read as the reverse complement.
AATCTTTATCTTCAGGCGTGTTTCCTGCGTTAGGCTCCTTGTTTTAGCCATTTTAGTGTCTGAAGAACTTTCAAATGTGCTGGCTTTATGTAGACACGAAGCTTGGCAACAAAAAATGTGTCTTTTAATAAAAAAGAACGACCTTCATCACTGGTACCAAAATGACCCAATACTCAAAATTTCTTATGTATTTTTATGGAACCAATCAATTTAAGCTTTTGATGGCTTTTTTAGGATTTATTTAGTATTTTGGCTGTGACTGTACTAAAAGAAATTGCACTTGAAGACCTAAGAGTGATTCTTAATGCAATATTTCACAAATGCATGGGGGTGTCCGAAAACTTTTTTCCACCACTGTAGAAACATAACCAAAGCTTGACTGTGACATCATCATGTTTTAACGTCATATCTCAGGAACAGAAGGGGAGACATTTGGTCAGATACTGAATTGGTGACTCTAATCTTGAAACTGTCAGAGACACTTGACTGGTGGGCGGAATCACACAACCATGAGGTGGTAATTCTAGTTTATTTTAGACTGATTTTAAACAGGACCATGAAAGCAACAACCCCTGCTGCCACCTGCAGGAGGTCTGTCCTCAGAAGGTTAATATAATCTGTAATGTGAGAGTATATGTGGACGACACTGTGGTGTTCACCAGTTTCATTATCTCCAGAGTCGACTGTGAGGCAGATCTCAGCTGCAGCGCCGGCCTTTTACGGTTTCAGGTGCTTCCTGTCAGACATGATTAACCACCTCTACCCAGCCGTCACATTTACTGTTTAACTGACTCTTTTATCTGAAGCAAGCGTCATCTATCTGAACGCTCAACATGACACATTGGATCCCATCTGGCAGCTCCAGGTGTGACCAGCTCAGCAGAAATATTCACAACATATATATACATATATTTTTCCCTCATGAAATGTAAATGATGCTTCGTCATAATTAGCACAGGACAACAACACAAACTAAGAAACCCACAGTTCATAAATGAAGGAGAAATGAATTGTAATATTGTTATTAACTCTTCTGTTGTTCATCGAGGATCTTTAATTTGAGCTAACAGCTCTGAATAAACACATCAAACAGAGAGACTGACTTCAGCAACAGCTGTTAAAGTCCCCCACAGTGAGAAACTAAATCATCTGCTAATACAACATTATTAATATCTTTAAACTGCTCTGCTGATTATTTTGAAACCTGATTGCCAGAATAGATGCTGGTATTATGTTTGTGCAAATACTGCATGTCACCTTTATATGTTTGATGTAGTGTATATGTTATATTTCAGTTTCTAACTTTAGATTTTAACAACACTGTGGTTAATGTTGGGCACAAACACCTCACTAGGTTTGATTAATAAACATGTCTGGTCTCAAACACTGGTCTGCTGCCTGGCAACTGTGCAGCCATCTTCATCCTCCAGCCCCTCCCCCTCCTGATGAGAAACTGAGCTCAGATTCATGTAGTCTGACCTACGCAACTTTAGAGACTTTGAACACTGGTTAATTTCTTCTTGCGATATTAACATTGTTAGTTTGAAAATATATAAATGTGAAAATCAAAATGCAAATTCAGCTTTAGTATGTGAAGGTGAGGTGAGTTTATTTCAAAAGATGAAAAGTTTTCAAAAAGTTTAAAGTGGATATTTAAAAAGATGAAATCAGATTTGTCTTCACATGATCCCACGACTGAACCAACAAACAAAATGCAATTTTGCCAATTAAACTTCGGGCCAATCCCAATTCTCTTCCTTCAACCTTAGCCCTCGGTTTCAAGTGCACTCACCAGACAGATTCTCCTCAGCGATGAAGGGGTAGTGCTGAGGGGAATTTCAACTATGCATTGAGACGCCACTTCATGCAAGTTAGCGTCACAGACGTGTTCACCTACGTCACGCGTATCGTCAACACAGACTTCTTGCATGGAGAACTCTGTAGATATTCATGTCAGCTGCATCATGAATTTCAAGCATTCATATTTTAACTCAGCACTTACAGATAACAATGCACATGCAGAAACAGCACATCCTGACATATTTTGTTAGTTAGTTAGTGTTTGCATCCTTATTTGCGTAAATATTACTTACGGTTGTGCGATGGCTTTCTCATGGAGGCTGGATAGTTTCACAATGTTTCCTCTTCTGCTAAATGGCACATAGTCTTGCTGTAAGGTATATTTTTATCTTTTATTATGCAATTATAAGTTAAACTGTGGCAGAAGTCTGGTAGACTTGGTTTCTGAAATCTGTTTTTCATTTGTGAAAAGTTGCAGTAAAATTCTAACAGCTGACGTCCCGTCCCCGCGTCTAAATTTCAGTTCATGTATCGGTTAATATTGTCACCTCTGGACGTCCATACACTAAATGGCTTTTAATTGACATTCATGGGAAAATGATCCATGACAGTCAATGAGCAACTCCACAGCAACTCAGCGATGTATTTGCCCCTCGGCAGGTTGCCCTCTGAGCTCTGCTGGATCTTGGCAAAGGCTGATTGTGCAAAGCTGGGCTTCCTGTACCAGCCACGGCCCACACAGAGTGTAAAAGATGATACTGCACGAGACGTTCTGGAGATATGCAGCGGTCATTATGAAACTCTCTGAAGCTAAAGAGCTAATTTAACAGTTGGAATTCAGCCGTCACGCCTGCAGATCTCTGATGGAGCAGCTTAATTTGTTACGTCAGGGTGGAGATCTGCAGAGCGATCGCGCCGCGCACAGACTCAGCCTTCAATTTAATAAAGGCTGAATGACTGGGTGACTCATACGTGCACAAACACACACCGAGTGACTCATCCACCAAAATCCTCTCTTCATACACCCTCACCCACGAGACTCCAACAGCGACAGACAATGAGCCTGATCAGACCTAAACGTCTCCTGGTACCCACAGAGGAACTCCGGTCTCCATGGCACATAGGAATGAATTAAGCGAGGCGGCGTTCAGGCACGTCACAGGAAATGAGATTGGTCGAACAATTCTTTAGTTTTAAACTGTCTCTGCGTGTCTGGTTTGCTTGTGTAATGAGACGGGTGGAGAACAGGATTACCTGCTTACCAGCTGATAGGGTTCATTTGAGAGACGAAGGTAGGCGAGCGTCAGGGAAACAAATGCTGATACAGGAGGAACTGATTCTACAACGTCTTCTGGGAATTAAATATTCATGCTTGTTGCTGGGTCCCCTCTGGAGGAGGGCAGCTGGAGTCAGCTTGGATCCACTTGTAATGGATTCACCAAGAGGCCCAGAATCAACACACACACACACACACACACACACACACACAGAAGCCAACATTTGCTCACATACAGTCCATCCTTCCCACACTGTTGCCTCGGTGTAGCTCTGGAGGAATCCTTGCAGAGTTGAACACTTGGTGCAAACTTCGTTCTCTGTCTCAACTGAAAAGTGAGTTTGCAAACTTGGTCGAGTCTTTTCTGCTGCTCCTGCAGGAGAGTGGAAGGAAGGTGGGATTAGGGCGTAGCAGGTCCTTCCAAGCACCCAAGCAATTGACACAGGGCGACGTGAGGCGACGTAGACGACACAACAGTTGGCTTTCGTCGCCGCTAGTTCTTTGATGTCGGTTTGGTGTGTCCGCACGTTAATACTTGAGGCACCCTGGGGAGTTGAGTGCAAACAGAACAAAGAACATGCAGACTCAGGGCCCGTGTGTTCACGTGTCCAGTTTAGTGTGGCTCTAATGAACCACATTATCCGTTCAGTCCAGTGATTCCAGCATACAGCCGGCCGATTAAGAAGAGAACTAACTTCTCTTGGGCCCACAGTCTCTCTGAGGCTTCTCTTATCACCATATGCTGATGTCTTTCACAAGTTTACTTTCTACTGGAGCTTTTCTCAGTGCCAAGACTTGTTTCAGTGCCAGTGTTCCCTTTCCTTAGGTCGGGTTTTGTTTCCAATCTTAAATTATATTTTCAGTGCCAACAGATATTGGCTCCATACTTAACCCCAACACCTGTACGTTCTTTTACTTGCAAAAGAATAAAAACTCCTGCCTGAGAACTTGATGCTCAGAGTTCCCTTCGCTTATGTTGTGATTGTGTTGGCAGCAACAGTTTGAAACACAAACAGTCATTGCAGCTGTTGTGTTTTGACTGTCAGTCAAATAGTTTTGCTGGTAGCACCACATTATCTGTCTTCTTCGTCTGGTTTTGTTTAGCTGTGGCTGCTTTGAGACTTTACATCTCAACAACGCTGTGGTTAACTTGTGGTAAGGTTTGGGCACAAAGGCCACTTGGTTGTGGTACAAAAAGATCATGTTTTGGTGTAAAATGTTGGGGGCACAGTCCCTGCTGGAAATGTAGCAATGTATTAGTAAAAAACAACCACTTTTTGTGGAACTATCTGGTGGTAAAAGAGTAAAAAGTCACTAAAATCCACCCAAGTTTGGTGCCTACAGAGCAGCTGGAAACACAACGATGACTCACTAAAACACAACCAGGTTTGTTGTTGTTGGTCTTGATCATCTCGCCTCGGTGTCAGCAAAGACACAGGACAGTAAGAATGTATGAACTTTGTCAACAGACGTGAAATTTATTTAATAAGATAAGCAATCGCTTGTCTAGTGCAGTTTTAATTTTGTTTACAAAGACTGTGACGTTAACGATCTTTTTTTCCGTGGCAAAAACGAGACATTGATGAGCTAAAAAAAGATTTTGATATTGAAAACTAAGACTAAATGTTTCATTTACGTTGACAAGACGTGACAAGAATGCCAGTGGTGGACACTGAAAGCCAAGAACGGCTGCTTGCAGCTCTCCTCAAATGCAGCCTGAGCGACAGGCTGGTAAACTCCAGTAAATAGTCTGCACCAGGATGTTTGGGTTGGTGCGAGCTGTGAGCTGTAACTCAGCAGTAAATAATCAGCCGTGTGTGTGTGTGTGTGTGTGTGTGACTGTGGATGGTGGAGCTGCTGGATGGATCTGTGGAGTTTGTTAGTTGCAGCGGTGGCTGTTAGCAGCTAGCTCCGCTCGCAGGACTCCACTCAGTCCGGACTGGAGAAGGTTTGTGGGTTGATGGTGTTTGACAGGCAGGTAGGAGGCTCAGTTATCTGTGAGTGTAGCTGTGCTGTGGATTTGTTAAGTGTGTTAATGTGAGGAAGGTTCCAGTCTCCTCGTCGCTCCACACGTCTGACGTACTCCACTGATGGAGGAATCTGTTGCCATGCTCTGCAGCATCTCTAGACTCTTCACTTCTTTTGTCAGGCACAGATTAAATATCTGCATTAAAGCAGGTTAAATGGAGATTCACTTGCTGTTTGTCATTTTCACTGCCTGCTCTGTCTGGGTCATCCAGCTCAGAGGCAATTTATACTCTAACAAGCTCCACGCTGACTGTGGTGGTGCTGACTGCACTGGGACATTACGGGACAGCACATTAAAGCCAGACAGAGGATGTTTGGTCTGCTGGCAAGCGCCTGGGGCCTCTGGGAGGTTGTTTCGTGGATCTATCAGACTTTTACTTTTAAAAAGTCGATTAGATTTTCAGTAAGAGCATTTACAGCCTTCTTTTTCTTCTCTTTTTGTTTTGCTCTCTACATTTCGCAGTTTAACTTCCCAAATAGAAGGATGACAAACACAGAACAAAAGCTTTCGCAGGGTCACTGATGCTGGAGCTGTTTTTATCAGAACGCCATAGACGGGAAACCCAATGTCCAGTGTTTGATCAGTTCATCGTCACGCATGACTTTCACTTCAAGCTGGCTCAAAGCAGTTATTGACCACTGTAGGAAAGAAAAAGAAGGCGAGAGAGAGAGATACCACATAATAGACGACAGAATCAAAGGAAGACAAACGTGGCGGGGAGGAGGAAAATAAAGACAAGGAGCGAGCTATTGATTGAAAACCACGGGGAGTAACGTGTGAGAGGTGGAGAGCGACGACAGAGAAGGGCCAGAAGAGAGAGTAGATGGAGAGAGACAGGGGGGCCACACAAGGGAGACAGAGAGTAATAGCTTATTTCAGTCCATATATTCCCAGTTGTCTTGAGTTGATGGGATAATGGTTGGTATTAGAGGGAAGAGTCAATGGTTTTGACCCTTATAACCGAACACTGGATTCCAATTTCATTCTGAAATGTAATGACTCAGCCGGGCGGTTGGCAGGGAGAGAGTTATACGCTGCTGGGCTGGATTGGTTGGGCCTGGACGTGTTAAGGTGTGTATTATGATGCTGAATGATTTCCTATGAGCACGTCTTTAACCTAATGAGGGACAAAGTAGGTGAGTCATCGGATTGAGAGAAATGGTCATTACGCTGTAGCGAAGATTGCACATATTTTAAAAAAAATCTAATCAATTCCTTTATCTGTGCAAGAGCGAGCACGCCTGCTTCAACCTGGTTTATTGTCTGCAGACGAGCTGTGAACAAATACAGACAAGAGGTGATGATCCAGTCTCAAGATGCAGAGTCAATACTTTTATTTGCAAGTTGTTTTCAAGAGACGTTAACTGCTGAGGAACAAATGAAGAAAGACGCATCTCCTTACAGCAGCGTTTAAACTGTTTATGATCCGCAGAGGCTCAAATCTTTACTTAGAGAACTTTAATCCAAACTAAAAGTCCAAAACTCCCCAAACAGAGGAACCAGGCGTCGTCATCTGTCCTGCTGACTCCACTGAAACCACAAAAACACATCCAAACTTTATCATAAAAAAACCTAATGGTCAAAGGTCAAGGTCACTGTGACTTTGCATCCATCACATTCAGATGAACATAAAATAGCAAGAACACCTTGAGGAATTTCTTCAAATTTGGCACAAACATCCATTTTGAGTCAAGGATGAACTAAGCAGAATCTCTTGCATATTTGTGAATGTGGTATCTCAAGAGCACCTAAAGGGAATTTCCTCAGATCTGACACAGATGTCGACTGTGACTCAACAATGAACTGATTCAGAGTTAATGGTCAAAGGTCAAGATCAGTGTGACCTCACAGAACATGTTTGTGGTCATAATTCAGAAACCCATACAGTGATTATGACAAACTTTCACACAGATGTCTTCACCTTTAAGGAATCTCTTCAAATTTGGCACAAACATCCATTTTGAGTCGAGGATAAAGTAATTAGAATGTCGTGAAAGGTCAAAAGGTCAAGGTCACACAAACGTCCACCTGGACTGATGTAATCAAAGGTCGCTGTAACTCTGCATCAGTCTTATTCTTGTGAATGTGATATCTCACGATCGCCTTTAAGGAATGTCTTTGAATGTGGCACAAACGTCCACCAGGACTCACTGGTAAACGATTAACATTTATTGGTCGAGGTCAGTGTGACCTCGCAGAACATGTTGTTGGCCATAACCCAAGAATTCACGTGTTAATTATGACAACACTTCACAAAAATGTCGAACAGGATAAAAAAAAGAAGTGACAACATTTTATATCCAAAAGGTCAAAGTTCAGCTTCACTGTGACGTCATCATGTTCTGCAGAAACACTTTTCTGTCCATCACTCAGCGTCATATCTCAGGAACAGATGGGCGACGTTTGGTCGGGCACTGAATCGATGACTTTGATCTTGGGTGTCCAGCCTGAAACTAATAACTGAAAGAAAAAAGTCAACTTTACAGTTATTTATCTTACATTATTTAGCTGAAAGCAGCGTCTGTGTTCAAAAGCTTTTATTTTGCTCACAGACACAGAAGTTTGTTTTGCAAGTTCAAGCTAAAATCAGAATAAGCAGAATTTGTTGCAGTGCCGTGTGTAGAAATGAGAGGAAAGAGGAGACAAGGTCTCTCAGAGACACTCTGCTGTTTCCTTTAAAGTCAGCAGAAAAGTGAACTCCAACGTGAAAAATTATAGTTGCTTGAGTTTTCCCCACACAGTAATAGCGTAGCCTTCAAAGAGCAAAAAACCCATTTAGATTCCTGCCACCAGGACTCACTGCAGTCATCTCACAGCGCATTACTGTTCCCTGGCTGCACTTTAAGCTCTTAGTGAGAGCTCTGTGCTGCACTTGTATTCATGTCACATTTGATTACAAAGAAGAGAAACCTTGAGAAACATGAAGAAATGTAATGCTCTGTAAATTATCACACAGCAGAGAAAATGGATTTTGTTGTAGCACAGATTGTGATTCTGGAGACATCAGCACCAGAGATTACGACTGTATCGAAGACGTGGACGTCAGGATGTTCTCAAACTGTTTTTTATTTTTCTACTTTAAGTAATGCACCCAAATTTGTTCATATCCGACACATTTTAAAAACGCTGTGATCATGTGCCCAGTGCGCTGATGGAAGCAAACAAGGAAGCAGTCCCAAACAGTCTCGTACGGAGGAAAGTTGGGGTCACAAGAACTTTCTCCTGAGGTTGCGTGTTCAGAACCGTGTGAACTCTTTCTTTTCCTAAACTCCATAACTTTATATTCATTACGTAACTGCATGTTAAGGACGAAACGTCATTTGCGGGGCCCTAATTCGTAGGACATCATACGAACCGTTCTATGGAAATACGTTGGTGGACGTAGCCACAGTGATGCCACCCACTGGTTTGTTGGCTTCATTTTAAAGGACGTAAAATGGAGCCAACAAACATATATATTGACCCAGTGAATCACAATCAGTGATTGACACGTGACTGTCAGCGACATGTTTTCTGTGGAGAAGTTTGAACTGGAAACACTGGATCTAAATGTCCCACATTTTTCCCAACAAATGGCTGTTCCAGCACATCCTGCTGCTTTCTCTCTGCTGGCACTAATTTCTCCAGGTTTCCATCACTGCACGGACGCTTTAGTGTCGAGACAAAACACTCTGACAGGTCAAACTGTGACAGTCTGATGTCCCTGTGTGCAGCTGTCACTCATCAACACACGTCTGTCCTCCAGAGATGGCTGAACACAGAGGCTGTGCCAAGGAAGCAATGTGTGTGCTCATCTGCATTCATTCTGCAGCGATGTGAGGAGACGCCTGCTGGCATTCACTCACACTAACATACACACAGTGCTGCTTCATCTGTCTTCAACAAACATGTCCTTCAACTTGTCTGTCCCTGTAAAATTTGTGAAATGCCCAGTTGGATTCTTTCTCTTTCCCAAACACATTGCACACTGTGTATTGTTCCAGATCAGCAGGACTTTGTCCTCACTTCCCAAAGGTGTCCTCATTTCCAGAAATCTCCTCACTTTCAAAAAGTGTCCTTACTTTAATGAAATGTCCTCAGTTTCCAAAAAAGTCCTTATTTCCAAAATGTCCCCACTGTCCTCTTTCAAAAAATGTCTCCAGTTTCCAAATTTGTCTTCACTTTAAAAACTTTCCAAAGACACCTTTCCTTCCCAAAACAAGTCTTCACTCCTCCAGAAGTGCCCTCACTCTCCGCAAAGTCCTCACCTTCCAAAAACATGTTTTCACCTTCCCAAGAATGTCTTCATGTTTAAAAATGTCTTTCCTTTCCCAAAAATGTCTTTAGCTCTGCAAAAATGTTTTCATTTTCAAGAAATGTTGCTTTCAAAAGTATCATTATCATTGCTTTCAAAAAATGTCCTTGGTTTCCAAATAAGGATTTCACTTTGAAAAAAACCTTCAAAAACATTTCAAAGATGTCCTTTATTTTAAAAAAAAGTCCTCACTGTCTCAAACTGTCCTCATTTAAAAGTTTGCTCTTTCCAAAATGCTCCCACTGTCCACAGATGCCATCGCTGTCCAGCGTGTCTTCACTTCCAGAAAATACTGGAATTTCCCAAAATTGTCCTCACTTTTCTCACAAAAAGTCTTTACTTTTCAACAATCTGTTTGCTTCTGAAAACACGTCTTCATGTTCGTAAAAAAAAAAAGTCTAATTTTTCCCAAATTGTCCTCATTGTCCTCACAGAACATGTCTTTGCTTCACCAACTTGTCCTCGCTGTCACAAACTTGTTCTACCTCTCAGAAAAAATAACTGCTTTACAGAAGAGCCATAATTTTCTTAAATTGAACTTGCTCTCTGAATATTTTCCTCACTGTTCAAAACTATTCTGTCTCCAAACTGTCCTGACTCCTCAGGTCTGATTGGTCCTCACAAAGACAGAAGTACGGGAGAACACACAGACAAAAACAAAACCAAACATTTGCCAGTGTTTTGGCAGCAGATCAAAACAAATGTCTCTCATAATCATCGAACAGTGACAACACCGAGGCAACAACAACAATATGGGCTGACTGACTGACCCACAGCTGAGTCCAAATCCTGTCAGTCCCTGAAATAAATTGGACAAACAAAAAACTGGCAAATAAAAGAGTGGAGGGAACAAAAGAGGGAGATAAAAGAGCAGAAATAGAACAAGATGAAGTTCACTGTGTAATAAGCAGACAGCTGGTTATGATGCTCGGCGCAGTGCCACGGCAAACAGGAAACAAGTCGCTGCCGCTGTTTGTGTGTCTGCACCACAGTGTGAGGTCTTTATCTCACTGCTGTCTCTGGCAAACACGAGTTTCTCCAGTTTACTCATCCAGCCAAGAACCTGGTTCAGTTTTATTGGTCAAATCTGATCTGACATGGAGCTCGTCACGCCTTCACGGTGGGATTCTCATCATGGATCAACTGCGTGATGTCATCGTGTCATCTGAGGAATGTTGTGCTGTGGTCGCTCCTCTGCGCCGGTTTCTCTCAGTGGATCCCTGAATGGTCACTGCAGTGCTGCTGTCGCCGTCTGATGTCTGCAGTTCCACTTCCTCTCAAAGAAGCTGAAATGCATTAAAAGGCACATTATTTATATTGATGTAAACTTATACACGCCTGGTACTGCAGTGAAGTGTTGTGGGCCGGGCGGCGCTCACAGTCCAACACGCAGAGCTTGTGCGAAGTGTAACAGAGAAACTGACGCCATGTTTTGCAAAATGTGTATATTAAAATTAAGATATAAATGTTAAAAGGAATATAAAAACATAGACACATGTATAATTAAATATTTGAAATTAAACAGGACACAAATGTATAAATATTTATATTTGTACAGCTACATTTATTATTTCTGTATTTCTGTGTCTCTGTATGTTAATAATGTAGGAGCTCCCCCCGAACTTGTGGTTTTATTTTATTAATGCATATATTAATAAAATAATCTATCTTATTTATTTATTTATTTATTTACAGATTTATTTCAGAGGTGATTTATTATTATTTTTTTTTAATGTATTTCTGTATTTAAACATTTATTTATAGATTTATTCTTATATTTATTTCAATAGTTACATATTCTTTTATTTTCAAAATGTATTCCTGTATTTAAACATTTATAGATTTATTTTTCTGTTTATTTTAATAGAATTTTTTTATTTGTTTCTGTATTTATTTATAGATTTATTTCAATAGTTTAATATTTTTAAGCCTTTACATTTCTTTCTGTATTCATACATGTATTTATAAACTTATTTCCATATTTATTTCAATATGTATTTATTATTTCTTCACATACATATGCATTTATTCACGTATTAATTTATATATATTTATTTATTGATGCTTTTGTCATGTTCTGTCTCCACAGCTGTGTGTAATAAAATCCAAATGGATGGTTAGAATAAAGCGAGACAGAAGCAGGACAGGTGACTCCTGGTTCCTCTTCCATCTTTGCACTGACCCAGTATAAATCTACGTTTGGTGCATGATGGGAACCAAACCAAGCGCCGTCCCCTGCAGCCGAGGTCTCAATCCAGGACAGCATGCTGGTTTCCATGTTGCAGCCTTCAGCTGTCGTCCATCTGTTTCCTGCTATCCATCACGGCTCTGGAGCGCGTAACGCCTGCCACACACGGAGGCCACGTCTGTCAGACGCTGCTGTGATTGTTCTGCACGACCTTGACCTCCCTGCAGTCGGCTCCCGGTGCAGCCACGAAACAACTGTGCGGTGCCAATACACTGAAAATCATCTCCTGAAAATGGATTGAAGTGTTGATGCTGCAGCATGTGATGTCGTCATTGTGCCTCTGACTATCAACTCTTTCTTTGTCTAGAGCATCAAGCAGCATCAAGCTGAACGCAGGTGCAGGAGGAGAACTGGCCGCGATCTTTGAGGTACGTGCTGACAGCCTTAACGAGCAGGACGTAAATATGATCTACACGGTGCTGACAGTGTTCCAACATGAAGTCATCCTCAGAGAAAAGCGTTTGACCCTTTGAACTCTGCAACAGAAATGGTCCACGGCGGCCTACACTCGTCTTTTTCATTTTTGTCATGATAAGTTGACATTATATTTGTTTGGGATGTCCTCATAATGACAACTTGACATTTACCAGGACAACACTACTAGAGGATGAAACGAGATGAGCCAGGACGAGGTGAGACGAGACAAAACTTCAACACTGCCAAAGGACAGTCTTGTGCCAGAGATCACTCAAATATTACAAGCTGACAGAGTTACATTAAATCACATATGTGGGAATTTAACTGCAACACACTGGTCCTGGTACTATTCCTTCCCCATAACCCCCCCCCCCCCCCCCCCCCCCCCCCCCCCCCACACACACACACACACACACACACACACACACACCACAGTCCTGTGAGTTTGCCCCTCAGCTGAGTGTTTTTCTGCTGGTGTGAATCCGTCAGATTTGAGGCCTAACAACTGTCCCCTCAGGCTCAGCTCAGTGTGAGACTCGTCAGTCAGTCCTGCGCCGCGGCACTGAGAGAAAACATCAATAATTTGTCACGTTGGCACAGAAATGTGCAGAAACACACACAAACACACACTGTGACTCATTTCATACACACTTCATCTGCTCTCCACCAGGGTCGATCAATAAACACTGAACTGTGTCCTTGATCAGTTTAGCTCTCGACCCAACAGAGCTGTGTGTGTGTGTGTGTGTGTGCTGTAGTTGAAGTGGTTTTGAGTGTGTAGGAGGTGTAAGAATGTAATCACAGTGAGTGTGTGTGTCATGGGATGGTGTGTATAGAATGAGTCATGTGTTCATGGATAATGATTAAAGTAAAGACTTTTTGTTTTCAGCATAAACAAAATGACGTTTGTTTCGTTAAAGCATTTTAGTTTAGTTCCATGTTTTTCTCCTCACTGACTTGGTCAATCCATGTGAAATTTGTGCAACCCATTGAAATGTCAAACTTTGAATGGGCATATCTCATGCCCCGTATGTGGTAGAGACATGAAACTTTGCACAGAGATGTCTCTCCTCATGAGGAACACATTTGCCTCAAGAACCCATAACTTCCGCTTATATAGATTTTCCACCATTTTGAATGTTTTGAAAAACACTTCAAATGGATCTCTTCCTAGGAAGTTTGAGCGATCTGCATGAAACTGGGTGGGGTAACTTGTAGTTAGCTTGGTCAGAAAAAGATGATGTTTTGGCGTGAAACAGCTGATTTGTTGGTCCCACAGTCACAGATAGAAATGCCGCTGGCATCTCACTAAGGCCTCGTCCACACAGATGTGGCTCTTTTGCAAATGAAGCTTTTAAAATGCCTTTCATCCACATGACAACTGCGTTTTAGGTCACTAAAAACTAGCCTTTTGTAAATCTTTAATTTTCTGAAGCCCTCTTTACACAGAGATGGCGCCATAGAGCCACTACGAAGTCCCTTCTTGATGCCGCCTTTGCATTTTTACACAGAGCTAAATGAGGCATCATGTGGTAACAGTGTGTGCAAGACAGGACAAGACGGGACAAGACAGGACGGGACGGGACGAGATGAGACAGGACGAGACGGGACAGGACGAGACGAAATGAGATAAGACAAAACCTCAATAAACGCATCAGTGTCTGACACCAAAACAACTGACAAAGCAACGTTATTTGGTGACTTTGGAGCAGCTGTGTCACTAAAGTTAGTAGTTCCCAACTGATGGGTCATCGTCCAAAACTAGTTCATGGGTCCACTCTGAACGACCCGCAAGTGACTCACGAATGTGTCAAGTGTGTGAATAAAAAACATTTATTCAATAGTACAGTAAAATACCAGCTGAGCTTTTATTTTGAAGTGCTGCAGAGTGAGTGACTAATGGACAGATACTTAACAGAGAGAGCAAACTAGTTCAATGGCACGGCCAAGTGCATGTTTGACTTGTGCATGAATATATTAAACTGTGAGGACCTTGAACTGATGACTGAGGAGAACCGCTGTGCTGATTGACGCACCGTCCACCGCCAGGTCCACCTGCAGATGGCAAACTCAGCTCATACACATGTTATCAGAACTGCATACGTTAGAAATGTTAACAAGATACGTATGACATGTGCAAATGAATGTGTCCAGGGTTTGCAGAAATGTAAAATGCCAACGTGTCCTCTGGCGACTGGGCCGTGAGTTTTGCTTCTCGCTGCCCTGAGCGCTGTGTGTGATTTAATTTCAAGTTAAGACATCAGAATGCAGCTAAATCTTTCAACTCTCTTCTCTCTTCTTCCCATTGACAGATGGAGAAATGCAGAGACATTACCAGCTGTGTTCAACAAACACTTTAATAATAGAACTGATGTTTTTCCACAGTTAAAGCTGTATCATTTGTCTACGGAGGATAACACAGCAGTCACAAGAAATAAATCACGGTTTGATCCCCAGCTATTTGGATTACGCAGTTTTGGCCTGGAATTGAATTTAGTATGTGCAGAAAAACATGTGGGAGCACCTGGAGGAAACCCACGCTGACACAGGGAGAACATGTCGGAGCACCTGGAGGAAACCCACGCTGACACAGGGAGAACATGTCGGAGCACCTGGAGGAAACCCACGCTGACACAGGGAGAACATGTCAGAGCACCTGGAGGAAACCCACGCTGACACGGGGAGAACATATCGGAGCACCTGGAGGAAACCCACGCTGACACTGGGAGAACATGTCAGAGCACCTGGAGGAAACCCACGCTGACACAGGGAGAACATGTCAGAGCACCTGGAGGAAACCCACACTGACACGGGGAGAACATGTGGGAGCACCTGGAGGAAACCCACACTGACACAGGGAGAACATGTCGGAGCACCTGGAGGAAACCCACGCTGACACAGGGAGAACATGTCGGAGCACCTGGAGGAAACCCACGCTGACACAGGGAGAACATGTCAGAGCACCTGGAGGAAACCCACACTGACACGGGGAGAACATGTCAGAGCACCTGGAGGAAACCCACGCTGACACGGGGAGAACATGTCAGAGCACCTGGAGGAAACCCACGCTGACACGGGAGAACATGTCAGAGCACCTGGAGGAAACCCACGCTGACACGGGGAGAACATGTCAGAGCACCTGGAGGAAACCCACGCTGACACAGGGAGAACATGTCAGAGCACCTGGAGGAAACCCACGCTGACACAGGGAGAACATGTCAGAGCACCTGGAGGAAACCCACGCTGACACAGGGAGAACATGTCAAAGCACCTGGAGGAAACCCACGCTGACACAGGGAGAACATGTCAGAGCACCTGGAGGAAACCTACGCTGACACGGGGAGAACATGTCAGAGCACCTGGAGGAAACCCACGCTGACACAGGGAGAACATGTCGGAGCACCTGGAGAAACCTACGCTGACACGGGAGAACATGTCAGAGCACCTGGAGGAAACCCACGCTGACACAGGGAGAACATGTCGGAGCACCTGGAGGAAACCCACGCTGACACAGGGAGAACATGTCAGAGCACCTGGAGGAAACCCACGCTGACACAGAGAGAACATGTCGGAGCACCTGGAGGAAACCCACGCTGACACGGGGAGAACATGTCAGAGCACCTGGAGGAAACCCACGCTGACACAGAGAGAACATGTCAGAGCACCTGGAGGAAACCCACACTGACACAGAGAGAACATGTCGGAGCACCTGGAGGAAACCCACGCTGACACGGGGAGAACATGTCAGAGCACCTGGAGGAAACCCACGCTGACACAGGGAGAACATGTCGGAGCACCTGGAGGAAACCCACGCTGGCACGGGGAGAACATGTCAGAGCACCTGGAGGAAACGGGTTATGATTTTAAATCTAAACATAATCTAAATGAGAAGAAAAATAATTTGCTGGTTAGTTTCATCAGCACAGTGTAAACATGTTGGGGGACTCTGGGACCTCACAAGAACACGAGCTCAGTTCCTCACATGTTTTGACACGTTTTGCTGGTCAGAACAAATGTGACAATGCTGTAATTTGTAATTTGCATGTAATCAGTGCTCACAAATTACTTGTGTGCAAGGGACCCCGCAGCAACACTCGCTGCCCGCAGCAACACTCGCTGCCACCTCACCTGCTCATGTCTCCGAGGTTGACTCCATCTTTAATTGATCACCAGCAGGCAGTCTCAGCCTCTTTCAGTTGGTCAAGGACGCTCTCCAGCTCTGCCAATAATAGCCGTAACGCTCAGCCGCCAGCATTTCATTTGAAATATAATTGGTTGTTATGGGATAATATGCCATATTTCTTGTTTTCTCCTCTTTCATTTCCTGCGGGCGTCCCCAGGGTTGAAGAAATCCTACTTCCTGGACATTAAAGAGGCCTTTTTATCAGCATTGACTCGACGTTTACATTAATTCTTCATTCAAATGAAATGACTGCCTGTGAAATGTCCTCCAAGATGAACGCAGACGCTCCAAGCTGAATATCTTATCATGATTATTCAAGACGAGTTGTGTTGAGGGAGTGACGTCTCCCTGCTGAATTGTTTAGCTCATTTGCATCAAGACTTTTATTAGTACGCGCGGACTGCTCCTTTTCTTCGCTGATTGTTTTCCATCACTGTGGAGTCTCGACAGTAACAAAGGAGCTGATTGGCTGGAAATATATTTTCACCGTTCCCACAGATGACTGTGGTGATTCAGATAAACTGGAGGCATTAGAGACATTTGACCCGCCCGAGGCGCACTGACGCTCACAGGTACTTGACTTTCTTCACTGTCTCTTTACAGCCCTGCTCGGCTTTGTGAAGCCGGAGAGCCGACTTTTGAAATGCAAATAAATTCTATATGCATGAAATGTGTTTTACCAGCACAAAGGTGAAGGAGAGGCGCATGTAACAACACACAGAAAGGAGCGTGAGGGCTTGGAGGGTAGGAGAGAGAGGATGTGCATGGGGCAGTTTTCCACTGTGAGTTATTTTACACTGCTCAAAAACAAAATGGAGGGAACATTTAAATCTCAGGGAACCCAGGGCCCACTGCACCAGGAGGAACCAGGGCCCTGCACCGTGTGGTTGAAGGTAGTCTGCAGTTGTGGTTGGATGTACTGCCAAACTCACAGAAACGCCGTCAGACACAACTCATAATACTGCCAAATTAAGTGAAACGACACTGGACATGGCTCATAGTACTCAATGCTTATAGTGAAGAATCAGCACATCTCACAAGCTGGCCGTTTTCTATTTCTTTCATGTTCTCTAGACCGACACGGCGCCCACGAGTGTAGTAATGACACAGTTTAATCAGCCGTTTGACATTCCACACCTGTTTGATGGATGGGTCATCTTGGAAATGGAGAAGTGCTCACTAACATGAACTTTTTACCAAACGTTGACAGAAAAAAAAAAGTCGTAGATTTTGAATTTAAACTTGTGAAAAATGGCAGCAAAAAGAAAAGTGTTGCATTTCTATTTTCATTCAGTGTGTGTTCAGGGCACGTCTGTGATGCCACCATTTCTGTCCAAATTGAATAATTTTGCTGACAATGATGCAGGGAACTCGGATTTTCTGAATTTATTACGCTGCTCAAAGTTTAACTCTAAGAGAGACGATTTCTGTCCAAGTGTGTGTGTGTGTGTGTGTGTGTGTGTGTGTGTGAATGTGTGTGTGAGAATCTGTGTGAGAGGCAGTGGGAGATGAGACGGCTGATTGCAGCTGTCAACATTCTCAACCAATTTAGCAAAGTGCAGAAAATTATGGAAATTACACGGGCAATGATCACACTGATCGCTGAAATTACCGCTCACTGCCTGTAATTATGCTCAATCATTTCCCAAGAGGGAAACCAATCAAACTCAAATCTTCCTCCTTAAAACAGTCTTCACATCTCACACCCTTTGAGCTGCTGTTAGCTGCTGCGCCGAGCTCGACTTGTTGCTGGAAAGTTTGTCTGTTCCAAAGCTCAGACTGAAACAGGTGGTTTCACCAACACTGAGGTGACGTGTCAGGCTTGAATTTGTGGTTTTTGTTCATGAAACTACTTTCTTTGAAACAAGCTTATTTAAAGCACAGGTCTCAGAGTACACTGACTCTGACTCTTATTTATATGTACAGGATTTGTCTTAAAGACGTGTTCTTGCTCTATTCTTGCAAATGGTTTTCTGGTCACTACAAACTGCTTGTGCTGGCCGCCCAGAAATCTGCTCGACTAAAACAGCAAGTGATGAAGAGTAAGCTGGAGTCAGAGGGAGCGCAGAGATCTGGACGCAGTGTAGGGGTGGAGGAGGTCTGTTATGTCCTGTGGGGCGAGGGTGTGGAGGGACTTGTAGGTGAGGAGGAGGATTTTGTAGATTATGCGGGGACTTGACCAGGAGCCAGTGGAGATTGATGAGGGTGGCGGTGATGTGCTGCCAGGGCTTGGTGCAGGTGACGACCCTGGCAGCTGAGTTTTGTACATATTGGAGTCTGTCCAGGGTTTTGTTTGGAACCCCGATCAGGACACATCGCAGTAGTCCAGACGGGAAGTGATGAAGGAGTGTATGAGTGTTTCTGCAACAGAGTCGGTGAGTGATGGCCAGACTCTGGAGCTGTTTTTCAGGTGGTGTAAAGCAGGTTTGGTGACAGAGTTGATGTGGGTCTGAAATGAGAGGGTGGAGTCGAGGATCACTCCCAGGTTGCCGACCTCAGCAGATGGTGGCGCTGTCAATGGTTAGCATTACCTTCTCAAGCAGTGCCTCGGTTTCCACAACCATGAGCTCTGTCTTGTTGCGGTTGAGTTTGAGTAGATTAGATGTCAACCAGGATTTTATTTCGAGGAGGCAATTGATAAGCGACTGAGGGGGCAGACGGGCAGAGGGTTTTGTACTGATGTAGAGCTGGGTGTTGTCAGCATAAGAATGAAAGTTGAGACCATGATGGTGGATGATCATGTAAATGTTGAACAGAAGGGGCCAAGCACCGAGCCTTGGGGACACCGTGATTTTCGGATTTGGTCGTTTTCCTTGATATTCTCAACAGCGTGCACTGACCTTCCCTACATGCCCTTCTCTCAGTAAATTTCCACAGATCCCGCCTCTCCACCGCACCTACCTGCCAGCCTATCACCTGTCCACACATCTGCCGTTTAGCTGCGTAGAGAGACTGCCGGTCGGCTCTCCGTTGAGTTCACCTGTTCTGCTGCCTGTGACTTCCTGTGCTGTGGATACCTCACCACGTTCATCTTATTCTGCCTTCGTGTGCACACTGCAGAATCAACCCATCATCACTGCTGGTTCCTGAACTCCTCACTGGTTCTGTCACCCACAGCTGGCTCCACACAGGTGTGTCGGCTTCCCTTGTGTGTTCGCCTGGTATTGCTCATCTGACATCACCTCCCATCTGCTCCCTCACACACACACACACACACACACACACACACACACACACACACACACACACATATATATATATCTGTTTATAAACGTATATTTGAGTCAGGTCTTGAAATTGTCCAC
This sequence comes from Epinephelus cyanopodus, assembly GCA_026686955.1. Classification (NCBI taxonomy): domain Eukaryota; kingdom Metazoa; phylum Chordata; class Actinopteri; order Perciformes; family Serranidae; genus Epinephelus; species Epinephelus cyanopodus. Next base: position 1,143,511 of record CM048934.1, on the reverse strand, counting down.
TTAGTGAAAGCAGCAGTTCAAACCAAATTTACAAAACATAAAATGAGTTCAGTTTTGTTCCAATGACTCAAAGAGCTGAGCAGGTTTCATGTTTCTGCCTTTGACTGCTGAATGCAGAGTTTTATGTATCTGTCCTCAGCAGCTCCTCTCAGTTGGACAGTTGAACATGACACTTCTGAGTCAGAGTTGTATTCTGTTGTTGTGTGTGTTTGAAGCGCGGGGAAGGAACACTCGACAAAGCAGAAAAGTCCGTCATCCTACATTTAAAGTGACTGGAACTGGAGGTGTTTTGTCCTTCGCTCTAACAAAAGGGGACAGCGTCCCACTGTTGTCTCTGCTCTCTGCCAAGTCCCGCTCTATCCCGAGCTTCAGTCCCCTGCTGTTCAGCCGATTGCTTAATGAGAGGATTTTGTTGGCGCCGCTTCGTTTGGGACGTTCACTCCCATACGACGTTTGGCACCACTGTCGCTTTTGAACTCCCTTCTGTGAGTGCCGTCAGTGTGATGACACACACTCCTCCCTGCTGCTGTCAGAGGCACATTCAGGCCTCAGTCTGCTAACTCTGGCCTTTTCATTACTCTTTAGAGATGACTGTCCTTGAAGAAATAATTTTCTGTGCATCTGACTTTAAGAACATGCTGCTGGCTTTGGCTCATTAACTTCAAATTTCATTTTTTTGCTGACCATTTCCCAGAAGCAGCGCTAAAGTTTTTAGATTCAGCAAAATAAACCTCAAGGTTCATTCCAAGACAGAAAATTGTGTTTGTTCAGGTTAAGTGGGTGAAAACATGCAGATGGACCAGAGAGCGGGCATGTCGATGGTGCCGGGGTCTGATTTGACAGAGCTCCAGGTAAAACAGGATGTTGGCGCAGGACACGGAGCTACAGTCCAGGAGTGGGTGTTTTGGATTAGAGGGAGACATAAAATGCTCAGTGTTCATTGTGTAGCAACCCACTGTGAGGGCTTTGTTCATCAGCTCGAGCTGCCAGAATCTGGGGTTTGAAAATAGACTGCAGACAGAAACTCACCAAAATGTTCTGCCGGTGTCGTTCGGACACTGGTGAAATTCCATGTTTTATGTGGTGGTGTGTGTGAGTGTGTCCATGCAGGAGGGACGGGGGGGTAGTTAAAAGTCTGTGGTGGTTTTCTCTGTTTGAATTCAGTGCACAGTATAAAACCAACCTGAGCTGCAGCAGCGGGTGTCTCAACTATTGCACCTGTTCCCCTCACAGCAAGCTAATTGCTCTCTGTTAAGGGGAAACGTTTTCAACCAGGACTCTGTTTTCACGTTTTTGTGCCAAAGTGACTAATGAGAAACACAATACATATAGTCTCTTTCAAAAATAAAAGCCCTACATCGGTGCACTACACTGAATTGTAGCTGGTTTGGCTTTAGAATCTAAAGGCCCGGACACACCAAGCCGACGGTCGGCCGTCGACCAAAGTCGATGTCGGTTTGGTGTGTCCGCATCTTTAGAGACTTTTTATTTAACCAGAAACATCCTGAAATCACCAGCAACCCACCAGACTCATCCCAGTGTGTATAGAGGCAGCATGTTGTCACATCCAGCTGGTGAATTAAGGGTTAATTTCAACCAAACAGGAGCTGGTGATTGTCGGAAAAGTGGAAAGACAAAGCAGGATGACTTTTGTGAGTTTAATTTTACTTTTGTCAACTTTGAGTGAAGTTTGTTTGGCCATGATAAAATGACTGTTTCCGTTTAAACAAAAAGGATTTTATTATTTAACGAAGAGGTCTGTCTCTGTAGGGATCCTTTCAGAATGTTCTCAGACACTGAGTCTTTTAGTGGACGTACATTGACAGTGCACAGTTGCCTGTCGGGATGTGTGGTGATGTTGAACGATGATGATGATTACCTGCCCACAGGTTTGGCATATCTGAAACAAACTGCTTCGTACGAAGTGTCCTCCGACTGCATTCAGAGGAAAAGGTTCTAACTGTCCTGGATTCAAAGAGGCAGAAGTCCTGCAGTCGTCGCCTCCTCCTGGCTGCATCCCACTGCCTCTGCAAAAATGTCCTTGTAGTCGAGGGCGAAATGACTTGCACAAACGAAGATGACGGCACACAGTTTTAGACAGTTTCCTCTTGAAGGCGTTGATGGTGTTGCATTTGGTTGTTCACATAAAAAGTGATAGAAGTGTGAAGAATGAAAAACAGCTTGAGAGAAGTTCAAACACGTCTTTGACTGAGTTTTTCCCCTCTTGTCTTTGCACTGACGTAATGTCTAATTATACTCTGTCTTTACTCTGAACACCTTTAGTTGTCTGTGTTCGGGGGTATGTCATGAGGTTGCAGCACATCTGTTTTACAAACCTGATTTTTAATCATTTCAAATGTTTTCTAATATGAAATAGATTATAAATATATATGTACATGTGTATATATCTATACACATGCATGTTGTTTTTTGTTGCAGAGAATTACCATCTCTGATCGGCTGGCGAGTGTCATACCATATTCTTACCAGGACATTTCGTCGTACATTTCTTCACTGCCACCAAAGTGGTTTTCATTGTTCCTTTCAGTGACTTTAACAAAAGAAACTCTTCCATGTAAATGGACTCCTGAACTGCGCTCTGTGAATCTTCACACATCAGCGAGACATTCTCACACAGCTCCCACAATCTTTTCCTGCCGTTCAGATTGAGCCTCCGTGTGTTGCATACCCTCCATTTTATCTGCTCATTACTTGTATCCACACGTTCTAATCAGACAGAAAAGTTGTTGGAGCAGAACGCTATTCTCTCTGTTTGGCATGTCAAGTGAAGACAGAATTATCCCTGAGTGTTTGTGTCTCCTGCTGGCTCCGAGGTAAAGATGAATCATTCCTCAGACTGAATGCTGCCACTTTTGTTAAATTACTTTCCACATGCACACACGAGAAACATAATTCTTCAGCAACTTTCTGCTGAATGTTCTACGTAAACTTTCCCCAAGTGCTCTGATTTGATCCTCTATTTAAAGTGGAAATAGACACATTTTTGCTTGAAGTTATCGCTATGAATAAAATGTTGACTGCAGAACGTAATGGTTATAGAGTAATGACACCATCTGCATTTAGATTGGGTCCCTACAAGCCTCACTTTCACTGTGCAATTCTTTCTGCCACAGGTACGACCTCTCAGGAAAATGAAGGCTCCAGGCACAAAGGAGGTGCATCAGCCATCGTGCAGCCAAAACAAGACGAGGAAAGGACTTCAGGTAGCTATTGATAGCTACCAAAGGGAATCGATGTAAGTTCTTTTAAGTTACTATCCGTAGCAGCAGTAATGGAGGACAGTTGAACAACAAACGTTTCTGTGGAAACTGAGGTAGCTCAGCGAGTTTCAGCTGTTATCAGGACATTATCAGGCTGTTAAATGAGACGTGTAAAGCTGAAGACACAATCCATTTGTAGCGTAACCAGTGTCCAAACTTAACTCAGATTAAGGGGGCTGATGGATGAAAAAAATCCACCAGCCAAAATAACAAATTGTAGTAGTAATAGTTTATTCGATCGTATATGCGCATGTACAATCAGACACCCAAAGAACCACACACGAATAGATCGATGAAGAGTAGGCTGAAGCTATCAAGCTTACCCTTCAAAGCTACTGAGCATTATCACCCCCAAAAAAGTATTTTCATAGACCCTTTAAACCTTGATGTTATCAATAATTACTTCAACCAGTGTATTTGGTTTAATCGATCTTTTTCCAAACACTATAAAGTTGGTCTTACTAATGTTTACAGAGAGTTTGTTACAGTCAAACCATAATTTCAGTTTACCCAACTCAACCGAGACATCGTGCAACAACTGGTTTAGATTCTCCCCAGAACAAAATATGTCAGTGTTGTCAGCAAAATTAACAAAACTTAATATACTAGAAACTTTACACATCATTAGATTAATATGTAACATGAATAATTTTGGTCCCAATATTGATCCCTGTGGCACTCCACAGATTATATCTAGACATGTTGACCTGTGCTCACTTATTTGTACAAACTGTTGTCTGTTTTCAGTGTAGCTTTTGACCCAGCTAAGCCCCGCCCCCCTGACGCCATACCGTTCCATATCGCATATTATTTTCTGTTGAATTACTTAGTTCCTCCAATACTTCCATCAGTGCCATTGAAGCAGATCTGTTGGTCTATAAGTAACTGATGCTTTCATTAAAACTATCCAGCTGCTCCACAAAGAGTTTCTCCATGATTTTGCCATAAACATTTGTTTCGGTAAATTTCACTAAGATGATGCGTTTTTGTGTTGAATACAAACTTAAAGAAGACGCAGAGAGAATAACTAAACTAATGAACAGGAAGGAGGGAAGAGGTCGTGCACTGCTGCTGTCAGTGTGGGAGGCAAGAAACACTTTTCTGTCTTGTTTTAGATCGCAGGGCCTCTGTGTTATTATTTTTTAACCGGAAACAAGCAATGGACTAACCTAACCTTGACCCTCTCTCTTTTAACGTAATATTTCGTAGCTAGCGAGTTACTAAGTTAGCGTTTTCGTCAAGGCTTCTGTGCTTAGGCCAAGAGTGAAGGCGGTGAGTCATGTGGCTGCTTCCAGTTTTTGTTCAGCGTCGACGTCCCGTGGCCATAATGATTATGACGAGCAAAGGAGGAAGTCAGGTGACGTAGTACATAGTGTCTACGTCGGTTGATGGATGGGTCAAACACATACAGGACTTTCACCCTGGGAATCAGTGTTTGAAACAGAAAGTCAACCTTGACTTATTTTACCCAGAGACAGTTGTTTTAACTGACGTACCATGATATGTTTTCCTGGTGGCTTTTGGTGTCGGGTGTCTGACAGTGAAACCAAAGTGGGTATTCAAGGACTCTGGAATGTGAAAAGGTCACTACATGTGGCGCCTGCTGAGACCAGCAAGGTCATGTCTATTTTTTTTTTTTATTAATCTAACAGTTCTGTTTTCTGGTGTCTAACAAGCACCACAGTGGGAGCGACTGACGGTGTGATCGCAGACACTTATTCAAAGAAAATTTAACAAGACAGAAATCAAAGACTTTGTAGTCGATCTGTGCAACAAACCTCTCTGTGGTTTATTTTGCAGCAAAGTTTCATTTTTAATGTCACGTGTCAACACGTCTCGTGACATGTTTCCAAAATTTCTAGAAGACATTTAAGTTTACGAGAAACATTTCATAAACAAGCGATTCATGACTGGAGCTACAGATAGATGTGTGAGTGTGAGCGAATGCTTTCCCCAGCAGTTTGTTTATATGAAGATGTTAACAGTAACAAGGAAAATGTGATTGTTTTCCTCTCATTTTAAAATCAAATTGGGCTGTTTTACAAAATGAGAGTCTGTGTTTCGATGGCCGTGTTGACTGTCTGAACGGCAGAAACATTAGTGTGAAGAAATGTGTCATAGCAGTTGAGAAAATCCATATTATTCAACAGCGCGCATTCATCAAACTGAATATGAAGCACTACAGAGAGCAGACAGAAGAAAGGGAAAATGGAAAACAGTTTCTGTTTACCATTTCAAGCTCCAGTAAAATGATCCTGAAGACAAACTCCTCCGCTGTTTTTATCATTTGTTTCATTCTGTTAAATCAGGCTCTGTTTCCCCCGTTAAAAGCTGAAATAAAGTTCAAGCTGAGAGCTGCCTCCACAAGTTTTGACATGTTGCTTGACACCATGAATTAGCCTGCAGCCACTGAACAGTGAGGAAACACTGGGGCTGCATTCACACATGGAAGTAAAAGTGGGGAAATTAAAGTCTTGTTGTGTGTTTTACAACCAAAATCCACTGCAAGATGATGCTGACATGATAAACTGGTTTAGATAAACTGGTTTGTAGAGCCGAGCTGTCTTTCCAACGGCACAAAAAAACAATCAACACCTGTGAACATCTGGCTTTTTCCATGTAGTGGGAAAGATTACAATCAATATTCACACCAGTCAACATTTTTCTCCACTCTGCTCCCCTGGCCTCTGGGCAAACAACTCTTACCCTCTCCCCTGAGCTGGACCGGGCCCCCACGTCGCTGACGGCAAAACTGAAGCAAGGCCTGTCATTACCCGGTTCTGCAACCTCCAAACTAAGGAAAGAAGTATCCACCATAAAGTTTTCACAGGCCTCCATGTTTCCCGGCCTGTCTGTGACACTGAACGTGACACACCAGAGAACTACTACTGGTATTAGAGACGGAGTCCATCCCCTATTTTAGCAGGTTTTCCAGCGTTGAAAAAACCTGTGTACATGTGCTAATTTTGTTTGAAGAGTGGTACAGGAGATGGGATACAACCTGCAGCCTCTTTATCCTTAGACCCTTTGTTTGGATCAAGAAAAACTGCCCCAACAAAACACTGTCAACATCCAAACGGCCTCCTAAAGGCCTGATCAAACTAACGTGATCAGAGACACTAATTCAAGTACTGGTTAGAAAACAACTCAAAGCTGCAATGGTACCACAGACCTGACCAAATCTTGTTCCACTTGACAAATATTAGTAAACTGGAAATGATTCTGCCTGCGTTGATCTCATCTCTCACTGTCGACTGACTGTATGCACTGTTCTCCTCACCGCTCGACTGCAAGCGATCCAGACTGCTTCTGCCAGAACACTAACTACATCAACAGACGATCGCACGTTGCCCCAACACTAAAATCCCTTCACTGGCTCCCCGTTGAGTTCAGGATCCAGTTCAAAATTCTCATTCTTACTTACAGAGCATTTCACGGTCAGGCTCCCTCTTATGTGGCTCATGAACTCACTTTGTCTCTGTGATTCCTTTCTTGTTGTGTAATGCCTTTGTGCGGCACTGTGTGACCTTTGTCTGCGAAAAGCGCTGTATAAGTAAAATGTACTTACTTATTAATTAGTTTCATTTGACATCTTGCAGTTTGTCATTTTCTCATGTCCGCACTGTTTCTCACATTCACATGAGGTTACACCCATTAAATATTGCAAACAAATTAAATGAAACAAACCAAAGCGTAAGTTGACACACCGACCCAGAACATCCAAAACAGACGCAGGAGGGTACCTACTGCATGATTTTTAGACGTGTAGGTCCACTGACAAAGCGGACGTATTTTACGAGTGTTGGATCAGCCTCAACATAAAACCACTGACGGGTGAGGTGAATAACATTCATCATCTTGTCGGGAAACGTCCTAACATCACTTGGATTTCACTTGACACGCACCCACCCAAACAGAACCTCACCTGGCAGCCCACAGAAACCCCCAAAGGTCCTGTGTCTGTGCCTCGCTGGGTCAGAGCTAAGGACTTGGCTCTGGGTCTACAGTCGCATTGTGAATGTGGAGGCCAAGGTGATACCTTTACTTCTTTGACACGGGCACTTGGCATTTTGTGGTAACTTCTGAGCAAGATGTGGCGACACATTCCTGGTGTGAAGACACTGCCAGAAAAGAGGAAAAACAAAGGTGAACGTGTTGGACTTGTAGAAGAAGAACAGGCAGTTAAACGGAGCACAAATGTCACACAGTGTTTTATTGAAAAACGGAAACTAGACGAGGCTGTCCAGCCGCAGTCATGGCTGACCTACGACCCCCACACCAACACGACGAGGTGCAGCCTTTGCCACAAGCACGCCAAGGAAACACAGAGGACACGGTTGGATTCTCCTAAAGTTGGATTTTCATACTAAAAACGTAGTTTTTAGTCAAACAAGGCAAGATTTTTTTGTTTGGCAGTTATGGCCAATGGCAGTTAATTTTCCGTCCTGCGTTCGTCAGACCGTTACTGAGCAGTGTTGTGTCGTGGCTTGGTGCGTTGCTTGTTCGGAGGTGGCACTGCCATCTTGGAGAGCTGTTCCATGACTTACCCGTGTGCTTGGACACAGTTTGGGTGGGTGGTGCATGCCAGGACACAAGGTTTCCCAGCAACAGCAAGATGATTAAAGTTATTCACCTCCCCTGTAAGTGGTTTTTAATGTTTTGGCTGATTTTCTTGAACAAGTCTGAGTCAAGTAAACAAAGTTGAACTTGGGGCAAGTGAAACGACATCACCTTCTGGGGAGAAATCACACTCCAAACATAAAACGTACCGCTCGCTCTTGGCCAGGTTGAATTGGTTATTTTTGTTCAGACTAAAGATCCTTTCAAACTAAACAGATCTTTTTTCAACCATCTTGTCAAACAATATCAGCAGTGATTTGTTTTGGAGTCACAGTTCAGAAAATCGTTGCTTCTCCTTGACTTGAAAGCATCTCTTTTGTTAGTCTTCCCCACATGAATAGTTTCTGTAGCTGCTTGAAGTCAGTCACTCGGGGCGGCTCTGGCTCCTTTTCTATTCAAACTAAAAACCAGCAGAGTGAAAACAGAACTTACACCAATCAATTAGAGTTTAATGTTTGCTGACGCGGTTTAAAACAATGCTCGGAGCAGCAGATGAAACACCGGAGGATTCCTTGGCATGTATGAATGACCGAGAACATATGTGTTGAGGTGAGGCTGCTCGGCCCTGGTCGGCTGTCAGGACGTGTCAAACACACACCACCAGCCATCATCGATCTTGCGCTAGAGAAAAAAAAAAAAAAAACTTGCTCTCTGAACTTTGAAAGATTGTTTCAGCCGACTGGGAGCTTTTCAAAACCTAAATGGCTTTTCAATCTACAAATCAATTTCCTGAACTTAATGGCTTGTCACCATCAGAGATGTTTGCTGTTTTATGCCTGCGTTCTCATCCAGCTGCTTCACATAGTTATTGAGCTCATGTTGAGTGAGAGCAGAGGAGCTGCAGAGCGAGTGAGTTTTGATGTCAAAACAAATGAGATCCGAGTTATTGACTTTCAGTCAAATGGAAAACAGCCTCTGCGCTTCCAGGGGAGACGTGAGGATGGTTTACTGAGAGACGTTTTGGCATTTCAAATGTTTTATCGGCCAGCAGATTTAACACTCTGATAATCAAACTAATGGGTGTCGAAGGTGATGGACTGTACCTTCCTGAAGTGTGATGACTGCCTGTTGTGTTGTGCATCCCGGATTCATGGTGCGTTACAAAGACAGTCAAATAACAAAACCTGAACTAGCGTCACTCAGTTCATTTCAAACAGCCAAGGCTGCGAGGAAATGTCAGATCGCATGAGTCAAACCGCAACAGCAGAAACTGTCAGATAACAACAGATGAAAAGTTTAGTTTACCTTTCCTTGAAAAACAGAGAAATGGCAGAAGAGATATGGATGAAAAAATAAAGGTGGTCTGGTCACATCAGCATTTATGACGGCAAAACTTTAAACCCACATCATCATCATCATCATCCTCACTGTGACCTCGTCACATGTCCACGTTTGGTCATGGACTGTCCACGTCCACATATGGCGTCCAAGGTACCCTGGGTGTGTTGGTTGTTGACCTTCTGGGATGCCGTGTCACAGCAACTAACTGCGAGAGCGGGTTGCCCAAATTCATTATTGCAATCAATGGATTCATCCACGGAGGTGCAGTTAATCCATGCAGAGCTTTGGCCTAAGTTCAACTTCATAATGCTGACCTTTGAGGAAACAGAAAGAATAGAGGAAACTGTCACAAAATCCTGTCCTATGGAAATCTTTGTCTTCTTTGGGGGGTATATTTGTGTGATCGACTGTGGTGGGTCGATCTGGGCTAAAATGCCAAGACCAACTTTTTCCCCCAGTCCACCCCTGTCTGGAGATTATCTGAAGCTGCTCTTCAGTAAACAGTTAGGCTTATCGGCCAGTTAGTGAAACAATTCGTGAAGGTAGACAAAAGCTGCTTCTCACTTTATGATGGCAACTGTTGATTTTGTCGACTAGCAGATTGTATCCATGCCGACTTATATGCAGGGGAGGGGTTTTTCTAAAAGGAGGACTTAAGATCAGGTAGAGACTGACAGTGAGTAATCACAGAGTGATGACTTCAAATCAAGTTGGAAATGGCAGTAATTTATTAATACATAAACACAATAACAACAAGTTTAAACTTCAGAAAAATCTAAATGTTCTAAGACGAGGAAGGTTTAAACAACATTTTAAAACAGTCTAAAAAAGGACAAAACACATGAAAATCGTGGTTTGTGAGGTCACACTAACCTTGACCTTTGACCTTTGACCACCAAAATTGAATCATTACATGGATGGATGGATGGATGGATGGATGGATGGTCAACAAATTGACAGAGGCAGAAATGGTTGGACAGATATTTGGATAGAAGGATAAATGGATGGACAAATGGGCGGGTGGATGGAATGATGATTGGATGCGTTAACCTGTGTTTGGATGAATATTATAATGATAATGAATCAACGGATTGGTGGATGGACAGAGGGACAGTTGAATGACGAAAAGGATGGAACATAGATAGATGTACAGATGCATTTTGGAAAGATTGACTGACTGACAGATGAAGGGATGATGGGATAAATGTATTAAAAGAGGGTTTTGGATACATTTGTGACTGATGGAGGGATGAATGATTAAGCTGATAGATGGATTGATAGGGAGCCAAGAAAGGTGCAAAGTTGGGTTGATAAAGGGATTAATGGAATGAATGAATGGATGAAAGAGGAAAACGATCAAATGATGGGTTAGTGCAAAACAGATGAGTAGAAAAATGAACAGATAGATTGATAGATAAAATAAAGGATGGATGGCAGTCAGAAGAATAGTCGTCATAGACACAGCTCAGACAGAATGTTTGGATGGATGGACTAAAGGACATCAAACTGACTTACATCACTCTCTCTCTCTCTCCTCATTTTCTCTCAGTTCCCCCAAACAACCCCAAAGTCACTCATCTTCCATTATTTCCTTTTTTCGTCCTCCTCCCTCCTAAATCTTCCTTTTCTTAATTCATTCCCATCTTTCTCCCCCTACGCTGTCTCCTCGTCTCTGCTGTCTCTTGCAGATTTCTCCTCCCCCAGCGTTGGAGTTGAAAAGTTCAGACATATTTCTTTCACATGGAGCAATCTGGCGTTCCAAGTTAAAACAAACCCAGAGACCCGCGGAGACGATGCCGGCAGCACTTTATGATAATCAGTGTTAGCAAAGGGATTAATCTTCATTTCGCTTTCTAATTAATTGTGTGGCTGCTTTGTTGGGCATGACTGAGTGTGGCTGTTCACATATGTAGTTTTTATTAAAGATTATTGTATTGCTTGTTTGCTGAAGTTATTATCTCCCACTGTTAAGTATTGATACGACTCTCTGTTAACTCTGTCTTCTATAGCATAACCTGAACGTTGCAACAGCAGGGCGCTAAACAGACGTCTTATACAAGCAGCTGTCAGATCGATGCCTTTTTAACCTATTGTGTGTATCATGGATTTCTGACTTTGAATGCATCTCTGCTTATTATTACATCCGGGAGATGAGAGTTTTACCTCAGTTGATGCGAGCACCCACAGTCACACTCATCTGGTGTAACGTGGTTATAAAACTCCGTCCGAACTGTCTTAAGTCTTTTTCTCGCCTTGACATTTGGATAAAATCAAACATGTTTAATATTATCAGAACTTTTTTGTCTTGGTTTAAGCAAATGCTGAAGTTCAGTGACGTGAACATTGTCAGCAACCATAGCTCCACTCTCTCCTTTTCCACTCCTGCATCTGTCTGTGGCAACCAGCCACGACAACATCAGCCACTATGTGTTGATTTTTCATCTTTCGAGCAAGACTGTTGATAACGAGTAGCCTGGAAATCCAGATGCCCCGCCCCCAGGAAATTTGAATCTGCTCTGCACGGGGATCTGGCCCTGATAAGCAGAGCCCGTTGAATCGCCATCGGACCAATGAGATCAGTCTATCTGACAGAGGCGGGTTCTGGGCGGGCGTAACATGATGAAGACAGCGCTGCACTGTAGGAGTCTAAAAGTAAACAGCCAAGATGGCGGCTGCCAACAGACGGCGTCCATTAAATTTATCTTTGGAAGAAACACTAAGCCAACTACACTAACAGGCTAGATAAACAGTTTGCATTCACTCACCTCGCCTCACATAGTTTGAACTGATCTGGTCAGCTCAGTTCGGATCGACTGCTCAATTAACCATCTGAGGAAAGAAAGAGCTTGTAAACACTTCCAAACAGACACCCCAGAATTCACCTGAGGGTTGGTCTTTATTTAGCTTTTTAATCATCAGAAAGCAAAAGCAGAGTGTGTGTACATTCAGCAGGCCGTACCTTCAGCTCCTAGCCAGCTCACTAACCCTACACTTCTCAGGGTTTGATTTTGGTTTTGGACTGAGGACGAAATATATCTCCCCCCAACTACACATGGTGTGTATGTCTGTCTCAAACATATATACTTGTAAATATATCACCAAATATACTTATATGATCATCACACTGCAGCCAAACGATGTTAAAACTTGCTTTAACAAATTCTTAAAAACACTCAAAAATAAATTCTTATTTTGATAAAAATCCTGTTTTAATTTCACCTGAAGTGTTGCACCATTTATTGAGAACAACATGAAGGCTTTCAGGAATGGATTCACCCAGTCGAGTGAAATCAAAATTGCCTTATCAACTAATGGCCTTGATGCCCTGGCATGTGGCCTTCATGCTGTCAAATTATCGCTGCATTGTAGACCAAGTGTCCTTGCCCCGAGAATAACGGAAATTCAAAGCCTGATTAGAGCAGATTTTTCTGTCTTTAATGTTTTCTCGGACCCTGCTTCAAAAGATGTTACTGCACTGATGTAAGTTATTGTAGAGAAGAATTATAGAGCTTCAGTGTACACGAGGTGCACACGTACAGTGAAAGGATAGGTCATTAGTTTAGTTCGGTCATTATGATGTTTGGTTGATTTACATTTCAAACACACACAAGGAGAGCGCTCAGTGTATCTGTGCATCTATCTTGATGGGAACTAAGTTCAGTTTTAGAATTGACTGTCTGGACATTTTGGAAAATTAGGACATTCTTGAAAAGTGTGGACACAGTTTTTGTTAAAAAAAAATGAGCCCGTTTGTGGAATTAAACACATTTCGAGAGAGAGAACACGTTTTGGAAACAATATTTTGGGGAAAATCACAAAATTTTGGGCAAAATGAAAAGAACTGATTTGTAAATGAAAATAAGGAAATGTGTGGGTGAAAATATGCAACATTTAGAAAAACATAATATGGAAAGAGACGATGTTTGGAACATTTTGTTCAAGTGAAGACATTCGTGTAAAGTGGTGGCATTTTTGTGAAGTGAATAAATTTAAGGAACATGAGAACATTTAAGACAAAGTGAGGACACTGTTGGAAAATGAAGACATTTGTGGAAAGTACAGATGTTTGTGGAAGGTGAGAACATTTTAAGAAAATTTGTGCAGAATAAGGACATTTGTGTAAATGAAGGACTTTTTCGACAATGAGGACAAAAAAATATTGAAACTGAAGATGAAGATATTTGGAAAATGTGCACATTTTATAAACGTGAAGCGGAGACATTTTTGTAAAGTGAAGAAATTTGTGGGATATGGACATTTGGACAAAGTGAGGACACTTGTTAGACGTGTTTCAGGGGTTACAGTTGGTTTTAGGGTGAAAGTTAGAGGAAGGTAAGGTTAACACTTCAGAATATCTCTTTGATCAATTGCACATAAGAACATATCTATATGTAAAGTTACTGACAGACTGTACGGGTCATTCCCTCAGTGTTTCTTTATATTTCGGTTCGGCTGTTTCCCGTCACTGACCTGCACCTCCGTGTTTTATTCTCAGTGCTGCTATGACACCTGAATATCCTGGTCACACCTGACCTTATCTTCCTTACCTTATCACAGCCCTGCCTGCTCTCATTCTTAAGTCATCTAATACCACTGCTTTGTCAGTGATTTTGGTGTCAGACACCTGACGCCAAAAGCCGCCTTTTGCAGCAGTATGATATGCACACTTGTAACATGGCCAGATGGAACCTGTCGCGACACTATGATACACTACTAGATGGCGTCAGGTTGAAACGCTGCAGGTAACAACATAATATAAGGAGCTAGAAAGTCCCTACAGGGCAGGTGGAAGCTGGTGTTTGCTTCCTGTATGAATGTAGAGCCAAGCCATTATGTTTTATTCTAAACCTAACCACATGCTTTTGTTGATGTGTCAGCGTTGGTTGCAGCATCCTGGAGCATCAACAGCAGACGCAAAAAGATACCTAGTGCATATGTAGACGTGAGAGGCCGCTTGCAAAGCAGCGATACGTGACGACGTGCGATGAGAATGTGTTGCACAGCTACTGAGTGTCCTCTAAGCAATGGCCAGAACAAATGTTGGCATCGTCTGTCAAACCACAGATACATTATATCAGCACATTATTATGTTACAACATGTGGTTAACTTTCTGGCTATAGTTAGGAAAAGACCATGTTTGAGTTAACCCTTTAAAAACAGACCTCCTGCAGGAGGCTGCAGGAAATCATTGTTTGCATGATTCTGTTTAAATAGATCTAAAATAAAAACCATAATAGCTAAAACATTCATTCTTTTTGCAGCAGAGAGCTGAGGCGTCTGCCCTGCTCTCATCTCACTCTCGGCGTTTCACCGAGGTGACACAGCATCCACCATCTCCTCCACCTCCTGATGACAAAGTCAACTCTTGTACTGCGTCATTTTATAAACATGTCTGAAACGTGCAAAGTAGGTGTAACATATTTGTGTTTTGCAGATACTTACAGTGCCAACACTTTGCTCTGGTGACTGGATGGTATCTTTCTCTGAGAGACTTGATATCAGCAGCTATCACAGAAGCACATGATGAAACAGTCAAATCTTCCACCAGCATTCAAAGGCAACAACACACACACACACACACACACGCACACACGCACACACACACACAGATTACAGAAAGACGGAGACAGTACAGTCTAAAATAGACACACTTGAGTCACTCTGTGTCTCTTTTCATCCTCATCTCTCACTCTTGTTCTCCTCCTCCACACCTTTCCCTCTGCTTTCCCATTTTTCTATTGGATTTCTCTCTATCGCCCATCTGTAAACACAAATCATCTTCCCTTCTCCCTGTCAGCGTTTCTATATTTCTTCCATCTGACATTTATCTCTGTCAGAGTCTCTCCTCCCTCGGATGTGACTCACTGTTCCGACTCAGACGCTGATGTTTCCACCCCTGAAATTAACAAGTTCAGACTTTTCCTTCTGACCTCTGCTGCCTCGAATAACAACTTTCATCCACCTTCTCTTCAGAACTAAACACCCTGTTCTGTTGTCTAACATCCAAGTTATGTGACAACTGGAGACACAGCGGAGCAGGGAAAGAGGCACTTGGAGGAGCTCCCTGGCAGAGATAGCTGAGGTAGTCCAAAAGCACTCGGGGGGAATGAGTTGTCCTGAGATGCTGGAGGGTCTGGTTGCTGTCAGGCTCTCTGGGTTGATATACCTTATCGTTATGGTGCAGAGGATGGTGGTGTATTGGTGTTTGTTCTCTGCTCATTGTCTCCAGCAAAACTGACACCAAAGTGTAGGAAAAAGAGGCTCCTGCTGATGATCAAGCCTCAAATTCCTTGTTTCGTTTAGTTCCTTTTATACCAGGTGTCAGCCTCGAGCTGTCTGAGGGACAAAGTGCACACTGTTGGGTACAAGGGTGCACTCAGTGAGGCATCATGTTTTCTTCATTTTAAGGCCACCATGAGCGCGCGTCATTACATTTTCTTTACTGCCACAGCACCCTAGAGGACACTCGAGTACGTTTTCTCTACTGGAAGGGCACTCGAGGCTAGTTCATCACGTTTTCTCTACTGAAAGGGCACTCGAGGCTAGTTCATCACGTTTTCTCTACTGAAAGGGCACTCGAGGCTAGTTCATCACGTTTTCTCTACTGAAAGGGCACTGTGGGAGCACTTCTTTACGTTTTCTCCACTGGAGGTGCACTCTAGAGGGCACTCACATTGGGCCTCATTTACGAACAGTGCATACTCACGAGTTTGTGCTTGAACTGTGCGTACGCACATTTGATGCACAAATCTGGGATTCATCAATATTTTCTTACCCGAATTTGTTCTTACTCTGCGAACAAATTTAGAACTGCCTCAGACTATGCGTACGCACAAATGAGGAAGGCCGAACTGACTTAGAAAATGCAAACACAAACCTTTTAAGTACATGCAGAGTCTATAAAACCACATTCATGAAAAAGAGATTTAATTAACATTTTTTAAAATCATTAATTTACTAATATATTGGCCAAATGGATTAAATTACCATGAAATTGACACACGTTCACCCTCATCAGTGAAAATATCAACAATAACATGAACAGAAAAACTATCACTCCATCAGCGTGCAGATGATCTGTAATGCCGACTGCCATTATATCCTTAAGGCTGTGGCCTGCTGGCCAGGAGGCACCCACGACTCATTTACTTTGCAGAACAGTACAGTGGGAATGCATTTGGAGGCAGGAGCTGTGAGAAGTGGATGGCTTGTTGGTGAGCATCTTTTGTTCTGGTCTTTTATTTCAGTTGTTTTAAGTTAGTATTTTCAGTAAGTCTCTATTCCGTTAATGTTAAAATGTTATATTGTTTGGGTGACCGGGCATATGGCCTTAAAACATGGCTGATGACACCATACGCAAACCCTGAAACCCTTCAAGAGCTGCGCTGTAATAACATACATGCCCACACACGCCGTAGAGTGCACTTTTGGCGTGCTTAAGGGCCGTTGGATGTGTTTGGATCAGATACAGCCGGTGACAAACTACTTTATACGCCTGAGAAGGTGCAAGATCATCCTGGCATGCTGTGTCCTCCACAATCTTGCAGTGACCCATGGCATTCCTGTAACACCTGGCGCCACCGCTTCTAACAAGCTGTGAAATTTACTACTTTTCTCCTCGCGTAACCGCTTCCTTCATTCATGAATCAACTCTAGGCAAGCGGTTTCCTTATATGGAGAAATGGGGGCGTGGTAGTATGCTGATTGCAGATCACGGACACGTGCCTGTCAATTTAGAATGGTTCTGATTTACTAACATACGCACGGTGGTGATGAGAACAAAATTGGCCGGTACGCACGTGTCATGAATCCGACAGAAGTACTTATTTTTTGCGGAGAGTAAGAACATTTCTGCGCAGATATTAGTGAATGAGGCCCAATGTCTTTACTGTAGGAGAACCCTAGAGGGCATCATCATCCTCATTCACGTTTTTCTTACTGGACATTTTCTCTTCTACTCTAGAGTGCCCTTTATCATGTTTCATCTACCACAGCGCCATCCAAGAGGACACTTTTGCTGCAGGTTGTTTGACGTGTGCACTCGGAAGCAGCAACACACTGATCCAAACCAGTGCAAAGAAAATGCAGAGGAAATCAGGACATTAATCTCACCTGTGTGACACCCATGAAAGAATAAAATGTATCAACATATATGAACTCGCCCGGGTCAGGACCTTGAATCTTCCTGCTCCACTGGGTTGACTGATTTGGCTGCCATACTGACATGAACAGCGGATTCTCAGGTGACAATCCAAAGTCCAATGAGTTGGGGGACGAACACGTTACCAAAGGGTGGGCCAGAGCCAGTGAGGAGAAAGAGCAACAGTGGTGACTGTTGTAGACGATATAGATGCTGCTGACGAGACTTATCTACATAGACACGTGTTTCAATATCGACCAACGTCATAGTTTGTTTTACTTCGCGCCAGTGTGGATTTGAAACAACGTTAGATCCGTTCGTCTCTAGTGATTGGACGGGGAAAATGGATCCTCCCCCGCAGAAATCAATTAGAGTGGACGCAACATCAGACTAAAGGTGGAGATAAAGTTTAATGAGCTGACAGCTGTGTCCTAAGCTGACCTACAGCTCTGCACCACACGTCTTTGACATTTGGTAGGTGTGCATGTCGGCTGTGATGACTGAGCCAGCAAAGTTTCGTGCCATTGAAAGCCGTAGAAGTGCTTCAACTGTGAGTCGCCTAACATTGTCCGTGGGGAAAATGAATGGGACCTTTATTTCCTCAACCAGGGGCGCCTAAAATAGCTCCTCGCATTCTGTGACTCTGTAACGATGAATTAAGACTCAGGGATTGACTGATGGGTTTTATTGTGATGCATAAAACACATAGTTGAAGTGTCGCAGCAGTGACTGTTAATCCTTAATAAGGTGACCTTATGTCACAGTGGGAACCTTAATGCTATGCCACAGTTAATCTCTCTCTCACACACACACACACACACGCACGCACACACACACACACACACACACACACACACATCGTTATCAGCGTGCTGGTTAATTTCTCATATAATATAAATGCTGACCTTCTGGTCTGGAGGTGGAACTAATTACCTCCCAAAGGCAGAGACAATCTTCAGACCGTCTAAGGCCAGATGAAGACGCTGACCGGACACACACCTTCCCTCAGCCAATTAGAAACCTCACAGTCGGCCCGTCGGCCTCCGCGGGTCACAGGCGTCTTAACCAGCAGGACACAGACATTTAGCAAGATTTTTAAGACGAGGAGGGGGTCGCCCTGATTATCTGAATCTCAGTGTGTCGCCCCGAAGCTGCACAGTGTTTTTGTAAATCACGCAGAGGGGCTGCAGCTCAGAGGAGCATCACTTTTCTACTAATTGAGACCCTGAAGATTACAGCAGTGGCAAAAACATGCTCATCTTCTCTTGCACTATTAATGCTTCATAGATCTTTCATATAGTGTTGGTTATGCGCTCAATCCAGGCTGTTCTCACAAGTTTTTGGTATGTTTTCCTACGAAAAGCAGGACGCAGCAGTAACAAGGAAGCATTCTCACGCGCTGGTAAGGAGGCAGGTTGGGGTGGTGGATGGGTCACAGGAAAAAAATACCTTCACCTGGGACTTTCCCCTGATTCTGAGGCGCGTCCTCGCTATGCTTCTTTTCCTGAACCTAACCACAGTAACTGTATGTTAATAACACAACCTGACATTTCATCACAGCAGACACACATTCACTCAGGTAAACTCAAATGAGACCAACACGGTCTCACTCTTAAGTGGCTGAAAACTGGCACTTGGTCAGTGACTTCCAGCGTCAAAAGTGGTCTTTTCACATTAGCATGGCGGTCGGTCGCCGTTATTGTTTAATGGCAGCATCAGGGGGAAACGTGGCGGGACAACAATGAAAGTTTAGGTAGTGGAAGTTCTAGTAGGGTGGGATGGATCCAACAACCACGGACTTTCACCCAGGAGGCTCGTGTGTGTTGGCTAAATGTGTGTGTCGGCTAAATGTAACCATGTGTGTGTGTTGGATGATGAATTATATGTTTGTATGTTCTTTGATTTGGCCGTGGAAATGATTATTTTAACACTCTGATGCAGTGGTTCTCAACGGGAGGGCCAGGGCCCACCAGGAGGCCTCAGGGGCCAAACAGGGGGCCTTGGATTGATGGTCAGTTATTGAAAACATTGATTTCAGAATGCTTCACACACAAAGCATTAAAGAGGCAACAGACAGGATTTGGCTTTCTTTTAGCTTGGCGCCACCAAACAGGTCTCGGTGGCAACACTTGCTTTTGTGTCAGGTTATGAGGTCAGATGGAATAAGCTGCACCGACTGTGCTGAAGTGTGCACAGGTGTGCGATGATGTCAGACAGGTTGTCATGTCCTCTGTGGGGGACACGGGAATGTGTTACCTGGGGACGCATTATTTTAGCTTAATTGGCCAGTAACAGATTTCAGTGATCAAGTCTCTCCTGTGGTGGAGTTAACATCATGTTGTACACACAGACTCCTCTGGCTCATACAGGGGGTTAAAAAGTCCTTTGCAGACTTGATTAGATTTAAAAGTGAATCTAACGGATGTTCTTAATGACTACACGTCCTCATGGAGTTGGGACCTGTGAGACACTGAAAAATTAATTAGCCGAGTTTGTAACCGAGTCGTCTCCTGACCTACATGTGTTGTCCTTGCCACACGAAATTTATTAAAATAATTAAAAACTAAAATTTTATAGCAGCAACTTCCTGGAGTCGCCGTTGGTTGCCTGGCAACTGCTCAGAGCCAAGACATAATTTGGCACATAGCTGAACAAACAGAAACTGGAAGGGGCTGCCATTTTCCAAGAAACTGGAATATATTAGCAAAACATACCCGGATTCAAATGCTTTTTACTTTTCGTCAGATATTCCAAACCGATGTGAGCGGACAGCTCTGAGGGCAGCACGCGAGACAGGACATCTGTTTTAGCAGCTACTCTGCCTCTCTCAAAGCACGCCAGTTCTGGTTTGTGACTTTGAAACTTAAGCCGCCAGAGTTACCGATTAAATGTCACATTCTCCCATGAGCGAGCGCGTTAAGATTCACTAATTAGAAATTGAAATTCAGTTTGTAGCGTGCCAGATGATGTGATTTCACGCCACATATTCATGCTGTCCACATGTTGGGCCTCTCACACTGATCAGATATAACTGGACTCCAACACACACACACACACACACACACACACACACACCGAACATGTGTTGTTTACAGAGACCACGCCGACAAAACACAGTTATTGACTAAATGTGATCAAAAATTCAGTAAGTGCCAAACTCAGTCCGGCAGGAGGCAGCTGATGCATACGCTCCCTCTTTCTCCCATCTCTGTATGAATAATTAACAACACATTTTCAGTCGTTCCTCCTCATTTGGCACATTAGCCCCACACAACACACACACACACACACACACACACACACACACACACACACACACACACACATGCTCACAGTTCAGTCCAGGTTGTGAGCTGAAACATTTCCCCTCACTGTTCGTGTAGAACATGTTAATGCTGCTGTCCGGCAGCACTGAGGCTCATTAATCCTGACTGAAGGTTGTGTGTTTACGCTGGGAGTTCACACCTGCACTCAGGTGAGTCTCAGGTGTGGCTTCCATTAAAGGATAAGCCTTGTGTTGTTCAGTACTCGTCTTGCTGTCCACAAATCCCACGAAAAGACCACAATCAAGGATGTGTTCGTGTGTCTCTCAGTGCTGTCTGTCCTCCTGTCTGTGGCTCTCAGCTGAACCCAGGTGCTGCTGTACGTCTCTGCAAACCACAGATATGTTAAACTTGCACGTTGTTATAAGCCTTAGTTATATTGGTTAGGTTTAGGTTCAAAAACCACTTGATTTTGGTTGAGAAAAAATCATGTTTCTGCTTAAAAATTAGGAGGAGTAACAGGTAATTATATTATATATTATTCTGCGTTAAATCGATGCCTAGGTTACGGCTACGTAACCTAACCTGCACCTCCCCAGAAGTGTAACTACACGTCGCGGTGACGCAGACCTTCTGTCTGTCTCTGTAAGCTGAAACCATTTCCCTCAGTGGAAGCTTGTATTTACTTGTATTTCACAGATAAGAAACAATAAATTGTGAAGACAGTAAAGCCTCCACTAAAATAGCATTTTAAGTCGTGTGTGATTTATCCTGGCTTCATACGAGCAGAGGAAATCTCCGCTCGTCACTAGGCTAATTTATACAATGTAAAATGCCATAGGCTTGTGCTAATAACATTAGCATGTTGTATTGTTTGGAAAACGTGTTTAGTATAAGACAATTGTTTTGTCAGTGAACCTTGTGAGTTGTAATGGAGCCAAATTATGTACCGTTACCTTTGTTGTTGCAAAGTTAGCTAGCTGCTAGGCTAATTCATACAATGTAAAATGCCATAGGCTTGTGCTAATAACATTAGCATGTTGTGTATGTGTCTACAGAGACTGACTCAAATGGTTCTTCAGTTTATGGCACTTCAGCATTGGCTTCATTTTTCAGCCTGAAATGTTGTTGTTTGGTTTTTAATAGTTTCTGGATAAGACTGCAGCTCTCTGGCACAAAGCAAGCAGATATATATATATATCAGACTCTGATAAACATACAACACATACATTCACTGTTGGTTTGAGTCTGAACATGAAAAATAAAAACATCACCAGTCTGCAGCATTACAGAGTCTAACAGTAAGAGTTTTTTCATTTGCTGAAGTTGAAAATAAACCTGGCTCTGTGTCCTCTGGTGACCATTTCACCATGAACCGCAGGCCTGAGAGAGGATTTGGTTTGGGACCTGCAGGAGTCTGACTCAAAGATAAAGGTGTGAACTGCCTTCTGTGGGGCAGAGGAAGATAAGAAAATCCAAAATCCAAACATTCTTATCAGCTCAAATAAATACACTGCTTACAGTTGCATCACCATTTTGCCTTGTTTGTGCAGCCTGGACTTTAACTTTTCTCTGACAGGAATCTCCTCTGAAGACAGAAACATCTAACGTGTCCTCCACCACAGAACTGGTTGTTTGATAATGACTCCAAAATGACGTACGTGACAGTTGCGGTTGTGAAACAGTTTCGGTTATTCACCATGTGGAAAAATCAGTCTTCACTAGTGAAGCATGAGTTAGGAGATAATTAGCTTAGCTTAGCACAGAGAATGGGAGCAAACAACTGGCCTAGCTCTGTCCAAACCCTGGTCTGCTCTGTCCAGTTGTGTACTTAAACAATGGAATAGGTGGTTTGCCAGTTACTCCAAATACGACATATACGAGTGTTGCAGTGTACCAGCGACAGGCTACTAACAGCCGCAGGTGGATGACATTGTGAAATGGTTTGGCACCAAGGCTACTGGGTGGTTAGGGTTAAAATAAGTAGTATCGTGTCCCATCCCACTCCCACAAAAAGAATCCCGTCCCGTCTCAATCCCCACTTCTGTCCAAATTGGAAATGTGTGCTCCTCCTCTGCTCCCATCTCCTGTGGTGTTCCCCAAGGCTCCATTTAAGGCCCAGTTTTATTTTCACTGTACATGCTTCCATTAGGCTCAATACTAAGGAAAGACAATATATCTTATCACTGTTATGCAGGTGATTCCCGGTTGTAGCTCCCTGTGAAACCATCAGATCCTTGCAGCTTTAATTCACTATTACTCTGTATTAATGACATAAAATCTTGGATGGCACGAATAAAGTTGACTTGACTTCTTCTCTGCCTCGTGTGTGTGTGTATCCCATAGCCCCGCCTCCCCCACAGAGACAAAGACACTCGATGACGAGAGCTTTCCCTCCGTTCAGTACGCTAATGAGCCAACTCACCTGGCTGCCAGACGATGCACGGCAGTGAACGCTATTGTCATCCAGTCTCTTTGGTCGAGAGAGACGAGGAAAACAAACACGCATGGATACGGCAATCAATCACGGCCAGAAAAGTTACTGTCTCCCTTTTAATTTACCTTGCAATTAACCAACTTATCACAGATCATGACAGGCCTAATTATGATTCCCAGTCCCGCCCGCTACCGTTGACATTTTTTCCCATCCCGTCCCAATCACGTGACGAATAGACCCATGGGACTCCCGCGAAAATGTCAGCCTCTAGTGGTGATGGGTGAAACCCTTTATGTGATGAGCCACGCCCTCCGCAATATTCATTTTCATCACTTTTGCAAAGAGGGAACTTTAGATATTGGTCCCTAGATTATGTTCACCCAGTTTCATGCAGATTGCTCAAACTTCCCAGGAAGAGATCCATTTGAAGGGTTTTTCAAAACATTCAAAATGGCGGAAAATCTATATAAGCGGAAGTTATGGGTTCTTGAGGCAAATGTGTTCCTCATGAGGAGAGACATCTCTGTGCAAAGTTTCATGTCTCTACCACATACGGGGCATGAGATATAGTTAGTTATAAATAGTTGTAAATGGGCATAAAATGGGCCCTGTATGGGATTGTCACTGGGTCCCTGGGTGGGTTTACCACATGGGTTATGGTAGGACTGCCTGGGTACTCAGTGGGTATGGGCCCAACATGGACATTTGATGTGGGTAAACCCGCCCATGTGGGCAGTTGGCATGTGGCAAATATGGAACCTGAGAACAGTCCAATAAAAGGCACATTTTAACACCACTGACACATGCGCCCCTCATACAAATGTTTGCTGAGTGGTTCCTTCAACGAAACATCAGTGCTGTGCTTCCACTGGATTATTGTGTCTCTGTGGCAAACAGACTTGCTCAGGAAGATAGTCTTTATAAATGAACGCCACTTATATGACAGTGAAGCAGAGGGTACGATGAGGTAAGAGGCCCCAACCCTCTTACTTCCTCGTCTAACCAATATATGGCACTAAGTCTCAACACATGTACTGAATGGATATGCTACATTACCAAGTTGTGTGAAGTGACCCGTTACCCAGGATAAAATAATCAAATATAAAAAGCACAGCATCACAAACACTCCCTGATGATGTTATTAACACTGAACTTGTGTCTTCCCACCAGACTCGAGGCTCGGCTTCCCGCTGAGCTGCACGCTGAGATTCCTAAACCATGAAGGCACCAAACTAAAAATGCAAAGACACCCACTGTTCTGTTCAAACAGTTTCCACGAGCCTGATGCAGCGGGCTTCAGTTATTCAAACACAGTTTAACAGCAAGACGAGGGAGCTCACAGGGTAAGTAGGACGGGTCAAACTTCCTTTGTTCCTGCCTTTTTTTCGTGTCTTGTCTCATTAATTTGCTTCTTCCTTTGGCTTTGTTTGCTCTTTATGCTATTTACAGCCTTGGAAACAGTATGATGCGCCAGTGTCCTATTTCCCTGTGTCAGCATTCATTAACTCTAAAGAGAAGCTGCAGTTGTATTAAACACTGGGTCCCCTGATCAGCACATGACTCTTTCTTCTTCTATTGCCTGTACATTGCAGCTTTTTATATAATAAACCCAAACTGCCGCAACTCTTGAATGTAACATGCAATTGCAACTCAATCAACATCCAACAACTCTGTGAAATACGATGGGTCAACACCTACAGGTGCCGCCAAATTCTTAAAGATGCAACTTTAACTGACTGTAATTCACTGGTCATCAGACCGACTTAGGATCAAGGAGCAGGCTTAGTAAAGACCGGTTGGTGCACGTGGCTGCACTGGGCTCTGCAGGGCGAATAGAAGCGTTTGACTTTTTGCAGCAATGGAATATCTTTCCATAATTTTCAAACAGTAGCAGCTACAAACAATCACATACATTTTCTGAAGAAATTGCCCATTCTAGTTTGTTTTGCTCAAACCAATCAGTAGTGACTTAAGATGCGGACACACCAAACCAACATCAAAGAACTAGCGGCGACGAAAGCCAACTGTTGCGCCATCTACGTTGTCTACGTCGCCTCACGTCGCCCTGTGTCAGTTGCATTTGAACACACTACACGGACTACATCCGACGGCCAAGTAGCACGTACGTTCTGCGCCTGCGTGAAGTGGAGCCTGAGGAGGAAGCACCGGTTAGCCCCAGTTTCGCTACAGGCAGATTCACTCGCTACAGGGCCGAGGAAATAAAACCTGAACAGCCAATCAGAGTGATCTCTCTCACTGACAAGCTCCGCCGCCGATTCAACATGCTCAATCGGCCAAATAGCTGCTGACGCCTAAGTGCAGGACACACCGCAAAAACTAGGGCGACTAGGACTTCAGTCGACAGCCGACTGTCGGCTTGGTGTGTCAGGGCCTTTACATATTTGTCCCCCAACTTTTCACATGACCTCGAGGCTGCAGCAGCGGTTGCTATCACTGGATTTAACACTTAACATTGAAAGTTAACATACATGAGCCTGCATCAATGCGTCCATTCGATCTGTGCTTGTCGTAATAAGAAGTGTCTCTGTTCCTGTTTTTAAGGAATGTAGACAGCCAGCTGTGTGAGAAGAGGACGTCCCAGTTCTTAATTCCACCTACAAAGCTCTGATCGGTCAACTGTTGCTCCATCCATGAAAACAACAGAAAGCAGCTGTGGTCATTCAGAGGTCTGGAACTGGGCTAATGAACTCATGCTGCCTCTAACGTTGCTTTCATCCCAAACACAGGTACAACAGACACTTTGTTATATTGGATTGTACAGCGAGGAGAAGGTTGTGTCTGGTTACATTTAACTGTAGAGTTTCATTTATTTTTATCCAACTGAGGTTTGGTTCAGGGGTGCAGGCGATGTGCAGACGTCCCACAGTGAGATCATTAACATTCTCTTTTCATCCTGCCTTTATTTCCCAGCAGCTACTGCTGTTTGTTTCTCTAAATTACTTTGAGATGTTGGGAGAGCCAGTGTGTGTGTGTGTGTGTGGTGTGTGTGTGTGTGGTGTGTGTGTGTGTGTGTGTGTGTGTGTGTTGTGTTGGCTTGTTTTGATCTCAGATTAGCAAGTACTTAGAGCTGCTTCAGGTGGGTGAGACCGATTTCGTGTCCCAACACTATCTGATCTAACTGTCAACAGACTGTAAAAATCATTAAAAGTTTCTTTATTTGGTTGTTTTCTTTAAGTTGTGGACTTGATCCAGAATTATGATAAATCATATTCATACCTGATCAGAGGAAACAGGGTGCTCGTGAGCATCTGGACTCCTGAGGTGTCCTTGAAAACTAAGTGCACTCTTGCAGATTTAACTCCACCCCCATTTTGGAGCAAAAACGCCTAAAATGACATACTCAAATTAAAATGACTGTAGCTTCTGAGCCGCTCTGACTACATGCATGCATGAGGCCTTGCCAGAAAGAAAACTCCCTGAAATTTCTTATGAAAGTGTCAGAAACACTCTAGGTGATACAGAGACAGAGTAATGGGCCTCTGAAGTCAGTAAAGAAAATTGAAGATTTTGCCTAAAATAAAATAAAAAATGATTTTCAGGATGAATAACTGTGTGTGGCTTCATCTGAGCAGGTAAATGACACTGTGGGGCTGTAGACACACTATCAATGAACACTTGTTTCAAATTTGAAGAAGACTGCTCAAAGTATGACCATTCTACAGTGTTTTTACCATGAAAAGATCCAGGCGGAGCTGCACATGACAAGTCGCTCACTCTGCTTCAAAACAGCACTATCAGTGATCAAACAACACTCAGCCAGCTTCAGACATTGTACCTTATTGAAACCAGGTGTGATTATGATAGCTGATGTTGTTTATGACAGAAACACCATAAAATATCACCAAATAAAGCCATATGAAACGTGAAGGTTATGATCCCACTTTCTAGACGGTATATCTCAGCCAACAATAGTGGCAGCAGTGAGACTCTGACCTTTTATAAACCAGCTACGTGTCCACCGTTAAAAACATGACGGTTGTAACTGGTTGGACTTTTCAGTAATGTGTGAAGTAGTAAAATGAATTGCTGCTTCTTGACTGGCAGAGCAGGTAGAAAACAAAACAGATTCATTCACAACAGCGTCCAGTTGGCTTGATTTTGATTTTTCTGACCCTTTTCAGGCCAAAACTCAATCAAGGCTCTCAAATGCTAGACTGTAGTTCGTATTTACATCTCAGCATAGGTTACTGCCTTTGTCCTTCGAGCTACACAGTGACACATTTCCACAGGCCACAGTCCAGAGACAGAGGCTTGACAAGGCAGAAAATAAGCTGAGGGAAGCAGAGGGGAGCAAAAGCCGGAGCTGAGGCCACGGCCTGGTGCAACCTCTCAGCGCTGGGATAATGTAAAGTGACAGGCTGTGTTGTTCCCGCTGAACTGGAGACCTCTGCTCTCCTTGGGGAAGCTGTTCTACTTACCAAACACACAACATCAAAACAACTGAGCCATGATGCCGAGAAACTCAGAGGCCCCGTGACATGAAAAATGCATGTTGTAATCTTGTGTCCCGCGGTTCTTTGTTGCACAGTGTTACGGCATCTGACACCATATGAGAAATGACATTTTCTTACACTTTTACATCAGAATCATTTTCTCTTCTTGCACATGTTGGTCCATCCATCAGTCCACCACTTTGCTCCAGACCCAAATATCTCAGCAGCTGTTTCAGATGTAGCAGATTTGTCAGCCTAACAGTGTCTGAAATTAACTTTGTGAGTCACCGGCCAAGCATATTTCTACTTTCCAAAATAATAAATTGCCTTTTTGTGTCACATATACATTTGTGTCAGGAGATTTTATTGAGATTAAAAGGTATCATGTTGGTTACAAACTTAAAGGGACAGTTGTTTATTGGCAAAAATCGATGTCTGGATTCATAAATATGTCGTAATTGTGCATCACTGCCTTCACCAATAACATGACTCCTTCTCGTAAAAGGAGAATTTCAGATTTGTTTGTACACTGGGCGGGAAAGTCGTCAATACATCCGCCAGTGGATGCATTTATGCCTGAGTACAACATGGAAAGAAACGACGTGACAATATTGATGAATTGAATGAATAACAACTGGTATTCTCCCAGTTTGCCTGACTAAAGATGGGAAGATGTTTAGGAGCTTCAAGAGTTTAATCTTTCATGAACTTGTCTGAGCAAAGCGTTTTTGACATTAGTGTTTCTGAGTAAATAAACGTTGAACCAGAACCGTCCTTAGAGAGAAGATATGATGTCAAAAGATTATGTTCCGTGTGCAGCATTACTCTTCACACCATTCATAATTAATAAGCTCAGCAAGTTCTGAGACTGCATCCAAATCCCATGATGCCTTCTGAAGTCATTAAATCCTCCCCAGTGTCACAACAATGTAGGAGACAGTGTTTTTGTTTGGTGCTGAACTTTCGACCTCCGCGCTGCGGGGAATCGACTCGTCTCTCAGGATGAGTGTTCAGGCTCGGCGCGTTATTAAAGCATAGTAGGTTTAATGTGTAAAGGAAGTGCTCATAGATTATTCAGGAGTCGTCTTCACACCTTGACCGCGGCTGCTGACTTTGTGCAACCTCTCCAAGTCTGAAAGTATGTGTCTGTTATTTATGTTTTTCTCCTCGGAAGATACCAAACTTCATTTTTCTTACTGTTACTCAGGATAATTCACATCTGGCTGAACACAGTTTGAAGAAACAGAACCAGGACAAATGACAGCTCGATGCCGGGGAACGTGAGGGAACTTTTAGAGAGCAGGGACATTTTGAGAAAATTAGGAAAAACTGCAAAAGTGAGATCAGTTTTGGAAAGTGACAACATATTTCTGTACACCAAGACTTGTTAAGAAATGAGAACAGTTTTAGAAAAGTAGGACATCTATAAAAAGCGAGGACTTTTACAGAGTGAGGATATATTTTAGAAAGTGAGTGCGTTTTGGAAAGTTAGAAGACACTTGAGGAGGAGATGTGTGCAGCGCAGGGACATTCTGCAAAGTAAGAGGCAGTTTTGCCCAGTGAGGACATGTTTGGAAAATAGGACGTATGTGCAACGTGAAGACGTTTGTAGAAACAGGGAAACGTCTTGCCCTTTATTTCTCTAAAGGACTGTTTGAGGGTTAGCGAAGAGGGTTTAGGTTAGAACTAGATTCAAGTAAAGGCCAATGACAGTCCTGACAAGGGGCATGAATACAGACAGTGCAGGCGGTGCGTTTACACTGAGGCCTGTAAAGAGAGCAGAGCCTCTAAAAATGTGTCGGGGAGAAAAGGCTCCGGCAAGTGATTCAGATTGACACCTGGGAAATAAGCCTGTGATCAAAGGGAATCCAGTCCAGTCACCAGAAGAAGATGTTTCTACAAACCACAGATACGTAACATTTGTACCTCTCATATGCATCATGTAATGTTTCTAAAGTCGTGTATCATCGCTTTTCCAGCAGCTCTCTAGCTAACAAACTTTGGCAGTTTTTAGCGACCCATCATTGTTGTTCCAGTGGCTTTGTAGCCGACAAACATGGGTGTTTCTTCAGCAAACCGTCGTCGTCGTCGTTTCAGCCGACAAATACTTGTTAGCAACACATTGTTTTCCAGCATCTTTTTGCAGCAACCCATCATTGTTTTTCCAGCAGATTTTTAGCTGACATGTTTGGGTGTTTGTTTGTTTTTTTCAGCTACCCAGCTGACAAATGTGGGTGTTTTTTCAGCAACACATTATTGTTTTTTCAGCAGATTTTTAGCCGACAAACGTGCATGTTTATTCTCAGCATAGATAGTGCCGCAAAACCAGGTACTTTTTACAGAGACCTGGCTGCAGGATAACACCACAGAAATCAGGAATTTTAACCCCAAACTTGATAACCTGAGCACATCTGCAAGCCAAGTGTAGTATAATGAATTTTTAACATAAACGCGTCAGTAAGAAAAGAGGAGAGTGTCGGACAAACTAACTCTAGGTCCTGTCGTAATCACCACTGGTCCTCACAAGTATAGAAGACAAATGTATGTGTGAGAGAGAGAGAGAGCGGTCTTATGATGTGTATCGCAGGAGTTATTGTCGACATCTATTATCTCATTACAAACAGAACACAGACACACACACACACTGAAGCAGACACACACAAATTAAAATGTTCATCATGCAGAAAACAGGAGATTTATTTCTGACAGGCCTCCAGGAACAAATACCTACACACACGTACTGTAAGAAAATGAAACCAGCCTTGTATTGGTATTGTAATTAACTGTGGAATGTACCTGTCTGTCTCTGCTCTTGTTCTATTCTTACCTGTCCACACACACACTCACACTCACACACACTCACACACACACACATCAGTCGGGCGTGAGATGACAGATTTTTGGTTTGGCGCAGCAGGAGATGAATTTATATTCGTCCCTAACGTGCACAGTGATGCTCACAAACGTCATCTTGAAAGCAGGTGATTACCACAATACTGAGTTGATTCCGTCGTTACCTGTCACATCTGTTTCCTGTTGTGACGTGACACCTCGTTATCTTTGTTTTCTTCATCTTTTCTATCATTTATTTGTTCATTTTTATTCAGAAGAGGAAAAACAGACTCCGTCACTGAGCAGCTTATGAATCACTGATTAGCCACCAGACTGTGACTTCTGCTTTATGCTCACATGTCGAGTAAAAACACTTCTCTGTTGTGTCTGTAAAGCCAACATGGAGCTGTAGAGAGGTTGATGGTAGAGCAGCTGGACTGGAGACACTTGAGGAGAGCTGGCAGAGAGCCCTCGGCTGTGGGACGTCCCGCCCTCACACTGTGCCACAGGAGCAGAGCTCAGCCTGAGTCTGACGGGCTGACTGGAGGCAGCGTAGGGGCTGTGGGATGGAGCCAAGCTGCACACACACGTGGTTACGTTTAGCCGACACACACACGTGGTTACGTTTAGCCGACACACACACACACGTGGTTACTTTTAGCCGACACACACACACGTGGTTACGTTTAGCCATCACACACACGTGGTTACGTTTAGCCGACACACACACGTGGTTACGTTTAGCCGACACACACACGTGGTTACGTTTAGCCATCACACACACGTGGTTACGTTTAGCCGACACACACACGTGGTTACGTTTAGCCAACACACACACGTGGTTACGTTTAGCCGACACACACACGTGGTTACGTTTAGCCGACACACACACACGTGGTTACTTTTAGCCGACACACACACACGTGGTTACGTTTAGCCGACACACACGTGGTTACGTTTAGCCGACACACACACGTGGTTACGTTTAGCCGACACACACACGTGGTTACTTTTAGCCGACACACACACGTGGTTACGTTTAGCCGACACACACACGTGGTTACGTTTAGCCGACACACACACACACGTGGTTACGTTTAGCCGTCACACACACGTGTGGTTACGTTTAGCCGACACACACACGTGGTTACGTTTAGCCGACACACACACGTGGTTACGTTTAGCCGACACACACACGTGGTTACGTTTAGCCGACACACACACGTGGTTACGTGTAGCCAACACACACACGTGGTTACGTTTAGCCGACACACACACACGTGGTTACGTTTAGCCAACACACACACGTGGTTACGTGTAGCCAACACACACACACTCATGTGGTTGGGTTTAGGAGAAAAGAACAGGGTTTGGTTTTACCATCTGACAGGAAGTGAACACCGGCTTCCAGGGTGAAAGTCAGTGTTTTTTGGACCAATCCGCCTCCCACCCTCCATGTTTGGACTTCTGCTGCTTTAACTTTCGTGGTTGACTGAACGGTGGTTTTCAGCGACTTTGGAGTGAGACTGGGTCGATATCTCGTGTTCTGCTTCATCTGTTTGGATCAGTTTTATAAAAGCTGTGCATCATGAGTCGACCACGTCACAGTAGTGCGAGAGAAAGAAGTGAAATCTCTCACTCACACACCAGTGACCCAGTTTGCCGGACACAGCGAGTTCATTTAATGAAGCGTCAAATAGATTGTGGAAGAGCTGTTAACCACAAACTTTGAGCAGCGACGGGAGAAGAAACTCTCCTGTCTGACTTCCTGTCGCCCGACACACTCTCTGCCAGCCATTAAGGCGTCCGCTGGGATTGAAGCACGAACAGATGATTACAAATTGACTTCCTGTCACGAGATTACACACCAAAACATGCGGGCAGATGCACATTCACACACCACATTTAGTTCAGACGGCAGTGCAAATACCAGCATGATCACACTTTGCAACGCGCACACCGACAATACACAATCTCACTGTCACACACACACACACACACACACACACGCACACATGGTGGCAGGCAGAGTGGTTGGATGGCTGAACATTAAAAATGCATCAGAAGCCAATTAGCATCCGTCCGTGACTCTGAGAGGGAAACAGAGAGAGAGAGAGGAAAACAAGTCAAGAGGAAAGATGAAGAGAGAACGAGACAGGAACAAGTGAGGAGGGAGGAAAGGAACATGCACAGACACAGGGAGACATGGAGGAGGGGACTGATGACGAACACACAAACACACTAAGCCTTAGCTGTGTCAGATGTCATAGCATGTGTACACAGTTGGCCAAAGGGGGGCGCTATAGCAACCCATTGAAATGTCAAGCTTTGAATGGGCATATCTCATGCCCCGTATGTGGTAGAGACATGAAGCTTTGCACAGAGATGTCTCTCCTCATGAGGAACACATTTGCCTCAAGAACCCAGAACTTCCGCTTATACAGATTTTCCACCATTTTGAATGTTTTGAAAAACACTTCAAATGGATCTCTTCCTAGGAAGTTTGAGCGATCTGCATGAAACTGAACATAATCTAGGGACCAATATCTAAAGTTCCCTCTTGGCAAAAGTTGGAAAACTTGCTAAAACTGAGCTTCTATAAGGCAATGAATATTGCGGAGGGCGTGGCTCATCACATAAAGGTGTATAACATCTCAAGGGTTTCACCCATCACCACGCAACTTTGTAGGCATATGACCACACATAATCTGAGGGGACCCCTCCATTATTGACCCCATCAAACAAAATGGGGGCGCTAGAGAGCTCATTTCTTATCTAGGCCTAACCGCCATATGGATTTTTACTAAAACTTGGTAGATTAGAACAGGACGCCTCAAGGTGACTGGAGAAATTTAACTCTAATTGGCAACTGGGTGGAGCTATAACAACAGAAAAATGCTTCAAAATGGCTAAAATGCGAGCGATGGCTGTGGCTCCCCCTGTGGACCAATGTTGCTGTTTCTAATGTTTGGTATGACTAAGTCATGGTCTGCTGTACATAATGGGTATGGACTAGTATATATATATTCCAATTTCAAAGCTTCTCATGTTTGTACATAGAAGAACATGTATTTTATGTTTTCACTTCATATGTACACATATTTAATATGTGGATAGTGAGTATATGTACATATGGAGGTATGAATGTGCTCATCCTCACACACCTTCCCCTCGGTCTCTGATCTCTCCACAGTGAGAGCAACATGAAAGCAGGTGAGCTGCTCACATGATCTGAGGACTGAGGAGGGCTCCTGCTGGGACTCCCCTGCAAACATGTCGGCGTCTCTTCAAACGGGGACGCGGCAGACTCGAATCCTCCGGGTCTTCACTAAAACACACAAACCACCGCCAAGCAACCTGACCTGCGTGTGTGTGTGTGTGTGTGTGTGTGTGTGTGTGTGTGTGTGTGTGTGTGTGTGTGTGTACCTGAGGTATTAACTTGTAAAAGTGTTTTGATGATGGCGGGGGAGGAGGACGTAAATCTCCGTAATCCTGCAGGGTCAAAATGTTGATCCACTACACACACACTGAATACTAATAAGCGCATTGAAACACCTGACTCTGAGACAACAGATGCAAGAAATAACAAAATAAAGTCATAAATAAATAGACATCTGGTGCATTTCACATGGCTCAATGAGAGGAAGTTAATTCCTCTCTGTAGGTGATTTCAAGCATAATTAACACTTTTATTGCAGCTATTAGAATCTGTTTAAATCCAAATAAATCCTTGTTAGATCAAAGTCTGAATGTTTCAGCCTGCGAGGTCTTCATGTATTTAGTAGTAAATGTACATGTGTATAAAATAAGACAATAAGAATTTCAAAAATGGACATTGTGCAGGACAGATTAGAAGCCATATATATATATGAAGTAAAATGCCACAACTTTAAATAACACATAGATGTATTGTAATGAATTTTGGAGGCAGATGTGACAAACTGTAAACCCAACAGGAAGTCAGCCATTTTGAATTTCCTCCTTCTAGAGAGTCAATCAGATCTACTTCAGATTTAGTCTGTACAATTTTAAGAAATCAACGATGAAAAGTTGTTTTGAAGTTTTGAGTTTTCATGGAGCTGTGGCCATTTGGTGCATTTTACTCTGAAACAGGAAGTTGATGTAACTCAGGTGTACATTGTCTAATCTGCCCCAAATTGCTCATGTCCAATAAGTGTTAGAGTCCAGGCCTGAGGACATCTGCATGCCCATATTAAGTTATAGTCGCAGCACCATAAAACATTGTGGTGCGTTAAGTGTGATTAGGTTTCGGCCCCAAAACCTCTTGGTCATAGTTAGAAGATGATGTTTTGGCTTGAAATGCCCAGTTGTAGGGGCACAATCAAGCAGCGGTGTCAAAGAGCTGCTAATACTGTAGGTCCCCTGTAATATGTGTGTCCAGTGTCCATCGCTCTGTTCAGCTTGAACGGTTGTAGCTGTTCTCCACCCTTTGCTGAGCCACTGCTTCAACAATGGCTCGGTTGCAATATAAATTGCCCTTAAGTTTCCCTTGTGTACTTTAGTGGGACCAAACTGAAAACGGACACTTGGTCTAGTTTTGACTCCATAAGCATCCTAGCTGTTTTTATTGTTATTTATATTTTTTATTTCTTAGAATTCTTTCTCCCGTCGTCTCCTAAAACCCAAATCTGACCCTAAACATGCTCCGCAACTCACCAAAATTGGCACACTTGTCAGGTCTGACGAAAAATTTGATAAAATGAAAAAATCAACCCAAAAAGTGCCAAAATGGTTTCTCTAGCGCCACCTAGACACACTGCTGCAGCCTGTAGGAATGTCGTAGAAACATCAAACCAAAACTGTCTGGGGTCTAAAATCATCTACAACTTTTGTGTTTAACTGTCTGCGTGAGCTGGAGGCCGAAACAGCGCGAGTCTGAGGTCCCGCCCAACGCTGCGTGCAGCTTTAATTTAGTTTTGGTTTTCTTGCTGGTAGCTCAGCTCGCTAACTGGCCGCTGGCTGCTACTTCGCTGGTCAACCCAGATGCTAGGAAAATATAAAAACCCTGGGTACATTACATTTGCATGTATTGTGTAGCAGACATGCTGAAATGTAATGTGGTTAGGATTAGGTACAAAAACCAGTTGGTGATGGCGGGAAAAGATATTTTGGCATAAAATACCCGTTTTGTGTTGCACAGTCCCGCCTGGAAATGCAGCCGATGTTTCCGTGAGCCAGTGACTTTCTGTGGCTCTTTCCCCAGTGGACACAAAGAGACACTCAAGAACACCGACGTTTGGTGACTAAAAAAATGGTTCACAAAAGACCAAAAGCTTGGTCTGGAGCAGAGGTCTGCAGGCATCTCGGTGTCACGCCATCCACCACAACCTCCACCTCCCAGTGACAGTCAGCCAATACTACTTTAAAAACATATTATGTGACTGAAATGAAATGAATGTTATATATTCGTTGTTTGCAGAAATGTGCAGTGTCAACATTTCCTGAGGCAGCTGGTTGTGAAAGTTACACTCATTATGTTTCCTGCCCATGTAGTCGTTGTAAGTTGATTAAGAACAACTCAAGTAAAGTACCTCAAACCTCAAACCTCAGATGTACTCAGTTACTTTCCGTACCAACCTTTAAAACAAACCAACACTGTTGCCTCTGATCGTGATGAACTTGTTCTTTGCAGTAATGAAACACAGATGAATCAGTCTTGTTTCACTTCAGCAAGTTGGTGAGATCTGAGTGAAAGTTTGCTGTGAAGGACTCTGATAAACGCAGCATCAGGGCCACCGTACTCGGGGAACACACGGAGCCTCCACAGTGTCTAGCCTCAGCCAGCTGGCAGCGTCAGTCTCTTGATCAGTTTGTCTAAAGTGTAGAAAGGAGGCGAAGTGGAGCTTCCTTGTGTGTGACATCAACATGTTTGCTGTTCAAAAGTGAACTCACAAACTGGAGCGGCGACTAAAACATCATCCTCTCTAATTGAGACGCAGGAGATTGCTCTGTGTTTGGTGTTCACGCCGCTGGGAAACGTTCTCCACACAGGAAGCAATCGATCCAGATTTCAGAGTGAAATACAGAAGCATCCATCAGAGAGCGAGTAACAGAGCGTGTCAGCGATTTCTCTCACAGATGCTCCCAAAGATGTTCACTGGTGTTTGTTGTCTGATGGCTGCAGAGAACGGAGATGGATTTGCTGCCTTTCTCTGTATATTTACACATGAACACAACATCTGGGGACTTATTGGGTCACTGTGATCATTTTGTTCAAGCTTTCATTCAAGATCTCAGATCCTTCATTTACGCACAAGTAGAAATACCACAGTCCAAAAACACTCGGTTACTAGTACAAGCACACGATTGTAAATGAATGTAAGCTGTTATCAGCAAAATGTACTTAAAGTATCCAAAGTGAAAGTACTCATCATGCAGAAGGGCTGCTTTCAAAGTGTTACACCACACAATGAATCACCTCTTTGAGGGGCTCAAACACTCAGCAGATGTGTCAGAACTGGTGGATACATTATGGGTCTGGTGCTCAGAAACACAGAGACAGTTCCCAAGTTTGGGAGTGAAAAAGCTGCATGAAGAACAGTCACAAGTCCCTAAAAACACCCACGTTAGGGGCCTGACAAGTCAACATAAACACACTGACAGGTCCCTAAAATAACACTCACATTTGGAGCTGAAAAGCTACTGAAAACATAGCAATGTCTCGCTAAAAAAACATGTTCAGTTCCTTAAAAGCCGCAGGAAACACAATGGTGGGTCCTCAAATAACACCTACATTTGGTGCATAAAAAGCAGCTGGAAACACAGAGACAGTGGTAGTGAAAAAGCTGCATGAAGAACATGCCTAAAAAGTCACCAGAAACACATTGACAGGTTGCTAAAATAACACTCACATTTGGAGCTGAAAAGCTACTGTAAACATAGCAATGTCTCGCTAAAAGAAACATGTTGTGTTGCTTAAAAGCCACCAGAAACACATTGACAGGTCCTTAAAATAACACTCAAATTTGGGGTTGAAAAGCAGCTGGAAACAGTGACACTTCCCCTAAAAAACATTCAAGTTTGAGAGTGAAAAAGCTGCATGAAGAACAGCCACAAGTCCCTAAAAACACCCATTTTTGGTGTCTGAAAGTCACCAGAAACACATTGACAGGTCCCTAAAATAACACTCACATTTGGAGCTGAAAAGCAGCTGGAAACACAACAATGTCTCACTAAAAAAAACATGTGTAGTTGCTTAAAAGCCGCAGGAGAAACAGTGGTGGGTCCTCAAATAACACCTACATTTGTTGCATAAGAAGCAGCTGGAAACACAGGCATGTCTCACTAATAAAAAACATGTTCAGTTGCTTAAAATTCTTGTCGCAGGAAACACACTGACAGGTCCCTAAAAACACCCAAGCTGTCTTGTTTTGTGGTTTTGTTGTTTGCTGGTCTTGAACAGTGTTCTGCAGCTTCTGGGTGACATGTCATCCATCATCCCTCCCTGATGACAGAGCGCTCATACGTAACGTGGCTCCAGAGACCTTGATATGATGCGTACAAAACATACAAAGGTGACGTATTTGTGGCGACTAGTTGCCTGTTAAGAGTTATTGTAATCC
The DNA here is from genome assembly GCA_026686955.1 of Epinephelus cyanopodus. Classification (NCBI taxonomy): domain Eukaryota; kingdom Metazoa; phylum Chordata; class Actinopteri; order Perciformes; family Serranidae; genus Epinephelus; species Epinephelus cyanopodus. The sequence goes on along the minus strand of CM048934.1, from coordinate 1,105,619 downwards.
TCACGTGTGTATTCTTGTCGTTTCTTCAGCACCTTTCACTCTGGCTGTGCCTCTGAACACTTCCCTGCTTCCTTTCCTTTAACATGACGTGATGCATGTTCGGTGACACCCTGCCATAGGTTGCATGTCTGTAAGTGTGCAGCGGTTGAACTGAGGCGACGTTTGTCCTCTCAGATTTGAATCACTCTATTTAGTTTTTCACATCAAGTGATAAAAAGGCTCCCCGAGGACAGAAGGTTAGAAAACGCTGCTAAAAGTATAAATGTATGTTTTTTTGCTCCTGCCACAACCCATAACATCTGAGACGAGCGCACACGTCAGCGCAGTGTGACGAGTGTAAGTGCAGCCCTGCAGCAGCTGGGAGACGTTACAGACGTTCACTTCCTCTGCCCGGCCTGCTGCAGCTCCTCTACATTACACATGAATCCATTACGCATGAGAAAAGCAGTCTTTGAATTTAAAATGATTAGCTGGATTTAATTGAGGCTCGCAAACCAACAACATCAGTAAAAGTCCCTTCAAAGGGACTTCAAAACTCTCCGTCTTCAAAAGAGCGACTTATCAAAGCATTCAGCCTGTGGATCTGTGTGTGTGTGTGTCTGTGGCCGTTATGAGTGTGTGTGTGTTCGGTTTTGTACAATCGATTGTTCAAGTCTTTATCTGCTATCAGCCTGAGGACCCTCAGGGTGTCTTTCCTTTCTGAGGCCCACAATCTATTTCAGGCATTTGTATCTGGATACAGAAACATCAGTGTCACAGCAGCAGCAGCAGCACAGACACATGCTGTGCGTCGACGCTTCACCTGAACTCATTCCTGCACATTTACAAATCCAAACACACCTTCCTCACTCACACTGTTACGCTCAGCGCTGTTCTTTATTTCCCTTTGTGTCATGAGGTTGTTTAATATAACAGGTGATTGATGTGAATCTGTGCAGAGACTCAACCTGGTGACGTGGCTCCATCTAGTGTTCAGAGGAGAGACACACGGAGCAGCTCAGAGCTGTGAGCTGCATCTCATGCTCAATATGATTCAACTTCTGGGGCACCAGGTGTCACCACTGAGCCCTCTGACCAAACATGACATGACACACTAACTCAGTTTCTGGGGTTAAACATTACTTTTCTAAGGATTTATATGTATGAAATAAATATGATTTAAAAAATAATTTGTTCTGATTTCATTATTTTAACTTCTAAACTTCCCCTGTGCCAGAAAATGTTTAAAATATCTGTTAAAAGCCTTCAAGGTGTAAAGCTAACAGCATGTCTGATGACATCAGTGTCACAATGTGCTGCTATAATCATACAACATACTTAATATGAAAATATTGACCCTTTAAAGACGTGTCTCAGGTTTAATGACAGCTCCATCAGATTTCTACAAAATCATCGTTTGATCGGGGAGAAAGGTCAGCGACTTCACATCCTGTCTCACTTCCTGGTTTCCAAACAGTTGTGACCTCTGCTCAGGTTTTTTGATACACAAATTAATGAAATAATATTTCTATCAAGTGTGTTTCAGATATAACAGATATGTTCTGTACCCCTGATGGATCCAAACCAACGTTGTGTATCATTTTTTGTTAACTCCATCAGATCTGACCTCTGACATCCTTCATGTATGGTGTTTTAGTTTAGTTTAGTTTAGTTTATTCACACCATCCAGGAAATACAATACATGGTATACAACAAGCATTTTTACACAATCGGATGTGTGAAAAGGGTCACCCCAAGGAAGCTATTTAAAGCTTGTGTAAAGAAAAAATGAAATCACTGGGAGGTTTAATAGTTTTGAGTTTAATCTCCACTGTCTGATTAAGAGTTTTAAAAAAAGGTTTTGGCCCCATTGTCAAGAATGAGTTAAAAGGTATCTCTTTCTATCACTCAATAAATCTGGGGGGAAAAAAACTGATAAGCTGTGAAATGAAATGAAATAAAATACAATAAAAATGAAATGAAATGGAATAGAATTTAAAAAATGAAATGAAATGAACTAAAAAATGAAATAAAATGAAATTAAAAAAAATGAAAAATAAAATACAATAAAATAACATTTAAAATGAAATGAAATAAAAAGGAAATAAAATGAATTTAAAAAAGAAATAGAATGAAATGAAATGAGATAAAACAAATGGGGATATTCACATGTTACAGCAGCTCAAATAGCACAAAGCAAGTTGAATGGCGCTAGAATACTTATAGAATAAAGATAAAATACAAAAAGATATCAGAATTAGAAAAATATAAAGTACTAAATTAGACACAACTACACACTTAATATTATTTACACTATACACACACACGTCACATAAAAGGAACATTAGATATAATACAAATATGGGAACCTTCAGAATATTACAGTGGATTAAAACTTGAAAGTTTGGTTGTATAAGTGTTATTGAGGTAAATATTTCTGGTTCACAGTATGAGAGAAAAATGGTTTGGATAATTATTTTTTGTGTTACACGTTAAGTGAAATGTTACGTTTAAATATGCAAATTATGCATATTTAAATGTTACGTTTAAATATGCAAATTATGCATCATATATGCACATTTGCAGGAATTCCCAGAACAGACAATCTGAAGTCAAGTAAACACTGTAAAGGGGAAATAAACTGGTCTAAGACAGTAAACAAATATTAGTAAACATGATACAACTCAAAGTTGTGATGTCATAAGGTATAAAAAGTCAGACAGATTATTATTATTATTATTATTATTATTATTATTATTATTATTATCGTCGTCATCATTATTGTTATTGTTATCATTATTATTATTATCGCCATCATTAATGTTATTGTTATCATTATTATTATTATCATCGTCATCATCATTATTGTTATTGTTATCATTATCATTATCATTAGCATCATCATGACATCACTTCCTGTTGTACCTATAATTACATTAAGAGGAAAAACAGCAACTTTTAAAACGCGTATTGGTTCATTTTTGTCCTAAACGAGGCGCCGTCTCCTTGTAAACCAGCGACTCAACGTTTGGCGCCAAAACTCTCCAATAACGCGCCTCCGTCTTGACGCTGTCGTAGCCGATTGGTCGGAATCTTCGTCCGCCCACTAAACCCGGAAGTAAACAAAGACGCTCTGTGTGTGAACTGAGTCCATCAGCTGCTGCTCCGCCTGGACTGTACTCATCTGTTTGAAAAGACCGAGACAACGTTTACGTTTTGTTTCACAACTAGAAAGCTGAGAGGCACGAGCGGGAGTTTATTTATGTCGGTAGGAGCCGGATGTGTGTGTGTGTGGTGTGTGTGTGTGTGTGTGTGTGTGTGTGTGTGTGTGTGTGTGTGTGTGTGTGTGTAGCTCGGTCGCTAGCGGTCGCTCCGTGAGGATGAGAGGGCAGCAGGTCCGCTCCCTGTGGTCAGAGTGTGTGTGTGTGTGTGTGTGTGTGTGTGTGTGTGTGTGTGTGTGTGTGTGTGTGTGTGTGTGTCGCTGAAGTGGCTGCAGCTGGGCGCAGTTAGGAGGATGGAGGCGGACGGGAGCTCGACAGGGCCAAGCTCAGCTCCGGCACGAGCCCTGGGCGGCCCAAAGTGTGGCTAAGCTAACGTTAGCTTCATAGACACACAGCCGGCATGTTGACCCAGAGTTACATCAACACACGTGCTAAAGTTATGAGCTCAGTGTCACTGCGGCTATAAACCAGTGACGATGATAAGAAACTGTATTTAAATAGCTACATTACAGTGTTTAACGTGGCAACAAGAAGATAATATAAACTTATAGGTCTGGACAATTTGAGGCAGTTCAGAGCAACAAGAGGCAGAACAGGAAGAGAAGAATAAAGACGAGACAAAGTCTGTATGTAGCCACAGCAGGAACATGTTAATATGACTGATTTACTCCATAAGTGAAAACCTGCTCTGTCCACACTGACGGCGATAGTTCACATGAGGACGGAATTCACACTGCTGCCAAAAATTCAGCTTTTGATATATAATTCTGATATTTGCCAAACATCATCTACAGTGGCTCCAACATTTTGTCAATTTTTTTCGTGAACATTGTACTGTAAACATCTTGGTGCGCTGTAGCCTCAGTTTTTGATAAATCAAAAATGTGTGAGGACAGTTTGTCGCTGAAGATGCTCTGGAGCAGGTTTGGTGTCAACCGAGCAAAGACTGTGGGAGCAGAGAGGGTTGAGAAGTTTTCAAAAACTTTATAATTTGCAGTAGGTTTAAATGTTCAAAAGTTTCTTCAGTTGCGAAGCTGTAGCACATATGGTTGATTCAAAGGAGAAGTTTGTGAAGCTGGAGCGATAAATGACGTAATAACTGTCGCTGTGAGAGTCATGTTGGGGAGCAGACGTAAGTTCAGTATAAAGGTTTCCTCAGCTGCTTCACTTCAGTCTTCTGTCTTTCAGATCTGCCGTCTTGGTGTTGACTCTCAGAGCGCCTGCAGTGAACATCATGGCGTCGCCCGACACGCTGTCTCTGCTCGGTTTCAAGCAGCTGTCGGTGGACATCATGGCGTCGCCCGGCACTCTGTCTCTGCTCGGCTTCAAGCAGCTGTCGGTGTCTCTGGTGGACTGTTTGAAGACACCTGCTGGGAGGCTGGAGTCTCCAGGTGAGCAGCTGACATGAGGGTCCCTCCAGAAACACAGCATCACATGATCACTTCACTTCTTTCTCTCGGCGTCGTACCTTCTGTTGTGTCATCTGTGCTCGTAATGAAGGCTGGGTTCAGTTCACGTTGACAGCGACACTCCTGTAATGTAGCCAAGTTAGCCCTCAAGCTAACGAATGCTAACACACCACTGACAGCTGGAGAGTGAGCAGCCTCTGTAGTTTTGCTGCAACTGCTAAACTCACTCCTGCTCGTACGGCCAGATGGGGAGAAACCCTGTCTAGTGTTTGAGTCCTGTCCACAGACTCCATTTCATATCATGTCTTGCACGTGGAGCTCTTTAAGACCTGTTAAGAGTGTATGAATTGTGCTTTACAAACCACTGTGTCCTGTCCTCAGGCTCCTCCCCTGAGCTGTCAGTGCTCGCATCGAGGCAGCCGTCTGTCTGCGTGGCGGACTGCATGAAAACTGCAGGACTGAACCTGCAGCTCGTCCATCCTGCAGAGGAGCAGCAGAGGAGCAGCGGCATCAGGGTGGAGTTCAAACAGGAGGCCGGCGACTGCTTCGAGAATCCACACTGGTATGACACCGATATCGGAGCAGAGGTCGATTTGTTTAAAGAAGAAGACGAGTCAGAGTGTGACGATGACGACGACGACGACCCCAACTGGGAGGAGGACGGTGGCGGCGGCTCGGACGGGCTGAGGTGGTTCATACGGGACGAGGACAACGTCTCCACACCGGAGCAACAAGAGGCTGAAGATGTAGCACCTGAGGCCACACGTGGAGGTAAATGTTTCTGTACAGATGAACGTGTGCGGTGTTACTCCCCGACTCATTTATCTTACTGATTTTACACTCTCGCTCTTCACCACGCTTCTTGTGCTGCGGCCGACTGGAGAATCCCAGCTCAGCAGTGTTAATGCTCACGATAATACACTCTGAAACTAAAACGTACTTTTGTCCAAAGATTAAATGTAAAACACCAGAATAAAGACTGCAGATTTTAACTTTGTGTTTATCTCTTTCTCTTGACTGGACCAATGAAGACAAAGCAGAGACGAATGAACGCCAACATCACTGTGAGCGCTGTGGGAAATCCTTCGCAAGGAGGAGCAACGTCACCAGACACCGGCGGTACCACTGCGGCACGACAACAAGTACACCGAGCCAGACGGAGTCCGAGCCGGCGGAGCAGGAGACGTTTTCCTGTGACACGTGCAGCCTGACCTTCCGGACTAAACGCCACTTAAGGCTGCATGAACGCATTCACACACAGGACGGTGAAAATCACCAGGATAAAGCAACACCCCCACGAGAGAGGTGTCACACCTGCAAACAGTGCAATAAGAGCTTCTACTTGCTGCACACGCTCCAGCAGCACCTCCTCGTCCACACGGGGGAGAAACCCTTCGTTTGCGAGCAGTGTGGCAAAACCTGCGCCCGCAGGGGAGACCTCAAAACGCACATGCTCAGTCACTCTGAGGAGAGACCGCACCGCTGCAGCCGCTGTACGAAAAGCTTCAAGCAGCTGACCAAACTGAGGCAGCACGAGCGCGTTCACACGGGCGAGAAACCGTTCCAGTGCAAGTTGTGCCCGAAGGTTCAGGGTCCAGGCCTCGCTGGCGGCGCACCAGTACACCCACACTGGAGAGAAACCCTTCAAGTGCGACCTGTGCCCCAAAGCCTTCAGCGTCAGGAACAACCTGAAGAAGCACAAGATGATTCACACCGGGGAGAAACCATACTGCTGCTCGCACTGCGGCAAAGGCTGCCGGCTCCTGCAGCACCTCATCATCCACGAGCGCAGCCACACGGGCGAGAAACCCTACAAGTGCGACAAGTGCGACAAAGGCTACGCCCACCCGTCAGCGCTGAAGTTACACCTGTCCTCTCACGGGGAGAAACCGCTGCGCTGCTCCCTGTGCGGGCAGGAGTTCACAGACCTGTCAGAGCTGTCCAGTCACGAGTGCTGCGAGACAATGGAGAAACCATACCGCTGTTCCCAGTGTGGCAAGTGCTTCACGCAGGCTGTGCAGCTGAGGAAGCACCGCCTGATCCACTCCGGGGAGAAACCCTTTGACTGTAAAGACTGCGGGAAGAAATTCAATGACAAGAGCAACCTCACCAAACACGTCCGTATTCACACAGGAGAGAAACCGTTTGAGTGTGAACAGTGTCAGAAAGGCTTCAGACTCCTGCAGCACCTCACCACCCACCGATTGACTCACACCAAGAAGCAGTAGTGACCGGACTGTCGGTTTGATCCTCGTGACTCTGTGCTAGACTCTGACATATCATGTTTTATGTTACAATAAAGTCATGAGCAAAACTTTCCTTCTTCAGTTTCTTCCTCCAATTTTATAACAAAATTTTTGTCAAAACGAGTCGAGGTGTTCTGCGTAAACATTTCTGACGTCACAAATCTTAAAACCACCACTGGACCTGATCGTCTTTACACTTTGTGCTTGTCCCTGTTGGCAAAATGTAGATGAACCCATCTCACATGATACAAAGCCCACCTGCACAGGACCACGTGTACTTTGTGCAATGTCTGAATAAGAAAAAGATCATTTGTCCAAAAACCAGTTTTGAATGTAGTTTTAAAAATGACCTGGGGAAGGTTTTAAAAAGTGTTAAATGTGTCTGATACTTGCGAGCTGCCTGTGGGAGCAAAGAAGATGTAACCCTGCTCTGTCGCAGTGTTTTACACTCCACGTTGTGCAGCTGTGAACAGTGATGGTTCCAGCAGGTGGCGCTGCTGCTGCATTCTCCTCACCACACTCTCAGCTCGTCACATCCATCAGTGCTGACTGACTGTCTCAGGTCCAGAGGCCCTCAGAAGGTTAGTTTGTTCCATAAAAATGACTCCATGGATGTTTTGCTGTTTTTCTTCCCCACAAGACAAAACGATGACTTTATATTTTGTGTCTGAGTTATGTTCATGATAATAACAGTGTGGAGAAGTAGCATGATGCATATATTTGTTTTTTTCTGTCCATTTATGTAAAGTTTTTGTTAGATTTTTTTTCCATTAATTTTTGTACATTTTCCTTATATTTTACAATACTTTTACTATTTCTTTAACAAGTTTCTTTATTTATTCATATATTTCTTTTTTTTATATATTTATACTTTTTTTTATAAAAAGTTTTTTACTCTATATTTTTTTACATTGTTTCTTTTGTAAAAAGAAAATTAATTTAAAATTTTTACTTTTTCCACATTTGCATTTTTCTATATTTTTTCTATTTATAAAAATATTTTCTTTATTTTTGCTGTCCATTTTTAAAATGTTTTTCATTTATAATTTTACCATATTTTTATTTTTATCTAGCTATTTTTTAATCCCTTTTCTATATTTTTTGATATTTATAAAATTCATATTTTTAATTATATTTGTTTTTTTACTCGCTTTTTGATTTTTCAAAATGTATTTTTAAAATGCTTTCTATATTTTTGGATATTTCTATTTGATCTGTTTTTTTAATATATGTTTTATTATGTTTTAAAGTTTTTAAAAATGTTTTGCTGTATTTTCTATAGTTTTTCTCTCTTCCTTTTTTTTTTTTTTTTTTTTTTGCTTATTTATTGTTTCGTGCTTCTGTTTTTGAGAGTTTGATCTTGGAGTCACAGACCACACTTCATATTCCAGTATCTCCTGCATGTGTTGATACATATCCAAGGAGCAGTCCCATGTCTGTGTCACTGATATGAGTCTGTTTGTCACTGTTTGCTCTGAGAAAACATTGTGCATTAATGCCGGTAAGTCCTGCAGTGACTGAGCTGAGTGGGCGATGTGTTTGTGAACACAGCGACGACACACCGAGAACAACAAACAGCATCGATCAGTGCGGACAGCACAGGTGACTCAGCTCTGATCTGACCTGACCGAGGTTTCCTGCTGACTCACAGGTTTGTCAGCTTGAACCAGGAGGCTTCAAATAGGGCGTCAGCGGCGTCAGAGAAACATTCAGTGACCAGTCTTCTTCACACAGCGGCAGGACGACAGAAACAAAGATGAAGCGACTCGTCTGTCAGTTTGATGTTTGTGGCCTCAGCTCTGGTGAGTCTCACATCACAGTTTAATACATTCAAACATTTTTAAAAAACTAAAATTTTTTACAATTATTTTTTTGTGTGACTCTTTTATTGTTTTATAAGCTATACTCTGACCTGCTCTGTGTTGCCTAATGTCAGTGTTTCCTGCCTTGCTAGTTGTGCAGGTTAAACATTTTAACTCTTTCATATCACCATGAAACTTCCCCAGTTAATGACTTATATTAGGACAGTCTTTGTTTTTGTTTTACAAGTTTTTTTAAAACTTTGAAATATGTACTTCATGTCACACTGAAACACCTGAATGTGTCCGTGGCACGTTTAGTTTCCTCCAGTCTAAAAGAAAACACGGTATGAAATCCAACAAACCCCTGGATCTGAAAATTGACCAGTGCACGCGTGCCTGCAAAACATGGATTTCACCTCTAGCGTCTTCTGTTAATGAGAAATAATATAATGATCCCGAGGGAAAGTGTTGAGCTGCAGCTGCAGGACAAAGTGGCAAGAGTGCAAACATAAAAAGCAGCTGTAGCTAACTTGATTAAAAATCATGTTCTACTACAAAAGAAAAGAACCTTTATAACTAACTAACACACTACGGCTGGAATGTTGTTTTTATTTCATTTTATTTTTGCATTTTTTACTGTTTTATTTTATCTCTCTGTCGCCCACCTGAATCCAAACTAAACTTGTTTAAAAATGTGCATCAAGAGAACTTTGAAAAATAAAACATCTCCTCACGACTGCTGTGAAATTGACAAATATAGAACTTTTTTAGACACCCTTAAAGTTTTTAAAAGTTTAAAAGTTTACATAATGCAGCATTTACCAGGAATATTTAGTCTAAAATAATATCAAAGGTTCTCTCAGTTATTATCACATGCTCACATTATTAATCTTTACAGTCACAGATAACAAGCAATGTGCTTTTATTCACTTCAACTCAACTTTATTAATATCGCACCTTTTATACAAACATACAGCACAAATGACAATATGCAAATCTCTGCAAGCTAATTTTCTTTTTTTTAAGTTTAATGTGAAAATAAATCAATAAATTAAAATCATGTAAAAGCCAAAAATTACATTTGAAAAGCTGAACCCATAACGTTATTAACGTTAACGTCAATCTAAACGACAGGTCTCTTATTTCCTTTTAAAAATACACGTATTACTCATCATCATCATCATCGTTATCATCATCTTCATCATCATCATCATATTTTTCTGCCCCTGAAACTAAATTAAATGTTCTCTCTCTCCAGGCCACCATTATCGACCCTAGAGGAGCGCGCCCGGTGCAGCAAGCCACCAGAAGTGAAAAATGTGCCACTGAGAAGGAGTGGCCTTTCTGCACCTCTGATAACTGGGTACAACTCACTTCCTGCTCCATCAGCGCTGAGCCTTGTGTTGTTTCTTCGTCCTATCAGTTCATTTCATCCAGTCTGAGATGTTGTGAGGGCGTTAAAGTTAAGTGTCTCGTGTCCTCCAACAGGGCCCTAAATGCCCGTCGGGCTGCAGGATCCAGGGACTGATGAACAAAGACGACCACGACTTGCTGAAGAAGATCGAGAAGATCCGCAGCCTCTTGGATCAGAACAAAGCCAACTACCGCAACGCCGACCAACATTCCAAAGAGACCTTCAACATCCTGAGGGACAGACTCACCATCAACGCTGGTTAGTGTGTGTGTGTGTATGTCTGTGTGTGTTCATGACGTGTAGAAATTCATACACAACTTTAAGAAGTTTGATCCCACTGATGGAGTTTGTCTGAACTTATTATATTCTCTCTCTTTTCAATGTGTTGCTGAGAATGTTCCTGAAGGACTCAGAATCAGAAACATCAGTCAGTCGAATCACATTCGCCTGTTCAATACAAATATTCGTTCTAGAGCTTGAACGTTAACGTTATCTCAGAGCCTGATCGGACAACGACGGCTCCACTTGAAGGAATCTGAATGTACTGATGATTCCAGTCTCCATCTTAAACACTTTCCCCGTCAGAGTATTATTTTGAAGTTTCCAGCCACCCCCAGCATTTCTGATCACATTCACTGATCCTTACAGACCCACAGTCCAGTCCATCTTATTTATAGAGCACATTTCAAAAGCATGAAGTCCCCAAAGTGCTGCACAAAAATACACACAAGCATATACAGAAATACACTTAGGAAATATACAGGTCATAGATACAGAAGCGAAACAGACAGTACAGCAAGTTCAAGGGATAAAAAGACACAGAGACAGGTTGGTCTACTCAGCTACCGAGAAGGCGCAGTCACCTCTCGTTTTCAAGAGGCTTTTTGGGACCACAAGCCACCAGTTTAGCTCCACCATGCAGGGGCGTCAGGGAGCAGTGGTGGAGCCTTTTGACTGGCAAGTAAATTTGGGAGTCATCTGCATATAGGTGGTAAGCGACACCATGCTTCTTTAAGATAAGACCAAGGGGCAGAAGATACAGAGACAACAAAATGGGCCCCAAAATAGAGCCCACAGAATAATTCAAGTTTTATGGTAGATATACTTTTAATGCTCTGTGGTCAGTGTTGATGTAGAACTTCACATCAAGTATCAGTCAGTCTGCCCGCCTGTGCTCATCTATCCATGCCCGCTCCCTCCAACAGGTGATGACAAGCAGTACTTCGACCTGGCCCAGAGTCTGCGGCAGAGAATCACAGACATGAAGATCAAGATCGACAGGCAGCTGAGTGCCCTGGCCGCCCTGAAGGATCGAGTCAAAGACCAGGTGGTGGAGATGCAGAGGCTGGAGGTACGGAGGCACAGCAGGGACATGTTTACACGCAGGGGTGTGGCGAACACTCCGGCTGTTTCTGATGAATGACAGGACGTACTGTAAACGTAAACGTAAGATAAGAGACAGTTTTCCAAGATGCCTCAGAAGTCAAGAAAAAGGGTTAAGTTTTTGGGCGAGTTGACAAACTGCTGAACAGAAACAAATGTTACTTTAATTTTACACCTTTTAAAGGAAGTTATTATTATTTATTTGACCTAAAATTATCACTGCCATAGAGCCCACACTTTAAAGTGCAGATCCTGCTCTGCCTTCAGATGAGGACAAAATGTGTTCAAGAGTATAAACTTAAATTTGACAATTTATAGTACCATAGCAAGTGGGGATTAAATAGAAATAAGCAAATCATTACAATAAACAACTTTATAGTTTAATACAAGAAATTCCATAGTATCTCAAAATAAGGAGAAACTCTCAATGGTTTGACTGAGGCCCATTTTGAGATTTGAATTCAATATTTTTAAGAAAGTTTATCATTATTTTGAGACTTTTTCTCATTATTTTTGAGATACAAAATCATTTTGAGAGACAGTCAAATTTTTGATAAAGTTTCTTAATATTTTTAAGGAAGTTTCTCATTGTTTTGATATACGAAGTCATTTTTTAGACAGTGTCTTCATTTTGAGACACAAGAACTTTTCAATACACAAAAAAGTTTTTGAGAACATTTCTCATAATTTCTAAGAAAATGTCTTTTTTTCAAAAAAGTTTCTAATTTTCCTGAAAAAGTATTGTCATTTTGAGACTTTTTCTCATTATTTTTGAGATAAAAAAGATCATTTTGAGAGACTAAGTCATAATTTTGAGAAAGTTTCTTGATATTTTTAAGGAAGTTTCTCATTGGTTTTAAACATAAGTCGTTACTTTGAGACCTTTTCTCATTATTCTTGAGATACAAGATCATTTTGAGGGACAAAGTCATACTTTTGAGGAAGTTTCTCATTGTTTCGATATACTAAGTCATTTTTTAGACAGTGTCTTCATTTTGAGACACAATGTCTTTTTAATATAACAATTTTTTTTAAAAAGTTTCTCATAATTTCTAAGAAAATATGTCTTTTTTCAAAAAGTTTCTAATTTTCTTGAAAAAGTATTATTTTGAGATGTTATTTTTCTAGAATCAATATTTTGAGAAAGTTTCCAATTGTTTTGATATACTGTCATTAATTTGAGGAAGATTCTCATAAGTAATTAATTTGAGGTTCAGAGTGTTTCTCATTCTTTTGAGAAAGTCCCAGGATCGTTTCCTTTTTTCATCACGTCGGAGGAAATGGGCTTCCATGCTAGTTAGCTTTAGCAGGAGTTAAGATGTTTTTTTCTCCATTATTATTGGATCAATTAATTGTATGTATTGTAATGTAGTTTTAGCTTTAGCTAAAGTTAGCCGAGGCTACCTCACCAGTGAGCGTTCACTTGGTGTCTTCTTCACATTTTTTTTTAGCAACACAGACGTCAGAGTCAGGCACATTTTAACAGATCTCTTGACTTGAGTTTGTTCGCTCTATGCACACAGATGGGACTCATCATTTTATTCAGTGTGAGAGTTTCTGCAGAGTTGATTCGTGTGACCTTCCTCATTTTCTAATTCTTCGTCTCCTCTGTCAGGTGGATATCGATATTAAGCTCCGCTCCTGCAAAGGATCCTGTCAAAGCTACTCTGAGTACAGTGTGGACAAGGACAGCTACGTGGAACTGGACAAACAGGTGAGCTTTGAATTGGTTTTAAACTGGATTAACACTATTAATTACGAAAGCTTCTACGTCTAAATGCTGCTGAATGATGTTAAGATCTTTTTGGTATGCAGCCTTTTTACTACAACCACTTCTTGGGACAGGAGCTGCACATTTCAACTATTTATCCTGTTAAACACCAGCTACTAGCTAATTGTTTCAACTGTGTATCTGTAATCAGCTGCAGCCAGAGCAGCTATGTGACTCACCAACTGGCCACATGACTCGCCCACCATTCCTACATGTCAGCCGGCGATCAGCTCCCTTCGCCTCTTGGCCCTAAAGCAGAAGCTTTAAAGAAAATGCTAAGTTAGCCGTTAGCTATCAAGCACTAGCGGAAAAGAGAGGTGTTAAGGTAAGGGTGAAGGTTACATCATGTTACCTAGTCACAGATAATAAAGTGGATTCCTGCAATATTTAGCCGCATATTTGTTCATGACAGCGTCATGCTGTAACAGCGTTAAAATAAGCGACTTGTCGTTGGGTTTGTCTTGAACCAGCAGTAGACACGGTTTGTGCTGAGTCATGTACGCTACAAATTGAATGTGTCTGCAGTCATACATAGACGTCACATTAAGGGCCCGTCCCAATACCCCCCTTAGCCCTACTCCTACATTTGCACGTTCCCACGAGGGGTAACGGTGTCCCAATTCCCTTTGCGTGTAGGGGTAGGAGGCATAACGAGGGGTAGTGGGTATGAAACTAGCCCTTCGGAGCGAGGGATTTCAGATGATTTCAGACTTGCCAGCGAAGGGTAGACGTCGCCATGGCTACCACCGAGCAAGAGACGGGGTAAAAAGTTCATACATAGCGAACGTTACCGTCGTCAGGTTGCTTGTTAGCTAGCTAGCTCACACTATCTGGCGTCTGTCATCTGTCCTGTTCTGCAAAATTGTTGCACCTTTCACATTACAATAACACGCCAGCTAGCATAACTATGCTGCCTCGTAATGTTAGCTGGTTAGCTAGCTAGCAGAAGTCGTCTGTCGTTCGTCAAACGAAGCATGATGAATGCAGCAAACGTGATCGGTAGGATGAACTCAACCGGAGACTCCATAGTAGATGCCGGTTGGAAATGTAGATGGCTCGCAGCTTCCTGCTTAAAATAGTTACGATGCGTGAACGTAACCGACGCGGTGACGTAGTGAGTAGTGTCCCAATTCCTAGGGGAAGATTTAACCCGCTACCCCTCGTTGCTTCATTTCGAAGGCCAAGGGGTCGTGGACGGGGGGGTGTGTTAGGATTGGGCCTAACTGTGCCAGCCCCTATTGGGAGAGGTCAAGACTTGGCTGTAAACAAAATATCTGCCGTTTATAACGAATAAAACAAAGTCATGTGAACACAATGATTCAGTGTCGTTGTCCACTATCGGCTGAATCTGACAGATACAGGAATTCTTAATTTAGTTTCTGTGATTATTTTGTTTGACTTCAGAGCCTGACGCCATCTTTATATCTTTACTCTCATGATCAACAGAAACCTTCTTTCTCCAAATGTGCCATATTAAGATTGAGGTAAAAGATGCATCGAGTAAATAACTTTAAGGGGTAAAAATAAAATAGAAGTTTAGTTTTATCATTAAAATTTTGTGATTAAAGATTAAGAGATTTGGTTGACTTAATTTAAGCTGATTTATTTCAGGGTATTATCTTACTCCTGATAAAATAATATACATCATTTTTTGTCAGCAAACATTCAGTCGCATTATTCCGGTTGAAGAGGGCTGTGCCTGCAGAATAGGTGCAAAATTGTATTTTAAAAAAAGGAGAGACTTAAACGAAGACAGAGACTCAGACAGCCGTATGTCCTCGGGCAGATCAGGATGGCAAGATATTCTTCAGCTGCACGACATGTCTTGTGTTCTGTCGGCCATCTTGGTTTTCAGAGATTTGTGTTGCACTGACAACACCTGGCCAGTGGGTGGCAGTGTCACTGTAGTGACTTAAATGCAACTACAACATCAACACTTGTTTTTTAAATAGCTGCCTACTGCAGTGAGCACGATGTGACAGATGAGTCCGTTTGGTAAGAAGCCATTTTCTCTTTCTGTCCATCTCCCAGATGAACCAGCTGGACGCCCAGTCAGGTCAGAGAACTGAGTCCGTGGGGTCGCTGTCGGTGATGAAGAGCAGACTTCTGAAGGACTCCAATGTGGAAACTCTCCACAAGTCCAAGGACACCACGACTGTGGCAGCGCAGCAGAAAGAAGACATGTTCCCTGATGTGAGTGACTCTCTGTGTTGGACTGTGCAGGTTTCACAGAGTCCAGAAATAATTTCCACCAAAGTATTTGCCGTAGTTTGTGCAAAACAAACATGACGCCATCTTTTCTGGAACGACACACACATCTGAGTTATAATTCATTCTTGGTTTTCTTTCTCAGGTGAACACAGTCCAGTTGGTCCTAGAGGAAGAAGGCTCCAGCTCATCCCCAGCAACCATCTCCAAGGTCACAGGTAGTTCCCTCTCTTCATCTGCATCCTCATCATCATCCATCTCCTCCTCCTCTTCCGCCTCCTCCACCTCCACCTCCACGTCATCAAAATCCATCACTGAGCCTGGAGGCGGCGATTTCTCAAGTCTGGGCGTGTCAACAAGCCAAATCACCTGCACCAAGAGGACCAGGACGACCACCATCCACACAAAGGACGGGCCGGTGGAAAAGACGGAAGAGGTGATTGAAGGAGGCCCTGAGTGCCACGTACTGTCAGACGTCTCCACGGAAGGGATTAGCAGCCTCTTCCCCAGCATCAGCCACACATCATCATCATCATCATCATCGTCCTCTTCCTCTTCCACTACTAAGACCATCCACACCAGTGACACCAAGGGAAGCCTCTTTGCAGATACCAAAAGTGGCTTGGGGGATTCACTTGGCTTCGACCTCGGCGGTTTCTTCACGGACCCTGCAGATGATGACGTTCCTGATTTCCAAGCCCGGAGTTTGGCAAACACGCGTACCGAGCGGCACGCCAATTATGTAGGAAAAGGTACCCAAACCTCAGACCTGGAGTAAAACCTCTGCGGCGCAGAACGGCGCATTCAGCTAGAGAGCAGTCTTTAGCATCAGCTAGCTTGCAAGCTACCTTATGTACCAAAATTATAAAGTGAACGCAGTAATTGTCATTGTTGATTGCTAAAACTTAAAGATTTAAAGATTCATTGCGATGTATTTGTTATTTAGGTATTTTGGGTCATTGTGTAATCCAGGAAAGAAGACTGAT
The DNA here is from genome assembly GCA_026686955.1 of Epinephelus cyanopodus. Lineage (NCBI taxonomy): Eukaryota > Metazoa > Chordata > Actinopteri > Perciformes > Serranidae > Epinephelus > Epinephelus cyanopodus. The sequence continues at coordinate 1,089,200 of CM048934.1, read as the reverse complement.
GAACGTTTAGGGCTGATTTTGCTTTGTAAACAGGAGGAACTCTTCATCATCCTGCTGATGTTTCAAATGCAGATTATCAAAAACATATTGGGTTCATTGGGACAAGCGTCAGGAGTTCATTTAAAATACCACAAGACTTGTTTCTGCTGGTTGTCAGCGTTTAGGAACTGCTGATAGAAAGTGGCCTTTTTCGCTTGTTTGAGATTTAAGTTTTTCGTACGTGTTCCTGACAAATACATATAATAAAGTTAACGTTTAAACAAGTCCAACTTTCCCCATCAGAACTCTGAGGAGCCACAAACCCCCCCGAATAACTTTAAAATTCAATCTGCATCAGCAGGATGGTCCAGACAAAGACTGACATCAGTGGGTTTGGCACAAGTGTTAGCCATGTTGCAGGGAAAGAGACCGTCAGCGCTTTTATCACTGCACTAAATTTGAGCCAGCCGAGCCAAAGCCGGTCCAAGCTAACTCGCGGTCTGCGGTGTGCCCCTCTGTGTTCGCAGATTGTGTCCAAGCCCACCGGAACCACCTGAAAGGGGAATCGAACGGCCTGTTTAAGATCAAACCCGGCGGCACGGACTCCACACAGGTGGTGGAGGTGTACTGCCAGCAGCAGGGGCTAATGGGCGGGTGGTTGTTAGTCCAGCAAAGAGAGAGTGGCGCGCTCAGCTTCAATCGCACCTGGGCCGAATACCGCAACGGGTTCGGCTCGGTTGACGCGAAGGGAAAGGGGGAGTTTTGGCTAGGCAACCAGAACCTCCACCTGCTGACTAATCAGGGTGAGACCATGCTGAAGGTGGAAATGGAGGATTGGGAAGGGGGCGTAGCCAGTGCTGAGTACACAGTCAGGGTTGGCTCGGAGGTGGAGGGGTACCAGCTGCATGTGTCTGGGTACACCGGGGATGCCGGGGACGCTCTGATAATGCCTAACTCTGACATGGCGTCGTACCTGTCCCACAGCGGGATGAAATTCAGCACCTTCGACAAAGACAACGACAAGTGGGAGGAGAGTTGCGCAGAGATGTACGGGGGCGGGTGGTGGTACAACAACTGCCAGTCGGCTAATCTGAATGGCATTTATTATAAAGGCACGTACGACCCGGAGAAAAACACACCGTATGAGCTTGAAAACGGAGTCGTGTGGGTGACGTATAAACCGGCCAATTACAGCTTGAAAACCGTTCGCATGTTTATCCGATCGGCTGCTTTTTAATTTGACAAAACATGATCACGTACCCCTTTTTTATATCCATGTAGTAAAACCCAAAAACAAGAGCATGAAGTAAGACTCAGAAGTGCACACTGAAGCCGGGGTTAGCTAAATATTTGAGGCCAACATGAGAAGGTGCTTTCAGACCTTTAGACTGTTGATCTGCTCGTAAATCATTCTGGATTTCAAAATCATGTCAAACAGTTTCATCATGTTTATTTGACTTGACTCTTGTCAGCACTTTGCCTGTTTCTGTAACCAGTGTTCATGGAATGACCTGATGTTTCCAAAGTGTCCTCGCTGTTGCTCAACTCTGTGTGGAGCCACGACTGAACTCTGCTCAATCAATAAAGATCCAGTGTTCACTTCAGCTGCTGTGCTTTGTGCTTTCACTTACGTCGACAGAACTAATCACCAAAATGTTGGAAATGTTTGTGCCAGAAGACGGTTTAAATCTTTCCAACATAACAATGAAAGGATACTAATATTAACGAGACATGGAGATACAAACAAAGGTCAGGAAGGTTATTGTCCTTGAAATTTAAAGTTAAACATTTTCACTGTTTTACTGTTTTGCAGCATTAAAAAATCCATCATAAAAAGCCACTTTGTAAACATATGATAATCGATTTTAAACATTTAACAAGTTACACAGACCCCCTGCAGTTAGAACACACGGCATCATACAGACAAAAGTAATGATGCATAATGCATTAAAACAAAATGTATAATCTAAGCAGACATGAAGGACTGGGTACAGCACGCCATCTGCACATTAGTTTGCATCTTTAATCTGAGCCGTGCATCTTCACTGTTACCATTTTTTACAAAATATAAAATTTCCCAAATATCAATAAATTAGGAAGCTCTATTTCTTACTACTTCCAAGCAGCAGCTAAGAGAGGGGCGACTCACATACTTCCTCGCCTGTAGCAAACACAATTCGACCATCGTCTTCTCGGGAAACATGTCTGACGAGCAGAGCCCAGGACCTGAAGGTGTCGGGCTGAGGTCATCTGAGGCACAAACTGCAGCACCGACCTCCAGAACTTTGTGATCTCAACACACTCTCATAAGCAGTGACACAGCGTCTCCTGGTGTGTGCCGGTCAGGAATATTCACATCAGATTTGCTCAGTTACAGTGTGTAAGCCTCTGCACAAACTCTATCCCACTCACTCTCTAGAAAAAGCCACTTTAATGTCAATGTAAAAGACAATCTCTGCAAGTCATACAAATCATTTTATTGTGATACTGGTGCCACATCCGTAAACTTTCATGTGTTCAGCTCAAACTCACCACATGTGCTCTGCTGTGGAATTGTTTTGCCTCAACAGCAGAGCAAGTCCGACCCTTCACTTCGTCTTCGAGGGTCAGTTATCGCTGGAAGTTATTGGAATCACGTTATCAACAAATGTCATCGAAACAAATGTTTGTTTTCTAACAGAAATTTGGACCAATCAAGGGGATTCATCTTTACGTAAGGCGGCTTAATAATGACTGGAATCATAACTTATTGTTTATGCTACAATAAACAGCAACATGTAGACGCATAAAGAGATGAGTAATAAATAAAACACACCAAGGAGTTCAGTGGAATAAAATAATCCATACATGATAAAATAATACAATGCTGTGCTCTGAGAGAAGATTATAACGGTGCTGTTTCCGTCTGTCACTGTGAGGCTGTGAAACCTGCAGATAAATGACAGCACAGTAGAGACTGATAGAAACAGCAGAGGATGACGGCACAGATGGAAAAAGGACCTTCATTTACAGAAGGTGAATTCTCTGCTGCCCTCGCTTCACGATCTCTGCAGTGAGAGGTGCCTAAATATTCGGAAGAGGTGACACTTGTGAACAATGTCTCCTTTAGCTGTGTCTCTGTTATGTCTAAAATCAATAATCAACTCCTTAGTTTGAGATGCGTTTAAGTTTTGGTTTATCCCACATGTCATATAACAATATAAAAATGTCACATTATAACATATTAAAATAGGAAGACAATAAAAATCCCACCACAGTTTCCTGTTTGGTTTGTTGTCTGATTGAATGTTCTACTTCTGTTATAAATGTGAGACACATAATTAAATCTAAACATTTGTCATATTTTCAAACCCTGAGCCCTGAGCTTAAAACTTGCATTTCTGTTGGATTCAATTTCAGAGAGCCATGTTAGATATCCTCACGATGGATCTTTGTCACATTTTATCTGTGACGTCGTGTCTGATTGAGCTCAGTTGGAGGTGAACTAACCACAGTGCGTTTTGTTTGTTTGTTTGTTGTTTTTCTGCAGTTTGTATAAGGCTGAAGCAGCAGTATCAAGATGGCCGACAGCCCTACAGTCAGTCCCAGACGCACATGAAGCAACGCTGTCGAGGGACGTCAGGCGTCGCCCTGTGTTCAGACGATGACTGGGTGAGAAACACACGAACACAGCTGCACCACATGAATTTTGTAAAACATGTAATTTCAGAATATGTGAAGGAGCGTTTTCACACCACAACAGTAAAGTAATGAATTTCAGTGTTTTATAGCCATGCTGCACGTCAGGCTTCCCTCTTAGATAAAACTCAATGCATCACTTTTGACTTGAGTCCAGAGCTCAGTCTGTGTAAAGAACTTTGCTTCTGGATATTTTAGTTGAAGGTAAGAGTCAGAAAACTCTACTCTCTGGTTTTAAAGCCTGCGATTTGGAATTCTGGTTGTCGCCATCGTAGATTTCTAAAGCCAAAAGTGACCGTTTTTGGACAAAAGGGAAGAGCTAACCCTAACGCTAGCTGCTAGCTTGGTTAGCGCTGGATAATCCCAATGCTAATTTTTGCTCGCAAAAAACATGAACTTAAAACCATTTTATCCAAATGTACTTGCCAAAAAAAGGAATCATTCAGCTCCTTCAAGGCTCTTTTATTACAACCAAATGCTGATTGAGACTTTTTTACTCGACAGAATCTTTACAATTAGTTTTTTAAAACCTCCCTTAACAACATGTAGGCTGTTAATGTTGCAGACATTAAAATAATTTAATCGATGTTTGTAGCGTGGTTTTAAGCTATATTCATTATATTTTGATTTAAGGATAAAGTTAAATATGAATTTATTTAACTTAATGACTGTATTCTCCTATTTAATGCTGCGCACTGTTGCAGTTGCATCGCGCACAGTCACTTCAGAAACAAAATAATCAATTAAACAACCCCAAAAATGCTTCAAACACTTTTCTAAATATTCTTAATATTGAAAGGAAACGAAATATACCCAGATAAGGTCCGACCTTATCTCCAGCGCAGGGCTCTATTTACAATCAACTTTAAAAACTGAAAACACAGTGAAACAGCAGCAGCTATGGCTGCACCTGTGCTCTGTGAATCTGGTGATACGCCATGGTTACGTTACCTCACCAGCGTTGTCGCTGTGGAAGCGACTTGTCAATATGGCCCTCACTTGTCACTCAAAGCAGCCACGCCTTTAATGTACATAACTTTAAGCCTTAAGAGCATTTTAGTGAATGAGTTATAACTCATTCATTACGGCAGGTGAGGTGATCGAAAATATAAAATATATAAATTAGCTGTGGTCTGAGGCATTATGTTTTGGGGTTGTCCATCTGTCCCCTGCTCGTGACCATGATATCCCAGGAACACCGTGACAGTGTCTTCAAATTTGGCACTAACCTCCACTGGACCTAATGATGACCTGATTCGATTTTGGTGGTTAAAGGTCAAGGTCAGTGTGGCCTCACATTTATCACATTCTCGTGACCACAATATCTCAGCATGGCCTCAAGAGAAAGTCATCAAATTTGGCACAAACGTCCACTCAGACTGGGCGATGAACTGATTTTGGTGGTCAGAGGTCTCCGTGTCTCATTCTCATATAAACACAATGTCTCAAAAACTTCTTAAGGGAAATTTCCTCAAATCTAGGGTCCATTAATGAATTGATGAAATCTTTTTGGTCAAAGGTCAGTGTGACCTTGTGTCTGACTCATTCTCGAGAACGCAACATGTCAAGAACACCTTGAGGGAATTTGTCCAAATTTGGACAAACATCTGAACGATGAACTTATTGTGTTTTGGTGTTCAAAGGTCAAGGTCAGAGTGGCTTCACATTTGTCTCAGATCTCTCTCAGATACAGCAGTAAACCCTCGTGTTCTTCTTCACAGGTTTCTAAATGCCCCTCTGGCTGCAGACTCCAGGGTCTGATCTCGCAACTGGAGAGCAAGGTGGAGAGGAGACTGAGGATGGTGTGTAAGACAGCAAAGATGTACGAAGACATGTCTGAGAAGTCCATGGGGGTGACGACACGCATCTACAACTACAACCGGAGAGTCATCGTCAACAGATACAGTGAGACTGTTTGTTTTTGTGTTCTGGACTAAATAAAGACAGGATGAGTGAAGTAATGGCGGTTGACTAACACTGTGTTTGTCTCCAGTGTCAGAGCTGAAGTTCGTGGAAAACGCCGAAGGATTGTCCAGGAACCTTACGTTGCTACGGAAACGATCATCCCAGCTGTCGCTACAACTGGAGGAGCTCCGCGACAACGTCCAGAAACAACTGGAGGACTTGTATCGAACAGAGGTGAGATGTGATGAGAGATTGTTATACGGAGCGTTTCAGCTCATCGTTTTGGTTTTATGGCAACTGTGCTGTTTTTGTTTCGTCTCACTGCTGCGCTGCCTGACAGCAAACGGACACAGTTAGCTGACAGACACAGTTACCAACCAGCTGGTGAACATAGTGGAGAATGTATGTGCTATAGAGACAGATATTTCCTTCAGGAGGTGGTGGAGACCAAAAAAGGAGCTAACAGAGAGAATATTGGACTGACGTTCATCAGGTGACACAGACACAAAGACTCCTGATGAAATATCATTCTGTTCTGTAACTGCTGGATGTGCAAAAAAACATATTGTGCATCCCTAATCAAATCAAAGTTAATGTTTGATACCACACATAGTGTATATCTTATAACAACATGAGTCTGCCTTTATAGGGGAATAATAATGTGTATGTTGTGTTGTGTCACCAGGTGGACATTGACATGAAGCTGAGAGCCTGCTCTGGGTCCTGCCGGTCGCTGTCACCGTTCAGCGTCGATCATCTCGGCTATCAGACGCTTCAAGCTGACATGGAGCAGATAGACAAGCAGACAAAGAAGTCCGCTACGCCTCCTGAAGACGTCCCACACGTGAAGCTGCAGCCTGTAGACGTCGGCCCGGAGCCGTCGGCAGAGTATAAGACCATCCCAACCGTCCAGAGAGAACTGCTGACCCAGTTTGAGGACATCGGACAGAACCAGGTTGTTCTGGAGGAGCTGGAGTGAAAGGACTCCACGGAGGCAGGTTTGATAGTTCACAGTGGAAGTGAAGACTGGGTGTTTCTGTTTCTTTTCACCAGCGCTTTGTAACTTAGTTTGGGGAGGGACTTTTCCAGTAAACACAATCACTGTTTTTATTTCTGCTTATTTATAACACTGCGCTCTCTTGCACACGTTAAAAGTAAGTTTGTCCAGACATGCATGAAGACAGAATCTGTGGCCGATGAAGCTGTGGCTTAATAGTTGTGTAACGAGTTAGAAAAAACCTTATATAAACTTATATAAACTTATGGGCACAGCTTAAAATAAAGTAAACTCAGGCAGCAGCCGATAAGAACAAAATTAAAAAAAAATTCATGGAGAAATCGCGTTGTGCAGTATTTTTAACATCTAAATCTAGCACTGCAATAAAAAAAAAAAAATTCGAATTAATCAGTTGATTGTTGTTTTTTTGATTAATCGATTAGTTATTTGGTCTGTAAATGTAAGAAAATGGTGGAAAATGTTTCCAATATTTCCCAAACTCAGAGAGCAGGAAAAAACAGAAAATAATCACACCTAAGAAGGTAGAATCAGAGAATTTGGACTTTTAATTACTCAAACTCACTAATTGATTATTAAGTCAGTTGGCAGTTAATTTAATATTATCGAGCCTCATCAGATGGTAGGATATTTTTAAATGTGAAAGCGTACTACAAAAACTTTGACCCTAAATTCACATTCAGTCAGATAACAGGATGTCACTGGTATGTACAGCCCCACACCTGCAGCAGCCAGTCGTGCATTCGACTTTTCCCCCACTCGCCTCCTGCGTGTACACACCAGCTCCGATAGCGGCTCTGTGTCTCTGCTCCTACAGCAGCTCGACTCCACTCCTCACCATGGGTGCTTAAAGAGAACTGACATGACGTGTTGCACTGCGGCAGCGTTGGTTTGTTTTCAGCTTTATCTTCACCCTTAAGGCCCTGACACACCAAGCCGACGGTCGGCCGTCGACCAAAGTCGGGCCATATGCGAACATCTGTTGGCCTAGTTTTTGCGTTGTGTCCTGCACCGTCGGCACTTCGGCGTCTGCAGCTTTTCGGCTGATCGAGCATGTTGAATCGTGAGAGATGACTCTGATTGGCTGTTCAGGTTTTATTTCCTCGCCGCTGTAGCCAGTGAATCTGCCTGTAGTGAAACCGGGGCTAACCGGTGCTTCCTCCTCAGGCTCCACTTCACTCAGCTGCCCCACAGACCCGCTGCTTCTTCACACTTTAACCTGAATAACAAACCGGAGCTAGCTGGGAGCGGCTAGCGGAGCGTTAGCCGCAGCATGAGCGGAGGGAAGCACAGCCAGTTAGCCTCCGCTAGTCTCTGAGCTAGCCCCGGCTCTCCGTTTGGATCCAACCGGAGCACCGAGCCCTGGTTTGTTATTCAGGTTAAAGTGGGAAGAAGCAGCGGGTTTATCGGGCAGCTGAGTGAAGTGGAGCCTGCGGAGGAAACACCGGGACCGTCTGGATGTAATAGTCCGTGGAGGTGCTGCGGTGCTCGGCTGCACAGATAGGAAACCCCTCGGCTGACAGGATGTACCACTCTCTCACTCCGCTCTCTCTCACGCAGGCGCAGAACGTACGTGCTACTTGGCCGTCGGATGTAGTCCGTGTAGTGTGTTCAAATGCAACTGACACAGGGCGACGTGAGGCCACGTAGACGACGCAACAGTTGGCTTTCGTCGCCGCTACTTCTTTGATGTGGATTTGGTGTGTCCGCACCTTTACCAATTTCATTCCTCTTGCCTAAACCTGACCAGTAAAACCAACAAAGGCAGCACGTACTAACCAATCAGAGGGAGGAAAAGGCAGTTCATGCCTTTGCCATACTGGATAAAACAGAACGTGGTGTCCAGATTTGACTTGGAGATAATTGCAGGTCACTTCTGGCACTGAGCTTTGTGTGTGTGCAGGTGCAGGTTTGCAAAACTGGACCGTGCAGGACACTGCGGCCATATTTGACAAGACTCAGGTTGTGACGTTGGGTGACCAAAATTCAGTGTCGGGACGTCTAATACCAATGTCAGTTTGATGTGTAGACTACGGACAAGAAATATCAAGGCTATTTTGTAGGTTGCGTTGCTTCCAAACGTCTCATGCCAACATCACCTTTAGTGATAAGGTACAATGAACAAAACCCGTCTGCAGAATGCACTGATGTTAATGTCCACACGAAGTGAAATTCACGCACTTAAACTATCGTCAGCACGATCTTGATTCCACCCAAAATTTAACGTCCATCAAACGCGAGAGTCCAAAGAGCTCTTGATGTCACATTGAGGTGTGGGGCCAGCTGGGTGGGTACAAATCACTTTTATGGAAACCCAAAACAAATGACTGAATACAAACAATTCATGAGGACTAAGTGAATCTCTCACTTGATGTCACAGCTACTGTTACAAATATCAGAATAATTTGTCTTGTCCAACTATATTTACCACCGTTATGAGATGACTGTGAATGTAATCATCTTTACATATCAAAGGGAGAGTTACGTTATAGGTTTTTGGTTTTGAAGTGGCACAGGAGCTGCTGGTCGACTGCTGCCGCCATCACTTAGTGTGTTTGTGTTGCTGTGTTATAAAGGGTTACTTCAGATTCATCAACGTCACAAACACACTAACTGATGGAGGCAGCAGTCGATCAGCAGCTCCTGTGTGCAGCGGTCTTAAATCACTGGTTTTCTAAATGGAGTCACATCACTATACTGTATGACTGCCAGCATGAATTCAGCACAGAATGTTCTGGTGTCTGTAAGTTTGCAAAGCTCTCATCACCTCTGTTCACAAACTAGACACATTTGATATCAATGCATGGAGAACACACTCCTCTTTTTTCCTCTGTCACATTATTTACGTTTCCACAGTTAGACACGCACACAAGTCCTGTCACTGCACTGTACAGTCATTTCTGTAAATATGTAACTCGTCCTGTGGTTTGTATGTTCACACATCAGATAATAAAAGTCACTTGTGCACCATTCTGTTTCCTCTGCTCACTCTTATTATACTTGTGTTGAGTTCTTGTCCTGAAACCAAATGTGCATCTTTGCATTTTCCTCCATGATGTGTTTGTGTTTTATTTTGACAAGCCGGAGCAGGAGGGACTCAGCTTCCTGTCCAGCTGGGATGTAAAGGAATGATGGTGGCGAGTACATTTAGTGAGCGTGCAGTGAAATGAGAACCAGACCAGGCAGAGATTATGTTGCTCAATGTGTTTATTGAGTAGCGGAGGAGAGTTGACAGCAACTCGTCCTAGTGCACACTGAAGACGTCGCACATAACGAGAGAGGACAGCTCACTGCACATTCACTCACAACAACAACCATGTTTCTCTTTATCTTTTTATCTGACATGTTATTATTTCACTTTTATTTTAAGCGTAATGCTGCATGTTCCTTTATTACTGATCTTTTTCAGCACACTCCTGGTTTCAGTTGTGTGTAAACGTGTGTGTGTGTCCATCAACATAACAGTTACTGCTAAAATAAAGGACACACTTGAGTACCAGTTGAATGTTACACAGACACATCACACTCTGGAGTCTTTTATTTTGGCAGTTTCCTGTTTGTGTCATGTGTCGACGGGCTGCGACACGATTATCTGGAGGCAAAGAAGGGCCTGATCTTCATGCTGATGGCCTTCAGCGAGTACCAGCTCCCCTTCCAGTTCATCCACACCAAGCCGTCGTCTGTGCCGTGCTTGGCCATGTGGCTCGTGTAGGCTCCGCCTATGTAGTAACGGCCGTTGGGATTGGCTGAGTGGCAGCGGTTGTACCACCAGCCTCCTCCGTCCTCCCTGGCGCACTGTTTGGAAGGGTCCCCGGGGAGCCTGGTTCATGGGCACAGGGACAGAGAGTGTGAGTGTGTCTCTTTGTATAGTGTGCTATGCTAATCCTGTGGATGTCTCCCACAACAGGACACTCACCAGTTGTCGTTGTCTCTGTCGTAGGTGCTGAACATCATGCCGTTGTGAATGGTCATCGTGCGGTTTTCACCAAACAGTTCTGTGGATCCCTCCAGGAAACCGTTGCCAGCAGTGCCACTGTAACCATCGGCCGCCAGCACGTAGTTGGACGTCTCTGATTGGATGGTGAACTGCTGATACTGGGCGTGGACCTACATGATGGACAAAAACATCCGAGTATGAATTTAAACTCAGACATCTGATATTTGAAAATGTTTGTTTGAAAATATGTGACATGTTTATTACGGGTTGTATCTCCATCTTCACAAGCAACATCAAAAGATTGAGTCAGAATTCAGTTCTACTTTTAAATATGTTGACTTTGGACATTTTTTATTTTTCAAGACATTCTATACTATGATTTTTGTCTGACTTAAAGTTTTATTACCATACTTCAGTTTGACTAGTTACTAGTTTAGTTTGAAATTTTTCATGACATACTATACTATGATGTTTTTCTAATTTTTTCGAAATGATGATACTATGACGTTTTTCTACATAATATACTATAACGTTTTTCGACATACTATACTATGACTTTTTTCGACATACTATGCTATTACTTTTTTGAAAGGTTTTCGACATACTATACTATGACTTTTTTTTCGACATACTATACTATGACGTTTTTCGACATACTATAGTATGACTTTTTAAAAAGTTTTTTCGACATACTATACTATGACATTTTTCGACATACTATACTATGACATTTTTCGACATGCTATACTATGAAGTTTTTCGACATGCTATACTATTACTTTTTTGAAAGTTTTTTCGACATACTGTACTGTGACATTTTTCGACATAGTATACTGTGACTTTTTTCGACATACTATACTATGACATTTTTCAACATACTATACTATTACATTTTTCGACATACTATACTATTACTTTTTTGAAAGTTTTTTCGGCATACTATGACTTTTTTCGACATACTACACTATGACTTTTTTCGACATACTATACTATGACGTTTTTCGACATGCTATACTATGAAGTTTTTCGACATGCTATACTATTACTTTTTTGAAAGTTTTTTCGACATACTGTACTGTGACATTTTTCGACATAGTATACTGTGACTTTTTTCGACATACTATACTATGACATTTTTCAACATACTATACTATTACATTTTTCGACATACTATACTATTACTTTTTTGAAAGTTTTTTCGGCATACTATGACTTTTTTCGACATACTACACTATGACTTTTTTCGACATACTATACTATGACGTTTTGAAAGTTTTTTCGACATACTATACTGTGACATTTTTCAACATAGTATACTATGACTTTTTTGAAAGTTTTTTTGACATACTATACTATGACATTTTTCAACATACTATCCTATGACATTTTTCGACATACTATACTATTACTTTTTTGAAAGTTTTTTCGACATACTATGACTTTTTTCGACATACTATACTATGACGTTTTGAAAGTTTTTCGACATACTATACTGTGACATTTTTCGACATACTATACTATGAAGTTTTTCGACATACTATACTATGACTTTTTTGAAAGTTTTTTCGACATACTATACTATGACATTTTTGAAAGTTTTTTCGACATACTATACTATGAAGTTTTTCGACATACTATACTATGACTTTTTTGAAAGTTTTTTCGACATACTATACTATGACATTTTTCGACATGCTATACTATGAAGTTTTTCGACATGCTATACTATTACTTTTTTGAAAGTTTTTTCGACATACTGTACTGTGACATTTTTCGACATAGTATACTGTGACTTTTTTCGACATACTATACTATGACATTTTTCAACATACTATACTATTACATTTTTCGACATACTATACTATTACTTTTTTGAAAGTTTTTTCGACATACAATGACTTTTTTCGACATACTACACTATGACTTTTTTCGACATACTATACTATGACGTTTTGAAAGTTTTTTCGACATACTATACTATGAAGTTTTTCGACATACTATACTATGACTTTTTTGAAAGTTTTTTCGACATACTATACTATGACATTTTTCGACATACTATACTATGAAGTTTTTCGACATACTATACTAGACTTTTTGAAAGTTTTTTCGACATACTATACTATGACATTTTTCGACATACTATACTATGAAGTTTTTCGACATGCTATACTATTACTTTTTTGAAAGTTTTTTCGACATACTGTACTGTGACATTTTTCGACATAGTATACTGTGACTTTTTTCGACATACTATACTATGACATTTTTCAACATACTATACTATTACATTTTTCGACATACTATACTATTACTTTTTTGAAAGTTTTTTCGACATACAATGACTTTTTTCGACATACTACACTATGACTTTTTTTGACATACTATACTATGACGTTTTGAAAGTTTTTTCGACATACTATACTGTGACATTTTTCAACATAGTATACTATGACTTTTTTGAAAGTTTTTTCGACATACTATACTATGACATTTTTCAACATACTATCCTATGACATTTTTCGACATACTATACTATTACTTTTTTGAAAGTTTTTTCGACATACTATGACTTTTTTCGACATACTATACTATGACGTTTTGAAAGTTTTTCGACATACTATACTGTGACATTTTTCGACATACTATACTATGAAGTTTTTCGACATACTATACTATGACTTTTTTGAAAGTTTTTTCGACATACTATACTATGACGCTTTTCGACATACTATACTATGACGTTTTTCGACATACTATACTATGACGTTTTTGAAAGTTTTTTCAACTTACTATACTATGACATTTTTCGACATACTATACTATGACGTTTTTCGACATACTATACTATGACGTTTTTGAAAGTTTTTTCAACTTACTATACTATGACATTTTTCGACATACTATACTATGACGTTTTTGAAAGTTTTTTCGACATGCTACTATGACGTTTTTTTCTTCAGGTTTTCAACATAATATCGACCCAGGAAAAGCCGGAAGAAGATTGGGGATGCAGCCTTTGCCGATGACGCCTCCATGGAACACACTACTTTTAGATATCACAGAAACTGGCTTGCAAAGTGTTTTCTACAACAGAAAGCCAAAAACATCTGTTCACTTTATCATTTAACTAACTCTTACTTTTCTGATACAGTTCTGAAACTCTTTTTATGCTCCTCACTGCTGCAACTCTCTTAAAACTTTGTATCTTACTTGATTTTCTGATTCATGGTTTTACAATTTTATGATGTTTTAGTGTTTTATGACTTTATTTATTCTATGATATTTTTTTATGAAGAAATTAAAAGAAATGTCTGCTGGTAGGTCTGCGTCTGTTGGGTTTTATGGGCTCTGATTGTTAATGACGTCTGAAGGCCTAGAAGATGTTGCAAGATGAAATCTGCAAAGTGCCACCACTTTCACATGGAAACTGTTAAACCAGTTAATCCTTTAAAGTGTGTATAAATGTTCTCTTATACTGAATTGCGTTGTTTGTTTATGTCTTTTGTCTATTTTCCTGTAAAGCAATGCCCTTATTGTAAATAAACTCGTGCTGCATATCTTGTATTAAAGGTGCTGTATAAATAAAAAGTTTTTCATTATTAAAGGATTTTCACAGTTTTTTCGTGCTTTACCATGACGTTTTATTATACAATGACTTTTTTCTTTTTTTTTTTAACAGACTATACTATGATATAGTTTCAGTTTTTTTTAACATACTAAACAATGACTTCAGTTTTTGCATGATCATCATAAATTATGACGTTGTACGACATACTATACTATGACTTTTTTCCGTGATTTTAGACGACATGCTATACTATGACCTTTTTTCATGATTTCGGACGACATGCTATACTATGACTTTTTTTCATGATTTCGGACGACATGCTATACTATGACCTTTTTTCATGATTTCGGACGACATGCTATACTATGACTTTTTTCCGTGATTTTAGACGACATGCTATACTATGACCTTTTTTCATGATTTCGGACGAAATGCTATACTATGATCTTTTTTCATGATTTTGGACGACATGCTATACTATGACCTTTTTTCATGATTTCGGACGAAATGCTATACTATGATCTTTTTTCATGATTTCGGACGACATGCTATACTATGACTTTTTTTCATGATTTTGGACGACATGCTATACTATTTCGGACGACATGCTATACTATGACCTTTTTTCATGATTTTGGACGACATGCTATACTATGACTTTTTTCCGTGATTTTAGACGACATGCTATACTATGACTTTTTTTTGATTTCGGACGACATGCTATACTGACTTTTTCCGTGATTTTAGACGACATGCTATACTATGACCTTTTTTCATGATTTCGGACGACATGCTATACTATGACTTTTTTTCCGTGATTTCGGACGACATGCTATACTATGACCTTTTTTCATGATTTCGGACGACATGCTATACTATGACTTTTTTTCCGTGATTTTAGACGACATGCTATACTATGACCTTTTTTCATGATTTCGGACGAAATGCTATACTATGATCTTTTTTCATGATTTCGGACGACATGCTATACTATGACTTTTTTTCATGATTTTGGACGACATGCTATACTATTTCGGACGACATGCTATACTATGACTTTTTTCCGTGATTTTAGACGACATGCTATACTATGACCTTTTTTCATGATTTCGGACGACATGCTATACTATGACTTTTTTCCGTGATTTTAGACGACATGCTATACTATGACGTTTTTTCATGATTTTAGACGACATGCTATACTAGACGTTTTTTCATGATTTTGGACGACATGCTATACTATGACTTTTTTCCGTGATTTTAGACGACATGCTATACTATGACGTTTTTTCATGATTTCGGACGACATGCTATACTATGACTTTTTTTCATGATTTTGGATGACATGCTATACTATGACTTTTTTCCGTGATTTTAGACGACATGCTATACTATGACGTTTTTTCATGATTTTAGACGACATGCTATACTATGACGTTTTTTCATGATTTTGGACGACATGCTATACTATGACTTTTTTCCGTGATTTTAGACGACATGCTATACTATGACGTTTTTTCATGATTTCGGACGACATGCTATACTATGACTTTTTTTCATGATTTTAGACGACGTGCTATACTATGACATTTTTTTCATGATTTCGACGATGCTATACTATGACTTTTTTTCATGATTTTAGACGACGTGCTATACTATGACTTTTTTTCATGATTTCGGACAACATGCTATACTATGACTTTTTTTCATGATTTTAGACGACATGCTATACTATGACTTTTTTCATGATTTTGGACGACATGCTATACTATGACTTTTTTCCGTGATTTTGGACAACATACTATACTGTGACGTTTTTTCATGATTTCGGACGACATGCTATACTATGACTTTTTTCCGTGATTTTAGACGACATGCTATACTATGACGTTTTTTCATGATTTTAGACGACATGCTATACTATGACGTTTTTTCATGATTTTGGACGACATGCTATACTATGACTTTTTTCCGTGATTTTAGACGACATGCTATACTATGACGTTTTTTCATGATTTCGGACGACATGCTATACTATGACTTTTTTTCATGATTTTAGACGACGTGCTATACTATGACTTTTTTTCATGATTTCGGACGACGTGCTATACTATGACATTTTTTCATGATTTCGGACGACATGCTATACTATGACTTTTTTTCATGATTTTAGACGACGTGCTATACTATGACTTTTTTTCATGATTTCGGACAACATGCTATACTATGACTTTTTTTCATGATTTTAGACGACATGCTATACTATGACTTTTTTCCGTGATTTTGGACAACATACTATACTGTGACGTTTTTTCATGATTTCGGACGACATGCTATACTATGACTTTTTTCATGATTTTGGACGACATGCTATACTATGACTTTTTTTCATGATTTCGGACGACATGCTATACTATGACTTTTTTTCATGATTTCGGACGACATGATATACTATGACTTTTTTTCGTGATTTCGGACAACATGATATACTATGACTTTTTCATGATTTCTGATGACATGCTATACTATGACGTTTTTTCGTGATTTCGGACGACATGCTATATTATGACTTGTTTTGATTTCAGACGACATGCTATACTATGACTTTTTTCATGATTTCGGACGACATGCTATACAATGACTTTTTTTCATGATTTCGGACGACATGCTATACTATGACTTTTTTTCATGATTTTAGACGACATGCTATACTATGACTTTTTTCATGATTTTGGACGACATGCTATACTATGACTTTTTTCCGTGATTTCGGACGACATGCTATACTATGACTTTTTTTCATGATTTTAGACGACATGCTATACTATGACCTTTTTTCATGATTCTGGACGACATGCTATACTATGACCTTTTTTCATGATTTCGGACGACATGCTATACTATGACTTTTTTTCATGATTTTAGACGACATGCTATACTATGACCTTTTTTCATGATTCTGGACGACATGCTATACTATGACCTTTTTTCCGTGATTTCGGACGACATGCTATACTATGACTTTTTTTCCGTGATTTCGGACGACATGCTATACTATGACCTTTTTTCATGATTTCGGACGACATGCTATACTATGACTTTTTTCCGTGATTTTAGACGACATGCTATACTATGACCTTTTTTCATGATTTCGGACGAAATGCTATACTATGATCTTTTTTCATGATTTCGGACGACATGCTATACTATGACTTTTTTTCATGATTTTGGACGACATGCTATACTATTTCGGACGACATGCTATACTATGACTTTTTTCCGTGATTTTAGACGACATGCTATACTATGACCTTTTTTCATGATTTCGGACGACATGCTATACTATGACTTTTTTCCGTGATTTTAGACGACATGCTATACTATGACTTTTTTCCGTGATTTTAGACGACATGCTATACTATGACGTTTTTTCATGATTTTAGACGACATGCTATACTATGACGTTTTTTCATGATTTTGGACGACATGCTATACTATGACTTTTTTCCGTGATTTTAGACGACATGCTATACTATGACGTTTTTTCATGATTTCGGACGACATGCTATACTATGACTTTTTTTCATGATTTTAGACGACGTGCTATACTATGACTTTTTTTCATGATTTCGGACGACGTGCTATACTATGACATTTTTTCATGATTTCGGACAACATGCTATACTATGACTTTTTTTCATGATTTTAGACGACATGCTATACTATGACTTTTTTCATGATTTTGGACGACATGCTATACTATGACTTTTTTCCGTGATTTTGGACAACATACTATACTGTGACGTTTTTTCATGATTTCGGACGACATGCTATACTATGACTTTTTTCATGATTTCGGACAACATGCTATGCTATGACTTTTTTTCATGATTTCGGACGACATGCTATACTATGACTTTTTTTCATGATTTCGGACGACATGCTATACTATGACTTTTTTTCGTGATTTCGGACAACATGATATACTATGACTTTTTCATGATTTCTGATGACATGCTATACTATGACGTTTTTTCGTGATTTCGGACGACATGGTATATTATGACTTGTTTTCTTGATTTCAGACGACATGCTATACTATGACTTTTTTTCATGATTTCGGACGACATGCTATACAATGACTTTTTTTCATGATTTCGGACGACATGCTATACTATGACGTTTTTTCATGATTTTGGACGACATGCTATACTATGACTTTTTTTCATGATTTTAGACGACATGCTATACTATGACTTTTTTCATGATTTTGGACGACATGCTATACTATGACTTTTTTCCGTGATTTCGGACGACATGCTATACTATGACTTTTTTCATGATTTTGGACGACATGCTATACTATGACTTTTTTCCGTGATTTCGGACGACATGCTATACTATGACTTTTTTCATGATTTTGGACGACATGCTATACTATGACTTTTTTCCGTGATTTCGGACGACATGCTATACTATGACGTTTTTTCATGATTTTGGACGACATGCTATACTATGACTTTTTTCCGTGATTTTGGACAACATACTATACTGTGACGTTTTTTCATGATTTCGGACGACATGCTATATTATGACTTGTTTTCTTGATTTCAGACGACATGCTATACTATGACTTTTTTTCATGATTTCGGACGACATGCTATACAATGACTTTTTTTCATGATTTCGGACGACATGCTATATCAATGACTTTTTTTCATGATTTCGGACGACATGCTATACTATGACTTTTTTTCATGATTTCGGACGACATGCTATACTATGACGTTTTTTCATGATTTCGGACGACATGCTATACTATGACATTTTTTCATGATTTCGGACGACATGCTATACTATGACTTTTTTTCATGATTTCGGACGACATGCTATACTATGACTTTTTTCATGATTTTGGACGACATGCTATACTATGACGTTTTTTCATGATTTCGGACGACATGCTATACTATGACTTTTTTCATGATTTTGGACGACATGCTATACTATGACTTTTTTCCGTGATTTTGGACAACATACTATACTGTGACGTTTTTTCATGATTTTGGACGACATGCTATATTATGACTTGTTTTCTTGATTTCAGACGACATGCTATACTATGACTTTTTTTCATGATTTCGGACGACATGCTATACAATGACTTTTTTCCATGATTTCGGACGACATGCTATATCAATGACTTTTTTTCATGATTTCGGACGACATGCTATACTATGACTTTTTTTCATGATTTCGGACGACATGCTATACTATGACGTTTTTTCATGATTTCGGACGACATGCTATACTGTGACTTTTTTCATGATTTTGGACGACATGCTATACTATGACGTTTTTTCATGATTTTGGACGACATGCTATACTATGACATTTTTTCATGATTTCGGACGACATGCTATACTATGACTTTTTTTCATGATTTTGGACGACATGCTATACTATGACTTTTTTCATGATTTTGGACGACATGCTATACTATGACGTTTTTTCATGATTTTGGACGACATGCTATACTATGACTTTTTTCATGATTTTGGACGACATGCTATACTATGACTGTTTTCCGTGATTTTGGACAACATACTATACTGTGACGTTTTTTCATGATTTCGGACGACATGCTATACAATGACTTTTTTTCATGATTTCGGACGACATGCTATACTATGACTTTTTTCATGATTTCGGACGACATGCTATGCTATGACTTTTTTTCATGATTTCGGACGACATGCTATACTATGACTTTTTTTCATGATTTCGGACGACATGCTATACTATGACGTTTTTTCGTGATTTCGGACAACATGATATACTATGACTTTTTTTCATGATTTCTGATGACATGCTATACTATGACGTTTTTTCGTGATTTTGGACGACATGCTATATTATGACTTGTTTTCTTGATTTCAGACGACATGCTATATTATGACTTTTTTCATGATTTCGGACGACATGCTATACTATGACGTTTTTTCGTGATTTCGGACGACATGCTAATACTATGATGTTTTTTCATGATTTCGGACGACATGCTATACTATGACGTTTTTTCGTGGTTTTGGACGACATGCTATACTATGACTATGCTATTATTTTGGACATACAATACTGGAACTTTTTTCCAGAGAAAAATGACATAGCATATTATGAGTTTTTTTCCATGATTATTACACACAATACTATTTCTTTTTTTGTTGTTGTTTTCATGACATATATAATAATCCAACTTTGAAAAAAAAATCACTATATATCCTGTGACCTTTTGTGAAAGTTCTATTTTGTTATGACATACAATCTCTCTTTGTTATGACATCAACCTATACTATGACATTTTTGACAGTTTTTTTCAATACTGAGGGACGTCATATGCTGTAAAGCCCTCTGAGGCAAATTATGACTTGTGATATTCGGCCTGCTAAATAAAATTGAATAGCCAGTTGAATTTGATTGAGAATGTTTTGAATTTTGTTTCAAAAATGAATTAATTTATTATCAAAATTGTTAAAGATTAATTTTCTGTCAATGAACTCTTTATTTCTGCAGTAATTAGAAATTTTAAGGACTCACCTTGGCTCCTGTCCAGTCCTCCATCTCAATGAGAACCTCAGTGGGGCCCATCTTGGTCAACTGACTAATACGGTCATTGCCAAGCCAGTATTCACCTGTCACATGACGAAGGAGAAAGGTACGGTCCTCAACCACAGATACAGGTTACTAATTAAATAAATGCTAAATCTTGGATGAGAAAATAATTTTCACCCATCGAAAGTAAGTTCATATTTTGGAAGTCTTACCGGGAGTCTCACAGTGACCCTTGCCAACATCAAATGCAATGTTGCCAAAACCGCGGCGATATTCGTCCCAGCGGCGGCCAAAGTCGACACTGCCATCGAGCCTGTTCTGGATGAGAAGCCATCCTGAAAAAATAACAGAAGTTACTACTGAAATATCCAAAGTAGAAACAAACTAAATAAACAAACTAAATAATCAAAAAGAAAATGAACTGATGGCCTAACTGAGTTATACTCTCACCTCCATTCTGGGACGTCTGATCACAGAAGACCTTGTATGGAGGGTAGAAGGAGTCGGGCTGGATCAGGTACATCTGGGAGTCTTTTCCTCCACGGCGGAAGATGTCCTCACACTCCTTACCTGAATCACAGAGATGAACAGCTGATATAGAAAAACTTCTGTACAAGATCTGTTTGATTCATCTCTATCATTTCTATATATACATTACACATATTTCTTGTTTTATTTTATTTATTTTTTTACCAATACACCAAAGCAAATTCCTTGTAGGTGAAAACCTACAGGGCAATAAACCAAATTCTGATTCTGAAATGGCTTGTCTGTTTATTCGTCTGCCCAAACTTTGGTCCAAGACGAGGTAACTCCAGACAGCCATCAAATTTGGTATATCCAAATCAACTTGACATGCACCACCATTTAAGACCAAGTATCCACCTCCATGGCAATCGCAGTCCCCGATGGCTGCACTGCACAGGAATGACTTGAGCAAGGTGACAAAGACAGACACAAATCTGACCAAGCACTCATGAGACGAGGTATTCCAACCCACAGTGGAGCCTCCTTGGATCGGACATGGCTCTGACATATCAAGGCATGGCCACAGGACCTTTGGGGGGGTGTCCTGTGGTCTCTGGCACCGGGGAGTTGGTGGGGTCTCAGCACATCCCATGAATAGTGAATCAGATTGGAATTTGGGGAACTCGGAGGCTAGGTTGGCGTTTTGAGTTCTTGGCAGTGGTTTTAAGGTTTTGGCTGATGCATATATACAGTCATGGAAAAAATTATTAGACCACCCTTGTTGTCTTCAATTTCTTGTTCATTCTAATATCTGGTACCACTAAACGTATAATACAATGAACACAACAAAAAATGCAGCTGGTCACATAATACTTTATGTCCTATTTGACATTCTTAAGCTTAATTGATTCCCAGGGTATATAAGAGGCCATTTCATGTCACAAGCAGCACTGCACATGCAAAGGCCTAGAGTGGTTTCCTGCTTACATTCAAGCCGTAGCACAACTCAGAAGTTGTCAGCTCTCACATAATGCCTAAAACAAAAGAATTATGTGAAGCCACAAAGGCAGCCATCTTGGCACTGCTGGAAATTGGCATGAGTGAGAGACAGGTAGCGAAAAAACTGAAGATCTCCAAGACAGCCGTTCATTACAACAAAAAAAAAACAAGCTGAACATGGCACTACCAAATTGCTACCTGGCCGTGGCAGGAAACGTCTTTCTACCCCACGAGATGACCGTGCACTCATCCGTTCCTGTGTCAGGAATCGTCGTCAGACCTCCAGGGACCTTAAAAATGAGTGGGCACTGTCGAGAAATGTGACTTGTTCGGCAAGGACAGTTCGAAACCGACTTGTTGAAGCTGGTTTGAAGTCACACAGAGCACGCAAGAAGCCCTTCATCAATGAAAGGCAGAGGAAGGCCCGGTTACTCTTTGCTCGAGACCACAAGGATTGGACTGTTGATGATTGGGCTAAGGTTCTCTTCAGTGATGAATCCAATTTTGAATTGATGCCCACTCCAGCCAACTTACTGGTTAGGAGGAAGCCTGGAGAAGCTTACAACCCAGACTGTCTTGCCCCTACAGTAAAACATGGGGGTGGATCAGTCATGATCTGGGGTTGTTTCAGTCTGAGTGGAACAGGGCAAATGCAATTGTGTGAAGGCCGAATGAACCAGGTCATGTACAGGACTACCCTTGAAAACAGTCTTCTTTCATCAGCTGGAAAACTCTTTCCTGCCTCGAATGACTGGATTTTCCAACAAGACAATGCCCCTTGCCACACGGCAAGGTCAGTTAAAGCCTGGATGGAGAACCACAACATTCGCACCATGCCTTGGCCTGCTCAATCACCAGATCTTAATCCAATTGAAAACCTGTGGAAAATCATCAAACTCAAAATGGAGAACCACAAGCCCAAAAACAAAGAAAATTTGTTTGAATTTGTCCAACAGGAATGGGCTGCTGTGACAGCAGAACAATGTCAGAAGCTGGTGGAGAGCATGCCAAGACGCATGGCTGCAGTCATCAAAAACAATGGTTATGCAATCAAGTATTAACTCTTGTGTGTATCATGTGTTTAAAGCAAACAGAAAAGAAAACATGGAATGCTTAAAAGTAGTGTTTTTGGCGGTACAATGCCATAGCTATTGATGTAAGAATTTAAGTAATTTTGGTTATTATCAAGAAAACCATGGAAAATGAATAGTTCTTAGTTCTTAAATTAAACTCTCATGAGCTATTTTTGTTGTTATCATTATAATTGTCCAAACAAATGTACCTTTAGTTGAGCCAGGCATTAAAATTAACAAGAAATTGAAGAAAACAAGGGTGGTCTAATAATTTTTTCCATGACTGTATGTTGAGATATTCAGGAACCACATAGAATGAATTTTAACATTTTTGGGAAACCCCTGTCACGTTTTCTTTAGTGTCATCATCGGGTCAAATCAACAACTTCTCACACGAGTGAACATTTCTTTGCATTCTTGCTCTCTGGAGGATTAAAGTAAGTCATCAGTATGTTGTTCCTCCAACACTTGAATAACGCAGCCTCTCGGGAGCACCGCACTTACCAGACACCACCGGTATGGGGCATTTGGTCTTGCATGGTTCCTTGCACTCCTCCCTCTGGGCCTGGATGGCCTTCTCCAGCTTCTGGATCTTTAGCTTGATCTTGTCCAGAGCCCCCTGCAGCCACACGACACAGTGTGCATTACGTTACTACATACTGAGATCTGTCCATTAGTTTTTCTTCTCAGGTATGTTTCTACAATAGATTTAAGCTCTATTTTTTTCCCAGATTATTCTTTACTTACAGTTTCAAACAGAAGCATTATTCAAAGATTAGACTGGGTTAATTGTTTTATATGTATTGGCTGTTTTCTCTTTTGGACTCGTGTCAGTTCTTATTTACCTGTAGCACTCTGATGTTGGAGGGGAAAAAAGTGTCCACCGTCTCCTTGATGTAGGCGTTGCTCCTCCACCCGATCAGTGTAATCGCCGACCACCCTGTTGTTGTCTGAGAGGATCAAGAGAGGCAGAGAAAAATCTTAGAGGAGGAACTTTTGTTTCCAAATGCCAAAAATCTTCGATTCAAACATCGTTTTTACTGAGTTCAGAGGCCCATTACTCTGTCTCTGTATCACCTAGAGTGTTTCTGACACTTTCACAAGAAACTTCAGGGAGTTTTCTTTCTGGCAAGACCTCATGCATGCATGTAGTCAGAGCGCTTCAGAAGCTACAGTTAATCTGGGTATGTCATTTTAGGCATTTTTGCTACAAAATGGGGGTGGAGTGCAAGAGGTTTTAAACTGATGCTGCAGTATTTTGTGCTCCTGTTTAAGCTCCTAGATCTATTTTGTACTTCATAAACCACAGTTAATGTAGCACTACAAACAAAAGTCATGAGGTGTTTCTTACTGTTGATGATTCTCTGCCTCTCCCTCAGAGAGACGGACAGGCTGTTGACGTAGTTGTAGACTGAGTTGGAGGATCGGGACAACTCTTCCACCTGAGGCTTGAGTTCATTAACGGCCTGTGAACAGAAAACAGTCGATACCAATCTTTTCTCAATGACAATATGTCAAGAAAGCAATCGATTCATTTCATGTGTTAAGATTTATTAGCAATTTTAAATGCAAAAAAATATCAGTTTAACCAAAATTCCAGTTTGTGATCAGTGCAGATTCTCTCATTGATCAGAAAAATGAAAATGCAGTTTAATTACTGTCTTGATGTTCTTCTCCATCTTCAGCAGAGTGGTCTTCAGCTCGCAGCCGTTGGGACACAAAACACCCTGGTGGACGGGAGAATCTGTGGTTAGTTAATTTGGGCTTCGGGGGTTAAAAGAAGGGGGGAACCTGTCTGAGCACACATTGACTTCTTTTTGTTGAGGGACAAACCTCCACAACAACAAAAAAATAAATAATGTTTTGAGAAGGTTCCATTTTTTCTTTAAATTCCAAAATTCTAGTTTTTGCCTGTTGATTTCATTGCATCCTGACATCAACTGAATGAATCTGCAAACTCATGCTAGCATTTTTTGAAAACGGCCTGCAGAGGAGTCGTATAGACACGGCCAGTAACTACTGAGCTGAGACACATCAGTGGTTGCGTCTTTTGGTGACTGTGTGCAGGTGTCCTCCTACCATCTCCTCCGAGGCGTGTGTGCATCCTCCGTCATCTGGTTGCGGCTCCTTCTCCTTAACCTGTCCTGCGACCGGAGCGGCGGTGGGGCGGCCGCGGTACCTGAGATGGAAAGCAGGAGACACTGACATGTCAGACACACTGAGACTCACTGTGATGTCAAAACATCTTAACAACCATTCATGGGATTGACAAAAATTGTGTAGTCATGTTCCCCAGATGACGAATCCTTCTGACTTTTTCTCTGGCGCCACCATGAGGTGGGCCTCCACAGTTCTCCTACTCCTTCCACATTTTTCAACATACAAACTTCACTTAAACACAGAAACTTTCAGCTCAATTAGGACATTATTGGTTGTAGTTTTCTCATTCACATCTGTTTTCATACCTAAAGTTTATTCTGTCTGATTCTGTCTTTTACTCCTGTTTGAGGTGTGTGTGTGTGTGTGTGTGTGTGTGTGTGTGTTTGAACGTACCTTCCGCCCCCGCTGATAGGGGGTGGGGCATAGCGGTTAGGGTTGTACCTGTCCCTGCCCCTTGTCGTTGGACGGTGACCTCGAGCATCTACAGCCGCCTGCGGGAGCACGAGAGACAAAGAGACATGATGCGGCAAAAACAAAACATCTCAATGATGCAAATCAAACAGATGAAACATTTTCCACTCACTGTCTTATTCTGTGTTGATGAGCTGGTGTCCTGTGGAAGACAAAAGGAAACTGCTATGAATATTTCTGATGGTTCAAATTAATACTTCACCCCAAGCTTGTGTTTGACACCGAGGACACTGAATGTGCACGTGTCCCTGCAGGACATGTAATCTGAGTACTGATCACATGTTGCAGGTTTTCAAAAATAAAAATAATGATTGATGTTTAGTGCAGCAACGTGAGTTTTGATGGTATGTATTGAAAAAAAAAAGTTGATTTTTTAATTTTGATGAATAATAAATAATGTATTAACCTGTCGAGGACCAAGTTGTGCTCTGAATACACACTCAGATTATTGTACTGGTGGATTTTGTTCTGTGAATTGATTGGATGGAAAATCTGAAACTGCCTAACAGTAAAAACGACAGTAATTGAAATGTGAGTTTATTTATTTATTTTCAATGAATAAATGTGTCATCACTGTTCTGAATCTCCTCAATTTCTGAAGTACCGACAGAAAACAGTTTGCTGAAAACCGTAACTGTGAAATATTCAGACCCACAGCGGCGCTGAAAGAAGCACTCTGATTTCTTTTACTAAAGTTAAAGTAGCAGCACCACAGTGTAGAAGTACTAAGTTACTCTGTGATGATAAATGTAAAGGTGCAAAGTGCCCAGTTGGTGTAACTGCTGTTGTAACATAGATATGATGCAGTAAAACGTACAGTATTTCTCTCTGATGTCGTGGATGAGACGCACAACGTGACAGAAAATGGACAGTGAAGTACCTCAAACTGTGCTCACAGTATGCGAGTAATTATACTTAGTTACTTTTCACCACTGCCTGAAATATTTTGGGCTTTTTGTGACTTTATTCCCATTTCCTCAGTCACACACAAGTGCCACCATTTTAGAGACCACTCACCGTGCCATAGTCATCATAGTCCAGGTTATCCTGCGCCCAGGCGAATGTCACACACAGACACAGCAGCAGCAGCGTCCTCATGGTTCACTCTTGATAAAGTTCCTCTTGTCTGCTGTCTTCAGTGTGCCTTCACTCCTCTCTCTGTCCCTGAGGTCTGACTCCACCAGGCATTTATCCTCAGCCTCAGTGTGAGTGGGCGTCCCCACACACACACACACACACACAACCACACACACATACAAACACACACTATTGATCTGCTCACAGCCTGGTCAATACCTGCAGGGACAGTGTGCCCAGCTGAGTCACTGCTGCACACGCTCTGACCTGCAGGCTGGCGGGAACAAAAGGCCAAAAGGGCTCAAGACTTCACTGATGAGTCAGGATCTGTTGATGTGATTCATGCGAGCAGCTTCCAGTCTGAATTCAGTGCGGTGACCCAGAGACACAGTGTCCCATACAGTTCTGAATTTATGTCAAAACCTCTTTAAACATTTGGCTGGTTTGAAAACAGTCAACACGTTCTGTTACAAGTTAGAGTCCTGCATGTGACAGGACACGAGTGTTACGACCAAATGTACTCACATGAAAACAGCCTCAAGTTATTATTATCATCATTATGCATCTTATGCACACTAGATAATACACACAGGTTAATACGTTTCCTCTCTGTGTTTATGATGTTTGAGCTGCTGAGGAAAGCTTTGACCCTTTTATATCTACGTTACTTTAAAGCTCATATGTACAGCTGTGTCATCAAAACCAATATTTAATAATAATAATAATAAATCTATAGAACGTCTAGAGAGGTGTAGAATTAAGTCTAAATTTTCCTGAAAACAAATAATCACAGTGGAGAAATAATTGTTTTTGAAATTTTGATGGGTCCAAAATGAGTATAATAAGCTAACGTTTGCTAACTTTGCAAAAAGATACATCTACTGAATATATCAAATGTCTAGTAAAGCCGAACTAGTGATGACACTGCAAGGATGTTGGCAAATTTTCGATATTTTACCTAATACGCTAGAAACTGCGTTTTTGTGACGGTAACGTTAGTTTTTTGCAGCTTGTCATAAAAAGATACCTCTGCTGAATATTTCTAATATCTAGTAAAGCCGAACTAGTAATGACACTGCACCTGGATGAACCACGTTAAGAAAAAGCAAGGATGTCAGCAAATTTTCTATTTTTTAGCTAATACTCTAGAAACTGCGTTTTTGGGACGGAAACGTTAGCATTTTGCGGCTTGTTGTAAAATAGAGTCATAAAAATTAAATCTGAATATATCTAATATCTAGTAAAGCCGAACTAGTAATGACACTGCACCTAGATGAACTATGTTAAGAAAAAGTAAAGATGTCGGCTAATTTTCGATATTTTAACTAATATGCAAATACGCTACAGTGTTTTTGGGACGTTAGTTTTTTGCAGCTTGTAAATAGAGTTGTAAAATAGGGTTGTAAAAATATATATCTGCTGAATATATCTAATATCTAGTCAAGGCGAATTAGCAATGACACTGTACCTAGATGCACTATGTTAAGAAAAAGTAAAGATGTTGGCTAATTTTTGATATTTTAGCTAATACGCTAGATACGGTGTTTTTGGGACATTAGTTTTTGCGGCTTGTAAATAGAGTCATAAAATAGAGTTGTAAAATAGGGTTGTAAAAAGATATATCTGCTGAATATATCTAATGTCTAGTAAAGATGAACTAGTAATGACACTGCAAGGATGTCGGCTAATTTTCGATATTTTAGCTAATACGCTAGATACGGCGTTTTTGGGACACCTACTAACCGGGAGGTATGAATCCTGTGTCTATCACTTTTAAGAAACATCATCTGTGGAGAAATAGTTTTGTAGGTGTTTTTTAATTTTTAGTTTTGTTGACAGGCCACAATCATTTTTCTGAGTTGCTTTTTTCCATCTGTGAAAACAGGATCAGAAAAGTTTGGCCAGTGATTTTTTGTTTTTATTCATGTTTTATTCATGTGTAAAAACACTTGAGTTGTTTCTTTCCCTGAAATCTTTTGTTTACGTAACTACACGTACATAACAATACTTTGACTAGAAAAGTTCATTTGTTTTAAATCGTTGCAAAATTATAACTCAAATTCAGTCACCTTAAATTTTCTGTGCAGCGCAGACACAAACTTTTTTACAGTGTTTCCATCGGTCGTTTAAATCAGGTGTGTTAATTTAAAAGAGTTCATGGTGGCTGCTGAGTTACTTTTTAAAAGAGTGCAGCTGAGGACACATCGTCTGTCTTTGTCCTGGAAATGGGACAACCCTTTTCTTTCAAGTCAACATTTTACATTTGAAACAAATGAACATTTGTAGGTTGAGCCAACAACATAAATAAATAAATAAGAATGTGGTATTTCTCGATCAGAATTTAATTCCTGGCTGTGTGGAGGACGGCTTTATGTTGGGAAACGTTCCCAAACCTTCCTGACTCATGACCTGCGCATCTTTAACGTCCTGCTCGCTGACTGTGAGGCCTGGATTGACTGAGTGACAGACAGCATGTGTCAGCGTGTGCACCAGGTCGTGCTCACATTTAAGAGCTTTTTAATATCATCTTATATGAAAAGACCAACCCTGTGATGTGTGTGACACACGTGTGAGTACTCTTTCCAAGTAAACACACTGATGTCAGTTCAAAATGAACAGTATTTACAGAAGTTTTAACAGTAATGTGATGCAAAATATTTAAGGCTTCTTCAGGACCTGTGTCACCCTGGTGCAGACGCAGCTCTGGTCTGATGTTTAATCATCTATATAAAGGTTATTATCAACAAAATAATTCTGAACATGATGGCATCCTTTGGAGATTTTGACACTGGGATGTTAAAATTTGTTTTGTAATCATTTTCCCATGAAAATATTATTATCATAAAGTTTTTTTTTCTCCTCAAAGTCACAGTGAATCTAATCTTCTAACAGTCGGAGCAGTTTTTGTGAAAACGCTGCAGTGTCAGTTTTGGGAAATTAGGATGATTGAGCAACTGATGTTTGTTTGAGTCCAAAAGTGAACGCAGTGCAGAGATCACAGTCCTCGACACACAAACCACACATTTACTCATCTGGACACCGTATTTACTCTCGCACATAATCAATCTCTCTCTCAAGGTGCATCTTTATCTCTATTTAAAGCAAAACCACGAGCTACCTCATCACAAACTCTGACTTTAACCTTAAAGGCAGGAAATAAACATTAACCCGTAAAAACAAATTTAAATCCATCTCTGATGGAAATAAGAACACAACATACAAACAAGTACAAATATATATCTGTATTTTTGTAATCTGAGGGCACATGCTACAGATTTGAAGGAGGAAATAATTAAAACAGTTTCTCCCACAGCAGCTCCATACACTCATTTGTATTTCTGATTTCATGTTTTATGTTTTTAATGCAATTACATGTTTTAGGTGCATGTAGACATTCATGATTCACGTCTTAAGTTGTGACATGAACTTTCACTATTATTTAAAATGATATCTGGGGTCGACACGTCAGTGCCAACAAGATGACCCTGCAGAAGCTCGTGTGTTTATCCATCACAGTTGATTCTGGAGAGGAAACGTTACTGCAGTTGTTGGACCGACTCGTGTAGCCTCGGACCTCGAGTCTGGTTTTTGGATGTCAGGTCCGAGTTCAGATCCTCTTGGCACAAATGAAAGGCAGAAAGTCATCGCAGGAGCCGTAGTACCACTTCCTGTCAACTGCAATGTGGAAGATGGACAGAAAGACTTCACTTTAACGTTTTCAAACTGCACACACAAAGTAAACGTCGACTGTAGGGATGGGGATCAGTGCTCAGCACCAGCAGAGAGTAATTACCGGCCAGCCTCCTCCATGTCAACATGACTTTTAAAAACAGTTTAAACACAAGAGCTGAACTGTTTCGAAGTCGGTGTGAGTTTAGCTGCTGCTGCTGCTACATTAGCTTGTGCTCACCGCGTAGACAGCTCCAGAGACTGTCCTTCAATGCTGTGTGTAAGCAATGTAACAGCAGCAACAGAAAGTTTTTTTTGGTTTGTTTTTTTTTAAAGTTACTTCAGACCTTAAATGGACAGGTACATATAAAGGCTCTGGAAAGTTAACTAAAATGTATTTTCTGACACAGTAGCTCCGACCTGGTCCAGGTCCTGGCACAGGGTCCAGATTTCTCCTCAGTCATCAGTTCAAGGTCCACACACTTTAATTTATTCAGTGTCATATCTGTGTCAAGCTAGTTTTCTGTCTCTGTAAAGTGGCTGACTGTTAGTTGTTCACTCTACAGCAGGAAACATCATTTCAAAATAAAACTGCTGGAACTGCTGTGTTTCATAAACTTGAAATCTGAGTCACCATTCAGAATGAACCTGCGACCCACTTTTGGACTACAACCCACCAGCTGGGAACCACTGCTCTAACATACGTGGACTAAATTTGTTCTCTAAATTACAAGTTGTATTTCTTAAAGTATTTGGATTTAAATTTAATATTTCCCCCTTGATATAATCGTTCATGTTTACAGCCTGGTACTGAAGCAGTTTTGGTCTCCGTTGCTAATTTCAACATTCATGACGACTGTACGGGGCTGAATTTATATAGAACTCACGTGTTTACAATTTATTAAGGATTAAAGTTACACATCATAGAGGGCGGGGCCTCTTTGAGTGACAGGCTGTCTGCTGACAGTGTCCTCATACTGGCGTGAAAGGATGCCTGCTTTTGGTCTGCGTATGACGCGGAAATCACCAACCAAGCGGCGATTATAGAACAGTTGGTATAAAATGTGCAGACGTATCCGTAGTTTGCAGAAACATACGATGCCATCATTTCTTCTGGCTACTGGAATATTAAACATTTGCCTGCTTATATATGTGTGTGTGTGTGTGTGTGTGTGTGTGTGTGTAGTTCATTACATTCATAATTCATCTTCAGACAGCGCTCAGCTCTCTCCACGCTGTAGTCCCTGTGCCAGTATTCGTAACGAAAGTTGGAGCCGTCGCTCCACATCCAAAAAGAGAGCTATGGATAGAAAGACAAACACTTATAAATGCATCCATCCTCCTGAGATCTGAACTTTTGTTTAGCATGCATTTTTAATTTCTCCTAGCTATCAGTATAAATAAAAAACTTAACACATTGTCAACAATATTAAAGTCCCAATGTCCTCAAAGGAGCACGTCCTAATTAACAGCATCTTAGTTTGGTGCTGTCGCTAAAACTGCAAACTTTATTTATCATAAATAAACAAGTTTAAATCATGAAACATGATCAGGTTTGTTCACTTTTGTCGGCTACAGACTGACTTGGCAGAGATGGCGGCCATCTTGTTTTTCCATTGATCAGTGTAGTGTGCTCTAACCACCACTAGATGGCACAGAAAGTGTCCACGGACGAGGACAACAGGTCTGAGTTAATCACAATGAAGTGACAAGGTGAAGTAAACCCAAAGTGTGAAGGTTAAACATAATTTAAACTGCACTTTAAAGGTTCAAATTAAAATTCTACTGACAGGACAGTGTGTGGCTCCTCACTCAGTCGAGTTTTGGGGTAATTTTGGAGATTTGGGTTAAATACAAGCTACAGTGACGTGACCTGTAATAGTCACATCAGCCAAACACAAAGACGTCCCTACATGTACGGCATCGTGGCCGCCGATCCAGGTGAGGGGAAAGTCGTGGCCGTCTCCTCTGGTCAGAGCCTGGATGAAGTGATTCTCCTCGTAGCTGTGGACTGATGCCAGGTTGGCCCCTTCAAACAGACAGTAGCCCTGGAGGTGACCAGAGAGGAGAGAGTAGCACCACGTTTGACTCATTGCATCATGAGTGGATGTGTGAGCAGCTGTCCTCACCTCGGCTTCAGCCCACGTCTTCGGGCTGTCGATGAAGACGAAACACTGCTTTCCGAAGCGGGACCAGCCGTACGGGCAGTAGAACTCCCGGTCTGTGAGAACACACAACATTTTCAATATTTCACTTTTATTATTCTTTTTACAGCACTGCTGTGACTCTGTATCAGTAACCACCAACTAAAGTATAAATCACAGTACTTAATTAAATGTACTTAGTTACTTCCCAACACTGACCAAGAATCCAGCAATATGAAGCTTCCTGTTCCAACCAAAAATAAAAATCATGACTCACCACAGTTCACAGGTACGGCCCCCAGCGGCGTCCTCGTGTTCGGTATCTCCTCTCCGGTGATGACGTTGACGCACCAGCAGTTCCCGGTGGAGTCGGAGCACTGCTGCGGGAGGAAGTTCCCGTGAACGTCGCACTGTGGGATGAACGCTCCCACGATGTTGATGCCCTCCTGCTTCGCGTAATCGCAGAGGCCCGAGTGCCTGCCGGAGAGGCTGGTGCTGTTGCTGAGCGGGACGGCTCGGCTCAGGGTCAGAAAGGTGCCGAGCGTCAGAGACACGCTGAGCACCTTCATTGTGATGATGAGGATGCTGAAGAGGGAGTGTGGCCTGTCAAAACAGAAGCAAAATTAGAAGCACCAATCATCAAGATTAGAGTCACCAATTCAGTATCTGATCAAATGTCTCCCCTTCTGACCTTTGACCTTTTCACCTTTATTATTTTATCCTGTTAGACATTTATGTCAATTTTGGTCAGAATTAGTGAACGAATTCTTCAGTTATGGACAAAAACATGTTTTACAAGGTCACAGTGACCTTTGACCACCAAATTTGTATAAGTTAATTATTTAGTGGACGTTTGTGCCAAAGTTTTAAACATTCCTTCAGGGTGCTGTGGAGGTATTCACAGGAATGAGACAGATGAGGTCACAGTGACATTGGCCTTTGACCTCTGACCTTTGACTTTTGACCACCACACTAATAAGTTCATTGTGAGTCTAAATTTGACTAAATTCCCTCAAGGCGTTCTTGAGATATTGGCTTTACAAGAACGGAGCGGATGCACAGATGTACGATTTTTTTTGCGATGTTGGATTTATTTCTTTTTTTTACATTTACTGTTGTTGTTGTTGTTATGTATCCGTCCTTTACAGCAGACTCTGTTCTTGTTATTTGACTCTTTTTGTCTCTTTACTGTTTTTTATTGCCGTTTACAATTCGTAACAGCATTCGTAACAACTCAGCATTGCCGTAGAAGAGCTGAATGCTCGGTCAGTTTTCCCTGAATAAACAATGGTTTGATTGGTTTGGCTGACGTACGCACGGTCAAACTGCTGAACAACCTGAAAACATAGCGTTTTCCCCTCACTGCTGCCGCCGGCGTGGGGGCATAAAAAAGTCTGAAAAGTTCAAAAAACTAAATTAATCTGCACATTGTCGAATAAAGCAAAGGTCCTACAGGCCTGTTGAAGCCTCGTGTCCTCGTACGGCTGCTTAGTGTTTCCTCTGCCATCACCAACACTAACATTTAGCATCTGACTTGTGAGAACGACACATCAGATATAATTCATATAAAAGACTAATGTGCACTTTGGCAAATCAATACACCAAACACAGAGTCGAATTTTTCGATCAGTTCTTCATAAAGACTAAAACAAGCTGTATTGGCTGAGACAAGCTGCAGACTCACCTGTTCGAGGATCAGCTGGTGTGTCGAGCCGCCTCTGCTGCTCCTTGTCTTTTATCCTGCAGATCGCCGACACCTCTCATGTGTCATTATTTTAATTTCCCACGACTTCGCTGACACTTTGGGGCAGAAGTGGCTCCAACAATGACTCGAGCAGCTGCAGGCACAGATATGGCTTTGTCTGTACCGTATTTATTGTATGTGATAATCCCTGGTGTGTACAGTCATCCTCTCTCAGACTATCATGATCACAGTGAGCTTCAGGTTTCATCATGTCATTGATCTCAGTGTCTCTCAGTGTCTCTCAGCGTCCCACAGCGTCTCTCAGTGTCTCTCAGTGTCTCGGCCTCTCAGACTGTCTTGTCTGGTTTCCAGGTTACCTGTTCTTATCTCATCCAAAGCCGCTCTTATTTTCCCGACCTTGTATTGTGCAGATCCGGGTTATGAACTATTTTTGCAAGTCAACACCGACACCACTTGAGACTTGGCTGGATCATAGAATATCATATCCTCCATTACAGACAACATAAGCTGCAAAATCCGATAAATCTTTTTAGTTTTGTCTCACTGAAGATCTAATAAGCCGTCTGTTTCCCACAATGCCCTCTGCTTATTCATTACATCAGTATTATGTGCAGCGAGTTACTGACGCCACCTCACGCCAAAACAATCTGAAATATACCTTTAGATAAAGAGTTAGAGTTACTGACTGTATGACAGTCCACTGTCTCTTTGAGTCATGTGTAAATAACAGTGACTTCATGTAAACAGGTGCAGTTATGTTGTTTGTACACAGGGTGGCGCACTGCAGCAGGAAACACGGGTGATGAAGGTGCAGGTGATGAGCAGCAGGTGAGAGATGGACTCTGAAGGTGTTCAGTGGAAACCTACCTGAGACGAACAGTGTTTACCTGTGTGCAGGTGAGCACATGAAAATAAATGTGTCTCTGCACCCAAAGACAGCTGATGATGAAGTGGACACTGGCTTACTGTTGCTGCCCTGAACACAGGCCCGAAAAGTTGCCCCTGTTCCCCCTCAGAGCCTTAAAGGTTGTTACTGAAAGACTCAACATTGACCAAATATATACTTACATACATATATAGAGCAGATATCTTAGTCGTAACCAGACTGAGCTCGCTGAGCAGTTTTGTATTTATGTGTCGGGTATTTATTTAGTTTGGGAAATCTGACGATATCTAGAAAGTATAAAGGTCACATTAGTCGGCGGATTCATTACATTAAGTCTACTGACGTGACCGATTCTTTCCCAGTTATTAGCCAGACCTAGAGCCGGGCGATATGACCAAAATGTCCTATCACAATATAGCACATTTTAATCCAATGAATAAAAAGTTGCTAGAGAGTGAGTGAAGAGAGTGAGTGAAGAGAGGGAGTGAAGAGAGGGAGTGCTGGTAGCAAGAAAGCTGGTGAATCAGATCAATAAAACGTTATTTTCTGATTGTTTCGCAGCGGTTATGTTCTAAAGCACAAACACCCCGACACACCTCCGCTCAGCACTGACACTGTACTCCACACCACCTGATTTGGTCTGAATATTGTCGCCGTCGCGCTGCGTCTCACTGTCTTGTCTTCTCAGTGTATGCAGCTCAGCAGAGACAGACAGCGGTGGAGTTATATATAAACTCGTTATGTAACTATAAATGCTGTAAAAACTTCGTGAATTAAAAAGGCAAGAATAGTAATTTATCAATGAGAACTGTGCAAAAGATGGACAGACTCCAAATGACGAACAATATTGCTGTAAAAAGTAATTTGCGTCACAATGATATAAACAACAGAGCAAAATATTCTCTCGTCACACGATATCGTCATATTGCACAGTCTAGCCAGACCCTGTGCATTTCCATGGAAACAGAGACAACTGTCGCCGAAAAGTTTTTTTATTTTGAAAGCTAACTGCTCCTCAACATGAAAACATGCTGATTATATATTTTATTTTGTTGGTAATAGTTGTATAATCGTAACATTACACTGGCAGGTGTGCTTTAATGCCATTGGAGGCACAACGGTGATGGTTATAGTTGGTTATAGTTGGTTATAGTGATATAATGTTTGTTTAAACCTTCCAATCCGGCTTCCGTCCAAAACACAGCGCTGAAACAGCCCTGGTCAAAATCACCAACAACCTCGTCCGTGCAGCCGACTCCAGACTGCTCACCATCCTCATCCTCCTGGACCTCAGCGCAGCATTCGACACCATCTCCCACCCAGTACTCCTGGACCGCTGGGCTGGCACTGGGATCACTGGTGTTGCACCCTCCTGGTTCACATCATACCTCACCGCCCGTCAACAATTTGTGCGATTAAGGAACCACAAGTCTGGGTGTTCGGGTGCTCCACTGGGTGTCCCCCAGGGGTCAGTCTTGGGTCCACTTCTGTTCATCCTCTACCTCCACCCCCTGGGCACAATCCTCCGTCACCATGGGGTCCATTTTCACTGCTACGCCGACGACACTCAGGTCTACATCTCCTCCAAACCCACCACTGCCAGCCCTCCCACCTCCCTCACCACCCGTCTTGAAGACATCCGCAGCTGGATGAGCAGGAACTTCCTGATCGGTTATTTTCTGTGTGACTGAGACCTGAAAGTCTCTCTGATTATCCTACACGAGGCAGCATCACGTACACACTGGACACTTAAAACCAGCGAGCAGGATGTGGAAGAGGGCGCGTGTTACGTTTAAAGCGTGACACCTGGAGTCGTCACATTTTAGAGTGTAACGGATACTGGGTGTGAAACAATATAATGAATGATATAATCCAGCAGGTCTCAGGTGGATTTAAAACCACAGTGTGTCCCAGGTGTGAACATCAGCAGCAGCTTTAGATAAAAAGCATTTAGGTTAAATATCTCTGATTAATCTACAAATATCCTGCAAACAGACCAGACAGAACAGGAAGCTGAGATACGGCAGGACGGCGTGGACAATGATCAAAAGATGATGTCAGACAAAACTTGGTACGATCACAACAGGACACGCAGGACACACGAACACGTGCGTCCAGTGTCGTGACACACGTTAGTACCTGAGCAGCTGGGTCACATCATACGCCAATAACTGAGAGAACAAACATAAATTTTGTCACTAAAAATATGAATATAAGCAAATAAAAAGCTGTAAAATCCCGTATGAGGACGTGTGTCCTGTGTGAGGATACACTCTGAGTCACAATTTTCAAAAAAATTGAAAAATATATTTATATAAAATAAAAGAAGCAGTAAAATCAGGTTTGAATATGCGCGTCCTGTGAAACAGATCTGAGTCAGTGCGTCACGTTATATGAAGGTTATTTAATTAAGAACATTAATATAAATTAGTGCAAAAAATGAGAAACTACTATTAATTCAAAATATGTGTATAAAACAGAAGCAGGAGTCTTATTGATGGTTCATTTAACTCTTTACATATTTATGTTAAATGCATTAAAAACATAAGTGATAATATTATCAATAAATAATAATATATTTAATTATAACTTTTACTCATACTGGTGATGCAGCATGAACGAACTCACACACACTGGTTTCATGTTATTTAAACAGCTGATCGTCAGTCACAGCGGCGGCTGGAGGACAGAGACTCCACCTCCTGCCGCCAACACGCGGGTAAAGTGAGGGGAGACTCTGCTGAGACTGACACTAACCTCTCTGCGGTGTTTGGCGCCATCAGGAGGTGGAGCTGAGAGCAGTGTAGCCTGGAGACACCTGCAGCTGTATGAGCCCTCACTGCCTCCATTCAGCCTGAATGACATTCATTAATCATGAAAGTCAACATGAGCATGTTAAAGGAGGCGTCAGCGCTTTAAACACCTCAAACACCTGACTCCACCTGACTCCACCTGTCTCCACCTGACTGCACCTGACTGCACCTGACTCCACCTGTCTCCACCTGTCTCCACCTGACTGCACCTGACTGCACCTGACTCCACCTGACTCCACCTGTCTCCACCTGACTGCACCTGACTGCACCTGTCTCCACCTGACTGCACCTGTCTCCACCTGACTGCACCTGACTGCACCTGACTCCACCTGACTGCACCTGTCTCCACCTGTCTCCACCTGACTGCACCTGACTCCACCTGACTCCACCTGACTGCACCTGTCTCCACCTGACTGCACCTGTCTCCACCTGTCTCCACCTGACTGCACCTGTCTCCACCTGACTGCACCTGACTGCACCTGACTCCACCTGACTGCACCTGTCTCCACCTGACTGCACCTGACTGCACCTGTCTCCACCTGACTGCACCTGACTGCACCTGTCTCCACCTGACTGCACCTGACTCCACCTGACTGCACCTGTCTCCACCTGACTGCACCTGTCTCCACCTGTCTCCACCTGACTGCACCTGACTGCACCTGACTCCACCTGACTGCACCTGTCTCCACCTGACTGCACCTGACTGCACCTGACTCCACCTGACTGCACCTGACTGCACCTGTCTCCACCTGACTCCACCTGACTCCACCTGACTGCACCTGTCTCCACCTGACTGCACCTGACTCCACCTGTCTCCACCTGACTGCACCTGTCTCCACCTGACTGCACCTGACTCCACCTGACTGCACCTGTCTCCACCTGTCTCCACCTGACTGCACCTGACTCCACCTGACTGCACCTGTCTCCACCTGACTGCACCTGTCTCCACCTGTCTCCACCTGACTGCACCTGACTCCACCTGACTGCACCTGTCTCCACCTGACTGCACCTGTCTCCACCTGTCTCCACCTGACTGCACCTGTCTCCACCTGACTGCACCTGACTGCACCTGACTCCACCTGACTGCACCTGACTGCACCTGACTCCACCTGACTGCACCTGACTCCACCTGTCTCCACCTGACTGCACCTGTCTCCACCTGTCTCCACCTGACTGCACCTGTCTCAGTCAAATCTAAACAGAGACATATTTGTAGATTAAATGTGACTCACACTGTGTGATGACGTCATTATCCCGTATAAAGGCGCAGGCAGGTCCCCGGATGACGCGCCGCCCTTCACTCTGCAGAACCTCCGTGAGAAACATCGTGTTTCTAACTTGTCCTCAGTATCACAGTGACGCGGTGGAAACTATCTGCACATTAATGACGTCACCTCAAACAGGAAGTACCAGTAGCCAATTCGGCATCATTGTGATGGTGCTGAGTTACCATAAACATGAACAAATGTCAGTTTTAAACACGGAGCTCAAGTTTTGGCTCCATGGCGACTCTGTGCTTCCTCTTTATCTTCCCCCCGGAAACCGCACATTCTGTCGTTCCAGGACTTTAAACCGGATGTGCCGAAATTAAAGTGGGGCACAGAATCATAACACAAATGACAACTTCAGTTTATAATAACTGTTTTCCATGTTGCAACACCAGTATATATGTTTTACTGCACCAACTGTGCACTCAGTGGCTTTAGACCAGTTTGTATTAACCTGTAAATCATCACAGGGGATGAAATTAAGCTGAGAAACATTCACACAGTCAGTGTGTTCATGTCATGGCACAAACATTTTGCTTATTTGTTAATAATATTCAAACATCCAAATTTCTCCACGAATAAACAATATATAATTAATTTGCTCATTATTTTAGCTACATTTCATATTCACAAAATAAAATACTTCAGATCAAATCAGACTTTACTCATGCAGCACCTTTCATACAGTCACACAGCCCAGAATGCTTCACACAGCAGAAAGCTACAAGAGTTTAACCAGACGTAAAAGTAAAAGTAAATACCGCACACAGAAACCCAGATGCTGCAACACTGGAATGAACAGGCGCCATCTTGGCGTCCTGCATCTCGTCATTATTGAACTCTATGAAATAAAGACTGAGTCAGTCTGTAGAGCAGAGGTTCCCAACTGGTGGGTCGTCGTCCAAAACTGGACTCAGAGCAAGTTTGTAAAAAAACAACTCACTTTATTCTGAAGCACGGTGAATTTGCAGCACAGAGCTTTTATTCTGAAGTGCTGTTTCCTGCTGCAGAGCAGTGACTGACAGACAGACAGACAGAAAACTGTCTCCACGACATGGACAAACACAAAGATGACACTAAACATGGCCAAAGCGCAAAACCTCCTATCTGCAGAATGATCCAGGAAGAATAGGGAAAAACTTCCTATCTACACTTTGTGAGGCAAAAATACCTGGTCTGTATTGTTAACACATAGTATAGTAATATAGTCCAAAAACAGTGTATTATGTATTGAGTATACTGAAAAAATAGCATTCTGCAAGAAAACAAGAAGTTTTTTTTAGTTTTCTCAAGAAAGAGGATTTTTCAGATAGGAGGTTTTGCTCTTCGGCCATCGAATTCAACTGTGCAGATCTGGACCAGCTCAGAGGCCACGCTGTGATTCTACCATCTATGATTTAAAGGTTTAATTCAAATTTAAATAGATGTACTTAATATGTTTCTATTGTAAAACTGACAGCAGAGCAGTTTCTGCCCACAGGTTATTTCAAGATTTAACCAGAAAATAGAAATGACAGTAGGAAGTCAGAAATAGTCTGTAGAGTACCACAAAAAGAGGATCCATCATGTGTTGCGACACCAAAGAGGAAGAAGTCTGACCTAAAACAGACGGGACGGTTCAGTTATTGGACCACTTCCTGATGTTTTTAAATAAAATATTTATTTATCTTTAAGGAAAAAAACACGTAAAGCTTTATTTTCCCAGGTGGCACATGTTGCTCCTGTCTGCATCAATCCTCTCATTCCACTTTGACAGGAAGCTGCTGCTGCAGATCGTTTAACGTGCACCAAACAGGAAACACTTGTGATTAAAAAAAAGGAAAGGAGTTGGCGTCCCGACTCCTGTGATTCTGTTATTGTCCCACAGTGAGGTGAGAGCGCAGCGTCTCCATCACTGACTGACGTATTTCTATTAGATAAAACCCAAACACTAAACATGGTATGAAGACATTTATCATCCATTTCATCAGTCCGTCATTTCTGACAGGATTCAAATGACCTGCAAACAAAGACTGGTGTTTATTCAAATGACACGGTGTCACACCTGGAAGCCTCTGTGTGCACAGACAGCAGCTCAGTAAGAAGCTTCTGTCAGGTGATTCATAACCACCATAAATATAAACTGTTTTACAAAAAGCACCGCGGCCAGGTGCGACCTCACCA
Source organism: Epinephelus cyanopodus (assembly GCA_026686955.1). Classification (NCBI taxonomy): domain Eukaryota; kingdom Metazoa; phylum Chordata; class Actinopteri; order Perciformes; family Serranidae; genus Epinephelus; species Epinephelus cyanopodus. Next base: position 1,047,607 of record CM048934.1, on the reverse strand, counting down.
CCCAGATCCTCAGTCATGCTCGAGCCCCGCTCTGTTAGACAGGTCAGTGCCGTCGTGACTGTTCCTGCAAACAGCTGAGGCCAAAAACACACTCAAAGAAATAACGCACAAACCATTTATACACAAGTGTTCAATACAACACATACACAGACAAGGTGAGCATCAGCTTTTATTAATATGAATATGCATCCATTCTGCTTCTGGACCAACTAATTAAAGACCCGACTTTTTTTGCATTACGATTCCTCAAAATGATCGAAATTCAATGCTGAAAATTTTGTGATATTCATGCTGTGACTGTCCATGTCATTATCTCATTACAAAGAACCGGGCCTAGAACTGAACCCTGTGGCACACCAGAAGTGCTACTTTATAAGGCCAAATGAGTATTTGCTTACAGATTAACAGAGAAACTTTGCTCCATCGTTTAACAGCACTGACGGCATCCACCAGTTTTTACAGATTGGTAAAATAAGGTCAAAATATAAACAAAGTGTTTCCATTCAAACTACAGTGACACAAACATACTATAAATTACTTTAACAATTTAGAGTTCGCATGATATATTAGATAATATCTATTATATATCTATTTTATATTTTTATCTATTTTATATATATTTTAAGTCTATAACAATTGATGTTTTCTTTATTCTCATATTAAGTAATAAATAATACAATTACTAGTCAAAAATGATACAGGATGTTTTTGTGTGCTTGCTGGACAGCACACATTTATTCTGACACTCTCTGGCGCACTATTAGAATCTAATCTAAAGCAGATCCTTCAATATGTTTTACAGTTTCAGGGAAGTCACATTTTAAATGTAATGTTTGTGTCAGACCTGGTGTCATGACGCTCCCTCATGGTCCAAGTTTCTGTCCAAGTTTCTGATGCGTATTTAAACAGAATTTTCATTAAATTCACGAAAACGTGGGTGCTGGGCGACATGGCCTGTAAATAATATCAGAATATTGTTAGGCTACATGATAAATACCTTGATATTCTGAAATCTGTCACTGTAGAATTTTAAAACACTCAACTATGAAGTAAATTACTGTTATGACAAAGTTAGAAAACACGTTTTCATCCCAACTTGCAAAATGTCGCCATGTGGTCAGTGACGCGCTACGTATCCTCCTCCGCCTGTTGCTGACGTTCTGCCACGCCTGTTACACACATTGTGCTTTTTCAAAATAAACTTCTGGTTTCACAGGAAATGTACAGTTTCTGCTCGTTGGATGCAGACAGTGTTTTTAACAACAACTAACAAAAGCACATGTTAGATTTAGGCAATAAAAGCACGTGGTGAGGTTTGGACAACAACATTCTCTGGGGAGCGTCACACTGCAACAAAAGGTGCCTTCTTGCATTCTAAGACATTCAGTTCATTTGTTGTTGACGGAAAAAAATGTTAATTTGCAGTGTTGTACCGATTTAGTGCTTTTATTTTGAAAGAGACTGTATCAAACTGTACATTTCCTGTGAAAACAGAAGTGTATTTCGAAAACAGACAATGCATGTAACAGGCTGAAGTTGACACGGCGTCCCAGAACGTCAACAACCAACACACCCAGGGTACCTTGGACGCCACATGTGGACGTGGAAAGTGACCAAAGGTGGACATGTGACGAGGTCACAGTGAGGGTGATGATGATGATTGGCGCCTGGTGACGCCACTGAGCGAGTGGCGGTATTTGATGACGTTGGAACGAGGGCGGGCTGCAGATAAAGAACTGTTGCAATAAAGTTAAATTAAATATTGTCATAAAATAAGATAAAGAACTGTTACAATAACGAAAGATAAATCAGTTATAATATTGTAAAATCCAGTTTTTTAAAGGGACAAACCCACTGATACTTTTATTCTAAAGCTCCCAGCTGGTGTCCAGCCGACAGCACTCTATGCGGCCTGATCTGAATCATCCTGGGTCAGTGGTGTGTTTACAGCCTGGCAGTTTTCCTGCTCTGTGCAGGAAGAGCAGAGGCAGCACCAGGCTGCTGGGCAGATTGAACCAGCCTGAAGACACAAGCGCCACCCGTCGAACACCGTGACTCACTGACTGTGAGGTGGCCACCAAGTTGCAGACCAGAGTCCCTCCAAACTTCAACAGCAGCACTCCCATTATAAGTGTGATGGTGTGGAAAGCCCTTCGCTTTGATCGGTGAAGCCCCACCTTGTCCCCACCCGCCTCCCCTGGCCGTGGGCGTCTCAAAGCGCGGAGGACGGAAAGGCTGCAGAAAGAGCTGCCGATCAAAAACAAGAACATTTGGCAGGCGTTTGGGACAAATATGTACTCTGGGAAAGAGTTGATCATCAGGTACAGGAAAGGAATCGCTGCAAAGCACAGCAGCCAAACACACATCGCACTGATGTTCCTGAGCCTGACCGCAGGCCCCTGCCTCAGCCTCAGGTAGGTGATGGGGTGGACAACAGCCAGGTAGCGCTCCACACAGGTCAGCATGGGGAACAGCATCTGCCCGGACCAGGGGAAAAACCCAATGAGCATCCCCGCCCAGTTCATCACGGGGACAGACATGAACAAACCGCAAATGTAGACGGTGTTCCCCAACACTCCAATCAGCTCCATGACAGCCATGTTGTAGGTCACGAAGTCAGACAGGCTCATGACTGCTGCTGAGGAAACCGAGCGCTGCTGTTTCCATCGCTGGAATCCCAGACAGAGGACGAAGATGGAGAGAGGGAGGAGCAGGAGGATGCCGGCAAAGGTGGAGGCAATGAATATGTACAGAGGGCAGTCGGAGCACGGAGCGGGGCGGAAGGACTGAGAAGGAAGGGAGCCGTTAACGGAGGATGAATTGTTGACTGACATGTTCAAACAGCGGAGGCCTGATGAAGAGGAGGGAGGAGGAGATGGAGAGAAAATTAGATCTAAAGAGAAGGACAGAAAAACAGAAATTAGACACATGAAATGACTGAAATCAACTGTGTAATAACAGCTAAGACTCAAGCAGGTACAACCATCGCCATCTTTGTTTAGCACGTGAGCATGCTAACATTAGCACACGGCACAGCTGAGGCTGATGGGAACCACACTGCAGGACTTTAGTCATGAAGGCAGACACTGCAGGTGAGCCTGAAAGTTTACCCAAATGAAACGTCCCCAGGTGATTACGTACATTAAGATAATGACCACAAATGTATTAAAATAGGCAAAAAGTGCATTATCTAATTAATTATACACTAATTAGCATATATTTCAAAATATTTTGGATATCATGCCATAAATGGGAAAATACTGTCCATAACAAAAAATGCTGATGAATTTCAGTCATGTTTTTAGGTTTAAAATGTTCATTAAATCAGGCTGTGAATGATGTATGAATAAATTCCAGAATATAGACAGGAGTCAATATCAGTGTTACTGAAGTGAGTATGAGTCTGACTTCATGATGACAATGACATGAATTTTCATTGACTAAAAGGTTATGAATATTCGTCCACTAAAACATTTTTGAATTTTCATTGACTAAAACATTTTGAATTTTCATCATCTAAAACATTTTGTTTTCATTGACTAAAACTATGAATGATGCAAAAAGACGACAGCACTGTGTCTGATGTGAGGCCACTTGGTTATGGTTAGGAAAAGATTATGTTTTGGCTTAAGAGACCCGGTTTAGGGAGCACAATCCTGGCGGGACACACAACGATGACCCACCAGATCACAACTGGATTTGTTGCTTGTGGTCTGATGCTCACCTTCCACCTCTCTATGACAAAGTCAGCTCATAAACTATGTCACTTCAGAAATGCAATGATACGTATGAAATGTGCAAATGTAATATATTTGTATTTTGCAGAAATGTACAATGCAAACATTTTCTGCTGGCCTCATGCATTTGAAGTGGAAGAAGAAACATCACAAGAAATGGCACTGATGCTTTTGGTGCAAGCTATGAGAAGTAAAAACAAGGCACATGAATCCATCAGTGTGAGCAAACAGCATCTCAGTGTGATAAACATAGTACAACATTTCAGTTTATTTCTCAGCTTGAAATTAGACGGTTTATGTTGCGCACCTTTTCTTAAAGTCCAACTGAAATCACAGTCGTCACTATTTCTTCTCCACGTCACATTATATTCCATACGATTGTCAGTTTTAATACAAATAATAATTAATAATAAACTCTCACCTGAGCCGTTGCTTCCTGATTGTCCTTCTACTGTTGGCGAAGTCATTGACTGCTGTGTGCAGGTGTGTGTGTGTGTGTGTGTGAGACCATCTCTGTAATGTTTCACATGGTTGTTGTGTGTAAAGTGTTGTTGGGGCGGGGCTGTTTTCTTCCACGTGGAAAAACTATTAATCATGGTTCATGTTTTTTGTGTTTGTTACAGCATGGACTGGAAAGGTCAGGAGGTCACATACGCGTGGGACTGTGCACATGACAAACAGCTCGATCCACAGCCCTGAAATTTTAGCGTCTGCTATCCCAACCCAGTCTCACTCCATGATCGCTGAAAAACGGCACTTGGTTAGTGCTTAGTGTGCAACAGTGTTTGGGTGGGTGGAGCACATCAAGCAGCGATTGATAAGCAAGATAATCAGTGTTATGTCCTCCACCTGTCAGTGGTTTAATGTTGTGGTTGATTTGTGGATATTAAAATAGTCTCAAGTGTAATTCTGCCCTGTCGAGTCCTGACACTGAAGGTGACCCATGACGGGCATCTATACGCGCCTCGTTTGCAAATGTTCCCAGAAGTAACAGGACGCACAAGCTAAACTCACTTCTGTGAACTCGTGCGACTCGTGCTGATCATGCATCACGTAGACATCGTCCATGTGTTTGACAGGATTCAAATGACCTGTGAGCTGACAGTGCTGCTGATTCAAATCAGGACACCTGTGTTTTCTCAGTGTGGCTGTGTGTACATGGTGACGTCCTTTAGGAAGCTTAATGACAGCAGTCACTACCAGAGGTCCTGTATCTGTGCCTCCACAGGTTAAACCTCGGATTGGACTTGGCTCTGATCTGTGGAGGCACAGATACAGGACCTCTGGGGTACCAGCACATCCCACAGATGCCTGATCGGATTGGGATCTGGGGAATTCGGATGGCAGGTCGACACCTTAAACCCTTTGTCCAGGCCAGTTCTTGCAGTGCATTGTCCTGCTGGGGGTCTGTAGGGCTTGTACCTGGTCTGTAACGGTGTTTGGGTTTCCAGGACCAGAGGTTTCCCAGCAGAACACTGCAGTGCAACAAGATGATCAGTGTTATTCACTTCACCTGTCAGTGGTTTTAATGTTCTGGCTGATCGCTGTAGGTCCTTGAATACTCACAATCAATTCATCGATTTATTCATCATGCCATCCAAGAACCCATCAGATGATAAAGCCTCTGGGTGCAACAGCCAATATTTCAGGGGTTCCGGTGTAGCCAGCCGCCTTTCAAACTGACGCTGTTCAGCAGCGTATCATAACACCACAAAAGGTTCTGTCCAGCCGTCTTTCAAACTGACACCACCTTGCGTTGTATCATAATACCATGAAGGGTGGATGTTCCTCAGCTCTGTAGCATGACATGGGTTAGGTTAGGGGACTCATGACTCTGAGAGCGATGAAATTGTACTGGCAAACACTGTTGTTTTCGTTGACGATGACGACATTATTTCGTTGACGCCACTTTATTTCATGACGATAAGGAGACCGTGACGAGATAAACATGACTCTTTGATGACTAAAACATGACGAGACGTGTCTGAGTTTTCGTTGACGAGACGAGAATGGACGTAAATGTTAGTGGGTGGTCTGTAAGACGTTCAAAATACATGATATTTCTGCTTATTGTGCGTGTAATCTAGTCTGGAGCTGTTAGTGGCCGTTTTGGTAAGGAAACGTAACCAGGGCGAGAGAGACAGGATCCGGAATTTGATGGATGCACCTTTCCGTAAAAATAAAAGCACCAAGCTAATAAAAATGCAGTGAAGCTTTTAATTTAAAGAATCTAATTTACAAGAAAAGCCCAAAGCCATTAAGTTAATCGATTTTCTTACACCCCTCATCACCCTAAATCGATGGTGCGCCAGAATTTAAAGTTTTACTATGCTGAACACTTTTAGTCTGGTGAATTTGGTGAATACCGCATCCGCTCTCTCTAGACTGGAACCAAATCCAGACAAAATTCAGAGTGAATAAACACCAGCTCTTAACTTAATGTGAAGAGCCTGGTGACACGAGGCTACGTGTAATCTGTCAATTAAAACCTAAAAAGTATCTGCAATGCTGCTGCATCCTATCCTTGTTTGGTCACGTCCACCACCTGCGGTCACTCGTCACAGACGTTGGACCATGGCGGCAGCGTCAACAAAGGGTCTTGGTGGTTGGAAACGACGAGAGGATATATGGACGTATTTTAAATATAATCCAGCAGAAAAAAAACGGAATGCACTGAACATTGATTCCACTGTTACCACTTTATCTGTGTGTAATGCATAATCCTTAGATCAGACAGTATTTGCCATTGGGTGAAACCTTGTATGTCTAAAACATTCCTTTATGATTGTAATTATTGGTGAAAATAGCCGATTTACAAGCTCACAATGTGCTGAACTTATCGATCTGCTATTTTCGCAACTTATGTGTGACACTCCTGTATGATGAAGTAGGGCATCAATTCATGAAAAAAACAGTTGGAAAAAAAGTTGAAAAGTTGAAATATGGAGATAAAAGGTGTCTGTCCAACAGCAACCTCCAATACTTATTGACCTAAATTAATTTGATAAAACACTATACTTTTTTTTTTTTTTTTTTTTTTTTTTTTTTTTTACTAAAACTAGACTAAAACCTTTTTGAGTTTTTGTCGACTAGGACTGGACTAAAACTATCACATATAGAAATGACTAAAATTTGACTAAACCTAATAAGCATTTTAGTCCAAAATACAAAGACTAAGACTAAGACTAAGAGTAAATCTAAAATGCCTGCCAAAAACAACACTGCTGGCAAAGTGTCTAAATATAGCTGCTCTTTCTGTTGGGAGAACGGCTGACTGTCGGCTTGGTGCGTCAGGGCCTTTAGGGAGAAAGACGTGGAAAGGCAGAGTCTGAAACCTTCACCTGTAATCTTACTGGTCAATTTTAATATTGCATTTTAATATATCTATAGCACCTTGTCTAAAAGTCTCATGTATATACGCAGAGTGAACCAAAGCCAGTTTAAGGGTAGAGAGTAATGAGAGCGTGGCCTGAATACAAAGGAGTGTTGATGAAGCGGGGACACCAGGCCCTTGGAATATAGGTACGCTCCCATTATACCCGCGTGCAGCCCACCAAAAACACTCAGATGTAACTGGTCAGAGCTACTTGGACTACAAATGCTAATCTGTTGCCTACAGATTCTGAATGTGCAGATATCTGTTTATACAGACAGGAACTGGGTCAGACAATCACACAAAATAATTTATTGGTTTTGCAATATGCAAAAACCTCCCAAGTCCCGCCATGTCACTCGATATCAGTGAGGACGTGGACCGCAGGAGAACAATCAGACAACATCACTGACAGGTGAGAGACATTTTATAACTTCAATGTCTGTCAAAGTATATTCTCAGAGTAATAATTACTGTTCCATAAGTATTACCAGATACTCTGCCTAGATAAAACGGGGTGTTAAGTTGCCCGTTAATGGAGACAGTGAGGCTGAGACAGACCCACAGGAGAGCTGAAGTTAATGTTAGTTTGTGAGCTCCAGCTTCTGGCTTAAGATAAAGTCTGATCTTAAATCGTGATTCAATACAGGTGAGCTCAGTCTCTCCTTTAAGCTCACATTGACAGTGCAATTTTGATCCTCTGTCTGCACCTGTACTTTGTTGGACTTTATCTCAATCTCTCTTTTTCTCCTCCTCCTCCTCCTGGAGGAGCAGGAAACAGCTTTTATGTAGCTGCACATGTTTCAACAACACTGTGGTTAAGGTGTGGTTACGTTTTGTATAAAAGCAGCAATGTTTGGTGAAGAACAATCACTTTTTGTGGCACTATCCCAGCAGGAAATGCAGAAACATCCATGTTTGGTGCCCAGGAAGCTGCAAGAAACACAGCAATGACTTGATAAAGACAACTGGTTTTGTTGGTTGTTGTCTCACAGTTGTGTGCAGTGGTCTAAAGCTTTGTCCTGTCGAGGTGTAACGTTACGACTAACAGATGACTAACGCGGCTCATATGTGACACAGCTTTAGAAGCGCTGATATTATCCGATGCAAATGCAACATCTTTGTGGTTTGCCGAAATGTACAATGCCAACATTTTCTCTTTGTACTTTTTTCCCCCTCAGGCCAACACCTTCGCACAGGCAGCTAACTCTTCCAGCTCCAGCGACCAACTACTCTACCATTGCTCCAACTTTACAATTGGAACTAAGATCAGCACTGCGAGTGTTGCTTTAAGAACCTTCCTCACCTTGCCTCTCTGCTCTCTCGTCCTGTACCTGGGTCACCAGCGATGGCGGCAGCAGCGCTCCTTTAAGACAACGAGCCACTCTGACATCTTCACCTACAACACAGCTGTCTTAAATCTGATCTGGGGCCTGGGGTGCGTCTGCTACATCTGTGGCGTGTATGGTCATCTGCCGAAGATTCTGTATGTAGGAATCTATGCTACTTCCTTGGTTTTCTTTGGAGAGTCCCTCCTCCACGTCCTGACCTGCGTGGAGCGATACCTGGCCGTCGTTCACCCCGTCACCTACATGGGGTTAAGAAATGAACGTGGTGTGAGGATCAGAAACATCAGCATTGCATGTGTTTGGCTGATGAGCTTTGTGATGACGGGCGTAACTACTCTGTACCTGCCTGATTTACCCATCGTCCCATCAATATTACTTTTGGTCTTCTCCTCAGCAGTCGTGTCTTTCTGCAGCCTTTCTGTTCTCTGTGTTCTGATTCGTCCAGGCCCAGGGGAAGGAGGCGGGGAAAAGCAGCGGGTTGACAGGTCAAAGCAAAGGGCTTTTCAGACTATCACAGCCATACTGGGAGTGCTGGGGTTGTGGTTTGTAGGGCTGCTTGTTACCACGGTCCTGAACGCCTCTCCCCAGTTGAGCCAACATGTTGGCTGTGTGCTGCTGTCGTCTGTTTCCCTTTTTAATCTGCCCTGCAGTCTGATGTTGCCTCTGCTGTATCTGCACAGGGCAGGAAAACTATCATGCTGCTGTTATAACAAAGAGTGAAGACGTTCAACAGCTCACTGTACTGTGTTGTTGCATGGTGGTTACTTTGATGTCAGGGAGGTTGTTAGCGTATGGCTAGGCTGTCACAAGGACTGGTTGCGGATGTGTTTCAAGGTGGCTGCAAAGTCGTTGAAGTGTTGTTGTGCCTTCCTGCCTGGGTGTTGCTAAGTGCTACTACAGGTTGACAAATTCATACATATCCCACATATTTTGAAAGGCTGTGATCATGTGACCAATATGCTGAGAGCAGTAAATAAGGCCAGTTGGGGTGGTGGATGGGTCACAAAAAATCAGACTTTAACGCAAAATTTTCATGATGGTCACTTCCTGTCAGCGTTACAGATCAGAAGCACAGAGAGTTGTTGACTAGAGATGATACACCGTCTCATGGTGGTCACTTCCTGTCAACGTTACAGATCAGAAGCACAGAGAGTCGTTGACTAGAGATGATACGCCGTCTCACGGTGGTCACTTCCTGTGAACCGGCAGGTTTTTACATTACAGAACTGAGCGTTAAGTACCAACGTGTTCTCATCCCAAGTCGTCACATGTTGTCACTTTGTCAGCGGCCTTTCACGTCTACATATTACGCAGTAGGTATCCTCCTGCGTCTGCTGTTGACATTCTGGGATGTTGCTACGAATGCTGGGATGTCAGAAAAGCACATGTATAGGTTTAGAAAAAACATTTTTTGACTGCACATTCATACAGGAAGTGAACACCGGCCTCCCTGGTGAAAGTCCAGGTTTGTTGGTCCACACGCCCCCTAAATCACTGACACTGCGCCGGTATTTGATGCCTCTGGACTGAGAACCGGCTGTCAGTACTGAGGACCGGCCAAAATGTCCTCACAGCGCAGATGTGTCCCCACTATGATGGCTCATAACTGAAACTGAAGTGACATTACTCTCATTTAAATCTAATATGAAAGACCACCTGTGACATAATGTATTAGTTGTGTTAATGTGTCTGTTTCATCTATTTATGATCATCTTAACTATTTGTTTTGCTGTTATATTCTCATGTTTAGTAGAGAAATATCTGTATTAGAGTAGATTAGAAATTCTAGAGGGGAAGTTTTCACCATGAGCTCCTTTGGGTTCCTTACCTCTTCTGCACAATCCCTGCCATGTTTATTTTTATATATTTGTTTTTATCACATCTTGTGTGCTAATAAAATTCCCAATAAATTAGTGCACACAAAGATGGCAATACAAGCATTCACACACAGAGCAAACAGCTGCTGTTTGACCTGAATAACACCGTGAGATTTGTGTACACACCTCTTTGTCTATGACTCATCTGAATGTGTCAAATATGAACTTTCATGGACTCAAACCATAGTTAAGGATCGATGTACTGGTGATGCCTGTTTAAATAAACACACTGATGTTACTGTCATGTCTGTCTGTATCAGTGCTGTACAGCAGTGACTGTAGATGAGCCAACACAGTGAGGTGACATCATGGACATGATCAATTTGAAAAGTAAGAAAAACAGTCAAAGCTTTTTGTCTGTTTGGTGTTTGTGGTCAGAGATGCAAAACATGAGTCTCATGTAGTGACTGTTGGCCATGTAAGTGACAGAATAAATGACCTTTACTGTGTTTATAATGCGTTTGTGTCCATGATTTATTACAGGATTTATCTTGGAGGTCATTCAAGGTGTGACCTCAGACACTGAGCTGATATTAAATGCTGTTTGTCTTTTCTCATCATTTATCATCAGGTGCAATAAGCTCACGATTCTTCTGCTGGACGTGAACAGTCCAACTTTCAAACCCTCCAAGTACCAGTGGATGACACATTATTGGAACAAGATGCCTTCTCGTATCTGTGATGGCCTGCACATGTGACATGTCTGAATACAACTGTGATTAACTTAGAAATTTTATTTTGAAGGACTTTGTGGGATTTTTTGTGCAGTAGTAAAAAAAACAACTAAAAAAACCAAACAAACCTTCTGTTCATTCCAAATCAGACCAGTGTCACAAGATGTCTGTCTATACAGATGACATGCTAAGCGCTGAAGTCACAGATGGGGCAAGCACTGGGTCAGACAGCTCATTATTCAGTCACACAAAATAACTTATTGGTTTTGCAATATGCAAAAACCTCCAAACCTCCCAAACCTCCCAGCCACATGTCACTCGATATCAGTGGAGAGCAGCTGATGAGGGTGTAGACGCAGGAGGAGAACAATCAGAAAACATCACTGACAAGGTGAGTGACATTTAATAATTTCAATGTTTATTAGAATTGTAAGAAGTAAAAAGTAATGATGGGATAATTCCTGTTTCATGAGTACTATCAAATACTCTCTCCTGGCAAAATAAGTGTTTCATTGGTGATGCTGCATAGTAGCTGAAAAGGGTGTTAAGTTGCCCTTTAATGGAGACACTGAGCTGAGACAGACACACAGGAAAGCTACACTTAATATACGTTTGGGGGCTCCAGTGTTTTGTTTCAGTTACTGCAGAGAAAGGAGGCAAAAGTGCGTTAGGCTGTAGGAGACGTGACAAGTACAAGAGGGAAAACCTGTTATAACATTTCTGACCTAAGATAAAGTCTGATCTTATATTGTGATTCAATAATGGAAGAAAAAAGAACGTGTTGTAAAAAACCCAGGACATTGTAATGGCCTATGAATTAAAAAAGATCTGCCATTTGTTTTAATATCGGTAAAGTATAGCTGCTAGATGTTACAGGCCACTTGCTTATGTTTTTGTTTTGTTTGTTTTGTTTAGTTTTTCATGATGTACAGTTTTTAAAATCCATTAATTTTTTATTTTTTAATGAAGTTGCAAAAGATTTATTTCGGGTGCCCGAGCAATAGGTGGAGCATTTCCAAGGCTTTGCTGGTTGAATCATCAATACAAAAGATGAACAACTATGTTTAAAAATAAAACATACAATATCTGGTTCTTTGACAAAAGGTCCGAAGGCACAAACTAGACAGTCCTATAGACCAATCACTCAGAGTTAAATCTTATTTTGAACCAACACAACACAGAGTTCACACATTCTGTGTTACAGATAAATAGATTTTGCAGCTGTGTCCTGGAGGCGGTCCTTCACTTAGCACCCCGTAGAAACTTAAATTAAGCCAGAGCAAGACCCAGCGCCAGGGGCTGTGATCCCTGACTGCCCTCTTGACCGTCCCAACTATCTATCATATTAGCAAACTTTCTGTTGCTGCCTTTACATGGCTTAAATGCTTTAGACTCAGCCTGAAGCCTGAGCTGCCATCTTATCAGGGAAGTAGTGTCGTAGAGGTGTGCTAGCTAGATAGCTTTATCAAATTCAGTGCCTCATATCAGAATTACGAATCAAATCCTAACCTTATAGGAAACACTGACATTGTAACATTATGGCTTTAGCTAATGTTAGCTATTTTGCTAATGCAGATGAATTGCTACCTAGCAATCGTAGCAAAATACTGTCTTGAGTGATTAATGTCATCTGATTCATCCAGAGTCCAGGGCTGATTCAAGACACCAGGAAGTGTGCCAGGCTTTTCCTAGTGGCCAAACAGTTTAATTACAGCTTCCAAACCTGTCACGTGATGCCACTGCACCCAAAAATACTCTTTCCCATAGAATCATGATGGAAAAATACATCTTTAAATCAGCAGATACATTTTTTGAGCTTCAAAACCCCCTCCACATGACTCATTTCCCTCCAGTTGGTCTGATAACATTCGGAAAGTCCAGCAGAGCTGCAAGATTAAACCGTTTGTATCCCCACTAAAATTAGCTGAGCATTAAACAGGAAGTAGCTGCTATGCCGGTGGAAGTCTCTAGTGTGCTATTGGCCCAGTGATGCGGAAGCAGCGCAAATTATCGAGGTAATATTATACTACAAGTACAGAGCAGTTTGGCTTAATACGCCACTGAGCAACTTTCATAGGGATGAACGGGATGCTGTCGCCAATGATGTATTCGTTTCTATTTAGGCCAGTAAAGTGGCTCGCTCGCCGTTTGCAAACTACTTAATTAACTAACGTTACGAAGCAACCAACATCAGACCCATGCAGCATAGCTTAGGCTTGTATAATTGCTAACCTTATTGTGAGCAGAATACAACCTGAGTGAATACGTCAGCTGGCTAGCTCACCAAAGTGCTTCATCAGCTAACGTCATCCATGATACAAACTTATGCATCATGCCAAATGGTATTGGTTTCGCCAGCAATAAATTACGTAATGGTACAAGGCGCCTTTCGCTAGCTAACAGCGACACGGGAGCGGACAGTGAGCTAACTGTAAGTTAAGGTTAGCCAGATAGCTGTTACTTAGCTATTCTACACAGCTCTGTCATTGGGTGCTTCGTATCACGTTCACCTCATCAATGTCGCTGCAATTGGTTTATGAAAGTTACGTAAAGAGTCTTAAAGAAAATTTTTAATCTGACTGTGTCTCAGTCTCTTCTCACTTTCTGCACACCTCATGTCTCCTTCCTCTTTTTTACTCCTCAGGGCTGCAGCTACATACGGGAGATATGGCGGCAAACTCCTCTACCACTGTCAACTCCAACAATTATTTACTGTACGAATGTTACAACTCCAGAGTTAGCATTGACATCGGCGTTGCCATCAATGCTGTAAGAATCATCCTCACCTTCCCTCTCTGCTCTCTCGTCCTGTACCTGGGTCACCAGCGATGGCGGCAGCAGCGCTCCTTTAAAACAACGAGCCACTCTGACATCTTCACCTACAACATGGCTGTCTTAAATCTGATCTGGGGCCTGGGGTGCGTCTGCATTATCTGTGGTGCGTATGTTAATCTGCTGAAGATGGTGGACGCAGGACTTTACACGTCTTCTTTTGTTGTATGTGGAGAGGCCCTCTTCCACGTCCTGACCTGTGTGGAGCGATACCTGGCCGTCGTTCACCCCGTCACCTACATGGGGTTAAGAAATGAACGTGGTGTGAGGATCAGAAACATCAGCATTGCATGTGTTTGGCTGATGAGCTTTGTGATGATGGGCGTAACTGCTCTGTTCCTGCCTGATTATCCCATCATCCCACTGGTTATCGTGTTGGTCTTCTCCTTAGCAGTCGTGTCTTTCTGCAGCCTTGCTGTTCTCTGTGTTCTGATTCGTCCAGGCCCAGGGGAAGGAGGCGGGGAAAAGCAGCGGGTTGACCGGTCAAAGCAAAGGGCTTTTCAGACTATCACAGCCATACTGGGAGTGCTGGGGTTGTGGTTTGTAGGGCTGCTTGTTGCCACTGGCCTGTACAACTCTGTCCTGCTGAGCACCAGTGTCCGCTGTGTGTTGGCGGCATGTTCAGGCTGGTTTAATCTGCCCTGCAGTCTGATGTTGCCTGTGCTGTATCTTCACAGGGCAGGAAAACTATCATTGTTCTGTAATCACAAGTAAAGACACAGATTATATGCGCGCAAAACACATTTGAGTGACTCAGTTACAACATGCAGAATAAGTTGATGGATTAAAAAGTTCACTATGGTGACTGTGGCGTCCAAGACGTTCACTATGTTGTTGTATGGTGGACACTGTTACGGCTAAGAGGTTGCTAATATATTCTATGTAGCTGCAGTGGTGTTTAATTGGTTGGTTGCTGAGATGATTGATGGTGTTGCTGTGGTAGCTGCTTGGGCGTTGCAATGTGCGAATGCTGTGGTTTTTTTTAATTAATCTTGTAAGTTGTGTTAACTCACAGGAGATATTTCAGTCAGCCTGTGGGGTCTGGTTGCTGGTTGGGGCTGAAGCCCTCAAGTTTTGGAGTCAGAGAAGAAGTGAGCTGAACAGACGTCTCCGAGCGGCTGCTCATGGGTCCGTACACATGCTGCGTTTTTGCGCCTTCTGATTCATTGTTTTCAATGTAGATGCACGGCAGGTGCCAGAGCGATGCCGTCATAGCGTGCACCTAGTTCAATCTTTGGAATGCAGCAGCGCGCACCACGTCATGTGACAAGGACCAACCAATCACAGCCCACAAATATCTTTCCTTCCTCAGTAAACATCAGTGTGTGATCAATATGGAGGAGAAGCTGGTGATGTTGGTGCAGAGCTGTCAGAGCGTCTCATCTGTCCCACAGACACACAGGAAGTAGATCAGCTCTGACCTCAGGGTTTCAGGTAAACAAGCGATGACACGGTGCTGGTTATGGTCGCTTAGCAACCTCAGACACAAGACCCAGTGCCCGACCTCGCATTTTTCAGGTGGTTAAAAACGCGGCATGTGTACAGGCCCGTCTCTGCTGCAGACTAGACGCTCCTGGCTATATTTGAGTTTGGTAAGTCCGTTTGATTTATATAGTAATTTTATATATTTGATTGCTGAGTCTTGGTGCCGTGATTTTAACTTTGTTGTTTTAAGAATAGTTTCTATAGAATTTCTACGAATGTTTTTGAGGTAGGTCTCAGTGTTTCCCACATAGTTCAGATCTCTGTGTGATGGCAGCTGATGACGTATCATTCTGTGTCCCCTCTATAAATTCTGAGGTTTCTGATCGTCCATCGGCGCAGGCGGAGCTCCTCATGAGTTGTTCTTCGCAGCAATTTGTGGAGTTTGAGTCACGGGATGGATAACTGATCAATCCGTCCAATTCAGATCGATGATTGAGAGGAGCAGCTGCTGCAGAGCCAAGTAAGAGCAAACTTTTAGAACCAGGGCAATGGACGGTTAAGTTTCACCTTCACTGCGCCTGGCACTCTGCTGCTCCGTCTGCAGCCAGACTACACTCTGTGCTCCGACAGTGTGGTGCAATGAATAACCAGTGCTCCTGGTGGATGGTCCAGCCCCAGACATAAATCAAAACACGGCAGCAGATGTTGTTATCATGGCAGGCTGCTACAAATAAATGAATGTTTCGGAAACCCTGGGTGTTTTGTATTTGATATGGTGATTTGAGGTTGATGCTGCTGAGCATTCAGTGGCTGTGTGGCAATGCTGTGTTCACAGACTGTCTTTGAGTCTGGCATCATACGCCACCCCTGCCATTTATTTGAATCACTGAACCATGAGCCGAGGTAAAACTATCTCAGACACTTCAGGTCCTTGTTCGACGTGAGCAGCTCTGTGTGCCTTGTTGTCCCCAGCTGGACCAGGACGGGTGACAAACCTGCGCCGATGGCAGGATGGGATTTGATTTACAGACCTGAATTCTTGAATCAAAGTTTGCTCAGACCAAATCAGGCAACAATCATTCTTTGTCTCACACACACCCAAGTTTGTTTTTCTATCCTTGTGAGGACTGGCATTGACTTGACGCATTCTCTCCCCCCCAACCCCAAAACCTTTCCCACCACATCTAAATGCCTGACGCCAACACTACGCCTAACCTGAATCTAGGTCTGAGTCTTCACCTTTAAACAGTCCTATTAAGGAGGAGGGTTTGGCCAAAATGTCCTCACAAAGACAATGTGTCCTCATGATGGTTTGAAACTGACACTGGTCCTCACAAAGATAGCAATACAAGCTCACAGACACACACAGAGCAAACAGGTGCTGTTTGACACCACGAGATTTGTGTACACACCTCTTTGTCTATGACTCATCTGAATGTGTCAAATATGAACTTTCATGGACTCAAACCATAGTTAAGGACTGATGTACTGGTGACGCCTGTTTAAATAAACACACTGATGTTACTGTTTGATTACACACATTACTGTACATGTGTGTCTGTATCAGTGCTCCACAGCAAGTGATGACATCATGGACATGATCAATTTGAAAAGCAAGAAAAACAGTCAAAGCTTTTTGTCAGTGTTTGGTGTTTGTGGTCAGAGATGCAAAACACAGGTGACATGTAGTGACTGTTGGCCATGTAAGTGACAGAATAAATGACCTTTACTGTGTGTTTTGATGCATGTTTGTGTGTGTGGTTTTTTTATGTGAGTTTTCCGGGAGTTCGTTTAAAGTTTGATTTCGCTGTTTTTTATTTCGTACTGAAGTGTCATTTATCTTGGTTTATCACTGTGCACATGCTGCGTTTCAGTCTGCCGCTGGATCTGATTGGTCTAATGGAGTAATTGTTATGTCTCAAATAAATTCTCCAAATTTGCCTAGAAATTGGGAAATAAGGCAGTACCAGTAGATTTCATTGCCAGTAGATGACATCGTCATCTACTTGTACGTCTGTGGTTCCCAACTGGGGGCTGTGGGTCCGTTCTAAATGGACTGCAAGTGACTTGCGAACAAGTCAAGTTTGTTAAAAAAACCACTTGAAGTGCAGTGAATTTCCAGCACAAAGTTTTATTTTGAAGTGCAGTGGAAGGGTCCAACAAACCCAATCATGTGTGTGTGTCGGCTAAGCGTGACCATGTGTGTGTGTGTGTGTGTTGGGAATCTCTCTGTGACAGACGATTCGATACATATCCAGATACACGGGTTACGATACAATTCAAAAACGATATATTTTTAATACAGAACGATTGATATGATTCAATACAGTGTATGAATGATACGATTCGATACAAATTGATATGATTCTATGGTTAACAGTTGTTGATGTAGACATTAATCATACATTATAAAATAATGAATTTTATAAAAGTGACATTCTTACAGTATTTTCAGATTTGTAAAAGACCACGTCCCCAAGCACTAAAATCACATGTCAAATGTATTAATTTTTAGACACGGACCAAAAAAAGACTTGCTGAATGAACATCATTTTGTTGGATGGGATCAACATAAAAATGAGAAGAAGTTTTAAACTTTAAGTGAAGTGAACTTTAAGTAAAATTTAAGTGTTTTAAACCTACTTGTTATGTTGTTTTTATTGTATTGTCTGTGTTTTTGTATGTATCTTATATGGACTTGACTCTGGAATAAAGTTTATCATAACGCAGTACAATATAAACATAAAGCAGAATAAAATCATAACATGCAATGTAGAGGCAGAATCTGACATCTCCTGTTATTAGTTGATATCATGGACTGTGACAGCATGTCAGACTATTTCTCTGTGTTTGTCATTTATAAAAAGATAAATCACTTTTCTATAATACATCACTGATATTTCAAAGGAATAAATTACTTATTGACTTATTCATACTTCAAAAACAGCATCAATAAGTGATTAACATAGGGGGGATCAAAATAAAATAAATAAATAAAATAAAAATCAACCAGCCTCCCTGACAAGTAAAGAACAGTCCCTGAATATCAACGAGGACAGTCATGTGTTTATTCTTGAATATGGAGACGATGTTTAAAGAAGGAGACGTTTGCATGTTACATCGTTACTAATGATTATATTTCCTGATGCGGAGCGGAACTCACTGTGGTCATGGTCCTGTACCTGGTTACAGCTTATCATGCAACAGAAACCACATGCAAGATAATAAAACGTTGGGCTGCTTTACTTCCGCTTGTGTCTGCAGTCATAATCAATGAGGAGCTGATCAAATTCAACTTTTTATTGCAGTTCAGCTGACATCTCTGACCTAGGCTGTAAATGTGCTCAAGATGAGTTCACGGCGCTTCTCTTCACAGGTCGTCACGCACTGATACACTCCAACAAACACACACTCACACGTTTCCTCCTGAAAGTAAATTTACATGCTCACTACCTCTTTTCACACTTGGTCCCAGCGCCCGCCGCCCCACAGTGTCCACTTCCTCTCTTTATACTCATACAACTTTAAACTCTTCCTCCTGTGTCTCTGCTCTAACTATAAAAGGCTCCCACTCGTCATCAGGAGCCAGCGCTGCAAATAAAATCAGGTAAGGCAACAGATTTAAGATAAAATCCAGGAGCAAAGCATTAACTGTACTTTGTAAATGCTGTCATGCGTTTGATCGATCGTTATCGCTTCTCCATTTAGTTGTGACACCAGAAGTTGTTTGGTCGCGTCACAGATAAACAGATGAATGACAGAGTAAAGGAAGCACTTGAGGTAATGCTTTACCCCTGCGCCATGCGCCCCGGGGCAGAATCTCATTTGCTGAGAGTAGTTCAATAAGTAAAAGACAAACTGATCTCCAAAAGACATGAAGTTAATTTCTTCAGTGTTTCAGTCAAGGTTTTTTTTAATTCTAATCTCTGACAGTTTCAAAATATCAAAAAAAGAAAAGCAACGTTCAGGCCCAGCATGGTCCGTGCTCAGCAGCGCCCCCTGGTTGTATCCAGCTCAGAGTCTCTCTGCTCTGCTCTCTGAGCTCTGTCCACAGATGGTTAATGATGTCATGGTCAGGGAACTGTGAGGGGCGTGGCCTAACCTTCAGCTGGCTCCTCCTCAGGGCGTCCAATGTGGATGTGGAGGTGTGTTAAGGATCATCGTCTCTTTGTCTCATCCGTCCACGTTTACTTATTGTCTCCAAAAAGCATCAGTCTTGAGTCTGAATGTAGTGGTGAGGACACAGGACAGGTTTTCCTCTGATGACCCTCACTTTTAGGAATGTCGGCGTAAAGCTTCACCTGATCACCCAGAGCTGCCACGAGCAGTGATTCATTTTCAGGGCAAAGTACGTTCACGTTATTTCTCTTGACCTACATTTTGACACATGAATTTGTGACGCTGCCAACACTAAACTTTGTTTAGCTGCAGGAATCGAAGGGAAACGAAGAGAGGTCAATTCAGAAGGTTATAAAGATAGGAATTTAGCAATTCAGTTTGTCCGTGAGGGAGAGAAATACAGAAGGGATAAGTTAGTAAGGAGGCAGGGGTGTGGCCGCCTAGTAGGTGCTTGTGATTGGGAAATGCAGGTAGATTTAGGGGGAAAGCTTGTTGTTCCCCAGGAAATAGTTTGTACTAAGCAGAGGCCTGACATAGTGTTGTGGTCATTGAGTCAACGGATAGTTTATTTCATTGAACTGACAGTTCCCTTCGAAGACTCAGTGGAAGAAGCTTATGAAAGGAAAAAGCTTAGATATGCAGATTTAGGAGCAGAAGCTGAGCAGCGAGGATGGAAGACTAGGATTTGTCCAGTGGAAGTGGGGTGTAGGGGATTTATAGCAAGATCAGCTATCTCGCTCCTGGGGGAACTCGGAGTGCGGGGACAGAGTTTGAGGAAGACAGTGAAGGAAATGTCAGATGAAGCCATGAGAACCAGCAAGTTCATTTACTACAGAAGGAATAATGTTAGTTGGGGGCCAGCAGGGGGAACTACTAAGCAGGGCACATAACTCCTTGAGATCTGGTGGAGAGAGCCACTTCCTGTCAGGAGGAAATTCAGGAAGAGGAAGGCTATTTAAGTGTGGGAGTGGCCTATTTGAATCCCTTTTGCTTGAGGCCATGCTGCAAGGTGAGTGTGTTTGCTGATCCTGTGAGTTCATTTATCTCCTCTAGCTTTAACTTATAGTGTAGTTATGTTATGTAGTGTGTGAATTAGAGTGTGAATTAGGGCTGTGAAAGCCATGTAAGTAAGGAGGAAGAGGAAGGTTATTTAAGTGTGGGTGTGGCCTAGTCGAATCCATTTGGTGGCCATTTTGAGGCCATGCGGCAGGGTGAGTGTGTTTGCTGATCCTGTGAGTTTATTTATCTCCTTTAACTTTAGCTTACACTGTAGTTATGTTATGTAGTGTGTGAATTAGAGTGAAGGTTATTTAAGTGTGGGAGTGGCCTAGTTGAATTCATTTTGTTTGAGGCCATGCAGCAGGTGGGAGGTAGACTGTACTGCCTAACCCGGCGGGGGAGGGAGATAGCCTAACAAGGTTTCCTTCCCTGGTCTACCTCCTGTGTGGTAGTATAGGTAAGGTAAAGGAGGTTGTGTGGTCAGTGTGTGGAGCAGTGAGACCTGGCATTAGGGGAGTGTCTCTGGGACGCCAGAGTTCACTGTCTAGCCTCCTGGAGGTGT
This sequence comes from Epinephelus cyanopodus, assembly GCA_026686955.1. Taxonomy (NCBI): domain Eukaryota; kingdom Metazoa; phylum Chordata; class Actinopteri; order Perciformes; family Serranidae; genus Epinephelus; species Epinephelus cyanopodus. The sequence goes on along the minus strand of CM048934.1, from coordinate 1,026,660 downwards.
CGTGGGACCAACTAGACGAAACACTGGTGAAAGGAGGTTCCCACCCGATGACCCCAAAGACATGTTAGTTATCACTGCTCATTGGTCTGTATAGTTAAGCCTTGCCATAATAGTGTATCATAGGGTTTAGGAGATTATTCACTGAGTGTTGATCCTTTTCTAGAGCACAAACTTCTTGTGTTTATTTGAATGGGGGAGCAGAAGGCCAGAGGGAGCTGCCGTAGCTTGTTAGCTGTGTGTCCATGCATTTGTCTCTAGTAGGTTAGACTACTCTAACGGCCTGCTCACTGGACTCTCCAAACGGGCCGTAAGACAGCTGCAGTACATCCAGAATGCTGCCGCTCGGGTCCTGACCAGAACCAGGAAGTACGAGCACATTAGTCCTGTGCTCAGGTCTCTACACTGGCTTCCTGTGGCTCAGAGAATAGACTTTAAAGCAGCTCTGCTTGTGTACAAGTCTCTCCACGGCCGAGCACCAAAGTACATCTCTGACATGTTAGTGCCATATGAAGCATCTGGGACTCTGAGGACCTCAGGGACCGGCCTCCTGCTGGTGCCCAGAGTCAGGACTAAACATGGGGAATCAGGGTTCCAGTTTTATGCAGCTAAAATCTGGAACAGTCTTTGTGAAGATGTGAGACAGACCTCTACTCTGACAATGTTCAAATCTAGGCTCAAAACAGCTCTATTTTCACTGTGCATATGACTGAAAGGATCTTATCTGCACTCTTCTCTTTTAAAGTTCATTTTATAATGATTATTTATGTTTTTATTTTGTATTGTGATTTTAATGCATTTTCTTCTTCTGTAAAGCACTTTGAATTACTTTGTGTACGAATTGTGCTCTACAAATAAACTTGCCTTGCCTTGCCTGTGTCATCATCCACTTTTATAGACTCTCATCATCTGACAGAGTATTTAGTGCCAGTGCACTGTGTATAAAGGTTTTGTGAAAGTGGCAATATGTTACAGACTTCCTCTTTTATCAGATCCCAGTTCCTCCCTCACCTTCTCTCAGTTCCTCCACGTGTCTCTGTGTCCTCCTGCTGATTCACACTCATTCACTATGTCTCACTTTCTCGCTCGGTTCACGACCTCATTTATTCGTCCACTCGATCACTCTTTCCTCTCCGTCCTTACAGAATGAGACAGCCGACCAACCTTTACTTCACGGTCCTCTTCCTCCTCCTCTCCCTCTGCTGGGGTCAGAGGTCAAACCCAGACGGCGAGAGGCCCTCCTGCGATCGCTGCAACCGGCGCCTCTACTGTAACTGTTCCCACGGAGGATTCACCCGTGTTCCCACGGTGACAGATGGCGCCCTGACGCTTGATCTCTCCTTCAATAACATCACCATGGTGACCGCTGATGATCTGACGGGACACCTGAGACTGAGGGCTCTGAGTCTCCACGGTAACGCTGATGGGATTTTATTGGGTTTACGGGAATAAATCTAGCCTTGTCTGTAAAAAAGAAAAGATAAATGAATAAATGTGCATGAAATTTGAGATTAATGTATTCACAATAACTGATTAATTAAGGAGTCACGACATTGCTGAGGTCCATGTTTGTGTTAAGAGGATATTGGACAGATCTTTTTTAAACATGCTTGGCCCTCAGACTTCCTGTTGTGGAACTATTAAATACATGAATGTACATGATATGTAAAAGACAACGTAATAATATACAATGATGAAATAACACAGTCTGCTCTCATGCCAAAGTCGTCACGTACCAACGCTTTGTCAGGGATTTCTGCATCAGACGCCGATGCAAAAAGTCATCTTACACATTGGTAACAGCAGGTGCAGAAGCATATCTAGCACGTAATATGTAGAGTTGAAAGGCAAATGCAAAGTGGCGATATGTGATGACTTTGGAATGAGAATGGTTGATGATGATAATCAGAAAAAGGACATGAACAATGCTGAGGATAATATTAACAACACAAACAATGATAACTAATGATAATCAGTGGTCCAAGGATTGACCCCTGTGGAACCCCTTTCTGTCAGAATGTAGGGTGTTTTTATATGTTGATATTACTATCTTCTTCTTCTTCTGCTCACCTCCAGGTAACAGAGTAGCTGCGATCCATCCGTCAGCGTTCGACTCTCTGTGGAGTCTGGAGGAGCTAGATCTGTCCGACAACCAGCTGACTGCTCTAAATCATACATGGTTCAGCAAGCTGGGAGCGTTACGGGAGCTCAACCTGCTCAACAACCCATACAGGTGAAGCGCTCAGGTCACAGTAAAAAGCTCATCGACTGTTTATAAAGATACACACTTCCTCCTACTGTATAAAAATGAAGTCAAAACATCCCATCAAACATCATTTAGACCCAGAGTCTGCGCAGCAGTGATTGCGAAGTAGAACTGCAGTACAAAGGTCCAGACCATAAACCCGTCAGACCAAATCCGAAGCAGTGCTCCTGATAGAAAGCACACTGGTACACACAGCTGTCAATCATGATGCCACACCCCTTTTTAAAGCATCAAATAACAAATTAAAACCAAACTCAGACAAATGAACTGTTATACAAACATCAGCAAAAAATGATTTCTGTAAAACAAAAGACGTGAATTTTTTTTTTTAGTTTGACATATATCCAATCTGCTGACATGGAGGGGGCGGGGTTTATGACCTCTGCTGCATGTTGGTGAAGATTTTCAGTCATCCAGGTCATGGTAATCATGAGTGTTGTATCGCAGGCAACTGGACTTGCTTGAGTTTCTTTAAGATGTTTCGCCTCTCACCCAAGAGGCTTCAGTTGTCCAGAGAGGACAGATGGCTCCACATCAAACTGGAACGACCATCTTTACACAGACGATGTGGCCTACGACACCACTTACCATCCACGTACAATGCAGTGTTGAGATCCCCTCCTGGACAAGATGGCCGGGTGGCTCAACGACTCACATGTGACCTTTGATGGGTTATTGCAGGGTTTAAAGCCTGCTCTGCACCAGACTGTTGGAACTGAGGAAGCTTCTCGGACGAGAGGTGAAACGTCTTCAAGAAACTCAAGCAATTCCAAATGCCTAGGATATAACACTTGTGCTGCAGCCAGCCAGCAGGGGCGATTGAGATGTTTTGGCTTCACTGTTAGATAGTTGTTATTCCATCTATCTTCATGTGCAGTCATTGAGAAAGACCCAAGTCCAAAGACCAAAGTCTTGTGTCCTGCAGCTGCCTGGGCTCTCCTCCAGTGTTTCAGAGTCTGGTCAGACTGAGGAGGCTCAGGTTTGGAGGTCCTGCTCTGGAGGAGCTAAACAGAGGAGATCTGTCTGGAGTCACTCAGCTGGAGGAGCTTACTGTGCACGCCAACAACCTGATGAGGTGGGAACTGACACTGTTTTTGTGCATTAGTGTTGTTACATGTGAGCTAAATGTCCCCACAAGGACAGAAAGATTATTTTTGCCCCTTCCTTAGAAGGTAATTACAGCCTCTATCGGATTTTACAAGTTTGGGCTTTGGCGACTCCTTGTGGTTGTTTTAAAAACTACACTGTGGCAGACGGCACAACACATCAGTCAGTCCGACATCAGAGAAAATGGATTTATTGTCTCAGCCATGTGAACATGTCACAGTGGGACTAACACACCCAGATCATGTGACTCCTGCATGTATACAGTCAATCAGACCCAAACTGGCCGAGGTGCTCTGAGCATGCTCCACAGTTTCCGCCCCGGGCTTTGACCCGGAAGTCCAATAGCATTAAATGTGTAAGAGAAGAAGAAACACACTGAGTGACTGTGTAGCCACTTTCAGTGAAATTTATTCTAAAAAAAAAAAAGAAAGAAAAACGTGGTGGGAGCAGATTCAGCAGGACTTCCTGTATGAGAAAGTTTGTGGATTCAAATCTGGTGTGAATCCTGACATGCTTGATTTTCTATCTAATGGGCGCTGTGATTTGTGATGTATGAGGATGACAAATGCTTTTTTTTTTTTTCATGCTTTGCGTCACATGATCCAAATTTAGCAAATGAATTATACTCGCAGATGACGGGACACATTATGAAGTATAAGCAAGTTAAATGATGGAGCTGGTGATAAGGTTGGCAGAGACAGGAAGTCCAAATGCCTTGAAAGATGGATTAACACATTGGTGTTGGTGTTTTTATGGGAACTGTTGACAAAGACACAACAAAGACATAGAATATTACATCCATCCTTCCCTTTTGAACCGCTTATCTGAAGCTGGGTTGTGGGGGCAGCAGGCTGAGCAAAATAACTCATTTCGTCAGCTTGCATCCACAATCTCATTCTTTCCATCACTACCCAGAGCTCATGACCACAGGTGAGGGCTGGGACATCGACAAATAAGTAAAACAAAAGCTACCACCAAGTTAAGGTGGAGATTCTTGGAGGGGAAACGTAAGGACCAAAGACTGAAGAGCTGATTATTGAACCGACAGGCTGTCATGCCCTTTAAAGGTCTTACTATTCCCATCTTTCACTCTGCCTCTCCTGTGTCTTCCCCTCTCTCTGCAGGTACGAGTCCGGCACTCTGGCATATGTTTGGCCGTTGGGTTGCGTCACTTTGAGCCTCCACAGTCCATTTCTAACAAACACGTCCTTAGCCTCAGCTGTGCTCAGGGACGTGTCGTACCCTGAGACACCTCTCATACTAGAGGACATCCATCTTATCGCAAATCTGTCTGTTCAGCCCTTCAGAGAGTCGGCCAGGAGGAGGATCAGGTTTGTCCACAATCTCCTTCTCTTCTGTTTTAGCACTTGTGCAGCACTGAGCAGCACACGCTGCAATACCAATGCTAACAAAAGCTCCTCAATCATATGCTTTAAGTGCAGTCACTTTACACCACTGATCAAGCTCTAATTATGACCATGAAACTCCTAATAATAAGAAACTGAGAATAATGTGGAGGAAAATGTAATTAAAGGGAAATGAATGTAATATTCTCGATATAGCTGCAGCACCTCTTGCTCTGCGGTCGATGTCAAACTTCATTTGAAACCAGCAAAACGTGGAACTGAGAGACATTAATGTATGCAGTACTCAAATATTGTTGTTTTTTGGGAGTAAGCTTGTAAAACTGTGAAATGCCACATGGCAGAAAAATCGCTTTGACACAGAAACCAACCGCCTGCTCCTATATGATTTCACTCTTCAGGAAAATTACCTTCCACAACTTTGCGGTGTCTGATGAGGCCATTGTTAACCTACTGGAAGTGCTGAATGGCGTGCCGCTCACCGCCCTTATTGTGGATAATGTCACGCTGACAGGCGAGGGCAGGTAGGAAACTTCAGCATGACCTATTAAATCCCATGTTCAAATATTAGCAATTTTCTTGCTAGACTCTGCAACTTTTTGACAAAAACATTCCTAATGACAAATGAAGAGCATCATAGTTGAATTAAAAGGGCATCTTTCCAGCTGTGAAGTAACCCTTTCATAGCATTAATGATACCTGAATTACATTCAAGGGAGGTCCTGTTACTGTGAACGCTGGCTCACCAGAATAGCTCCCTGGCACATTTAAAATATTTGTGAATTTCACCTGCGCTTTTCCTCAAATTGTCTGCTGTAATAAAAGGGTTGTGTCATGAATGAACGGTTGAATGAATTAATAAATTAATAGTACTTAATAAAACTACTTCACACTAAAAAAGCTTATATCCAGACTTGAAGTGTTGCTTGAACAAATAACTGCATGACGTGTGACGGTTTTTTGCTTCTCGACTGTTGGTAGGTGGGAACCAGCCAGCTGGTCCGATCTTAAAAGCATAGACAACTTCTTCGTACGAAACGCTGTGGTGCTGAATGTCTTTAAGTTTGTCTCGTTTCTGCATCTGGGGTTCCTGCTGCAGTACCCCAGGAAGGTGTCTGTCATAAACTCTCAGGTAAGGAATGTGGTGTTATTTGTCTTTAGTGTGTAACATGTGGTAACTACTACATCAGTCCACTACGTACTGATCCTAACGCAATCTGAAAAAGAGGGAAGGTTCATTCCACATTCAGGTTTAGAGGGACAAGGAGACACAGGTCATGCTGTTAGCTGGAAGAGTTACATATTTTAAAATACATGGATGGGACGAAAACACAGGATTGAGATTGTTTGGTCTGTGACGTAATAGGTCAACAGGAAAAAGGTCCAATACTAACAAGCTGAAAGGGGCATATCTCCACCTATGGTAGAGGATAGTTGGTAGGGGAGAGGGTGCTGTCCAGAATGACGCCGAGGCTCTTGACTTGGGAGGAGAAAGGTACAGGGAATCTGTCGATGATGATGGGTGGAGCTGGGGGTGTGTTGTGACTTGGTGAGGGTGGATTTGGAGCCGATGAGCAGGGACTCTGTTTTATTGCCATTTAGCTTCAGGAAGTTCCTGCTCATCCAGCTGCGGATGTCTTCAAGACGGGTGGTGAGGGAGGCGGGAGGGCTGGCAGTGTTGGGTTTGGAGGAGATGTAACCTGAGTGTCGTCGGCGTAGCAGTGAAAATGGACCCCATGGTGACGGAGGATTGTGCCCAGGGGGAGGAGGTAGAGGATGAACAGAAGTGGACCCAAGACTGACCCCTGGGGGGACACCCAGTGGAACACCCGAACACCCAGACTTGTGGTTCCTTAATTACACAAATTGTTGACGGTCAGTGAGGTATGATGTGAACCAGGAAAATGCAAAGTCTGGCATCACTGCAAAATCCGAATGCTGTCACTGACGTACTGACTCTTCCTTCTCCAAACGTTCCTTGACCTGAAGCAGAAGGTCACAGCATTTAAAAGGAAACAACAACAAATGTCTAAATTTTGAGATTTAACATCATGAGGGTGATTTTAAAGTCAGGACTTCTCCTCTCAGGTGTTTCTGATGCCGTGTAGAACGTCCCGACTGCTGGTGAGCCTGCAGTACCTGGACCTGTCCGACAACCTGCTGACTGACATGACTCTGGAGGAGTCGCTGTGCAAGGGAGACGGCTCGCTGAAGGACCTCCGAGTTTTAAACGTCAGCGGGAACTCTCTGAAGGTGTTATTATTTTTTTAGTTTTCCCATTAATTCATATGTGTTATATGACTTTATTTCATAGCTACAAAGCTACAAGCAATTTGAAGTTGTTAGCACATTTTTTTACCACACTTATTGGGAACAGAAAATAAAAGCAAATGTTGCAATAACTAATTCGTCCGGTTGATAACTTCAGTATTTTTCAATCTGGACCTCGTGTTTGTGTCTCAAGCTCCTTTCCCACTGCACAAAAACCCCACTAACACCCGCTAACATCTGGCTGCTTTATTTACTGGGAAAGGCTACAAGCAGCTTTCACTCCAGGGTCAAATGACTCTGCAGTAGTTACAAAGACTTAAGAAAATAAAGTCCAGGTTGGAAAATACTGAAGTTTGAAGCCCCAGGTTTGAAGAAGAAATGTCCTGAGCTGCTTGAAGACATGTCTGTCCCTCTGCTGTCCAGTCTCTGTCCGCAGTGAGCCAGCTGGTAACAAAGCTCTCCAAACTCACCCACCTGGACATCAGTAGGAACGGATACATCTCCATGCCTCCAAGCTGCTCCTGGCCCTCCACCCTGCGATACCTCAACATCTCTGGGGCTAAACTTGCAACCGTCACCCCGTGTCTTCCTGCAACTCTGGAGGTAGTGAGAGTGGACCATGTTGCAGTCATACTGACCGGTCTGACACCATCACAACTAAAAACACCTTCACCTTTTACTTTATCAGGTGTTGGATCTGAGCAACAACAATCTCAGAAGCTTCACCCTGGCCCTGCCCGCCCTGAGAGAGCTCCACCTCTCTGGGAACAAGATACTGAGGCTGCCTCCTGGGTGGCTGTTCCCCAATCTGCAAACACTGACAATACAGGTAAGGACCAATTGCAGCTCATATTTCTTCTTCTCTTTGTTCTCTTTGTGTTTCCCAGTGTGACCCCTCTCTGTTCTCACACAGTCAAACATCTTGAACATGTTCGCCCGTCCAGACCTCCAGTCGTACAGTCGGCTGCAGGACCTCCAGGCGGGTCAGAACAAATTCGTCTGCTCCTGTGACTTTGTCAGCTTCTTCCAATCAGCCATCAACGGAGGCGGAGACATGCATTTAACAGACGGAGAGGAAAGCTACACCTGCGACTCTCCTTTCGAGCGGCATGGGCAGCTGGTGGGTCAGGTCCACCCCTCTGTTGTTGAGTGCCACCGGGTTTTGTTTGTGTCCGCGAGCTGTGGGGTGGCGCTGTTTGTTGGGACCCTGCTGACTGTCGTGCTGTGGCGCCTCCATGTGTTCTGGTACCTCAAGATGATGTGGGCGTGGCTGAGGGCCAAGCGCAGCTCCCGGCGACGACGGCAACGCAGAAATGAGGAGGGTTCAGAAGGGTTGATATCCTATGACGCCTTTGTGTCCTACAGTGAGAGAGACGCCAGCTGGGTGGAAAACTTCTTGGTGCCTGAACTGGAGGAGCCAAGGTAACATCAGAGGTTTATCAAAAATACTTAAAAATGTTTCAGCACAATTATGTGTGTTTGCTAGACCCTCTGGGGTTCGACCAATTAATGCAAATTCAGCCAATCCTGAGTGTTGTTCGGTCACTGCAACTTTCAAAATCAAATCTGACAGTTTGAAAGGGGCCCATTAATTGTAGAGTCTTTGTGGGTTCATACGAGGAAACGTACAAATATATATACAATATATGAGCATATTTGTCTTCTAGTGTTGTTGTTTAGGGCTTGCACATTTAAGATAATGAGGGTTGGTCTTGTAAAAGATTATGTTTGTTTCTTTTAGTTGGCGAGAATGTGTCACCACAAACGCGACAAACATCCACTAACTCTGACGGCGTTTTCTGCGAGCGCGGCTGAGCCATTTTGTACCGCTACACGTGTTTCTAGTCGGACTATGTTTACGAGCACAAGAGTTCAGCGAGCCACTGAAGGACCGCCCTGCAGATTTACTATTGGTTCTGCAACATAGGGAGTTTTTTTAAACTCTGAAATTGTATCCGCCCATCTAAACACAAAATCAGGGAGAAAGTCATCAGTCTGTAGTTAAGCAAAGCGTCTAAACTGACTTGTGAGTCTACATAAAAAGCAACAGTGACGAGGGCATTTTACACAAAGTTCAACATTTTGCTTACTCTCAGCGCTCTTGAAGTAAAAATAAAAATGACAACTCATTCATCCACAAAGATCTACACACAACATGATCCAGTTGACATGGTCTCCTTGAGTTAATGTATCTGACACTTTTAAATTTCTCTGATTGCATTTTTATAGTCAGTGTTAATCTCTCCATGGTGTAAATTTCATGAACAGTTTTTAACCAATCTTCTAATGTTGGAGCATCAGGGCTTTCTTTCCTCTAACAAGATGTGCCCTCACAATTTCACTCTAAAAATGAGCCCAAAAACATTTAGACAAGTGGCTGTGAAATCAGACCTTTCAGATCCTGGAGGAATTGGCTTGTTAGTTTGCTCGGAGGGTATTTAAAGCTGCCCTGTGAAGTTTTGTCCATTTGCGCCATCTGCCGTGTTTTCCCGAGTACTGCAACAACAACAGTCGGTGTGCGCCGTTCGATGACGTCACCAATACGAGTGACGCTCCCGCACCGCACAAAGCTAAATGACACACCTATTTACCACCCAGTAATTTTCGTTGTTTTATTTGCTATGAACAAATACACTGCAGCGACCCTGAAGCAGTGGTGAGTGTGGTATGAGTGGAGTCAGCTGTTTATATGTAAAAACTCCACCGGCCAGCTTTAAGCTAAAAAAAACTGCTCACCGGATTTAAGTAGAGTTTGGTAGATGTGGCGCCATGCGACATTTCAACGTATGGAGAACATGAATAAGCACCGCACAGATGACGTCACATCCTCAACATGCAGTCACATGATCAAAGTCATGGAGGTGAGCTTTAGGAAAACAAGGTGTTTGGTGAGCACGTACCTTGAAATGACTCGAAGTTCACGCAGCTCTGAGCACAGGTCTGGAGGGAAAGTCTTGGGGTAAAGTCTGGGTTTCTGTGACCAATCCACCGTCCCAACCTGCCTCCATTCAATGCTGCATGGGACTGCTTCTTTGCATCTGATCGCAGCTTTTCAAATATGTGGGATACATGAATTTGGGTGTGTCACTTTCGTAGGAAAATGTAAAATAGTTTTGGGCATTTCCAATTTGCTACATTACTAATACCGTCTGAATGAGGTACACGAGTCCAGAAAGCTTTAAATATCTCAATATCAGTTTGGCACAAGATGCTCAGTGCAGCCAAGATGACTTTCACAAAAACTTTTGGAAGTGTTCAATTTTTGGTCGGACTGTTTTATTCCTTTCCTCCGATGAATTTCACCCAATGTATACGACACATGGCATGAATAAAGCCTCCTCCTGTGCTCTCTGGTTTCTACTCTTTCAGTGACAACGATGGAGACTCTGTGAACCCCAGAACCGCCCGGCCTCTGACCCTGTGCCTCCACAAGCGGGACTTCCTTCCTGGACACTGGATTGTGGACAACATCATAAGCGCCATGGAGCGCAGCCGGCGGACCATCTTCATCCTCTCTGAGAATTTTGTCCAGTCTGACTGGTGCCGCTACGAGCTGGACTTCTCCCACTTCCAGCTTTTTGATGAGAATGCCGCCGGAGACGCGGCCATCTTGATCCTGCTGGAACCGCTGTCCAAGGACGACATCCCCAAACGCTTCTGCAAACTGCGCAAACTCATGAGCTCCACCACCTATCTGGAGTGGCCTCAGGACGAGGAGAGGAGCGGGGAGTTCTGGAGGAGTCTCCGCAACGCTTTGAGAGGAGATGACGAGGAGGATGACTGAGGGAAGACAAGGTGAGGGTGAGGAAGAGTCAACGCGAAAGGACAAGACAAATGTGGAGTGAAGAAGAGAAATATTAAGGAGTAGGACTGGTTGAACATGAAAGATTAGAAGCCATGGAGGAGTAGGACGGAGGAGATGAGGTGTAAAGAAGACTGTGGCGGAGGAGTAAACGATGTAGATGAAGAGAGGAATGTCGCAGATGAGATGACATTTTTTTGCCAAAGTGGGCTGAAAGACAAAAACTTGCAGGGTCACAGTATACTTCATATAAAGCTTGTTTAGTTTTGTCTGACATCTCGTCCTCACACACTTTTGCAACGTTGGAAATGAGGGAGAGCGTATCTGAAAATTTCTGTAACTTTCTGAAACATTCTGACTTTCACACACACTTCATGCAGTGGTGCTTCTGAAATGACCGCTCGTTTTTTTTCTCCTTTGTTTTCATCATCTGCATTAATCAGGACTTTTTGGTTTCTTACAACCTTCAAAGATTGAAGGGTGTTATTATATCAAGTGATATTTTGCAAGAGTTTTTCAGTTTGTTTAAATAAAATACAAAAATAAAGAGTGGTGATAACTCATAAAACAATGACAGTTTATTTTAAGTCATAAATTATCTTTTTGTTTTGTTGTAAATTTGTCAGTAACTTGAAAAACATTTATAACACTTATTATTTGTTACCTTGAGGTGTGTTTAAAGTCACGTCAACTGCACAACAATCAGTAATATTCTTTGTAATAGTCTTAATCATGTTTTCTTATTCTGAAAGGAAGGAACATCAAAGTTATAAGAGGCTTTTAGCTTGACTCAAATTGAAGACGATGTGCTGCAGCATCAGTTGCAGGTAGTGTAGTGAGATGGCCACATGGGGGAGCTGTAGGTTTGCTGTTTTTGATACAACCTGAGGACCTCAGTGATGTGAAACTGATTTTTGCAACAGTAAACAGCTTTAGCACTTACAGGAAGTCAGGAAAAGTAACAGCGGTGAGGACCAACTCGCCCCGTCTGTATTCCTGCGTTTATACATTACTGTGCAAATGTTTGAGGCAGATATGAAGAAATGCTGTGAAGTAAGAATGCTTTCCAGTTTAATTGTTTGTGGGGTTTTTTTCATTTTACAAAATGCAAAGTGAGCGAACAGATGAAAAATCCAAATCAAATCAGTCTTTGATGTGACCACCCTTTGCCTTCCAAACAGCATCATTTCTTCCAGGTACACTTGCACAACGTCAGGGATTTTGTAGGATCATATCAAGTGTCTGATTAACCAAATCAAGCAGGTGCTAATGATCATCAGTTTCATGTGCAGGTTGAAACACAGTCGTTAACTGAAACAGAAGCAGCTGTGTAGGAGGCTTCAGACTGGGAGAGGAGCAGCCAAACTCTGCTGCCATGGTGAGGCTGTGAAAGACGTCACAGGTCAAACACCATGACGAGACTGAGCACAGTCACAAGACACAAGTGACACTGCAACAGCAGGGTCGCAAAGGTTTCAGAGCAAAAAGTTCAAGAAGCACAAAGACACAGGCAGTGTTGAGGACCGCAGACGCCGTGGTCGGCCAAGAAACCAGTGGGACCCAGGTACATCCATCTGCTGCCCGCAGAGGTTGGTGGAGGTTCTTTGCAAGTTTGGGGCTGCACCTCTGCAAATGGAGTTGGGGGTTTGATCAGGATTAATGGTGTCCTCAGTGCTGAGAGATACAGACTCGTATCCATCATGCAGTACCATCAGGGAGGCGTCTGATTGGCCCCAAATTTATTCTGCAGCAGGACAACAACCTGAAACATGCAGCCAATGTCATGAGGAACTTTCATCAGCGTGAAGAGGAACAAGGAGTCCTGGAAGTGATGGTGCGGCCTCCACAGAGCCCTGATCTCAACATCATCAGGTCTGTGCAGGATACATGAAGAGACAGAAGATCTGCGGGTAGATCTCCAAGATGTCTGGAACAACCTTCCTGCAGAGTTATTGCAAAATCTGTGTCCAAGTGTACCTGGAGGAACTGATGCTGTGTTGAAGGCAAAGGGTGGTCACACCAAATATTGATTTGATACAGATTTTTCTTTTGTTCGCTCACTTTGTATTTAAACTTTATATTTCTGAAAGCGTTCTGACTTTACAGCATTTCCACACTTTACTGTGAAAGTGATGCAACTATAGGCAGTAATTCACTGTAAATGTACGGTCAGATATTTTATAGTGCAGAAAAAGATTTAGTAAATGCACCTGGTCCCTGGAACAGGCGACCCTCCGGCTCCCAACCCAAGTCCCTACGGACTGAGCTACTGCCGCCCCGAATTCTGGCCAGCAGAAGTTTTTAACTGCTTACAATCTGAAATTCACCACTAGACGCCACAAATCCTCCAAAATCTGTTACACTTCACCTTTAATCTCAGCTGACTGTTTTCAAGGCTCACAGCAACTAATCTTTCTGTGCAGGTGAGGTCGTCAGGTCGTTGGCTATGGTTGCACTACACTTAACAAGTAATCATTCTGTTTCACACTGACTCACACTGAAGTCTGTATGACAGAGAAATTTAAGCACATTTTCTGAACTAGTGTGATCTGCAGCCTGTTAATAAAAAGGTCAAGGGTCACATGGTTCAACACTGACTGTAGACACGCTGCTGCACTGTGTTAATGTGTCATTACTGTAGGCTGTGTCATCACCATCACACTTCCAGACTATAAAGGAGTGATAGTGTAAAGGTGCAACGATCGCTTCAGATAAATCAACGACAGGAAACAGATTATGAAGTGAACCAAAGTTTTTAATGTAAAGCAAACAGAACACAGTGACTGGAAAGACCAAGACGAGCATAGTAAAAAACAATATAATTCAGTACAAGATTAAAAAACAAAAAGACAGCCTGTTCATGTGTCATTTACATTTTCTATGTCATTTACTATGAATATTGGAGTCAATGAATTGTGACATGATTTGATCACTGAGAGCAAAACAAGTGACAGGTCAAAACAAAACAAAACCCAAACCAGAAATTAACAGTGAAATATAATGGCAGCTCAATTAAGGAGCTTCAACAAACCTTCACCAACAACTTCACAGCAAATGGTCAGAATTACTGTGAGCCAACGACAGAAAACATATTGTCATTCAAAGACACTGAAGGCTAACAGAGGTGACAGTTGAAGGTATACCATGTAGCAGGGCTGGACTGAGATATAAAATCAGCCCTGAAGTTTGGCCCAGACCAGCCCACCACAATCAGCTGGTCATCAGGTGAGCCCTGAGTACAAGTACATAAAATAATACAAATACAATAAAACAAATAATATATATAAAACCATGAGACCCATTTAAAGACATCATATTACATTCATCTTTATATGCCAAAAACCAAAATAAATTTAAAAAAAAAAAGAAAGAAAAGAAAAGCTTGCTACCAGTCCACACTAGAGTGGCCCACCAGGAATTCTCCCAGTACTCCTGATGGCCAATCCATCCCTGCTATGCAGAGATTTTCTCAAAAATAATTTACAGACTCAAACAAAAGTGATCCCTGTCAATCATGTAGTATGACCCACAGAGACTCTGCCCTGTATTCTTTTCTTATTTTACTGTGTTCGGGACGTTCCTTGGTAACAACCAGGTGCCAGACTGAAAGCAGCACACATCCAAGAGGAAGCTTCAAAAATCATGGACACTGACACGGACAAAATGGCAAAATGCCTCGGATTGGCTGGTGACCGTTAACAAACAGAAACCAACCAGTCCTGCATAGAATACCTTTACTATAGTATACAGTTACCTGAGATACTGACAGTGAACAATTTGATTTTTAATAAAATGCAAAGAAAACAAAGCAGGAGGTTCAAAGGTAATGAAGTCTAAAATATCAAAAACAAACAAACAATTTTTTTTTCTCTAAACTCAACACCAAAAGCTGAACCACGCCAGAAAAGAAAAAAGTCATACAACCACGGGGTGGACTGGTAGGCGGAGCCATACAACTGTGGTCGTTCTATATGATTTTGGTTTAGGATGATGTTTACTTTAATTAGCACATTGGGTCTACGCCTGTTGAATGAGCTATATGAATAAATTTGACTGGACATAGATGAATTTATCAGGTCAGTCGATCGTTCAGTTGCTGCTCATTTCATGATACTATGACCTAGAAAATAACCTGTTGTTGCAGCCAGTTGTGTTTTTATCACTTGCTGAGGAGCCTCTGAATACTCAGTTACTATCCATTGACTCAATAAAGTTTGAGTGGTCCTCTTGGTCTTCTGGCTCAGGCTTGACTACAGAGGAGCACTCAAAGACATTTTCTAAGTATGGGTTTCCCTTTGCCTCTTCCTGAACTCTCTCCAACAGCTCCACATTTCCACTTTCCTTCAGCTTACTCACAAAGTGTTTAAATATAGTGAGCAGAGGTTGGGCGAACTCTATCACACTCTCTTTGTGGTTTGGAAACCCAAAGTCAAATCCTGCGGTGTGCAAACCAAACACTTGGCCGTGAGCATCAAACACTGGGGAGCCAGAAGAGCCGTGATACATGAAAGTGTTGTAGGTTGCTACATTTTCAGCTCGCCGTCCACCCATCACTATGTTGTCAATGCCTTGCTTTTTGATAAGGTGACTGATTGAGTGGACAATGAAGAGACTGTCTTTGTGTGGATGTAAGTAGTCTCTGACAGCCTGCTCCCTCTTCTCTTTCTCAATGATACAGGTTGGATCCAGTTTTTTCACCTCTCCTGCTGGGTGACCAATCAGACAGGCTTCACCATTCGGAGGCATCGGACCAAAGTGCTTCAGGAGCCCTGGGGGCACATTTTCGTTTTGAGCCTCTAGGTCAAGCTCAAGTACGGCATAATCTAGTTCTAGATCAAATCTGAAGACAACATCACGTTTAACATTGAAGCTGATCCAGTTTGATTCTGAGTCTTGATTTTCATAGTTAAACCGCGCAGTAACTTTTAAATATTTCTGCCAGTTATTGATTTTAGATTCAAAACATTGTTTGAATAAGTGGGCATTGGTCAAGATGAAGTTATCAAACAGGACAAAGCCTGTGCCCTGAACTTTGACGGATAATAAATCTATTTTCAACAGACAAACTGACTCGCCCAGTTCTACTAGCTTCCTGACTGTGTCAACTTCACTAAATGAGTTTTGGATCTTTCCAAAGTCTTCCTCTTCAGTTCTAATGTTTGCTGGTAAGAATCACCTGGGAACTGGTTCTCCATCCATTCTCTCAGACTTGGAAACTGACTGCAGACATAGTCATTGATCCTTTGAACCATGACACCCTGCTGTCCTACAGCGCTGACACTACCGCCACCCTGCTGTCCTACAGCGCCAGCATT
Source organism: Epinephelus cyanopodus (assembly GCA_026686955.1). Taxonomy (NCBI): domain Eukaryota; kingdom Metazoa; phylum Chordata; class Actinopteri; order Perciformes; family Serranidae; genus Epinephelus; species Epinephelus cyanopodus. The sequence goes on along the minus strand of CM048934.1, from coordinate 1,010,538 downwards.
ACTGTCGCTTTGCTGGACGACAGTTCTGGCACCTCTTGCTCTCCCTTGCACAGCATTGCTGGCTGTGTTTCTGCTCTGTTGGACTTCATCTGAAGTTGGTTCTCTGGCTGTATGGGAATCACCTGATGTGTACTGGTTGGCCTGCTGATGTGTTGGTTGCCCTGTTCTTTTCTTTTTCCGTGGAAGACATAACTTGAGTTTTTTCTGATCTAGGGTGTTGACCTTCTGTGTATATTCAGTGAGGCAGCTTGGATTGTCATTGTCAGACAGCTCAAAGTCACCGAGGTCATCAATGAAGCGACCGTCCCTTTTCAGAGCCTCTTCCACAGTCATCCCCTTCTTCCCATAGACACACAGATACTTGAACTGTTTGACAGCATTGTTTCTGAAAAGCTTCTTTTGTTTGGTGTTTTCCCCTCCCTCTCTATCTATGTAGAAGACAGAATATTTGTCTCTTGACTGTATTGGTTTGTATAGTTTGTCTTGGGCTGCCTCAACTATGTCTGACTTATGTGATACGATCAGAGACTCACCTTCCCTGATACAAGTACAAGGGAAATGTGTTGCAACAATAGATTCCTTATCCTCTTTACCCAGCTGAATCATAATGCCTTCATCTGCACACTTCCTCATCTTCTTACTATAATTCTCAGTTGTTTTTATCGCCTCCAGCACAGTGCGAGGTCGATCACAGTCAACAGTGTATTCCTTGAGGTCAGTAGCACTGAATTTCACAGTGAAGCGATGTGAATGTTTACCCTGCAGGAACCAGAGTGAGAAGAGGTTGCATGTCACTGTTGATGTAATAAAATGCAGACTTTTTGTCATGCTGCGTGTCACAGTGTACTCACCACGGGGATCACCATCGTTCTCCTCCTTCACTTTCCTTTGGTTGCATTTGAAAGTCTGTAAAATGAGAAGAGGATTCAGATTTACTGTTGTGGGCCCAAACACTCAAGGATAGGCACTAGGTTTGGGTGCATTGTGAGCTGGGCGACGGGCAAAGTCAGGAAACTTTGCATGTTGATCCCTGGCATCAGAGACTGGCTGTAATTTTTTAAAACATCATCACCTCTCTGGTGGGGAAGGAACCAGAGCTGGTGCAGAGGTGGAGCGGTACCAACTAGATACAGTTGGGCTCACCTCTACTCAAAGACCTGGTTGTGGAAACAATCTCCTGGAGATAAGGTAGATTGTCACCTTTTCCAGAGTCCCAAAGTGAGAGGCACAGAGTGGGTGAGAGGATACTTGTGAACACCCAGCTGAGTGCTGCTGTGTTGGAGTTCTCCCCGGAGAATGAGAGGGTCACCTCCACACAACTGTGAGTTGCTGAGAGGAGTTCTCTGACTGTTGTTTGTACATATGCACCTGACAGCAGTGCAGAGTACTCTGCCTTCTTGGAGTCTCTAGGGGCTGTCTTGAAAAGGATGCCAACTGGATGACACCTACCACGCTTATATGGACAATGATGGAGGAAGCTGGAGGGGGTAACTGGGAGGAACGGCCTGCCTGATGTAGACCCAAGTCTGTGCATACGCTACGTTTATAAATGAGGTCCCAGAACTGTGGCCATATGTCTTTGGACATGCAGGTGAAGAAGTGCAGAGCTGTCAGCTGATCGCCACCTGGTGGTGAGTTAGATCAGAAAGCAGGGAGGCTGCCAACGTTTGGCTGAGGCTCCTGTCCCACATCTCTGGAGGAATGTTTTGTGCAGGCTGGGTGAGGTTGGAGACATGGAATCCAAGTGAGTCATACTCAAACCTCCGTTGCGGATGCGGCTGCTAAAAGCTGTAGTTGGAGGGTCATCATGTCTGACCAACATGTCCTCTGTGTGTTGGAAGGCTACTGTTTTGTGATGCAGCCTTATTGAGAAGCTGCTGGAATATATTGAGTCATGTCAGAGCCAGAGCAACGCTCCAACCTCTCTAAAGCATCCCAAACCTTCCACATGTATTTATTCTTCAGTCAACACATGAACCTTCACTCTGCCACTTCACAATTACAGAGGAGCTCACCTGAGGGCCTGCACCTCCTCCTGGCTGAGGGCCTGCACCTCCTCCTGGCTGAAGACCTGCACCTCCTCCTGGCTGAGGGCCTGCACCTCCTCCTGGCTGAGGGCCTGCACCTCCTCCTGGCTGAAGACCTGCACCTCCTCCTGGCTGAGGGCCTGCAGCTCCTCCTGGCTGAAGACCTGCACCCTCCTGGCTGAGGGCCTGCAGCTCCTCCTGGCTGAAGACCTGCACCTCCTCCTGGCTGAGGGCCTGCAGCTCCTCCTGGCTGAAGACCTGCACCTCCTCCTGGCTGAGGGCCTGCAGCTCCTCCTGGCTGAGGGCCTGCACCTCCTCCTGGCTGAAGACCTGCACCTCCTCCTGGCTGAGGGCCTGCAGCTCCTCCTGGCTGAGGGCCTGCACTCCTCCTGGCTGAAGACCTGCACCTCCTCCTGGCTGAGGGCCTGCACCTCCTCCTGGCTGAAGACCTGCACCTCCTCCTGGCTGTGTGATCTCTGTCGGGACCAAGCTGCTACTGCCAGACGTGCTCTGTGAAAACAATGCATGGAATTGACACAAGAACAAACCAGCTGATCAAGTTATAGGAATGACTGAACTCTTAATATATAATGATGAACACTCTGTGTGTGTGTGTGTGTGTGTGTGTGTGTGTATGTTCCATGTTTTTCTCCTCACTGACTTGGTCAATCCATGTGAAATTTGGCACAGTGGTAGAGGGTCATGGCAGGACGCCAATGAAGCAATATTACATCAATTGGCCAAAGGGGGGCGCTATAGCAACCCATTGAAATGTCAAGCTTTGAATGGGCATATCTCATGCCCCGTATGTGGTAGAGACATGAAACTTTGCACAGAGATGTCTCTCCTCATGAGGAACACATTTGCCTCAAGAACCATAACTTCCGCTTATATAGATTTTCCACCATTTTGAATGTTTTGAAAAACACTTCAAATGGATCTCTTCCTAGGAAGTTTGAGCGATCTGCATGAAACTGGGTGAACATCATCTAGGGACCAATATCTAAAGTTCCCTCTTGGCAAAAGTTGGAAAACTTCCTAAAACTGAGCTTCTATAAGGCAATGAATATTGCGGAGGGCGTGGCTCATCACATAAAGGTGTATAACATCTCAAGGGTTTCAGCCATCACCACGCAACTTTGTAGGCATATGACCACACATAATCTGAGGGGACCCCTCCATTATTGACCCCATCAAACAAAATGGGGGGCTAGAGAGCTCATTTCTTATCTAGGCCTAACCGCCATATGGATTTTTACTAAACTTGGTAGATATGTAGAACAGGACGCCTCAAGGTGACTGGAGAAATTTAACTCTAATTGGCAACTGGGTGGCGCTATAACAACAGAAAATGCTTCAAAATGGCTAAAATGCGAGCGATGGCTGTGGCTCCCCCTGTGGACCAATGTTGGTGTTTCTAATGTTTGGTATGACTAAGTCATGGTATGGTCTGCTGTACATAATCACAGAAACTGTCAGTGTGTCAATCTGTCAGTCAGTCATTCTGTCTGTCCCAGATTCAAACATCCAAAAACAAATAATTGAAACCACAAAATATCTCCATACTGCTCGTCCGTAGTGATCCAAGTGTCCTGAAGCCCCGACATAAAAAGCTGTTTGGAAAAACGTCATCTGAACTCTGTTTTTAGCCTAGACGGTGCCCAGAGAGACAGTCAGAGCTACAGGCTACAATGAGGCTAAAAACAGAGTTCAAATGAGGTTTCTCCAAACAGCTTTTTCTGTCGGGGCTTCAGGACACTTGGATCACTACGGACGAGCAGTATGGAGATATTTTGTGGTTTCAATTATGTGTTTTTGGACGTTTGAATCTGGGGCACCGTCAGCCTCCATTAGGTGGAGTTGTGTTGCTACCTCCTCTCCCCTTGGATCTCTGCAAGTGATGTGAGGACTCTAAAAATTCACCTGAGCCTCCCTCGACATATGGCTGAGTAGATAATGGCTGAGTTTTCAGTTTTGGGTGCACTATCCCTGTAAGTGTCCCAATTTACCAACACTCATTTTATGAATTACAGAACATTGCCGTGAGCTGAGCTGTTACTTACATGTCTCCTTGAGGACTTGGGGCTACTCATCTTGCTTTTTGGGAGGCACTGTCACCTAAAATAATAAAGTTAGCTGATTATAATATGACATCTTTGAACAGTCAGCTGAAATGAGCTGACATCAACATGTGACACCTGAAATAAAAAGAGCAGACTGATACCGCCCACGTCTGTGCCATCAAACAGACACTTTGCTGAGTGTCTACCTGCTTTGAATCCTAACAATGTGGGAGCATGTGGAGATGAACTAAACCTCCAACATCCAAATCTTCCTGCTGCTGTGTAACCTGCTGATTTTTCACTGGCTCTGAGGCTGTTGCATGAACTATAGATTGTACTTTCTTATTTTCATATCATTTTCATTTCATTTTGACACAACCTACTCAAACAGGTTCTGGAGTTCCTCCACTCAAACCCTCAGACAGTGGCTGGATGCAGTGATGAGACCTGAGCAAGGCAAATTAAATGTTATAACACCTCTAAATAAACAAACACTTTCATTTGTGGCGTTGTTGTGTTGGCTGGGAGGTGAGAGTGTGTTTCTAATGAGATCAACCACACACATTATCTCTGCTGTGTTTTATTAACTCACTGTCATCCAGCATTTGGATAATATTTTTCTGACCTCTTTGTCTTTCTGTCATTTTGTCCTCTGCTTAAGAAACTTAAACCTCTTCAAACTCCTCCTCCCCGCTCTGAACAGTGTTTCACCAAAGGAGCCCCGATTAGGGCTCAGATGCTTGTTGAGCAACCAGGACCTGGTCTTAACTTGAAGGGAACATTTTTAGACAATGTTATAATTCTAAAGATTAATATTTGTACTAGGAAGCTTTATGAATACGGCCCCTGATGTGTGGGCGAGAAAAAGCTGTGTTACCAGATGTGGAACATAAAGATCAAAGTTCTCAACATAGATCAAAACAGGGTTGAAATTAATGGAAACCAACGTGACCTCATCAGTTATTTAAACTGCTCTACATTCAGTCAGGAATTAAAACATTAATGTGTGTGATAAACTGGCAAATGACAAACTCACCGTCAACACACCGTAGCCTATGTTTTAACACTAGAACTAAAATACCATCTTTTATCCATAAATGTCCCTAATGTATTTGTAAAAACAAGACCATGATAATTAGAACAAACTGGACATGTAAAGAAAGAATCTGGGAGTCTTACCTTGATCTAAGCGACTGGCTCGGAAAAATGGTGAACTTCGTCCGATCATCGACAGGATGACACAAGCCGGGCGTCACTGGGCATTGCTCTTATCATGTCAGACCACGCCCGAATCCATGACTCAGTATTCACATTGTTGGATACTGAACATTTGATAAGGCGAACGCATACCCGTTCCTCATGAAAAGTTGCATAAATTGCTGGCTTGCATAATAAGAAAACATGTGCAGAGGAACGTGACAGCTTGAGTGGAAAATATCAGTAGATGTAGTAAAAATAACTGTTGGACAATGTGTCGGTGAAAGATAATAGAGAGCGTCTCATACAGCGTGTCTAGCTGAAGGGACTAACCCCAGCAGCCTTGTAGGCAGCTGTGTTTCCTGTGTTGATATGTGTTGCAGAGAGAAGAGGAACTCGAGCAGCAGATAAGAGCGGAGTCAGCAGGAAGAAACAAAGTCTTCCTAGCAACGGTTGCGTCACAAATAATTGTACACGTTTTAAAAGACTGGGTCAGGAAGAGACAGGTTGTCAGACTTCGTGCCCTGACTCACTGTTGTTATTGGTTAAGGCAAGAAGAAATGGACCCAGAGCTCTGTACATCGTGATCTGTGCAATGAGAAATAAAGAAGAGTTAAGTTGAAGTCATCTGCTCTCCTGTAATTCTTCATCAAACGAACATGCAGACAAAAGTTTATTAACTTACTTTTTGTTTTAAAGGTAACACACAAGAATTGGAGCTTTCTTGACAACATACTAGTTAATATTAAGTCAACATTTAAACGATTTACACTTGGGATGCACCATATACTGGTGGCTGATACAGTATGTTACTGGCCACACACACACACACACACACACACACATGTATTTTATTCATGTTGTGTCAGTAACTAAACTTGTTATCCATAAGTGCAACAAAATCCATCAGTTAGACAGACAGCATGAACAACTTATCAAGATCACTCCTTTATATTACATGTTCAAATAAAAAACAATGGGCGGCAATTGTGACCGACACGAAATAGTCCATAAAACTACACAAAAACTTTGTAATATTCCTCCAAACTGCTCGTCCGCGACAATCCAAGTGTCCTGAAGTGGGAACATCCAGAGTTTACTCGCAACGACGTCATTAAGTATATTTTAATACCATAAACAGTGGCTATGCTCTGTTTGCCCGGAGGCGCGCTCACGCATGCTGCCCGTGCACAATTGACGCCCATTGTAAGGATTTTCACTGCATGACTGGCTCACCCGGGTCTCCAGGTGCACTTTGAGGAAGAAAAAAAACTACACCGGATTACTCATCAGCATGAGGGTGAGTCCATAATGACTGAATTTTGTTTTAGGGTGAACTATTCTTTTAAGTAGGGAAACTTTTGGTCATGTGCTGCCAGAGCGACTTACATTCAATTTGTACTTCATCAAAAGCAGTGATTTAGAACAAATTCCAGATCTGTCTTGATCACGACTTGATATCGAAGGCAACTTTGTTCCCACCAACAAAGTCTCTGATTGGCTTGGTTGTTTCCTCAACTGTCAAACGACCCGTTTACCAGAGAGCACCAGAACCTTGAATCATTTAAATTAGAAATAAGGGTGGTGAGGTGTAACTCAGAGGCAGGGTCGCATCGATACATGATTTTGAGGAGTACCGTGATATAAATGTTTGTGGTCATCACACAGTGAACATTTGCTGATCTGTGATATTGAAAGAAAAACAGCTGGACGATGAGTCTCTCCTTTATACGAGTTATTTTCTATGAGCAGACTTTTTGCACAAACTCAAACAAACTTGTTTAATAAACCAACAATAACTCTGTTTTCATTCTGACTGATAGAGATCAATTCTGTGATACCATAAACCGTATATTTTGCTTTTGCTGCGAAAATAATGTCATGGGCGGGGCCACGTTCCTATTGGCCAGTCTCAATCAAATTGACAGCCGGGTGAGGATAGTCTTGGGAGTCGAATTCAACTGAATCATTCATCCACCATAGTCGATTCACCGTCATAGATGCGCTGTATTGTTTTGGCAGCGGAGACTCCAATGTTTGGGTAAGATGATGACACACACAACTCGATGGGTAACTAGCTGAGCAAGTTGGTTATCAAAATCATTCGTTTTGTTTTTTTTTTCCCCTACTTGTCTGCATTGGTCTTCATAGCTTAGTGCCACAAAAGGGTGCAAGCTTCTTGAGAAGACTGATGCACTGTTGATCTTGCAGTCAAGTATTTTATACCCATAATGCCTGGTTGTGACCGTCACCCACCCTCCCTGGAGACTAGCCTATCAGCCTTTATTGGAAAAGCTTCCTAATATGAGCCAGAGAGGGCCGTGAACCCAGGTGTGTCAAGGGGAAAGTAAGGAACAAGCAAGGGGAAGGGGGCAGGTGCTTAAGTCCTGAATTATATAGTGACAGTGCATGCGGAGGAGAAGGAGGGAATACAAACAAACAAATAAACAAACAAACAAAAAAAGGGATAAACAGGCAGTGTAGCTGATGTATTGTGGCCTTGAGGTGGTTGTGCTCCATGCAGATTATCAAAAATAAACATATACGTGTCTACTATACTGTACTGAGAAACAGAAACAAAAGAGAAGTCTATGCTGAACACCAAAAATGTGAGAGTCTTGGTGGAGGGGGAAAGCGCGATTGTAGAGAAGAGAAATCATTCCTATGTCATGACATGTGAGCTTCATTTAGGTACAAAAATGAAACACACTAGACTTCTGAGCATTTACACCACCGACCGAAATTATACATTTTGATACAAACAGGTAGGCTATATACATATTGCAAAACTCTGTCAAAGTACACCAAAGCATACATTTTCATTTCCAAATATTTATTTGAAAACAAAACCAGTCATACGGTCAATAAAAAAACATTTTGTTAATAATAAAAAACGAATGTAATCTTAACAGTGACCGTGCCAGCTGGCGGGACTGCGGCTGAACCGCTTCCAATGTTCATTCATTCATTCAATCGAGTGTTCAGTGTGTGTGTGTGTGTGTGTTTTGTTAGTATGTCAGAGAGGAGGAGTTATTAATAAAAAAAAAAAGTTTCCACTAATTATTTTGGTATTTATTTCTTTTATTCTTATTTTTTTTTATTATAATACGTAATATAGCCAACAATACTATAGACCAAAAGTTAACCTAATATTGTAGAATGTATTTAGCAAATCACCACTTTAAACTGGAGACATGGCGCAGCAGCAGCAAAAAAAAGCCGACAAATAGTGTTAATTAATTGACATGAGACATTGGAGAGGTTGTCAGTCCTATTCTATAGTTTGGAATATTTTTTTTTATTTTATCATAACTTCTCAGAAATTACTCAGAAATGCATTTTTTGAGTGCTTCTGAGCGCGCTGTAATCCTGGCAGTCCTAGTGTTAAACACAGGTCAAAACAAAACAAAACCCAAACCAGAAATTAACAGTGAAAGATAATGGCAGCTCAATTAAGGAGCTTCAACAAACCTTCACCAATAACTTCACAGCAAATGGTCAGAATTACTGTGAGCCAACGACAGAAAACATACTGTCATTCAAAGACACAGAAGGCTAACAGAGGTGACAGTTGAAGGTATACCATGCAGCAGGGCTGGACTGAGATATAAAATCAGCCCTGAAGTTTGGCCCAGACCAGCCCACCACAATCAGCTGGTCATCAGGTGAGCCCTGAGTACAAGTACATTACAAATACACAAATAAATATAAATAAATTAAAAACATTAATTACATTCATCTTTCTATGTCTATTATTGTGGTTTTTAATTTGTTACATGATAAGAGGAGTTATAGGGATTTTTGTAGATCATTCCAGCTCCATTTGTGCATGTAGCTTCCTTCTCACTTTACTTCATCGCTCGTTATCTCCTCTCTCATGCAAGATGTTATTTGGGGGGCAGGGACTAGTAGGATGGGGGTGGGCCATGATTGGCCAGTGTTCAGATGAGAGACAAACCAGTGGGCCCATCATCTCTCTGCTCTGTGGGCTGATCAGCCAAAAACCAAAATAAATTTAAAAAAAGAAAAGAAAAGAAAAAGCTTGCTACCAGTCCACACTAGAGTGGCCCACCAGGAATTCTCCCGGTACTCCTGATGGCCAATCCATCCCTGCTATGCAGAGATTTTCTCAAAAATAATTTACAGACTCAAACAAAAGTGATCCCTGTCAATCATGTACAAACCCCAATTCCAATGAAGTTGGGACGTTGTGTAAAATGTAAATAAAAACAAAATAAAATGATTTGTTAAAAGTCTTCAACCTATATTCAATCGAATATACCACAAAGATAAGATATTTAATGTTTAAACTGATAAACTTTATTGTTTTTTGCAAATATTCACTTGTTTTGAATTTGATTCCTGCAACGCGTTCCAATCAAGTTGGGACAGGGCCATGTTTACCACTGTGTTGCATCACCTTTCCGTCTAACAACACTCAATAAGCGTTTGGGAACAGAGGACACCAATTGTTGAAGCTTTGTAGGTGGAATTCTTTCCCATTCCTGCTTGATGTACAATTTCAGTTGTTCAACAGTCCGGGGTCTCCGTTTTTTGCGTCGTATTTTGCGCTTCATAATGCGCCACACATTTTCAATGGGAGACAAGTCTGGACTGCAGGCAGGCCAGTCTAGTACCCGCACTCTTTCACTACGAAGCCACGCTGTTGTAACACGTGCAGAATGTGGCTTGGCATTGTCTTGCTGAAATAAACAGGGACGTCCTTGAAAAAGACGTTGCTTCGATGGCAGCATGTGTTCCTCCAAAACCTTGATGTACCTTTAAGCGTTGATGGTGCCATCACAGATGTGTAAGTTGCCCATGCCATGGGCACTAACACACCCCCATACCGTCACAGATGCTGGCTTTTGAACTTTGCGCTGGTAACAATCTGGATGGTCTTTCTCCTCTTTTGCCCGGAGTACACACATCCATGATTTCCAAAACAATTTGAAATGTGGACTCATCAGACCACAGCACACTTTTCCACTTTGCATCTGTCCATTTCAAATGAGTTCGGGCCCAGAGAAGGCGGCGGCGTTTCTGGATATTATTGATGTATGGCTTTCGCTTTGCATGGTAGAGTTGTAACTTACACTTGTCGATGTAGCAACGAACTGTGTTAACTGACAATGGTTTTCTGAAGTGTTCCTGAGCCCACGCAGTAATATCCTTTACACAGTGATGTCGGTTTTTGATGCAGTGCTGCCTAAGGGATCGAAGGTCACGGGCATTCAATGCTGGTTTTCAGCCTTGGCGCTTACGCGTAGAAAAATCTCCAGATTCTCTAAATCTTTTGATGATATTATGGACTGTAGATGATTGAATCCCTAAATCCTCGCAATTGACATTGAGAAACATTGTTCTTAAACTGCTGGACTATTTTTTCACGCAGTTGCTCACAAAGTGGTGATCCTCGCCCCATCTTTGCTTGTGAATGACTGAGCCACTTGGGAAAGTCCTTTTTACCCTACCATGACACTCACCTGTTTCCAATTAATCTGTTCACCTGTGGTATGTTCCAATCAGGTGTTCTTTGAGCATTCATCAACTTTCCTTGCCTTTTGTTCGCCCTGTCCCAGCTTTTTTGAAACATGTTGCAGGCATCCATTTGAAAATTAGCAAATATTTGCACAAAAACAATAAAATGTATCATTTTAAACATTAAATATCTTGTCTTTGTAGTGTATTCAACTGAATATAGGTTGAAGATGATTTGCAAATCATTTTATTCTGTTTTTATTTACATTTTACACAACGTCCCAACTTCATTGGAATTGGGGTTTGTATGACCCACAGAGACTCTGCCCTGTATTCTTTTCTTATTTTACTGTGTTCGGGACGTTCCTTGGTAACAACCAGGTGCCAGACTGAAAGCAGCACACATCCAAGAGGAAGCTACAAAAATCATGGACACTGACACGGACAAAATGGCAAAATGCCTCGGATTGGCTGGTGACCGTTAACAAACAGAAACCAACCAGTCCTGCATAGAATACCTTTACTATAGTATACAGTTACCTGAGATACTGACAGTGAACAAATTGATTTTTAATAAAATGCAAAGAAAACAAAGCAGGAGGTTCAAAGGTAATGAAGTCTAAAATATCAAAAACAAACAAACAATTTTTTTTCTCTAAACTCAACACCAAAAGCTGAACCACGCCAGAAAAGAAAAAAGTCATACAACCACGGGGTGGACTGGTAGGCGGAGCCATACAACTGTGGTCGTTCTATATGATTTTGGTTATGGATGATGTTTACTTTAATTAGCACATTGGGTCTACGCCTGTTGAATGAGCTATATGAATAAATTTGACTGGACATAGATGAATTTATCAGGTCAGTCGATCGTTCAGTTGCTGCTCATTTCATGATACTACGACCTAGAAAATAACCTGTTGTTGCAGCCAGTTGTGTTTTTATCACTTGCTGAGGAGCCTCTGAATACTCAGTTACTATCCATTGACTCAATAAAGTTTGAGTGGTCCTCTTGGTCTTCTGGCTCAGGCTTGACTACAGAGGAGCACTCAAAGACATTTTCTAAGTATGGGTTTCCCTTTGCCTCTTCCTGAACTCTCTCCAACAGCTCCACATTTCCACTTTCCTTCAGCTTACTCACAAAGTGTTTAAATATAGTGAGCAGAGGTTGGGCGAACTCTATCACACTCTCTTTGTGGTTTGGAAACCCAAAGTCAAATCCTGCGGTGTGCAAACCAAACACTCTGCAACGAGCATCAAACACTGGGGAGCCAGAAGAGCCGTGATACATGAAAGTGTGGTAGGTTGCTACTTTTTCAGCTCGACATCCACCCATCATTATGTTGTCAATGTTTTGATTTTTGAGAAGGTGACTGATTGAGTGGACAATGAAGAGACTGTCTTTGTGTGGATGTAAGTAGTCTCTGACAGCCTGCTCCCTCTTCTCTTTCTCAATGATACAGGTTGGATTCAGTTTTTTCACCTCTCCTGCTGGGTGACCAATCAGACAGGCTTCACCATTCGGAGGCATCGGACCAAAGTGCTTCAGGAGCCCTGGGGGCACATTTTCGTTTTGAGCCTCTAGGTCAAGCTCAAGTACGGCATAATCTAGTTCTAGATCAAATCTGAAGACAACATCACGTTTAACATTGAAGCTGATCCAGTTTGATTCTGAGTCTTGATTTTCATAGTTAAACCGCGCAGTAACTTTTAAATATTTCTGCCAGTTATTGATTTTAGATTCAAAACATTTTTTGAATAAGTGGGCATTGGTCAAGATGAAGTTATCAAACAGGACAAAGCCTGTGCCCTGAACTTTGACGGATAATAAATCTATTTTCAACAGACAAACTGACTCGCCCAGTTCTACTAGCTTCCTGACTGTGTCAACTTCACTAAATGAGTTTTGGATCTTTCCAAAGTCTTCCCTCTTCAGTTCTAATGTTTGCTGGTAAGAATCACCTGGGAACTGGTTCTCCATCCATTCTCTCAGACTTGGAAACTGACTGCAGACATAGTCATTGATCCTTTGAATCATGACACCCTGCTGTCCTACAGCGCTGACACTACCGCCACCCTGCTGTCCTACAGCGCTGACACTACCACCACCCTGCTGTCCTACAGCGCCAGCATTACTGTCGCTTTGCTGGACGACAGTTCTGGCACCTCTTGCTCTCCCTTGCACAGCATTGCTGGCTGTGTTTCTGCTCTGTTGGACTTCATCTGAAGTTGGTTCTCTGGCTGTATGGGAATCACCTGATGTGTACTGGTTGGCCTGCTGATGTGTTGGTTGCCCTGTTCTTTTCTTTTTCCGTGGAAGACATAACTTGAGTTTTTTCCGATCTAGGGTGTCAACTTTTTCTGTATTGTCAAAGGTGCGGCTTGGATTCTTACTGTCAGACAGCTCAAAGTCACCGAGGTCATCAATGAAGCGACCGTCCCTTTTCAGAGCCTCTTCCACAGTCATCCCCTTCTTCCCATAGACACACAGATACACACACACACATGTTGATCCCTGGCATCAGAGACTGGCTGTAATTTTTTAAAACATCATCACCTCTCTGGTGGGGAAGGAACCAGAGCTGGTGCAGAGGTGGAGCGGTACCAACTAGATACAGTTGGGCTCACCTCTATGCATAGCACTAGTTCTGGAAAAAAACCCTCTAAAGATAAGCTTGATTCCTGCCATTAACGTACTGATCTGAAGCTGAGTGGTGTTTTGTTATTGGACTTCTGTGCTCGTCATGGATCAGCCATGATGACACCAAGTTTATGCTCGAGATTGCTCATAAACGCATTTATGGTCTCAGAACAGTCTTGACCAAAGACTGATGATAGACTTTGCACTCATATCATCAGATCTGTGGCCTGATGTCTTGGACACTCAGGTGACGAGAGGGAGCAGAGCTGTCAACTGATCACCACCTGGTGGTGAGTTCTAGGGTCAGATGATGGTAAAGCACAACAAAGCAACTCTTCCCGCCATTAATGGGCTGGTAACGTAACAACTGGACACAGCATTAGTACAACAGTACAAGCTGAGCAAGACCGTTTGTCAATGTCTTTGTAACATGTATTGATTTGATAATTTCCAGTTAGTGTTTGTGTAGTAAGTTCTTTGTAGTAAAGTAATTGGGGAGTTGGCTTTTCCAAATTAAGAAAACAAATATTTGCTCATGCTTCACACAGTCTTGGATGCAACTACACATTCTTTTTACTAACCCAGCACCTTAATATGCTCATATGTTTTATTGTTCTTCTGACCAACCACCTGTGGTGAGGCAGAACCTCCCCCGCTGTGATTTGGCCATCATTGTTTTAGTTGTCCCTTGTCAGCCATTTTGTCCTTCATGAATCCTACAAGGGATTCATGAAACGTGCACGGACAGCAAAGTCCGCTCTTGTCATCTGAGTATGTTGATGACTTGAGTCTGGGGCTGACCTTCGACTTCATTTTTGAAAATCGAAGCTTCGAAGTTCTTGCAACCTTAGAATTAAGATAAAAATATTTACAAATGAAAAAACGCTTCTGGTTGCTGATAAGAGAGCAGCATGTGTCACTGACACCAGACTCAGAGCGCAGCGGACCGATGGAAAATGTCACCAGCAGCATGTTATTTTACATCAATAAAATCTATTTTATCATTATTTTGAGTCACATTGCTGGTCAGCCCTACTTGGGTCCATCTTAAATTGGATGCTTGTGCCAGGCAATTTACAATCAGCATAAAGAAATGCCCCCAAAAACCCATATAAGGGCAGCAGGCTAAAGTGCTGTGTGCAAATGTTTAATTAAACAGATAAAGGAAGTGCATGTCAGTTTCTGGTTATTAGCCAGCTAAGTTCAGCTCTGCTAAATTTGGGCTAAATGTTGGTGGGCTTTAGACAGTGGTGACATGTGGCTGCAAGTTACTCATTGGAATGACGAACTTAACTCACCTGTCTGCAAGATCAAAGTTCTCTACTCCCACTAGCTAGCCAACTACTAGCTAGCCAGGTTGAGGATGTCAAATGTCATTATTTTTGTTATTGGTGACAACAAACAGGCAAATAAAAGAAAACACAAAATGTATCTCATAACAAAGTCTTGTGCAACAATATTTTAAACATTGACATTAATAATCAGATCATGTACCCAACACAAGCAGTTACACCATTTCTGCTCATAGTTCTGAGAGCAGCGTCTCTCTCGCTGTCAGTTACAGATATTTTGCTCAGGAGTTGATGGAGAAAACTGAGAACGAGGTCCATAATAATCTGCCTGCTTTGCAGTTTTTACCGTTATTGTAGATAAGCAATGATTTTGTGATACAGCCTTATTGAGACATTAACAAGCTGCTGGAATTGATCATACCAGAGCAACAACGATTAAACTTCCAAATGTTTTTATAGCAGCTCATGAACCTGCAGCCCACCATTTAACAATTACAAAAGAGATCACCTGAGGGCCTGGAGCTCCATCTGACTGAGAGTCTTTGGCTCCGCCTTGCTGAGAGCGTGAAGGTCCGCCTGACTGAGAGTCTTGAGCTCCGCCTGGCTGTGAACCTCCTGAAGGTGCCAAGTTGCCTCTCGCAGGACTGTCCTGTTAAAATAATGCAAGGCATTCACACACAAACAAATTAGCTGGACAAGCTGCAGCTAATACGGCATAGAAATGATATTCATATGAAAGGAATAACCTTAGTTTACACTGAATGAACAGGTTCCAGATTGAGTCAAATGTTAAGTATTGATTACAGAGAATTGTTGTTAGCTGAGCCGTCACTTACAGTTGTCCTGAAAAAGCTCCTGATATCCTTTCCGATCTTTTTCTTTTTGGGAGGCATTTTCACCTAAAATTACAATAACAGGGTTAAATGATAATAAAATTACATCTTTGAGAAATCAATGTAAATTATTACACCTTAAATATAAACTCAAAAAGAACCAACTAACGGTTGTTTACCCAAATCTATGCCAATAACTGATTCATTAAATCTACAGCTCAATGCACTGAGAAAATCAGAAAACATTACATTTGATGATTCTGTCTCTGTGTTCACTGACACTGAGTTGGCTATATTCAGTATATGGCATACTCAATACACAAGTCAAAGTTTCTAAAGTACTAAATGGGATAAAAGGTGTGTTAACATCTTGTGCTGACTCACCTGGCTCTCAACACAACATACACACACGGGTTCCTTCACTCAAACCCTCAGACAGTGGCTGGATGCAGTGATGAGACCTGAGCAAGGCAAATTAAATGTTATAGCACCTCTGAATAAACAAGGCAAATTAAATGTTATAACACCTCTGAATAAACAAGGCAAATTAAATGTTATAACACCTCTGAATAAACAAGGCAAATTAAATGTTATAGCACCTCTGAATAAACAAGGCAAATTAAATGTTATAGCACCTCTGAATAAACAAGGCAAATTAAATGTTATAACACCTCTGAATAAACAAGACAAATTAAATGTTATAACACCTCTGAATAAACAAGGCAAATTAAATGTTATAGCACCTCTGAATAAACAAGGCAAATTAAATGTTATAACACCTCTGAATAAACAAGACAAATTAAATGTTATAACACCTCTGAATAAACAAGGCAAATTAAATGTTATAGCACCTCTGAATAAACAAGGCAAATTAAATGTTATAACACCTCTGAATAAACAAGACAAATTAAATGTTATAGCTCCTCTGAATAAACAAGGCAAATTAAATGTTATAACACCTCTGAATAAACAAGGCAAATTCAAAGTGCTTTCCATGAGCCATGAAGTCATCAAGGGTCCAGTGTGGGATTTACTGCCATCTGCTGGCAGTAACGGTGTAGTTACCTTCACATGAGCCATTTATATCTGCACACAGAGTGGATCCTCTTCCACAGAGATCACCATGTTGTTTTCACAGTGGTCCAGAACAAATAAGCCAAACACTGACTCTAGAAAGGGACATTTGTGTTTCTGTGTCAGCCATCATAGTTCTCCTACTTCCTTGGCTCAGGAGAAGTTTCAGTTCTGCAGCCTCACCACTAGATGGCACTAAATCCTACACACTGAACCTTTTGGACTCAAGTATTTTATCATCCAGTTCTCTGACACACAGGAGGCCATGTTAAGATCACCTCTTAAACTGAAACCTCTTCAAACTCCTCCTCCCTGCTCTGAACAGTGTTTCACCAGAGGAGCCCTGATTAGGGCTGAGATGCTTGTTAACAACCAGGACCTGGTCTTAACGTGAACTGTTCCACATCCAGTCAGGAATTAAAACATTAACCTGTGTGTGTGTGTGTGTGTGTGTGTGTGTGTGATGACAAACTCACCGTCAACACACATTATATTTTAACACCAAACAAGGAACTGCAAGGAAATGTAATTATTTCTTTGTTGTTTCCACCTCGTCCTCATTTACCACTGACTGTCTGATTCTGAATCTTTTTATCCATAAATGTCCCAAATGTATTGATAAAAACATGATAACTGGACATGTAGAGAGAGAATCTGTGTCTTACCTTCACTGTAGGATCGACTGGCTCTGACAAAGTGGCGCGCTGTGTTTGAACACTGACAGGAAGTGGGTGATGCTCTTCTCATGTTACATGACTTCTCATTAACCTTTTCACTCACTCACATCATCACACCTTAATCCATGACCCAGTATTTACAAACAAGTCAATCTGCACCAGCATTATAACACTGCACACTATGGAGGCACCATGCATCACTGGCTCATATGTTACTGACCAGTCAATATTTGATTATTGTCTCTTCTGATAATGGAGTTTCAGCTGAGTCTTAGAGAACAGTGTGCACGGGGGCGGAGCTCAGATACACACACACGCACACACACCGGACAGCAGAGCAGAGAGGACAGAGCTCAGGAAGTGAAACTCACTTTTGTTGTTCTTTTGCATGGGTCAGCAAAAAATCTGCTCGTTACCAACGAGAGCAACAGAATCTGCCAGTGAGAGAGACAGAAACACTTCATCAAACACACTCTCATATTTAACATGAACCAATGCTACAGTCCTGGTTATGTTAACGCCACAAATGTTTGAAAACTGGTGTGGAAAAAACAGGAAGCATGAAACTGACCTAAAGTGAACTCCTGGTTCTTGGATCAGTTCCATGACACAAAACACACACAAAGCCAGACGTTTCCATTGGTGGCTGAGATGATGAAATATGATACGGGCAGCCATCTATCTATCTATCTATCTATATAGATAGATAGATAGATAGATATATATATACAGTACAGGCCAAAAGTTTGGACACACCTTCTCATTCAATGCGTTTTCTTTATTTTCATGACTATTTACATTGTAGATTCTCACTGAAGACATCAAAACTATGAATGAACACATGTGGAGTTATGTACTTAACAAAAAAAGGTGAAATAACTGAAAACATGTTTTATATTCTAGTTTCTTCAAAATAGCCAGCCTTTGCTCTGATTACTGCTTTGCACACTCTTGGCATTCTCTCCATGAGCTTCAAGAGGTCGTCACCTGAAATGGTTTTCACTTCACAGGTGTGCCTTATCAGGGTTAATTAGTGGAATTCCTTGCTTTATCAATGGGGTTGGGACCATCAGTTGTGTTGTGCAGAAGTCAGGTTAATACACAGCCGACAGCCCTATTGGACAACTGTTAAAATTCATATTATGGCAAGAACCAATCAGCTAACTAAAGAAAAACGAGTGGCCGTCATTACTTTAAGAAATGAAGGTCAGTCAGTCCGGAAAATTGCAAAAACTGTGTCCCCAAGTGGAGTCGCAAAAACCATCAAGCGCTACAACTAAACTGGCACACATGAGGACCGACCCAGGAAAGGAAGACCAAGAGTCACCTCTGCTTCTGAGGACAAGTTCATCCGAGTCACCAGCCTCAGAAATCGCAAGTTAACAGCAGCTCAGATCAGAGACCAGATGAATGCCACACAGAGTTCTAGCAGCAGACCCATCTCTAGAACAACTGTTAAGAGGAGACTGCGCGAATCAGGCCTTCATGGTCAAATAGCTGCTAGGAAACCACTGCTAAGGAGAGGCAACAAGCAGAAGAGATTTGTTTGGGCCAAGAAACACAAGGAATGGACATTAGACCAGTGCAAATCTGTGCTTTGGTCTGATGAGTCCAAATTTGAGATCTTTGGTTCCAACCGCCGTGTCTTTGTGAGACAGAAAAGGTGAACGGATGGATTCCACATGCCTGGTTCCCACTGTGAAGCATGGAGGAGGAGGTGTGATGGTGTGGGGCTGTTTTGCTGGTGACACTGTTGGGGATTTATTCAAAATTGAAGGGACACTGAACCAGCATGGCTACCACAGCATCCTGCAGCGACATGCCATCCCATCCGGTTTGCGTTTAGTTGGACGATCATTTATTTTTCAACAGGACAATGAGCCCAAACACACCTCCAGGCTGTGTAAGGGCTATTTGACCAAGAAGGAGAGTGATGGAGTGCTGCGGCAGATGACCTGGCCTCCACAGTCACCGGACCTGAACCCAGTCGAGATGGTTTGGGGTGAGCTGGACCGCAGAGTGAAGGCAAAGGGGCCAACAAGTGTTAAACACCTCTGGGAACTCCTTCAGGACTGTTGGAAAACCATTTCAGGTGACGACCTCTTGAAGCTCATGGAGAGAATGCCAAGAGTGTGCAAAGCAGTAATCAGAGCAAAGGGTGGCTATTTTGAAGAAACTAGAATATAAAACATGTTTTCAGTTATGTCACCTTTTTTTGTTAAGTACATAACTCCACGTGTTCATTCATAGTTTTGATGCCTTCAGTGAGAATCTACAATGTAAATAGTCATGAAAATAAAGAAAACGCATTGAATGAGAAGGTGTGTCCAAACTTTTGGCCTGTACTGTATATGTTAATGTAAAAATGTACTTATAATAATATATATGTATTAAGTAATAATTTTGTAAGTACATTTATTTTGATCTTGAAAATTCACACTTTTAAGGCAGCTCAAGAGTCGAGCTAAAAGATACAAAAAGGTAAAACACCAGCTGCGATAAACCATCATCTTCAGAAACCATTACATCAGCCATCTTGGGTCAGTCATACATCCTCAAAATGGCCTTAAGATTAAACGTGAAGTTAAGAGTAAATCAGAAATGTTTATTTCCAAAACTACATTCTGGGTGACTCTACCTGTTAGGTGTGAAGGTGCTCGTGTTGTTCTGGTCAGCGGTGGCGGCAGAGTCAAAGGAAATGGGCTGAAGTTCAGGTGAGAGCAGGTGATCTTCTCTCCCCGCAGACACAGACTGGATCCACACATTAAGTGGGGAAGCTTTTGGTCACGTATTGCCAGAGCAACTTACATTCAGTTTGTACTTCATCAAAAGAACGCCAGAACCTTGAATCATTTAAATTAGAAATAAGGGTGGTGAGGGAGTAACTCAGAGGCAGGGTCGCATCGATACATGATTTTGAGGAGTACCGTGATATAAATGTTTGTGGTCATCACACAGTGAACATTTGCTGATCTGTGATATTGAAAGAAAAACAGCTGGACGATGAGTCTCTCCTTTATATGAGTTCTTTTCTATGAGCAGACTTTTTGCACAAACTCAAACAAACTTGTTTATAAACCAACAATAACTCTTCTGTTTTCATTCTGACTGACAGAGATCAATTCTGTGATGCCATAAACCGTATATTTTCAGAGTTATTGTACCATTAAAATCTCACACAGTTGCAACCCTCCTCAGAGGTCTGTTAGCTGTTGTTTAAATGATCTTTTCCCGCCCTCAAGTCTTCAGCGAACCTCTCTGTAACTGTGACCTCACCATTTGTCATCAGTGAACACAGATTATCTGAAACTTAAACTTGGTTTTATAAATATTTAATAAATACAAAGTTAATATCAGCAGCAGTGTTGATAAGAAAGCAACGTCAGTTTGATTTGGCAAAAGAAAGCTTTCCTCCCGACAGATCGACAACTTCCTGGATTTGATAGAAACCCATTCACACCTCAATGACTGAATATCTCAAGGGTGGTTACCATAGTTACAGGGCACATGCCGCCATGTTGACAGAACAGAACTCTTTGTAACGTGATCATGTGGAGGCAAGGGCGTAGGTTTCAAAATTCGGGGGGACACAGATGAAATGGGAGGTTGGAAGCTCCCCACCAGAAAACACTTCATCTGCATTCTGATTTTTTATGCAACAATTTATGGCATACATGTCATTATTTTTTGGACAAAGTAAAAGTCCTCTCCTACTCTCATGTTTTTATTGGGGGACAAAAGCACATTGTAAATACTGAGGAGGTCGTGTCCCCTGCGTCCCCCTGAAACCTACGCCTGTGTTTAACAGGTATAGTTTACTCTCTCCTACACTGGTTAACATCATGGAGGATCAGCTGCACTGATAAGTCTTGCTCAGCAACATATTAGACCGAGTCACAATACTTGTTGACAATAACTTCCGGGAAGAAAACCCCCGCGTCACGTACATGAAATGAACTGAAGCCATGTATACAGTCAGTCAGAGCCAAACTGGCCGAGGCGCTCTGAGCATGCTCCACAGTTTCCGCCCCGGGCTTTGACCCGGAAGTCCAATAGCATTAAATGTAAGAGAAGAAGAAGCCGGTAACAACATGGAGAAATCTACATCCAGAGCCGTGACTTTTTGGACGGACCAAATGTACAGAGCTGTAAAGTTGTCCACCATGGTAGCAGTTAGCTGCTAGCTAACCGTAGCTAACTTGTTTGTCCATTGTTTGGTCTGTGACGTAATAGGTCAACAGGAAAAAGGTCCAATACTAACAAGCTGAAAGGGGGCATATCTCCACCTATCGTAGAGGAGTCGATATATTTCAAATACAGCGTATCCTTGTACTGATAGATATTTTTTAGGTTGGCAAAATGTGTTTTCCTGCAGCCCTCGTCCACAGCAGTACACTGCTAAGCTTCTGTGCCGGTATATTTGGTTTCTGAGTGATGCTAGCAAAACACAGTACGTTAAAAATCAGCAGAAACGTCAGAGAGGACGCACCACCGTGTTTAACTATAAATCTTTAAATGCTGCAGTTACGGCTGAAAATAACAACAGAAATAATCAAGTTTGCTGATTTCACATATCTGTCATTAACTGCCAGTTGTCTCCCCGGAAGTGATTGTTGCTGTTCGCGTGACGTCACGGTGATTCTATCTACAGTGACATTCTGACTCCACATGCTACAGCAAGTCATCATCAATCTTAGCTTCACACAAATAAAATCATCAAGTCCAGTTCAGACCAAAGATTCATGACGAGACGAAACTGTTTTACAGTACAGACTAGAGATGATACACCATCTCACGGTGGTCACTTCCTGTCAACTAGGGGCGTAACGATACATTGATCCACATCGATACACCGATTCATTGATTAACGATCCGATTATATCGATGCAAAACGAAAACATATATCCATATCATCATCTTAAAGATACACATTTATTTTGAAATTCACACAGCACATCTGTGTCACCATTTCTGGGCAAGTGCGCCTCCGCTCAAACAACAAACAGAGCTCAGAAATAAAATGGTCAAATCATATTCTAGTTGTTTTTGTGAGCTGATGTAAATGATTGTGTTTGATGGGCATATGATATCACGTCATATCGATCACAGGCTCCTGAATCGAATCGAATCAAAATCATATCGTGACAGACTTTGTGATATCGGCAAACATCGTATTGTCATCCAAACAAATCGATATAATATCGTATCGTGATGAAGCTGGTGATTTACACTCCTACTGTCAACGTTACAGATCAGAAGCGCAGAGAGTTGTTGACTAGAGATGATACACCGTCTCGTCGTGGTCTGAGCTCGACTCAAGCCGGCAGGTTTTTACTACGTCACAGAACGGAGCGTTGACAGTAGGTGTTTGTTTCAACTCGTCTCATCATGAATCTTTAGTCCGAACTGGACTTCACAGTTCAGACATTCCAAATAAAACTTCTGTAATAAACACAGCGACATGAAATGTAAACAGGTCATGTGTACCATAACTTTCTGGACAGAACCGTCCATTTTGTAATTTGATCCGCAGATCATGGTCGTGTTAGTTAGTGGTGTCAGCAGAGCCAGCAGTGTGCAAACAAACTACAAACGGTTTAAAAAGGCATTCTGATGATACAGTACAAAGAAAAGCAATGACTTATTACAATAAAAACAACATGCATGACAGCGACGTTTCCATCTTCCTTGTGTCAAAACGTTCTGAAATGATCGAACACTGGATCTGTGCTTAAATATTTCTGTTCAAGTCGGCAGCAGTTTTTGGCGTCGCAGTCTCCTCTGCACGCAGAGACCCAGACCACTTAGGTCAGTCTGCTGGAAACTGTGCAAGCGTTCAGTCAAACAACATGTGCTGAGGAAACTAAAGACTTCAGAAGCAGCCTGAGTCAGGTCCTCGCAGCGCTGACCTTTATGCAGCACTTTTTTCTTGACTCCAGAACTTACTTACGGCGGTGTTCCTCAGGGCTCTATTCCAGGCCCAGGGAGAAATTTATCCCGTGGACGATACCGATGATGATGGGTTGCCAGGCAACAAGGTACCTGAGCCAATCAAGCAGCTGCCCGTACAGGACATGTGTCTTCTCCCAGCTGGCAGGGGATAAAGGAATTAAGGAGAGAGTTCAGATAAATGAGAAGAAGAAACATGGTTTGCTGGATTTTAAAGTAGCGTTGAGGGGAAAACAATGATACAGCATAGTATTGTGATATTTGGTGTGGCAATATTGTATAGAAACGGGGACTGACATGGGGAAAACATGTGGAAGCACCCAGAGGAACCCCACGCTGACACGGGGAATATTGCAATAATGTTGTATTGTGACAAAGGTATCGTGATAATATCGTATCCTGGGGCCTGTGGTGACTCCCCCTCGTCTAAAGTCTGATGCATAACAATAACCTGATATTAAAATCTAACAGGGTGCACATTACGATGCCGAGCAGAGTTCATGCTGCTAATATTACAGATTTCTAGTCATATGTTTTAAGCAGCCATATAACAGCCTACATCTGAAAAACACTTCAAATTAAACAAGTTGAAAATAAACTAAATGAAGAAGCGGCCTGTTGAACAGAGGGACTAATCACAGGTTTGGTGGCAGAGGCAAAGGAGGAAAAGGACTCGGTGCGCCAAGCGTCACCGCCACCCAGACAGGTCAGTTGTTGCGCAGCTGCCTGGCCGTTCACACCAGAAGTGCATCTCTGTGTGCTGGTCAGCGAGAGACTCTGCTGTGTCGTAATCTCACGCAGAGCTCTGTCTGTCTGCTTCTGTCGTCTCGCTCTGTTTGGACACCACTACACAGTAAACACAGGAAAAGGATACGGGTTGTTCATCATCCTCTTCAGGTCAACCTTCTCATTGCAGTACGGACACGTCTGCTTCTTTCCCACAATGCACCAGCCGCGGATGCAGAATTCGTGGAATCTGACAGGGCGGGGCAAGTTAAGGCAGAAACCCTGGAGACTGGGAGGTGACAGTGGATGTTTCAACAAGGTCTAAAATAGGACACGGTAAAAACAAGTCAATGAACAGAACAGTCAGCAGTTATTACTCTGATAATCGTTTCATCATTTAGTCATTTTACTAGTTTCAGCTTCACAAAACTGCAGATCAGCTGCTCTTTGTCTCATGTGACAGTCGGCTTCTTGGAAAACCTCTTTCATGAGTTTGAGCACGTAAACACTATATATCCTGTTTATTAGAAACCTGATTATGGTACCTGGAGTACACAGACAGAACCTGGGATACTGTTGCAGGTACACCTTATCCTACCTATAGGCCAACTACCTGCACAGGCACGGCTTCAGCCAAGTGATGTAACAGAAATGCAAACAGCGACAGCAGCGACGGAGTCTCACTTCTGGAGCCATGAAGAAACAGAGTTTTGTTTTTCAGTGATGAAAAAGGCTGCGAATCTTCATCCACTGCTCCCCTGCCCAAAACGTGGTGACAATGACAGGCAGGCACCAGTGTGATAAACTCAAACTAAGCCCCACTCCTGGATACAGACTAACCAATCACAGCGTAGCATCGACCAGCTCCGACCAGGGTCCAACAGCTACACAGCTGTGCTCCATAGACTCTCATGCAGTTGTTCACATTCACCTCACTTTCAGGCTGGTTTTGTGGATCTTGAGTTGAACACTGTACCTGGAGCATGTTGTGCGTCAATGATGCTTGTTACCAGGAGAAGTTGGAAGGAGATATACGTTTCTCCCCTGCTTAGGCCTGTGCTAATAACGTTAGCATGTTGTATTTGTCACAGTCTGATTTTATAAAAGTGTTTGTGACATCTTAAATGTGGCTTTGACCTGCAGCCTGACACATGTTGCCCGCTTTGCAAAAAATGCTGAGATATATATTGTGTATTGCTCGTCAGCCTGTAAATACCAAGACATGAATATTTGTCTATAACACCCAGCCCTATGATCTAGTGAAGAGCTCTGTGTTTAGAGAAGAAGCACACGGTGTCACAGCAGAGGGCTCAGAACGCTGAGGCAACAGGCCTCCAGAGTGTAGAGGAGGTTAAACTGCTGAGTCGTGGTGACTCATCCTCTAAAACAACACCCTCGTACACTCGAGGCTTCTTGGTAACGTGGAGAATCTTCCCTTAACAACACCTGGATTCACCTCCTCATCTCTCCGTCTCACACCTCTCTGATCCTTTCTCTTTTCCCTTCCCTTCTCTCAGTCCGTGACCTCTGACCTCCCGGTGAGACACACACAACCATCAGCTGGGTGTGAGGATACATGTGTCCACAGGAGAGCTGGTAGGTGTCTTCTATGAACCCTTCCTCCTCCACGTCCACCAGGATCCTCTGCCCGCACACCGCGCAGATGTCGTTGGTCAGGCTCCTGCTGGGCATGCCTCCTTTGTTGTAGTACTGCGCACACACACACACACACACACACACACACACACACAAGGGTTAACACAAATAAAATTAGATAAAATGTTTGTAAAATGTTGTAAAACCTCACAGCTTCAAATTTAAGACTATTTAATGACTTTTAAGAACTTGTTGCTGCAACACTGAATTTAAGACTTTATAAGCCCCTGCAGACGCCCTGGTTTATATCTACAGGAATGTCCACAGGACAGATATCTGTGATATCATCTATAATCAATAACAATATCAATACCTTGCTCTGTGGGACCTCATACTGACCCCTGTGGGACCTCATACTGACCCCTGTGGGACCCCCACAGTTATGTCTAAGCATGATGATCCGTAATCACCAATCTGTCACACTGAGTCTAAAAATACATGTATCACATCTTTGTGTTCAGACTTGAGTTTGAATTTTCACAACCAGAACTGAAATATTGTCATTTTTAGCGAGGAATCAATTACAACAAAAAAAAGAAGTCCTACCCCGATTGTAGAAGCCATGTAGTCGGAGCAGATTTCAGCAAAGTCTCGTCCCATGACGCCGTAGTAAAGTCCGTAAAAGAGCATGATCACACCTACGTCCATGGAGTCCTCTGCCTTGATCCTGCACAGAGACAGACAGGGACAAAGACCAGCTGTCTCTGAGTGAGTGGAGATGATTCACGTGCACTGTGCTGCCAACGAAGCTCAGAGACGGTGCTTTACTGAGCTGAGAGACATTTAAAAAGGCCCAATTTTATTTTCACTGTACATGCTTCCATGAGGCTCTATACTAAGGAAAGACAATATATCTTATCACTGTCATGCAGGTGATTCCCAGTTGTAGCTCCCTGTGAAACCATCAGATCCTTGCAGCATTAATTCACTATTACTCTGTATTAATGACTTAAAATCCTGGATGGCACGAATAAAGTTGACTTGACTTCTTCTCTGCCTCGTGTGTGTGTATCCCATAGCCCCGCCTCCCCCACAGAGACAAAGACACTCGATGACAAGAGCTTTCCCTCCGTTCATTACGCTAATGAGCCAACTCACCTGGCTGCCAGACGATGCACGGCAGTGAACGCTATTGTCATCCAGTCTCTTTGGTCGAGAGAGACGAGGAAAACAAACACGCATGGATACAGCAATTAATCGCGGCCGGAAAAGTTACCGTCTCCCTTTTAATTTACCTTGCAATTAACTGACCTCTCGCATATCGTGACAGCCCTAAATGTGACACATTAAACCAAATGAAGTTAATACCCTGCACACTGCAGTTGTGTAACGTGTGATTGTGTTTGCAGATGAAATCTCCCTCCTGAAGTGTGACGGCCAGAAGGCGTCAGATATGTCATAGTTGTATAATGTGTTCATGATAATAACAGTTTAAGCTGTTGTGTAAAAGGACATAAACTTCAACTACAGCCTCAAGCTGAGGGCCGAGGGCTGATTCAGACTCATCAATATCTGGGTCTAACAACCTTTTCCATGACTTAGGGAGCCAAACATTAACGTCTCTCTCGGGCAACATGGTAATTAAGAGTGTTAGGAAACTAAAATAAAGGTACAAATCTGACAGAGATGAAGGACTGTCCTGTGAGACAGACCTGCAGCCAGATGTTTAAAGTTTAAATGTCCAGAGTAAGAAAAAACAGTTGTACATTTTGCTCTGCGAGGTAACTTTAAGTGTCCTTTACGACTGACGCAGCTTTGGGAGCTCGATTTTCTCTCACCTGAAGAAGACGTTGAAGCCGAACATGGTGAACATGATGGCCATGTAGCCGAGGACGCCCACTGCATAGCTCAGCTTGTAGATGAGCAGGAACCACTTGTACACCATCCTGAAGAAACACGCAAATAACGTCACTACACTACAAGACATAAACCTCATGTTCAGGGTTGTTGTTGTGTGAGTGAACAAATAAACGTCTGTCTCACACACACACTGCAGACGGACACACACAGAGCTGGTCTGGTTGGCCTGTTAGTGACATCACAAGTCTGCAGGAAGTCCACTAGGCCCCTGTGGACTGCTCGGGAACACGCCCACACAGACATTTGGATTCATCCACACACCACATGGCGGCTGTGCGGACAGTCCAGTCTCCACCATCACTCTCACCTGGGCGTCCTGCAGGACAGCGGCTTGCGAGTGGCTCTGAAGATGACGTAGCTGGTGACGACGGAGAACATGCCCCACATGGACAGAAACCTCCACCAGTAGAGTTTGATGGTGAAGTAAAGAGGAACCACCCACATCTGGACCAGCGTCACCAGCTGAGGAGACAGACAGACAGATGGTCAGTATCATCCTTTATATCCACGTCTGTCACCTCCTCCTCCTCCTCCACTACTCACATTGTAGGAGCGGTGGTGCCGCTGCTTCCACTGCACCAGGACGATCTGAGCCACCACCAGCGTGGCGATGAGGATCAGCACCATCTCTGCGTGCATGGCCTCGTGACCCCTGTGCTTCACGTGCAGGCGCTCGTGCTGCACCCTGAGCCAGGAGCAACACACAGGTGTGAGAGACAGGTGGAGGACAACAACATGCAGACAACATCAGGACTTCATCACGGATCCCTGCACTCAGGATGAACGTGAGGACGTTTCCGCGGTGCATGCTGGGAAACAAAGTGCTGCTACTCACTTCCAGTTCTCTCTGTGTGTCATCTTCAGCAGGTCGTCCTGGAACAGAGAGGCAGGGACAGAAATAGCAGCTGTGGGTCTCACAGGACAGTGAAAGTAGGTTAACACAGCTCGCTGCGCTACATGACAAACAACCCGCTGATGAGACTAAATAAAAGCCCAACACGTGATGAAACAGCCGCTTCTTGTCTTTAATCACGCCTTCACGCTGCCACGTCCCAACAGCAGCTCAGCGCGGACACACAGCTGACTGCAGCTAACGTCAGCTAGCTAGCTAGCTCGGGACACGTTAGCTACCGTTAGCCGCGGTTTCCGTTAATCTAGCCGTTAAAAGTATCACCTGTCGGGGTGAACGGTGTGTGACGGCCGCGGTGTTACCTGCGGTCCGCTTACCTGGGGGTGCACAGCCGCCATGTTTGCTTCTGACCCTGCTGAGCTTAGTGCCGCTTTGACAGCAGCTTCTCTGACAGCTGCTGCAAGCAAGGCGCAGGTACGGCAGGCCGACAGGGTCAAAATTAAAACCGCGAGAACATACTGAATCCAGGGGCGTAAACACAGAGTGCGGGTGGGCTGGGGGCTGCGTGCCCACTGCCTAAACTATAGCAACTATGATTTAACTGTTCAAAATAACCTTCAGATACATGATGTCTTATTGCCTGCAGTGATGGTTGATGATAACAGTCTCTATTGATCATGTGACCAGACGATGCGCGTCAGGAGCTCGTGCAGACGCATCTGTCACGACTGACGAGACCGAGCACATCTGCAGGTCCAGTTCCCAGTCGGAAGTTTAGACTCAGACGCACCTTGAGATCTGATTTCCAAATCTGAGCAACTGCATCAACCCCGACTTACGAATTCAAGATGGCTGCCGGTCACATACACAGTGAGTGAACACGCTGGTAAAGTGCTGTTTACAGCAGCTTTATCTTGTGTGTGTCACATCAGGGCTGCGGCGTTCATCAGTTGCAGTGCATGATGGTTGTGAAGCTGTCTATGCTCCCAAAGTGCACGAGCAACAAAGACTTTCCTGCAGGCGTCCATGTTTTTTTCCAACTTGTCCACTGTCATCAACTAGAATGCAAAAACTGTTGTCAACTCGGAGGTGACGTCATTCCCACTTCCGATTTCCGACCTCCGAGTACAAAACGAACGCCGCATAAAGCCTGATTTATGGTCATGCGTTGAATCGATGACGTTGTTACGTGGTTGCCATGACAGCGTCGTGAACCCTTCCAACTGCTCCGTCACTCCGTTTCGTCGCGGTGCAATTCACCACCAGAGCAGTAGGAGGCTGCGTTCCTTTCCTGAGTGGTTATCGTCGTCTCTAATTGATTCTTTGTTTAGCTTCCAGCTTTTCCGGTCACAGAGCACAGACAGGCGGCTCCACGTTCATTTCGCGGCTCCATATCCGTATTGAACGTTGAGCATAAATGGGCCTTAATACTGAAACATCTGCATCACAACAGAAGATGTTTAAAGATGGGATTATGTGGAAATACGGAACCGGAAATGCGTTGCTACCAAGCAAACCAATCGAGCCTCGACGCGTAGTTACATTTTTGGGGAGGTGCACGTCAGGCTACACCGGGGGCTACGCGGAGCCTTCTGCACAGCCCCGTACCCTACAAAATAGCATCGTCGTCGATTCAACGCAGGACCTTAAATCAGGCTTAAGTCCCCTTCCAAACTGTATGCACCGGGCATTTTTAAAAAGCATTGTTATTTTCTTACTGTCTGTAAAATGGTAAAACAGTTGGTGTGAGTGCATTAATGACTTGTTTAGGACTACAACTCTAACGTAACCTGAACTTTGGACTTGAGTGCCAAAAGTTGGACTAATTTGTGACTTGCAAAACACTCAGTACGTTTCCAGTGTCAGTGAAGACGTTAAAACATACTTGAATAACGTAGGCCAGATTAAAATTCAACATCATGATACAGATATTTGTAGCAGTACAGGCTATAGAGGTAATCAATATGCATTTTAATATTGCAGCCTGGCCTAGAGAAGCTGTGCAGTCTGATCACTGTATGCATGATGGTCTCTCAAATGTTCCCACGTAGACGAGTGAAACAGACTCCAACCTGTCTGTTAGCTCCTTTCATAACACTGCAGACACTTACCCAAGTGCCTGAACACACTCTGCAGCAAACTGTACTTGTGGGTTATCCAGAGCAGCAGAGCGCACTCTGTCTGTGGAGACGCAGCAGCAGAGCGCCGAGCGCAGTGAACGTGTGATTAACTTAACCGTTGGTTCATTCATGTAGAAATATAAGGCTGCGTTTCTTCCACCAACAGGGCTCTCATTTTAGTGTAGAGCGTCAGACTGAATGTACCAACGCACCATGTCAGGTCACTCACTCTCCGGGACGCCAGTGTTACTTGAATAAGTAAACACTGAGCAACGGGACCAGACTGGCCGACCCGTGTGCTCTCACTCAGTGGATGGATGATCCTCTTAATCCCTCCCCAGTTTCTGATGAGGTGGACATGATAACCCTTAATACACATAACGTTATTCATCCCTACAACAGGAAATACTTTTTCCCTAACCTGATATGAAGTGTGCGCTGCACATGTGAGCATTTTTGATGATGGCCTCCGTCCAGTCCTTTGGTCTGATCACATTTAACCATAGTTGTCTTTGTTTTTGTTGACGGGCAGTGGCGGCTGGTTTTGAGCCGTGACTCCTTCTATTCTGGCTCCAATAACACAACAAGACAAACACATGTTAACACCTGTGGAGCTGCAGCCCTGTGGGGGAGAGGCAGCTGCACCTCCAGCTGATCACATCATGTCACCGTGACGTCGTCGGCCCTGTGAGGGTCTACACATGCAGGAGTCACATGATCTGGGAGTTTGTCCCACTGTGACAAACTTTAGGACCATTTCAGTCACACTAACATGTTTACAGGAATTTTAACAGCCTGACACAATAAACCCATTTCTGACTTGGTTCCTACTATGTCAACGAAACATTTACGTGATCTACTGTCAATTGAAGAAACAATTCAACAACAGTTGCAACAGGTGGATCTTTATTTCTCTGTAAACAACAAAACTTAAAAAAAAAAGAAAAAAAAAAAAGAGGACAAATCTCCAGTGCAGACAAACCAGTGAAGTCCAGCTCCTGGTTTATGTTCAACCTGCGGGACATAAACAGATGTCAGCAAACAGAAAACTTTTGAAGGCAATGATTAAAACTAGAGCTGAATTCGCTCAGACATCCAAGGAAGGTTTGGACCGTCTTTGGTCTGTCAGACCTCTGGTGGAAACTACGAATGGCAGGAAAAAGCATCATCACAGCGAACTGCAGGACGTCAGTCTGTACTCAGATATATAGTTTAATAATTACGTACCAGACAATAACCATCGTCACTGGTGACTGGACGGAGAAGATGAAGGCACAGCCAGCCTGGAACCCTGAAAATGACGAGATGGACAAGTTAGCTATGAAGCTACAAACAGAGAAAGACGATAACAGTTCCTGCTTTTTAAATTCGCTCAGACATCCAAGGAAGGTTTGGACCGTCTTTGGTCTGTCAGACCTCTGGTGGAAACTACGAATGGCAGGAAAAAGCATCATCACAGCGACAAGAGCAGCTGTTATTTAACAGGAAAAATACTGTAACCCTAAAACATACACACCAGCTGTGCAGGCGTCTATCACCACCATCTTGGTGCAGGTGCTGAATCAACAGAATCATCCACTGAGACGTTCGCCCTGAGAGACAGATGGAGATAAAGTCAGCTGTGGAAGCAGAGACATCACAAGACAAGGTATAGAGTGTTCTTGTTCGCTCAGACATCCAAGGAAGGTTTGGACCGTCTTTGGTCTGTCAGACCTCTGGTGGAAACTACGAATGGCAGGAAATAATGTCATCACAGCGAACTGCAGGACGTCAGTCTGTACTCAGATATATAGTTTAATAATTACGTACCAGACAATAACCATCGTCACTGGTGACTGGACGGAGAAGATGAAGGCACAGCCAGCCTGGAACCCTGAAAATGACGAGATGGACAAGTTAGCTATGAAGCTACAAACAGAGAAAGACGATAACAGTTCCTGCTTTTTAAATTCGCTCAGACATCCAAGGAAGGTTTGGACCATCTTTGGTCTGTCAGACCTCTGGTGGAAACTACGAATGGCAGGAAAAAGCATCATCACAGCGACAAGAGCAGCTGTTATTTAACAGGAAAAATACTGTAACTCTTAAACATACACACCAGCTGTGCAGGCATCTATCACCACCATCTTGGTGCAGGTGCTGACTCAACAGAATCATCCACTGAGACGTTCGCCCTGAGACACAGATGGAGATAAAGTCAGCTGTGGAAGCAGAGACATCACAAGACAAGGTATAGAGTGTTCTTGTTCGCTCAGACATCCAAGGAAGGTTTGGACCATCTTTGGTCTGTCAGACCTCTGGTGGAAACTACGAATGGCAGGAAATAATGTCATCACAGCGACAAGAGCAGCTGTTATTTAACAGCACAAATACTGTAACCCTAAAACATACACACCAGCTGTGCAGGTGTCGATCACCACCATCTTGGTGCAGGTGCTGAATCGACAG
This sequence comes from Epinephelus cyanopodus, assembly GCA_026686955.1. Lineage (NCBI taxonomy): Eukaryota > Metazoa > Chordata > Actinopteri > Perciformes > Serranidae > Epinephelus > Epinephelus cyanopodus. Next base: position 977,644 of record CM048934.1, on the reverse strand, counting down.
AATCATCCACTGAGACGTTCGCCCTGAGAGACAGATGGAGATAAAGTCAGCTGTGGAAGCAGAGACGTCACAAGACAAGGTATAGAGTGTTCTTGTTCGCTCAGACATCCAAGGAAGGTTTGGACCATCTTTGGTCTGTCAGACCTCTGGTGGAAACTACGAATGGCAGGAAATAATGTCATCACAGCGAACTGCAGGACGTCAGTCTGTACTCAAATATATAGTTTAATAATTACGTACCAGACAATAACCATCGTCACTGGTGACTGGACGGAGAAGAAGGCACAGCCAGCCTGGAACCCTGAAAATGACGAGATGGACAAGTTAGCTATGAAGCTACAAACAGAGAAAGACGATAACAGTTCCTGCTTTTTAAATTCGCTCAGACATCCAAGGAAGGTTTGGACCATCTTTGGTCTGTCAGACCTCTGGTGGAAACTACGAATGGCAGGAAATAATGTCATCACAGCGAAAAGACCCGAGCTCCTCTACAGAGTAGAGCCGAGGATGTTCAGAAGATCGCACAAAAGGTATTGTCTGTCATTTGTCATCTGGACTGCGGTCGAAGAACAGTCATTTGAAAAGACACAGGGCTATTCAGTTAAATTGTATCGTCCACTTTCTTAAATTTAGTTTGCAAGATCAAGGACAGCTCCAGCATTAATGACAGAACGTAATTCCTGTGACACCCATGAGGTGTCACTACTGACACGTCACTAGTGGCCTTCTGTAAGTGACCCAGAAGTCCAAAAGCATTCAATGTGTAACAGAAGAAGAAGAAGAAGAAGAAGAAGAAGAAGAAGAAGACAATGTTAAGGTATGTGTGCAGAAACACACACATTCTGTCTTTAAATAAAAGGCACAGTCACTGGTGTTGAAGTCAGTGCTGAGACTAATCTGCTCACCTGCCCCCAGGTTCACTGGAGCTGATGAATTTCCACCTCGTGAGGAATAAGTCGCATCATCCATCGTGAGCAGCGTCTGTACGGTGTCCCTGGAGGTCCATGATGTGACCCTGTGAGGACGTTTGGTGTTAACTTCTGATTTAACTGAGCAAACCTCATTCAGTCCAACTTTCAATCTGACACTTGTTTTTCATAACAAGAAGTATAGCTTTGTTTTGGGAGCCTCATGTCAGTTGATGAAAAGCTAATCACGAGGTAACGATGAATAATACTTTTTGGACAAATACTGCTGTGTTGCAAAAGCGCTCAGACATCCAAGGAAGGTTTGGACCGTCTTTGGTCTTTCGACCTCTGGTGGAAACTACGAATGGCAGGAAATAATGTCATCATAGCGCAGAGTGATGCAGGGTGCTAATAAAAACTAAATCAATCCAACTTTTTAAATGATCTCTGACCTTGTGCAAACTGCAGGGACAGTCCAGAGGTGAAGCTGACATCCTCAGCGGTCCAACACTGAACAAGCTGGAACATATAAAACCTGAAAAGGAAAAACAAAAGCTTGTGAATTATCTCCAGTAAGAAATAAAACCACAAAGAAAAGACCTGCATTAAACACGTTATTTCAGTAAATGCATCTACATTTAATCAGGAAAAAAAATAGGCTATTAAAACCGAGAAAGAAAAGTTTGCTGTTGAATTATTCGATTATTATGACTCAAACATGAATGTAAGATAGTAAGGATGCACTAATTATTGGCCAAACCTCAGTATCAGCCGATATTCGCTGTCGACTGTCGCCAGGCTAAACAAGATGACACTCGCCGATGGCAGCGGCCGATTTTGTGTCCCGTTGTCCCGGAGACAACAGAAAATGTGTCAGAGCCAAACAGAGATCTTTCCTGTTGCAACGTCAGGATGAAAGGAGGCGGTAAACTCACTATTGTGTGTCAGAGGACACAGCGTATGGTTTCCTGATAGTGTGACATTGTGAACAACAGATCAGTGTTGATATCAGAGCTGGTCAGTGTTCGCTGTTTGCCATCAGAACCAACACGGAGTCACATCATGAGTTTTCAGTGAAGAAGGTTCTTAACAAAAGACTAATGAAACATCAGTGTTGTTTTAAACAAGCACACTTCACTGCCATTCCTTCAGCCTTTATCTATAAACCAAGAGCGCCATCTGGTGGAGTCAGAAAATAAAGAAAATTGTTCATGAAGTGTCATTTGACCATCACTACTGTTCTCAGCAGAATTACAGAAATATCAAGCAGCAAATCTTCACATTCAGAAATCTGGACCTTTGCAATGTTTTAGAATGAAAAAGTATGAAAATAGTTCCTGGTTAATTTTCTGCGACTATTTAGATTTAAAAATGTGGAATCGTTTCGTCTTTCTGTGAGAAATCGATGCTTTAGATAAATAGACGGCGCTTTATTGATCCCACACTGGGATTTTTCTTTGTCATACCTCACAATAAAGTTATTAGCTTTTGATTTTTGGGCCGCTGGTCAGATAATTAAAAGACATCACCTTCGGCTCTAGGAAACTACACAGGACATCTTTCACCATTCACTTTATTATCAAAACGATTAATCAGGAGAACAACAGGCAGATTAATTAATTAGAGTTAGAGCTCTACTGTTAATCCATTAATCGACTAATTGTTACAGCTATACTTTCTACATTTTAGACTATTTGGTGTAAAAAAAACAATGAAATGTGTGACGTTAGTGTGTTAATGTAGTGATAAGTACAATTTTAACTCATAAGACATAAAAAAGAAACAAAGTAGTGTGAGAAGGAAATACTCCAATACCTCACATTAGTTACAAAGTAAATGTAATTAGTTACATTCAGCCACTGATCAGATCTCAGTATCTTATCAATGGCAAGTGTTTTATTCAACCTGTGCGGCCCCTTAAAGATGAAGTTACACTTTTCATCCTCGGTAAAACGTAGTAATTTTTTTCCACGTTTCACGGCATCAAATCTCTTACACAGCTTCAGGCCTGATCATCCATATGAAGCTTTAATGTCTTTTATGTTTTTATACCCTTTTTGTCAGCAGACGTCGTGTGTTTCGTTATGTGCGTGTGTTCATGGTTCAAGGCACGTACTACAGATCAGTGTGAGGTGCAGTCCACATGCAGGTGCTTCACATCTGGAGCACTGCTTGATAACCCTTTTGCGTCTTGGGCACATGACACACTGCTTCCGCAATTTAGAGGGCGGGGGTGAGGGCTCCTTCTTCACCTCCTCTTCCTGCCTCCGACTCCGACTCCGACTCGGGGTCCGGGCCTGGGCCTGGGCTTGGACCTGGGCCTGGGCCTGGGCCCGGACTTGGACCTGGGCTTGTCGGACCAGGTCAGCTGCAACCGGTCCTCGGGGCAAACGGTCCCTCTTTGCCATGGCCGGGGCGATGAGGGTTTTGCCAAGCTGCTTCAAGAAGAGACGCCGCCTGTAGGACTTGGCTTTTTCCCAGCTGGGGTCCGTGGAGGTGAACAGGACGTAGGCATTATAGCACGATACGTCTATCATGTGGTAGAACAGGCACATGGGCCACCTGCCTGTCTGCCGACGGCAGGTGTACGTGCCACAAACCTGCAAAGAAAAAAAAAAAGAAATGATCTGATGAATAAACACACGCTCATCCTTCTTGTTACTTTGACAGATGCAGAGTACAGCAGTCTGTGGCTGTATCAGACAGACATGCTCACCGAGTCCAGGTGGTCCACGGCTCCTTTGCATTTGTTATAATCCAGGATGATCTGAGGTTTTTTTTTCCCAGAGCTCTCGACCTCTGGCTCCCGATGTCTGGAGCTCATGACGAGAACATTTTTGCCCTTCCTCTGGATGTAAGAAACGACAGTCCTGTTGCGGGTGAATGCAAACACAGAGGAAAACATGTCCCTGCCTTTGATGTTGAGCAGCTTCTGGGGGAGCTCAGGTTTATTTGACCTGAGTGTCCCCACCAGGGAAATCTTCCTCTTCTGTAACTCCGCAGCAAGAGGAAAAGATGTGAAAAAATTGTCTGTGGTGACCGTGTAGCCCTCAAGGTCATGAGTTCAAGCACCACCCGCATCCCTTGGTTGTGCTCTCTCTCCGACGACGCAGACTTGCCTGTGTACATCTGGAGCCTCCACGCGTACGAGGTCTCCACGTCACACAGAGCCCAGATCTTCAGCCCATACTTGGCAGGTTTGGAGGGCATATACTGTCTGAATGAGCAGCGGCCCTTAAAGGGGACCAGCTGTTCATCAACGCATATGTCCCTCCCTGGGTTGAACATCTTGGGGAGGCGGTCGCTCCACTTGCTCCACAGGTCCTTGATGGGGGCCATCTTGTCTCGCCTGGGCCGTCTGCCCGGGTCTGCCTGTCACTGAACCGCAGGGCCAGGTTGATCTGCGAAAACCTCCTCTGAGACATTGTGGCGGGAAATAAAGCACGTCCCATCTCGTGGTCCCACAGGCTCTTGGTGGACTCGTGGTGTGACCTGAACAGGCCCGCCAGGATCAGCAGCCCCAGGTAGGCACGCAGCTCCTCGTCACTCACGTCCTTCCACCCCTTTACTGACCTCCTCCCCTGCAGGTTCGTGAAGTGGAGGATTTGCTGCTGGGTGTCTTTGGGGAAAAACAGATCAAACGCAGTGTCGGGGCTGCTGATCCTGGCGAGCGCGAAGTGAGTCGGCCCCGGGGTCAAGATGGGAGGGGGCAGGAAATACTGGGCCTCTTCATGTGAGGGAGACCACAGGATGTCCCCTTTTCTTGATCTCCACTGAGGTGCACTGATGTCCTCCAACTCCTCCCACTGCACCTCCTCCTCCTCCTCAAACTCCTCTGAGTCCTCCTCCTCCGACACGCTGCAGTGCTCCCCTTTGCCTGGCAGGAATTCCTCCTCCGACCCCTCCAGGCTCTCATCCTCACTGCTGGGAACATCCTCCTCCTCTTCCTCCTCCTCCTCCTCCTCCTCCTCAGGGGACTGCAAGACCGCAGCAGGAGCTGTCTCTAGTTTCAGACTCCTCTTCATGGCTGTGGTGCACACACACACAAAACAGACCCTCAGCTCACACGTTCACCTTTCTCCATCATCTCCAACACACCAACACTTGTATGTACTGAGTGAGGTAAGAGAACCAGGCCTCCCTGCGCTCACACTGCCCGGGGCTCAGAGGTCAGGGGTCAGGGCTCAGGGCTCAGGGCTCAGGGCTCAGAGGTCAGGGGTCAGGGCTCAGGGCTCAGAGGTCAGGGGTTAGGGGTCAGAGGTCAGCCCAGAGTGGACGCGAGCCTCCTTGCAACAGACGGGATCATGGGAATTAAGAACTAATGATAAAAAACAAACCCAGGCCACGTTTCATATAATCAGCCTTTAACTGATAAACTGAGAATCAATAACATCCAGCGAGCTGCACGTGCGGCCCCCACGACGAGTCTACCTGCACCACGTGCTCACCTGCTGCAGGCTTTCATGCTCAGCGCGTCAGACCCAAACACAACCTCAGCAGCGAGCTGCAGAGCGCGCACTAACCACCCACACACACACACACACACACACACACACACACACACACACACACACACACATTAATATCTTTGCACGAGGGTCTGTTTCTGTCCATCAGCTGCAGACACGCTGCACAATCACGCTTTGCGTCTCCTCGTCGCTGAGCTGCGGAACAATCTCCGACCATCCGTCAAACACGCGCATCATCTGCGGTGTCAGTCGCCTTCTTGTATCAAAACAAACTGTCATCGACACTTTTCGTGTTTGATTTGAAGCGCAGCGTTAAAGTCAAAGACACACTTACCGTCTGAGTCGGAGGAGCGACGGTCGCGGCAGCAGCTGCTGCTCAGCGCGGACTGGCTGCAGGCGGAGCGCCTCCTTCCTTTTGGTCCGTGATGGCGGCTCGTCACCTCGTGTGATGAAGCCTCACCGCCACCTGGTGGACCGGAGGCTGAACTGGGAGTCACTGCGCTGACAGCAATTATTTTGCTTTGATTATTCGACTAATGTGACAACTCATTCCAAAGATTATTTATTATTACTTGATTAATACACTACTTTATATATAATATGATATAATATCATAGTGTGACCATATTTTGATTTCCAAAAAAGAGGACACTCGAGAGAGGCTGCTTAAATGTTACTCACAGTTTACTCAAAGATGCCTTTTAATTTTAATATATTTAAAGTTTATATGTATGGATAGAAAATTCAGTTATATTACAAAATAATGTCTCTCAAAGACAGAAATTCAGACAGGCTTCTCAGAGGTTCTCAACTTGCTTTTATTATGCCTAAAATAATAATCTTTTTACAAGGTTCAGTTGTACAAAAATAAATATAAATGTAAAATAAATGTAAAATCTCTGGAATTAAATAATGATAGAAATAATGTCTCTTCTGCATTAGAAAAATCAACTTGTAAAATAATAGCTGTCTTTTCAAGTCTTACTGGACAAATAAATAAATAATGTTCTAAATAATGTCTCTTCTGTATTAGAAAATCCAACTTTGAGCCCCCCGCACCCCCAACCCCCAGACAGGACGTGAAAAGTGGACACGTCCGGGCAAAAGAGGACGTTTGGTCAGCCTCGCATATAATATAACATGTCATGCCCGTATGTGGTAGAGACATGAAGCTTTGCACAGAGATGTCTCTCCTCATGAGGAACACATTTGCCTCAAGAACCCAGAACTTCCGCTTATATAGATTTTCCACCATTTGAATGTTTTGAAAAACACTTCAAATGGATCTCTTCCTAGGAAGTTTGAGCGATCTGCATGAAACTGGGTGAAACATAATCTAGGACCAATATCTAAAGTTCCCTCTTGGCAAAAGTTGGAAAACTTACTAAAACTGAGCTTCTATAAGGCAATGAATATTGCGGAGGGCGTGGCTCATCACATAAAGGTGTATAACATCTCAAGGGTTTCACCCATCACCACATAATCTGAGGGGACCCCTCCATTATTGACCCCATCAAACAAAATGGGGGCGCTAGAGAGCTCATTTCTTATCTAGGCCTAACCGCCATATGGATTTTTACTAACCTTGGTAGATATGTAGAACAGGACGCCTCAAGGTGACTGGGAATTTAACTCTAAATTTCGTGTGACGTAAACAGTCTTCCCGTTATTGTGTTATGTAAAGACTTTTATTGTGAAGCAGCAGAATCCAAACCTGAGAGCGAACATGAAACAGTGAAATAAAGCAGATATGTGCAGTAAAAACAGGACGCAGGAGAGAAACTAAACTCCAAACCACAGAGATTCAGTCAGAAGCTACAGACGTACTGAGAGCTGAAATAAAATATGGAATCTGAAAGATAACATGAACAATAAATGGACATAACTGCACAAAATCCATTTCAATTTTTTTTATATTTCAGCATTTAAAAATGAATTATTTTGGGTTGATACGAGTGAGATCTGAGGGAGAGAATGATACGCCCACATTATCATATAACTGACAGACGGATGGACCAATCACAGCCCTCCCTCTCTCCCTCCTGTTGCTCCTCATTGGTGGATGCTGCGGCGAGGCCTGATGCATGCCCCCCCCCCCCCCTCCGTCTCTCCTCCCCCTCCTCAGCCTGGTGCTGCTGCTGCTGCAAGCTGCTGGTGTTGCCGTGACGATGATATCCTCCCCCCTCCCACACACTCGCACACACACACACACACTCACACACACACTCACACACACTCAGTAGAGAGGAGAGCAAACAAGACGCTCTCATGACGCGATGGCTTCAGGCTGGAAAACAGACACACACTCATCCATCGCCTGCGTCTGAGGAAACATGGTGAGTGCTGCTTTCTTTTTGGGGGGTGTGGAGAGGTGAGAGGACAGATGGATGGACGGATGGATGGATGGATGGATGGATGGGTGGAGGAATGTCTAGGGATGACAGCAGCATCTGTAGCATGGTGTGCTTTCCTGAGAGAGAGCCGGAGAGAGGGATGAGGGAGGGGAGAGTGGAGAGACTGAGGAGGGATGGAGGAAATGAGGATGGACGGATTGCAGGATGAACGAGGGCGGAGGATGGATGAATGAACACGGGCACAGACTGATCCACCTCAGCATTAGAGCAAATACAAGTGTGTGTGTGTGTGTGTGTGTGTGTGTGTGTGTGTGTGTGTGTGCGCGCTCAGGCCTGCATGTACTGCACGTTAGCATCCTGAGTGCTAACAGGAGGTACGTCACTTCTGTGAACAGAAACTGGGCTGATCCACTCTGATTTTTACAGCTGCGGCCGATCACTGACATAAGCTCAGGGGCCCAAAGGGTCGAGGGGCCCCCAGGGCTCAATGTTTGTATGAAGTGGCACTGTTAATATTTCTTATTGTAAAGTCAATCAAATAATGACGATGGGACACAAAGACACGGGAATCAAGCACAGAGAAATGCAAAACAACACAAAGAATCAGCCACAGAGAGACGCAGAATTACCAGAGAAATAAAAATGACTGAAAAGAAACATGACATGTCCACAAAGAGACACAAAATGACCCCAGAGATTCAAAATGAAATGATGAACAATGGCCACCAAAGACACAGGAATCAACCAAAAACAGACACTGGACAACTACCAAGAGAGACAAAATGTCCACAAAGAGACACAAAACAACAATAAAGCCACAAGACATACCACAGAGATGAATAAGGACCACACAGAAACATAAAACAACCACAAAAAGATTAAAAATGACTTAAAAGTGAAGCAAATGATGACAAAGAGACACAAAACAACCACAAAGAGATGCAAAATGCACAAAACATTCAAAAAGAGACAAGAAACAACCACAGAGATGCAAAATGTCTACAAAGAGGCACAGCATGACTATACAGAGGCACAAAATTACAACAAAAGGTTGCAAAATTACTTCAGATGAGCACAACAAATCCCAAAAAGAGACAAGAACCAACCACAGAGACACAAAATGTCCACAAAGAGATGCAAAATGTTGACAAAGAAATGCAAAATCTTCACAAAGAGAAACAAAATGTTCACAAAGAGACACCAAATGTCCAGAGAGACACAAAATGTCCACAAAGAGACACAGAATCTCCACAAAGAGATGCAAAATGACCATAGAGACACAAAATGTCCACAGAGACACAAAATGTCCACAGATAGATGCAAAATGTTCACAAAGAGAAGCAAAATGTCCACAAGGAGATGCAAAATGTCCACAAGGAGATGCAAAATGACCAGAGACACAAAATGTCCACAAAGAGATGCAAAATGACCAGAGACACAAAATGTCCACAAGGAGATACAAAATGTCCACAAGGAGATGCAAAATGACCAGAGACACAAAATGTCCACAAAGAGATGCAAAATGACCAGAGACACAAAATGTCCACAAGGAGATGCAAAATGACCAGAGACACAAAATGTCCACAAAGAGATGCAAAATGACCAGAGACACAAAATGTCCACAAGGAGATGCAAAATGACCAAAGAGACACAAAATGTCCACAGATAGATGCAAAATGTTCACAAAGAGAAGCAAAATGTTCACAAAGAGAAGCAAAATGTCCACAAGGAGATGCAAAAGGACCAGAGACACAAAATGTCCACAAAGAGATGCAAAATGATCAGAGAGACACAAAATGTCCACAAAGAGACACAAAATGTCCACAAAGAGATGCAAAAATGACCAGAGAGACACAAAATGTCCACAAAGAGACACATAATGTCCACTAAGAGACACATTTCCACAGATAGATGCAAAATGTTCACAAAGAGACACAAAATGTCGACAAAGAGATGCAAAATGTTCACAAAGAGACACAAAATTTTGCCAAAGAGATACAAAATGTTCACAAAGAGACACAAAATGTCCACAAAGAGACACAAAATGTGAAGAAAGAGAAGCAAAATGTTCACAAAGAGACACAAAATGTCCACAAAGAGATGGAAAATGTTCACACAGAGACACAAAATGTCCACAAAGAGATGCAAAATGTTCACAAAGAGACACAAAAGTCCACAAAGAGACACAAAATGTTCACAAAGAGACACAAAGTGTCGGCAAAGAGAAGCAAAATGTTCACAGAGATGCAAAAATGTTCAAAAAGAGATGAAAATGTCCACAAAGAGACACAAAATGTCCAGAGAGACACAAAATGTCCACAAAGAGACACCAAATGTCCAGAGAGACACAAAATGTCCACAAAGAGACACAGAATCTCCACAAAGAGATGCAAAATGACCATAGAGACACAAAATGTCCACAAAGAGACACAAAATGTCCACAGATAGATGCAAAATGTTCACAAAGAGACACATTTCCACAGACAGATGCAAAATGTCCACAAGGTGATGCAAAATGATCAGAGAGACACAAAATGTCCACAAACAGACACATAATCTCCACAAAGAGACACATTTCCACAGAGAGACACAAAATGTCCACAAAGAGAAGCAAAATGACCAGAAAGACACAAAATGTCCACAAAGAGACACAAAATGTCCACATAGAGACACATTTCCACAGATAGATGCAAAATGACCAGAGAGACACAAAATGTCCACATAGAGACACATTTCCACAGATAGATGCAAAATGACCAGAGAGACACAAAAGATAAATGAACACATGAACTGTGAGGAGACGGATGAGTGAGAGACCTGCAGGAAGACTACCATTAAAACAGAGAGAAAGACAAGGACAGACACAGTGACCGTGAACTTTCCCATGGGAATATGTCGTATGATGAGATCAGGTTACCTGTGTGTGTGTGTGTGTGTGTGTGTGTGTGTGTGTGTGTGTGTGTGACGTCACACAGTAGATTTACTGACGAGCTCCTCTGAACTGTCTCAACCTGCAGATACTGTTCAGCTGAAATGAGAGTCTCATGAGTCTCATGATGATGTAATGGAGTCTGGTCCGTTGAGCCGACAACACGTGAGTATGTTTCCAATCAGCGCAGTGTGTTTTAGTGCGTAAGATACATCATCTCAAGGCGGGTAACAGTGATGGAAATGAATGGATGCAGCTGCTAACACAATAAGCTAGTGACGGCCTAATGAAGCCTCATGAACCAAAGGCTTTATTTTCTGTCTCCACCAGATGCCGCTCTTGGTTTAAAGATAAAGGCTGAAGGTCTGGCAGTGAAGTGTGCTCTCAAACCTTTGCTGAACAGACGGCGCCACCCAGTGGCTTCAGAGAGTAAAGACAGTGAGGCTTCATTTGGCCGTCACTATAATAACTTGATTACTCAGTTTAAAGATGATCGAAAATATCCGTCTTTGGTGCAGAACATTAGAACTTAATTATTAATAATAGTTCTGTGGCCACAGACATCTGAAAATATGTATTTCCATGAACGCAATCTGAGAGGAGGTCGAAATTAAATACTGCAGGACTTTATAGCTCCGACGTCTGTAGTGAGCAGTAAAGGCAGCAGTTCAGTGTGGCAGAGCAGTAAATACACACACACGCACACACCCAGACGGTTATTAATATTATATGTCTGCGCCTGTGAGGCCAAGTGAAAGCCGAGTCTGAAGCCTCACTCAGGCTTTGACGAAGTGATGATTCCTAAATCTTCGTCGTGACGTCGTGTGTTTGAGGAATAAACGGCACAAAAGCAAAGAGTCGTCACATCAACAGTGTCGACACCCTGTCGCTGTACGAGCACAGGTGGACGTTATGAGCCTCCATTTATAAGATCACCTGTTTCCATTGGACTGCTAATCTGATGTGTCGTCATGGTTTCATCAAAGAGCGTCAGGAGCCACAGACTGATAGAACTACAGATCAGATCAGCAGCAGTAACATGCTGTAAATGTTACAGCTGAGCCTCGTGTTATCTGCTTCAGTTATGTGTCCTTCAGACAGCACTGACTGCCCTACAAACAGGTGACAGTATTAATATTATTAGTGCGGTGTGTCTGTGCACAGGGCAGCTAAACATTGTTTTAACCCTTTGATATCCCAACGAAGAAAACGTGGTGTCAGTAAGTGTTAGTAATCTGTTACTATAGCAACATGCATGGAGCTGTGACTGTGGAGTTAGTCGTATGAGCAGTAACAGTGTTTCATTCATTTAGTCAAGATATTCAAGATGGCAGTAATTTGGAAACATCTTAAACATGGTGGAATTATTTAAACCAAAAATATAACAGGAAGTTTTTTATATTGTCATCGTAATTTATTTCATAAAAATGGTGAATTTATTATCGTAGCGTCGCTGACTGAAGGACACTCTCACCGTTCGGTTGAGCGAGTCTGAAACTAGAATCAGCTCCTCGTGGTTGTGTCTGTGGGGTGGAGACGCACCGCTGCAGGAAAGGAGTGATCATGTAGAGGAGGACAGAAAGGAAGAACGACAAAGAAAGAAAGAAAGAAAGAAAGAAAGAAAGAAAGAAAAAGAAAGAAAGAAAGAGAGAAAGAAAGAATGACAAAGAAAGAAAGAAAGAAAGAAAGAAAGAAAGAAAGAGCGAACGACAAAGAAAGAAAGAGAGAGAGGGGGTTCATTTATCTCTCGTTCTGTAAGTGACAGTTACAAACAGCCACCACAGTGTCACAAGACACACACACACACACACACACACACACACACACACACACACACAGCCAATAGAGCCTCAGTGACGTCCCATAATCCTTTGCAGTGTTGTGCTGCAGAGATGGAGGTGTGGGGGTGCAGCAGTGTCTGCATGAAAAAAAAGATGATGTGTATTAGAGACGAAAACAAACACTGTGTGTGTGTGTGTGTGTGTGTGTGTGTGTGTGTGTGTGTGTGTGTGAGATCGAGGTTGTGTATTCGGAGCAGAATGTTTGAGGGAGGAGCTAAAACAGGATTATGAAGCAGATGAGAGGAGCTCATATCCATAATCCGTCCTCCTGATGAATCATTCATGAGAACACTGAGCTCATGTGTTACACACAGACGTGGTCGCACACCGACAGCAACAACACGCCGACACACGACATACTGCACACACACTGCTCTTTCACCTGAAGCCAACACACACCTCTGGCGATGGACGGACGGACGGCATCAGTTCATAATGCGGCCGGACATCATCTGTTGCAGCCGTGTGATGTGCCGCTGAGCGGCGTCACTTTGAAACGCTGCCAAACCATGACGTGTTTGATGCCTTTGGTAGCGGCTTCCTAGAACGTCGACAGCGGACGCGGAAGGATACCTGGCGTGGTTTGGCAGCCTGTTCTCTAGTGACGGCCAAATGAAGCCTCACTGTCTTTACTCTCTGAAGCCACTGGATGGCACCGTCTGTTCAACAAAGGTTTGAGAGCACATTTCACTGCCAGACCTTCAGGCTTTATCTTTAAACCAAGAGCGGCATCTGGTGGAGACAGAAAATAAAGACTGTGGTTCATGAGGCTTCACTAGGCCGTCACTAGCTTATTGTGTTAGCAGCTATTGACATTAAACTGTTGGCATTTACAATGACGCCCTGAACAGAATGTTGCTGAGTCAGAAAATAAAGACTTTGGTTCATGAGGCTTCATTTGGCCGTCGCTACCGTTCTCACTCTCAGATACCACCATTTTGTCAGTGACGTCAGAGTCAGTCACTGAAGCACAGAGGCACCTTTCGTGGCAGTAAGACCACCAGCCACATCAGTTTGAAGGTGAGCGGGCAAAAACCCAAGTCGTCAAATATCGCCGCTTTGTCAGTGGATGTTAGCATCGGACACGAACGCATGGAGACACCCGTTACGCTGATATGATAAGCATCCGTTAGCAGCAGTTTGTAATGCCGCCAGTAACTACGGTAACAAAAAAAGAGAGAACATGTGTATGGGGGGGGGGGGGGGGGGCAGAGGAGAGGTGGATGGGTCGAGTTGGGGTGAGAACGTGTTGGTATAGATCTAAAGAGCAGAATAGCTGCAGTGTGACTTTTCTCAGCCGGGTGCAGTTAGAATCTGTTTAAATTGAGGAACCCTGAGGTCCAGATGAGAGTTTTACCAGATGAAACTGGAGGCAGGTTTCCTGTTTGGCGTCCACACTGATCCTTCGTCGCCACATCTGTGTGTCACTCATGAACTGGGCCACTGTGTGCCGTCAGTGTGAATGCAGCCGCCATGGCTCCAGCTCTGTGGGGCACACACACTGTTAAATATAGGATTTTAGGATTAAAGGGCCCATGACTGCTGCACTTTTTGTTGCCGCTCTCCCTCGCCCCTCCCCATGCAGTCTGTTACCATGGAAACCGCAGCCTCACTCTGGTCTCTCCCTCTTCCCATCACTTTGAAGACATTCCTGTGACCTACATTCCAGCTGCTGGAAGCTCTGTATTATTGTCTTACTCCTCATTCACTTCCCTCTGTCGCTCCTACATGCCGCACAGCCCCCCCCCCATCTGTGGATCGTACCATCTGTCCCTGGACCTGCTGCATACGCTCCTCATTTCAGAGTGTACCATCTGGGAGTTAATTAGGGGTGTGCAGCGATCTGATGCGCCACCTGGAAAGAACATATGGGCATGCCTGCAGTGGGGACGACTGACGGGGAAGTGTGTGTGTTTATTCCATTATTGTAAATGATGAGGGGACGTCAGTCTGGTGGCCAGGTTAAAGGTCAGCAACTGTGGCTGTGACCAACAATAAGTTGGGTTGTTTGTAGTCACTCTCCACATCTGCTCAATATTGCTTTCTTGTTGTTAACACACATGCATTAGCTGTAAAGGTCCTGACACACCAAGCTGACGGTCCGCCGTCGACCAAAGTCGGGCCGTCAGTGAGCATCTGTCACCTTAGTTTTTGTGGTGTTTCCTGCACCGTCGGCACTACGGCGTTGGTGGCTTTTCGGCTAACTGAGCATGTTGAATCGGGGGCGGAGCTTGTCAGTGAGAGAGATCACTCTGATTGGCTGTTCAGGTTTTATTTCCTCGCCCCTGTAGCGAGTGAATCTGCCTGTAGTGAAACCGGGGCTAACCGGTGCTTCCTCCTCAGGCTCCACTTCACTCAGCTGCCCCACAGACCCGCTGCTTCTTCACACTTTAACCTGAATAACAAACCGGAGCTAGCTGGGAGCGGCTAGCGGAGCGTTAGCTGCAGCATGACCGTTAGCCTCCGCTAGTCTCTGAGCTAGCCCCGGCTCTCCATTTGGATCCAACCGGAGCACCGAGCCCTGGTTTGTTATTCAGGTTAAAGTGGGAAGAAGCAGCGGGTTTATCGGGCAGCTGAGTGAAGTGGAGCCTGCGGAGGAAACACCGGGACCGTCTGGATGTAATAGTCCGTGGAGGTGCTGCGGTGCTCGGCTGCACAGATAGGAAACCCCTCGGCTGACAGGATGTACCACTCTCTCACTCCGCTCTCTCTCACGCAGGCGCAGAACGTACGTGCTACTTGGCCGTCGGATGTAGTCCGTGTAGTGTGTTCAAATGCAACTGACACAGGGCGACGTGAGGCCACGTAGACGCAACAGTTGGCTTTTGTCACAGCTAGTTCTTTGATGTTGGTTTGATGTGTCTGCACCTTTAAGCTAACGTTACGGCAATTATTGGTATTATTAGGATATTGTACGGAGCTACTTTAAGGTGGTTACATGGACACAGACTTTGTGTTCTCTTGTTGCTCTCTTTTCCAATACACTGAGTTCCCTCACAGTAAATGTTTGTGTTTTTGCACAATATTGCGTAGTCTTGAAGGTAAACACTGTCCTGACAGAACAGTTTGGGGTTTTTCCTGTTCACCTCTAAGCAGTCAGAGCTTTAGGCTCAAACTGAAAATCAACCCGTACGTTTCATTTCACTTTCGATGTGTCACATTGTCTCGTCCTGGTACTTCGCTAAGGTGGTTTTCAGTTGTTTGTTTGGTTGTTAGCAGGATTATGGAAAAACTACTGACCTGATTTTCATGAAACTTGGCAGAAGGGTTGCAGAACTGGCAAAGGAAGAAACCATTAACTCTTGGGTTGGATTTGAATCACGGGGCGGACACACTAAGTATTTTTGAGGTTTGTTAACATTTGAATATGGGGCATTTGGCCTGCGCTCTCTGAGTGCTCTTCTAGTTGTCTGTGAAATTGTGTTTGCAGAGCCAAACTGTAAATGCTGACTTAAATCATAAAACTATCACATGACGCAGAGTTAAGAGCAGAAGTGTTTATCCGTGTTTATCTGCTGTTCCACCTAATCCTCATCCCTCTCTTTCCTCCCCAGGCTGTCCTCCATTTGAACCCCTGTGATTAAAATCAACACCAAGGTCTGGATTGGACTATAATTCCTCCTCTTTTTGGTGTTTCAACAGACATTTATTGCTCTGGACTCAGACTCAGAAGGATATTTTTTAAAGGGAAAATTTGTGGAGTTTTGGACGCCAGGCTCCTTCTGTGCCCGACAGGAATGTAATGGAATAATCTCAAACTCAAATAAAGGGCATGTCTAAAGGTTGAGCCCTGCAACGCTGCAGCAAAGAGATGAAGCTCTGACCAAAGCGGATGATTGTCCTCTAAATGAACAAAAACAAGACCTACATCTGATTTCCCAGCACTCTTGTCTTGGTGCTGTGTGGAACAGATCTACAGGAAGGGGCAACATAGACAAAACCTGTCGTCTTGGCTGATATCAGCAAAAGTCATGCCTCTCTCAAGACCCAACATGTTCCAGGAGGCATCATAAGGAGCACATCTGAATGTTTTGCCCTGTCCTCTCAACGGGCTGATGGAATAAAGTGTGAGACAAGGCGTTTACACACGCAAACATCTCCAACAGACCGTAGGAAAACCTTGGATCTGAACATCCAGCCCCTTCCCCTGGCTGCAGTCTGGAGTAAGGGGTGTGCTCGGAGGTTCACCCCCACCAGGCTGCCGCTCGCAGATGGAGGCCCACCAACACTCCCCAGATAGCAGCAGTGAGGAGTGCACCGTCCTGGAGGCTCCACCCGGCAAAAACGCCTGCCCCCAACATGCAGGGAAGGTAGGGATGCAACCTCTCATTATTCAGTGCTTTCATTTTCCCTCTGCTGCCCGTCAGAGGTAATAACCTGTTGCATTCACACATTCACACGTATCACATCAACATTCCTAAAGTGACGTAAAATATGAGCTGACAGCTATGAGCTGAGGAGGAGATGGTGGATGGTGTGACACCTGAGCGAGATGGCTGACAAGCTGCAGACCACCGTTCAAGACCAACCAAACCACAAAACTGGTTGTTCTTTAGCGAGTCAACGGCTTATCAGCACCCAAACTTGCGTATTTTTCAGCAACTGGAGTTCTTCCAGCTGGAGTTGGGGCTCGTAAAGCAAGACATCACTGCCTTTTCCTGCCGGGATTGTGCCCCAAAAACTGGGTGTTTCAAGCCAAAACATTATCTTTTCCTGACAGTTGAATGGATCTTGTGTCTAAACCTAATCGCATGGTAACCACAGGGTGTTGAAACATAAGGTTTTAACATATACAGCAGCTGCACAAAGGCAGCATTTTTAGTGTCGAAAACCTTAAAAGTAATTTTCAGTTCTTGTCATGACATGTCCAGCACTATTTGTCTTTTTCTCTTAGATTACAAATATCTAACTTCTGAAACTGAACAAGCTCAAAAATGAGATTGTTTGCTCCGTAACTCTGGGTTCTGCACAGCGCTAAAACTGAGACCAGAACCCAGGCCTGCATGAGACCATAGCCGGCTGAAGTGGACTGGCACCCTAACCCTTTTGCTTTATTACTGACTGTAAAACAAACAAACAAACAAAGTCAATCAACCTGAAACTCGCTACTTTGTAAGAACCTGTTGGGTAGCAGGTAGGGGTGGGCGGATCGGTCCTAAAATATTGATACTATTGACACTACAGTTTCATTTTAAAGATTGATATATCAATAGCATCGATACCAAAGAAAAGGGATCAGTTAAACAGTTAAAAAGTGTTAAACAGTTTGTGCAAACGACGTTCTGTTGCCATGAACACATCTAGTGCGTGCACACGTCTGTGCTGTCTGCACCCAAACAGTTCACTCCAAACCCAGTCGGGATCTTTTTAGTTTCACTTTCACCTGATGTCGACAGTAGGAGGACGGTAAGCTCGCCTCCCCTCAACTGTACGAGGAATATAATTGCTTGTGCATCTGCGTGGCTGCAGCTGTCTGTGGACGTTCAACGCACAAACTGTGTTCAAGCCTGACTAGCTTAACCAGACACATAATTACAGGGATGGATTCATGTAACAGAAACAGCTCAGCATCCAGACAGTGACACACTATGAGAGTCTGTTCAGAGAGACAAGGCATGTGGTCACCTAGTGTTTGGCTAATGTTGGTTAAGTTTGTATTATCACCCTGTACAGCACCACACTGCTGCGGCATCTCAGTACACAATATTTTTTGATCAAAGATAAATTATACAGGATTTTCCTGAAAAACAAAGAATAGACTCAAACAGCAGTAATGCCCCTTTACTCATGACCCACTCTCAGTGTGTGGCAGTGCAGTTTTCTGCAGCGACTCTGTCATCTCTCTGACTTTCTTCCTCTCTTCTTATTTTCTATGTTTGAGACATTTATGGGCGTGTGTCCTGCAGCGCCCACGTATCATCAGGGCTTAACAGAAAGGTCGCCTTCAGGTGTCAGACTGTAAGCAGCAGGTATCCAAGATACACAGCGTAAAGAAGTTCAAAAATGAAAGTAAAAGCCAACCCAAAACTCAAACAGTAACCGACCATCCTGCATAGTGCACCTTTAGTGTCCGACCTATGTTGGCAATATTTTTGCTTTATGTCATTCAAATCTGAGAAAATCACAATTTGCCTCAGAGGCTTTACAGCATGTGACATCGCTCTGTCCTCGGACCCTCATAGATAAAGATAAACTCTCTTCTTAATGAATGACACTGACATGACAAAACAGCCTGATGATGTGTCAGGACCTGTTGGGTTTGTGTGGGGTCACAGTCACTCACTTCCACCACTCACACAATTAAACTAATCAAAGGCAAATAATCTCTTTTCATCTGCAGGTGGCAGACCTGTACTGTTCGGCCTGCGAGTGTGCGCTGTGTGAGGACTGTGTGTCGGACCATGAGGGGCACCCTAAGGTGCCCCTCAGCCAGGCCCTGGAGGAGCACCGCAGCCGCCTGCAGGAGAGGCGGGGCGTCGTCCAGAGCAGGTAGAAGTATCTGACCAAATGTCTCCCCTTCTGTTCCTGAGATATGACATTAAAACATGATGATGTCACACTCAAGCTGACCTTTGACCTTTTGACCATCATTATTTCATCCTGTTACACATTTGTGTCAAGTTTGTTCAGAATTAGTGAATGAATTCTTCAGTTAAGGACAAAAACATGTTTTGTGAGGCCACACTGACCTTTGACCTTTGAGCACCAAATTCTAATCAGTGAATTGTGATTTGTGATACTGGGCGTTACAAATGAAATGAATTGAATTGACCTTGACCTATAACCACCAAAAACAAACCAGTTTATCACTGAAACCAAGTTAACCTTTATGCCAAATTTGAAGAAATTCCCCTGAGGCGTTCTTGAGATTTTGCGAGGATTGGACGGACGAATGGACAACCTGAAAACAAATGTGTATGTAAAGTCTCAATCTGCAAATAACTACACCTGTAAAGACTAAAAAGTACAAATACTTCAAAACTGTACTCAAGTAAATGTACTCAGTTACATTCCACCTGTGGGGACACACAGGCAGGAATGATTGAGAGAAGGTGACATCTGGTGGACAGGCAGGGAAATGCAGGACCACAGAGCAACAAGGACACAATGTGGCAAAGTGACAGTCCTCACGTCTCTCTCTGTTTTTCTCTCCAGACTGCCTCAGATTTCAGACGCTCTGTCCTTCGTGAAGGAGATCCTCCAACAGCTGACCAATCAGAGAGCTTCCATCGAAGAGGACATCCAGTCAAGCTTCGAGGACCTGCACAAGCAGCTGGATGTCCGGAAGAGTGTCCTGCTGATGGAGCTGGAGGTCACATATGGACTCAAACAGAAGGTGCATGTGTCCTTTCGTGTCTGACAAGATTTTAGAGCGCTAATTAAATAATTGTTCATGTTGAGAACCCTCACTCTTCTATGGTCAAGAAAGTCGCCTCTCCTGCCAGTGGACTGCTTCACAAAGCAAAAAGCATCATCATATGTGTCATCCGTGTCCAGGTCCTCCAGGCTCAGATGGACAGCCTTGTCCGGGGAGAAGGGGACATCACCGCCTGCTGTACCCAGACGGAGGAGGCTCTGGCTGGGGAGGCGTGTGTGGCGAGCCTTCAGGTGGAGCAGGAGCTGAAGGAGAGGCTAGGGGAGCTGGCCGGCCTCGGTCTGCCGTGTCAGCCGGAGGAGAACGACCAGCTGGATCTGGTGATGGAGACAGACGGGCTGAGGAAGTCCATACACAACCTGGGGACCATCGTCACGACCAGGTGAGACTGTGACCTCACTAACCATCAGGATCATACTGTGAAAGCAATTTTTGCATTTGACCATCCTCTTCTTCTTCCTCCTCTTCCTCAGTGCCGTGGCAAGCCAGAGTGAAGCCATGGGTGCCGGCCTGGAGCAGTGCATTGTGGGACATCCTGCCTCGGTTACCATAGTGACAAGAGACAAGTCAGGGGGAGCCTGCAAGAGTGGCAATGCGATCCTGTCAGCTGAGGTTCCTTTCACACCCACACTCAAATAAAATTCTGTGGATCCACCTGCAGAACCTTACAAAGTGTTTCCAATGTGTTGATCCAGGTCTTCACGCCAGATGGCAGCATAGTGGACGGGGAAATAGTGGACCACAAGAATGGGACTTATGAGTTTGTGTACACGGTGCCGAAGGAGGGCGACTTCTCGTTGGCTCTCCGTTTGTACGACCAGCACATTAAAGGAAGTCCCTTCAAGCTGACCGTCAACAGGGTCTCAGAGACCGAAGTCGAGGTGGGTGAAGGCTGTGTGTAGGTACTGCTCTGCGCACCCCATTATATGAACAATCCATGTTATTTCACACCATGCATTTTGGCTTCATGCACCACTGAGCAACTTTCACAGGAGCCAACGGGCGCCCACCGCCTTCCATGGGATAATCCCTTCTTGCTCCAAACCAAAACTAACCAAAGCATTGCAGAAAAATGGGTCCATCACCCTGCCAAACTTGCTAACTTGCTATCCTCACTTTCATTGCTACGCATACGACTGCACTGAATGTCCTGTCACATGTATGTTCCCTTCATCATTGTCTCTCCAGGTGTCTCCCTCCACCACCACAGCAACCAACTCAGCAGCCTACGCCACCCCGTCCACAGGCTCCTCTGATGGGGCGAAGAGACGTGGGAAGTCGCCCGGCCAGAAGAAAAAGGGCTCCAAGAGGGCGAGCAGCGCCTTGGGCACCCCACGACGCAAAACCCAGAACCCTATAGAGGACGACCTTATCTTCAGGATCGGTGGGACATTCATTCAGCTATATACAGCTAGTGAAGCTGAAGGATTTAGAGCTTGTAAGAAAGGCCTATCTGACCAGTGGTTTTATTTTTACTGCTCTCTTTAGGAACAAAGGGACGGAATAAAGGAGAGTTCACCAACCTTCAAGGGGTGGCCGCCTCCTCCACTGGCAGGATACTGATAGCCGACAGCAACAATCAGTGTGTCCAGGTAGAGTGTGTTTTGTCCGGTCTTCACTTCTTCAAATGGCTGTTTGAGCTTCAGACGTCTTGGTTTATAAGTGAAGGTATGAATCGTGTATGTGAAGTTCCTCACAAGTGTCCCCCCCGCTCCAGATTTTCTCCAACGAGGGGGAATTCAAGAGTCGTTTTGGGGTGCGGGGACGGTCGCCGGGGCAACTCCAGCGTCCCACAGGCGTGGCCGTGCACCCCAGCGGTGACATCATCATTGCCGACTATGACAACAAGTGGGTCAGCATCTTCTCTGGCGAGGGCAAGTTCAAGGTAGGCAGAGCGGTTTGGCTTTGAGCTGTGAAGAGATGAAAGGTTACTTAGTGTTTGATTATTTTATTTCATTTTATATGATCGGACATCAGTGTAGAAATGTAAATCATACTTTACTCTATAAATACTTGTTAATGCTGGCACATTTTTTGATGCAGATGAACATGTCTCGTGTTTTGTTGAATGGTTCTTCCCTCTTGTTGGTGTCCATCAGACGAAGCTTGGCTCCGGCAGGCTCATGGGGCCGAAGGGCGTGTCCGTGGACCAGAACGGTCATGTGATCGTAGTTGACAACAAGGCGTGCACTGTCTTCATCTTCCAGCTGACCGGCAAGCTCATCACCAAGTTTGGTAGTCGAGGCAACGGTGACAAGCAATTTGCAGGTAGCGTTTTATTAATTAACAACAGAAGCCACCATGTCAGTCTTTAATGTTTCATAGACAAATTATGATCCGTCAATTAATTAAAATCAAAGCTTTTACCAACATTACTGCCACATGTGCAGTTACTTTATCGTTTCACTGAGACTGGTGTGTTTACACAGTGGATTTATTCTGAGAAAATAACCTTTCAAAGCAATATTTTCAGAAGGAAATGTACAGTTGTGTGTTTAAAATACGGCCCTAGCACACCTTATTCCTATTTATTGTATGCGTTAGTCGTTCAGTTAAAAACCTTCAGGCACAGAAACTTTGCACACTCTCTGCGATGAGTTTTTAATGCTTTGTTGTGAAAATTCACAATGTGAGGCAAATTGGAAAGACACATTTACTCCTTTGCTTGTCTCCACTGGAGGTTCTGCCACTATCACTATCCACCTGAGTTATGAGATGATACTGCGCAGTGATTAAACCTTATTATTTTGCATTCCTGGATAGGCTAATGTTACGCTCTCTTTGTCATGGAGGATTTCAAGAAGGACATTGCTTCTATATATCTTCACTTTCTTTTTCTCGCTCACCTCCTGCCTACCCTTGCCCTGTTTCGCTTCCTTGTTGCGGCCGTATGTGTCTCGCAGGTTACTCTACGTTTCTTTACTGCTTCTTGGTAAAAGAACTCGTTGAAGGCATTCGACAGATGCAGAATCATTGACACACGTGATTGTTGAAATGTGCAACAATTTCAAACTAAAAAAGACATGATCTGCAAAGGCCTTTAGCTCTAGCAGTATTTGAAGTGATAAACAAGACGCTGAAAGCACAACCTGTTTTTGTTTTTTTTCGCACTTGTCGCCTGAAGGTCCACACTTTGCAGCTGTGAACAAGAACAATGAGATCATCGTGACTGACTTCCATAACCACTCCGTCAAGGTAAGGCCTTACTGACTTGCATCCTCTTTCTCTGTTTACAGTGAAATAATATGTGTAGACATTTAGGTATTTAAGGTAGATACTGAATTTTTGCTCAAGGACACATGGATAATGGGTTTTAATATATTTTTCTTACTCTGTCCCGGCCAGGTTTTCACCCTTGAGGGCGAGCTGGTGTTGAAATTTGGCTCTAACGGTGAGGGAAATGGCCAGTTCAACGCGCCTACTGGTGTAGCTGTGGACATTAATGGGAACATCATCGTAGCTGACTGGGGCAACAGCAGAATACAGGTACAACAGTGCTCGTCAGCTTGGAATGCCAAGAAGCCCTTGTTGGGAGTACTAGGAGCCTTTGCAAAGATCAAATCACATTTTCTTTCTCTGTTTAAACATTTCCAGGTGTTTGATGGCAGCGGCTCCTTCCTCTCCTACATCAACACGTCAGCGGACCCTCTGTACGGACCCCAAGGTCTGGCTCTGACCTCAGATGGACATGTGGTAGTGGCTGACTCTGGCAACCACTGCTTCAAAGTCTACCGCTACCTGCAATGATGGAGGGCTGGATGGAGAAGTGAAGCAGAGGAAGGAAAGACAGATGGAGGGAGCAGTTGTCGGAGTGGAGAGATGTGCACGATGTCAAATTCTAGGAATTATTGCATGAACCTTTACTGCAGTCTGTAACGAAGGAGGGAGGGATGGATGGAAAAGAGGAGGAAGCAAAGAAGAAGGATTAGTCATCATCACATCATCAGACCACAATGATCCTATGATCTGGTTTTGACATCGTCGATAACTTGGATAAAGTATGACCATAGTGATCTTCAACACCAGAAACAGTGGATGAGAATGACTGGTCTTTGAGCTATATCTTCTTGTCGTGTAAAGAGGGATAAGAAGAATATTAGATGAGGGGGAATGGAATGATGGTGGATTCAAGAGTTTGCTGCACTAATGAAAATTTGAGGAAAATTGCAGTGATGGAGTGATGCAAGACTGGAGTCA
Organism: Epinephelus cyanopodus; assembly: GCA_026686955.1. NCBI lineage: Eukaryota > Metazoa > Chordata > Actinopteri > Perciformes > Serranidae > Epinephelus > Epinephelus cyanopodus. The sequence continues at coordinate 953,571 of CM048934.1, read as the reverse complement.
AAGCAGATATGCAACGACTGCATCATGATGTCAAATTCTAAAACTCCCTCTTTCTCCCAGTTTGGCATTAATGTAAAAATGGAGGAGTGAATGAAAAAAAATGGTTTTAAACAAAAGTAAGAAAAAACAAAAAGAAGATGATGAAAAACGTCTGTGGAAACCACTGCTTCCTAAACCCACAACAGAGGGCATGATGGATAAAGGGACGGGCGAAGCATCGAAGGCATGAGTGATCAAGTAAAGGTTGATGTTTTGCAGAGACTGGATTACAAGATTAAAAGTTTTCTAATGTTCTGCCTTCTCATATGTATGTAACAGACAAATTAATGGCCATCGAGCTAAAAGATGTCTACGTCTTGGTTTCTGACTCTGGGTTGGTTCTACAGACTGCTTTCTGTACAGTAGATTAAATTCCTCCTCCAACATATATTCTAACATTTGGAAGCGTTAGCTACCAACTCTTCAGGCCCAGACACACCAAAAACACTTCAGAGAACTAACAGCGACAAAGGTTACCTCACATCGCATGTGTGTGCAAAGACTTCAACTCAGAGCCAACCAGCACAAATATTCTGTGCCTGCAGGTGGTGGTTGTCTGCAATCGTCATTCAAAAAGGGAAACCAGAAAACCAGCCTGTTCTCATTCTGAAGTCATCACATAATGCCGCTTTGCCAGTGATTTTAGCATCAGACACTGATGCCAAAACCACCCTCAGTGGTCGTATGATGGGCCGGTTGGTGGTGTCAGTGTGCAGCTGAACCTTTGGTGGCTTTATGATACTCCGCTGGTTGGCTGGACGGCAGCTGTCGCAGCATGTGAAACATGTGGCTGTACGAGACGCTGCTGGTAACAAAGTAATATAAGGAACGGGAGGTTGTTGACATCCTGGTATTGGCCGCAGCGTCCTGGAGCGTAAATAGCAGATGCCAAAGGATACCTAGCGTGGAACGTACAGACAATGTACAGCAAAATGGTGATTTGCGACAACTTCGGAATGAGAACAGGTTAAGAAGACTGTCTTGACATTAATTGGCCAGTTAGCACATTATCAACACAATCCAGTGTTGAAAGAACAGAGAATATTTATCGTGTGCCAAAGAACAATAACACAAACCATCAAGATTTGACTCACTGGCTAAAGAAAAACAATCTTGCCTTCCTGGTCTCACTCCAGCTTGACTTTAGCTCTTTATTCAACACGTTGAATTGGCATAAAAAAGCCAACAATCGACGCTTGAACGTCACTTTGGTGTGTCAGGGCCTTGAGAGCTCAACAGGGCGCCCTTAATCAAAGCACTTAACATCAAACTGGTCCAGCAGTAGAGAACTGTGGTTGTACTGGAAAACCTCCAGCAGTGAACGTGTATATCTGTAAATATTCAGCGAGGAATCACTTAAGGGCATTTTCACCCAGCCAAAATTACAGTGCAATGACTTTGAATGAGAGAAAATCTCGTTAGACTAAGACGTGGGCCACTTTGAGCCTGTTGTCCATTGTGTTTGAACATTAGGATTGTCTGAATGTGGAATGTTTATTTACTTTCCTGCCATATGCTAGTATTCTATCGAAGTCTAAGGCAATAGATTCATCAATAGAAATGATTGCTTAACTCTGGTTCTGACTGTCTGGATGATTGTTCCACGGTAGCTTTGACGAGCAGCATCGTCTTATCTATGCTTGGTTTGGGTGTTAATATATTTTTTCCTGACAAATCTGTTGCAAGGAGAAGAAAAGCGTCTATAAATCTATCCTATATATTTGTGAGAATACCTTTAATAATATCCTGTAAAATGTTCAGATTAATTGGCATATTTGGAATCAGCAACATCTTTCCTCACTTGTTTCTGCTCAGTGACAAACACCAGGAGGCCGGGGGAGGAGAATCTAGAACGTTCTTTGACATTGCCAAGGTTTCTAGAATGCTCTGAGAATTCCCAGAAGTGCTGTCGCTGGCTTGTTCGACTCCACGTCCTGTCACCGCTCATAAAACAATACCCCAGTGTTCTAAAAGCATGCCTCTGTATTATGTGATTGTTGACATCCAACTTACCACTACGCATTTGAACTGTAAGCTCCCCATTTTACAAACAGATCACACGCACCCAAGAAGACTCGCAGTAACGTTGAGTAAAGGACACAAGAGATGAGACGATGTGAAGCATTTAAAAATGACTGTTGGAAAAGTGTCATATTAATAACGCAAAGTAATGCAAAGCATTTAAACAGGCGAGAAATGCATTTCAGTTCCTCACATTAGCAATCAGTTAGACAGTTTCAACATTTATCGTTAATATACAGAAACATCTTTGGCTGACTTGTCGGGGAAATGGTGTCCTATCGAGTTCACAGCAAACAGTAAACTATATGTAAGTTATTACTTTATTTATTTATTTATTTATTTATCAATTCCATCATTTCAATCTTTCTCTATTGCCATTTGATTGTGTTCCACCGTGTGCATTGAAATTCTTAAGTGCCCATTATACTTCTTGTTTTTGTACATTTTGTCTGTTCTGTTGAATCAAAACATGATTGTCGGTCTTTGATACATTTTATACTGACTGTTGTGAGTGGACGAATCAGCGTTTCAGAGGTGTCTCGTTTGAAAGTCATCATGCTGTAGGGGACAAATAATCAATCTAGTCAGTGCGCAAAAACAGTTTGTTAGCACTCTGTTTGAAACCATGGGACATGTTTAGCACAAAGCTAATATGTTAGCTGTAGCTAAGAGTACAATATTCAAGCTTATTGACCAAGTACGGAGGTTTATTTTGAAATGTGAACAACTGGTGCTTCTCAAAGTCAAGGAACGATCCTTCAACGGCTGAACTTAAAGGAGGCTTTGAATTCTTCTGAGGACAGTCTTTCCTTCAGAGAACTTTCAAGGATGCATGTGTGTATCCTCAGCAGGCGTGAAGAGCCCACAAACCTTTGCACAGGATTTGCTTTTCCAGTGTGTGTTCACCACATGCTAGGAAGGAGTCTTGCCTCGTCTCTGTAGATCCCAAATTGGGAGGACTCGTCCGACCAAGGAAGCATCCTTGACTTTGAGAAGCGCTGTCGGTCCCTTTTGTAACAAAGGGTACAACTAGTTAAAAGCTAACTTGGTTTCAATGCTGAATGCTAATGCTAGCTGTCACTGTTACAGATGGGTAAGACCAAAACAGTTTGATAAGTGAACGTTCGGTAAAAGTCGTCAGAGTCCCTAAAAGAAGTTCATGTCGTTTCCCTAATTGTGCTGATTGTCAGTTTGTTAAAGGTACATTCTCTGACTTTGTTTACGCGCCCAGTACTGCTGTCAGATCTCCAACTTTGCTCATCGCCAGTGAACTGGTGGAAGACTTTTGGATTTGTTGGCAGTATTGATCGTCTCAACAGAATCAGATTGTGTCTTCTGAAGTAATCTGGGCCTTGTTTGCTGATAATTTAGCCTTAATGTCTAAAACAAATGAATGTTATTCAGCGCTGACATGATGGATTTGCCTTCTCAGTGACCTTGATTTGAAATGTATTGCAAACATGAGTAAGTTAGTTGATAACCATTTCAGACATATTGCTCATTTGTAGACTACACATCCATTTGAGGGAACTTCCGAAATTCTGACAACTGGAAAAAGACATTCCTAAATCAACACAACAGAAAGAAGCTACATTAGTCATTACAGACACACACACTGCTTGTTTGCACCATGTGATCGACGCTGTCGTTCTTTTTCCTCAAATGGATATGTAGTGTTTTTGGAACACAGCTCTTAAAGCACTGATCAGTTTCTTACAGTTTCTCTTGCCTGCTCTTTCTCTCTCTGTATTTACTATCTGTCATGTCTGTTCACTGTTATGAACCGTCTCTTTAATATTCACACACACTCAACACTGAAATAAAGCATTGATTCCTAAATGGCAGCCATTTGGTCCGGTCTGGTTTGTGTGAAAATTCTCAACATGCTGTGCTGATTTTTGCATTATGCAAATGAGACAAGACGCAGTTCATCTGTCGCTCATCGGCTGTAGTGTTACTGATCTATCTGTCTGTCACCAGCATCACATTTTGGACTCAATTTCTTCTGAGTGTCAGCAGTGACATCAGGTCACTTAGCTGATGGACAGCTGAGATGTGAGCTTACACAAACAAAACGCACACATTTACAAACATGAGTTATTGTGACATTTATTTTGCATTTAAAACAACAATATTCCAGTACACATGTAGTATTATTATACACATATTATACACAACTGAACCAGTTTAAACCATAAAGTCAGTGGGCTTGGTGTAATGGGTGTCACCAGCACATAGATCTTAACTACGGTTTGAGTCCATTAAGATGAATATTTGACAGCATTCAAATGTCATATAGACAAAGAGGTGTGTATTCAAATCTTATGGTGTCATTGAGCTCAGAAAGCACCTGTTCACCCTGTGTGTGTGTGAGAACCTGTAATGGTATCTTTGTGAGGACCAAACTCAGCTTTAAACCATCGTACTGAGGACATTTATGCATTGTGAGGACATTTTGGCCAGTCCTCACTACCTTACAGTACTGTTTGAAGGTTCAGCTTAGAATTAGGTTTAGGTTCGAGTTAGAGTTAGGGTCCAGCATTTAGATGTGATGTTTAAGGTCTCGGGGTTGGGGGCAAGGGTCTGCAATATGTCAGCCAGGGTCCTCACAAGTATAGAAATGTAAAAACTGAGTAACATCTGGTTTGTAGCTGAAGGTCACATCAGTGAAAAAGCATCAGTGCAGTCTGACATACTTTTACATGCATTTGTAATTCAGTAGTTTTCATGACGAGTGGGGGAAGCCTGTGCTGCTGGACTCCTCCTCCCACTGCGAACATACAGTAGCCCCAGACCATCACGGCAAATACAAAATACACTCCAGCAAAACACCTTGAAAATTCCTAAGAATTCTATAGAAACCACCTTGAAAACCTCAGAGATCACTTAACAACAAACGTTAAATCACGAGAGCAGGTGACACCTTTAAGCACCTCACAACCACTCAACGCACAATCACATATTATATAAATAAAACTGACCTCACTACTTTGCTGAAACCTTTAAAGAGCCCTCCACCAATTCAGCATTGTACTCCTATAAAATTGTCAAAAACCTGTCATATTACCCACAATGCAACTCGACCAACAACAAAAACTAGGCTACAGTGGATGTATGAAGAATTCTACAAACTGCACCATCACTCAGCCAGTTTGCTCCAGTGGCTACTCACAGTAATGCAACAGAAAAAAGTCCCCTGTGCCCAAAAGAGCATTTTCCCCATCGACGCCACTGACAGGACACCTCGAACTGCAAACGAGGTCAGTTGTTAATCTTTGCATTATGAATTTCTCATCTATGGAGGTTTGATAACAGCAGAAGTTTGTGGGAACTTTGGTGTGTTTAGCTCGTAGCAGCTAATGTAGCCTGATGCCTTCAGCGTGCGGCAGAGATGAACAGCAGGCTACAGCAACACGTTCTCATCCCAAGTCGTCACACGTCAGGGGTTTGTTGGACCCACCCTCCACCCTTCCACCCACCCTACTGGGACTTTCCAGCTCCTTATATTATGAAGTTACTGGCAGCGCTTCAAACTGACATCGTCCAGCTGCAACAGGTGCTGGCCAGCCGTGTTATGAATCTGTCCACAGATGTGCTGCGTCCGGTGCCATCTGGCCAACTGGTGGCGTATCATAACACCACAAAAGGTTAGGTCTGGCTGCACTCCGCTGTTATATGGGATGCCCCAGGGCTCAGTCCTTGGTCCCATTCTTTTGTCATTGTATATGCTTCCCTTGGGCCAGATAATCAGTCGTTTTGGTTGTATATTCTATCATTGCTATGCAGATGACACTCAGCTATATTTTTCAGTGAAGCCAGATGTTCTTAGCAACCTAAACACGACTGTTTAGCTGCGATAAAGGACTGGATGTCTTTCAACTCTCTTCAGCTAAATTCTGACAAAACTGAGATTCTCATTTTTGGCCCTGAAAATACTGCTCAAGGCATCTTTCAGCACATTGGCCCATTTGCCCTCCATATCAAAACTAACGCCAGGAATCTTGGTGCTACATTTGACCCTAAATTGAAACTTGAACAACATGTCAATAAAATGGTTCAATCCTGCTTTTTTTCCAACTCAGGCACATTGCAAAAATCAGACCGTTATTGTCAGTGTCTGACTTAGAACATATCATTCATGCCTTCACTTTTTCCTGTCTCGATTACTGCAACTCCCTTTTCACCTGCCTTAGTCAAGCTGACCTGTCACGTGTCCAGCTTGTACAAAATGCAGCAGCGAGGTATTAACTAGGACTGGCCGTAGATCCCACATCACCCCTGTTTTAGCCTCACTGCATTGTCTGCCAGTGAAGCTCAGGATTCATTTCAAGATTCTTTTAATCACATGTAAGGCCTTACACGGTTTAGCTCCTACCTATATTTCTGAGCTACTAAAGCCACATACCACCGAGTGGTCATGTAGGTCCAACCAAAACCTGTTGGCCATACGACGTGCCAAACTAAAAACCAAAGGTGACTGTGCTTCTGCTGCCCTGGCACCCAGACTTTGGAACAACCTCCCCACCTTCATTAGATCAGCTGAGTCCGTTGACTGTTTCAAAAAACACCTAAAAACCTACTTTTTTAGAATGTCTTAAATAACATTTGATAAATTCAAGTGTACACTCTGGGTGATGACTGCATGCTCGCTGTGCTCGTATATGTGTGTGTTGTCTGTATGTCTTCTTGAAACTTTACAGGATGATTTAAACATCAACAACATGAGGTAACACAACAACACACTAAGCGCCTAGAAAGATCCAACGTACAACAACCAGTCTGCAACAACTATAGTTTTGCTGCTCTTTGAAGATACAGGACAAGTAACACCAAGCAGCTGGGCAGATTAAACCAGCTTCCACAGGACACCACCACACACATGACATTAGTGTTTGTCAGGACAGAGTTGTACAGGCCAGTGGTAACAAGCAGCCCTACAAACCACAACCCCAGCATTCCCAGTATGGCTGTGATAGTCTGAAAAGCCCTTTGCTTTGACCGGTCAACCCGCTGCTTTTCCCCGCCTCCTTCCCCTGGGCCTGGACGAATCAGAACACAGAGAACAGAAAGGCTGCAGAAAGACACGACTGCTAAGGAGAAGACCAACACGCTAACCAGTGGGATGATGGCCATATCAGGCAGATACAGAGCAGTTACGCCCATCATCACAAAGCTCATCAGCCAAACACATGCAATGCTGATGTTTCTGATCCTGACACCACGTTCATTTCTTAACCCCATGTAGGTGACGGGGTGAACGACGGCCAGGTATCGCTCCACGCAGGTCAGGACGTGGAAGAAGGCCTCTCCATAGAAAACAGAAGAAGAAACACAAATTCCAAATTCTTTAATCAGCAGGTGATTCGCATACAAGCCACAGAGGTAGCAGAGGCACCCCGGGCCCCAGATCAGATTTACAGCAGCCGTGTTGTAGGTGAAGATGTCAGAGTGGCTCGTTGTCTTAAAGGAGCGCTGCTGCCGCCATCGTTGGTGACCCAGGTACAGGACGAGAGAGCAGAGAGGGAAGGTGAGGATGATTCTTATGACCATGAAGGCACTGGTTATGATCATGGCAGCTGGAGAGCTTTCACAAATGTAGAATGGACCATTGCTGGAGTTGGAGTTGAAAGCAGAGCTTGTTGCCATATCTACTGAATATAGCTGCAGGCCTGAGGAGAAAAAGAGGAAGGAGACATGACGGGTAGACGAAGGGAAAAGAGAGAGACTGAGACACAGTTAAGTTATATTTCATCTACTTCAAGAGGCAACAGACAGCATCTTTTCCTAAATATATTATGATGAAAATGCACAGGGTAGTGTCCACAGTAAAATCAGACTATCAGCGTTTACATAGGTATATATATATATACACAGAGGTATACTGGTGGCTTTACGGCCCACATTTTATTGATTATCTCTGATCCACACGCTCAATTTGGCATTTGGCTGTTGCCACAGTGCGGCGCAACACCACTGACGCTAGGTGGCGCCAAGCTAAAAAAACCCAAATCCTATGTGTTGCCTCTTTAAATTAAAGAATTGTGTGGAGTGTTTTTCCTCCTACTGATAATTTGAAAGTTTTCTTTTAATGATCTACATCATGCACCTTAACATAGAAACACAGGAGGACAATGTCACAATGGTGCAGGTCACTGGTGGTGAGGTTTTCTGCATTTAACAGTGGTGTAAGAAATTATTAATTGCACCCTTTATCCGTTCTGCAATGTTATTTTCATGCATCCATCGAAGTTTGAAATATCCATGAAATTTGTTAGTTAATTAAGAAACCAAACAAAATAATAATAATAAATAAATAAAATAAATATATTCACTGATGTATAAAGACAAAAACATTTTGTATCACGAATATAAAAGAGATTACATTCACTTATTTTCCATACACACTTATCCTTACAGAATAACAGATTACAAAATTCCACTTGGTAATTAATAGTGTTATTTAGCCAATGACACCAGTGGAACTTTCATATTAATGGCCTTTTGACAAATATAATGTAAAACATATGACTTGATGATTAAGTATTGAGTTATTTAGGAGCACTCACCTCGTCACTCGTGTTTCTGATTGTCCTCACAGCTGACATCCCTTGATGTTTAGCACAGCACCAATAGCTTTAGCATGTCTGACAGGATTCAAATAACCTCCGAACAACGACAGGTGTTCATTCAAATGACATCGTGTCACACAGAGTGGAGAGCACTTTGATGGCAAACCTCATTCATTTGCTTTACAGTGAACTTCAGTGCAAACAATCTTCGTATGCATGACCCCAGCCATCCTTACTATTGGCAGAGTAGTGTCATGTTTGATCAGTGAAATGATTGTACAAGCACAGATTGGTGGCTGAAACATAACCATGCTGGTTGTGAATTCACACTGAGAAGAAAGTACGGCTGTGGCTACACCCATAACACCACCAGATCTGGTTCATTTATCAGCTCCTTCAAACAGTCCATGTTCACTCAAACACTGAACATTTACTCACATTTATTTAGGTATATTATTAATACACATCAGATGTCTTATTATAACATTAAAATATCTGTTATCTACCTTGAAACAGTTACACCAATGACATAGCTAGCCAGGCTACACCCGTACCCTTCGATTAGCTGATGAAGAGACATCTGTAAAACTGTTGACGAGAGTCCTCCAACTGCAAACCAGGTAATTTATTACTTTTTGTATTATTAATATTTAAGCTATGAAGGTTTAGATAATAGCCTCCTGCGTATTGGCCCAGGCATTTTTTCACTAAGTGGTTTATTTCATGCCATCCTCGCTCACGCACAACTCAGCCTTTGAGGAAGGCTCCTTTCTTAGCAATCATGACACTATCGCTTGTTACTGAATAACACGTTCACCTGTGGAATGGTGTTTATTGACCGCTCCACAACTTCTCCAGTCTTTTGTTGCCTCCGTCCCAACTTATTTTAAACGTGTTGCAGGAATCACACTCAGCAGGTTTATCAGTTTGAACATCAGATATCTTAAATATGTTCTCTTTGTTTTTTTGTCTTCGATTTTTTTTTCCCATACAAATTTACAACTCAAATCTTAGATAATATCCGTGACACATTTGCCTTAGATAATAACCCAACAACCAGTGTGACTGTTCTCACCCTCACCCACACATTTGAGTAGAAGATTCATCTTGCAAGATCTTGGAAGGGTCTGAAGTTCGCAGTGGTCTAGGTGGTGATATTTGTGTTTTAAATGAAATTTTATATACTGATGATGTGATACTCTGTATGACTGGCTTGTTGTCATGTTTATAATGTTTCAATCTAAGCCTGTAAGAAAACAGTTTATTACCTGAAAACACATCTAAAACAACTATGACTCCCATTGTGACATTTCTGGGGAGAGACATCCATCGCCAAGCTGAGAATTCTGTTACGAGCCCCACTAACGGCTGATGGGAGTTAAAGCGTACAGTGCTGAGAAAACTGAAGATCAAATCTGCAAATTAAATCAATTCATATCTAAATTGTGGGTCTATTCTCCAGTGTTTCTATTTTAACTGACACTGAGGATGTGGTTTAAAGAAAAATGAAGGGATCTGAAACACTTCTGGAACCAGCAGCAAATCCTGATTAGTATGAATGTAATTCTGATGCACCTGGCTGGAGTTACTGAAATAACAACAGCTCTACTTGTGAAACAATAGTTTGTATTCATGGTCGTTATCAATCACCTGATGAACTCTTTCCACCAAACTGCTGTCTGTGCACACAGAGACTCCCGTGCATGACACCATTTAATTTGAATAAACACTAGCCTTTGTTTGCAGGTTATTTGAATCCTGTCAACATGATGGACAGACGAATGATGGGACAAACCTCAACACCATGAGTGATTCAAATAGTTGGAGCTTAATTTTAATCTTCCTGCATTAAGGCTGATTTCAACCTCACAAATCTAAACAATTACTCGGTGCGCTCTCCCCTCTGAAATGCAAAGAACATTTGCCACAGTGACATGGGATCCATCATCATCATTTAATACACTCCTACACAGAGGCATTAATAGATATCAGGATCAGATACTGGTGATAGCAGTCAGTGAGTCTGGATAAGCAGGAGAAAGATCAGAAACAAACACAAAGGTGGGTGTTCTTCGATTATAAAGATATTTAAATAATCGTATTAAATTCCTCTTTTATCGTGGATATCATTCAACACTGCATCCATGTTTATAATTTAGCATTCAGTGATTAACATTTTCTTTAAGCTGGATGAACGAGATATGCTGTTGTTTTGACTAAAACTCTATACTCAACCAAACTCCAGTCCAGTTTCCTGTTTGTTTGTCAGGTGTGACAAAGACGTTTCTCATTCAATAGTTTAATTAAGTTGTTGAACGTAATTTTCATTTTTCTGATCTCAAGAAGGCAAAATGTTATCGCAGGCCACTTCCTTGAGGACAGAAAAAAAAGTGATTTTGAATCAACGAAGTTTGAGATTTTATTTTTTAGGGTGAAAATTATGAGATTGTGAGCCCCTTTTCCTGTAACATGTTTATTTCCGTTGTGGGTTGTGTGACACCCTCCATTGATGCAAAACGTGTGGAAATGCAGACTGGATCACGAGATAGCACCACAGTCTCCTGAAGGGAACCAGTTCAAGAACCATAGCTAACGTGATGGAAAAGGGGCATGTGTGGAGTTTGCATGTTCTCCCTGTGTTTTCTTCAGGCTCTCCGGTTTCCTCCCACCGTCAAAAGATATGCAGGTCAGGTTAGTTAGGTTAATGTTAAGGGTCTTTCACGATGTCAGCTGGAACAGGCTCCATTCACCCCCCTGCCATCCTGAATACGATCAGCAGCCACAGATAATGGGTTGGCAGATGGACATTTAAATAGCAGGCTCCATTCACTGGACTGCTGTGGTCAGCCAGTGAAAGAAAGCAAACTTGGCTTTCAAATGGTCACATATAGATAAGAAATGTGTTTATAGCAAATGCATCTGCTGAGACTACAGACAAAAAATGTACAACAAAGAGCAGTCTGAATTTCTGTCCCTCTTGTCTCTCTTTTCACCTTCAAAGCAGCTCCATACAAGCCGATATGTCAGTCGTCTACTCTTCCTCCTCCACCCCTTACACCTGCAACGACTCCAGTGCTGGATTACTCGTCTCCATCACCTTCAACACCACAAAGATCCTCCTCCTCCCTCTCTCCGTCCTCGTCCTCTACCTGGGTCACCAACGATGGCGGCAGCAGCGCTCCTTCTCAACAAGCAGCCACTCCGACATCTTCACCTACCACATGGCTGCGACTGAGCTGATCTATGCATTCGGGTGCACAGTTGCCTTTTGTGGCATCTACACTGAAGTCTCTGAGGTGGGGATTGTGGGGGTTTATGTGTCTTCTATGGCTTTCCCTGGACAGGCGTGTTTTCACCTCCTGACCTGTGTGGAGCGATACCTGGCTGTCGTCCACCCCGTCACCTACATGGGGCTGAGACAGTCAGGCGGGATCAAGATACGAAATATCAGCATTGGATGTGTTTGGCTGCTGAGCTTGGTGTGGAGTGGTGTCATAGTTCGGAGCCTCACTGATATTCCCATCGCCCCTTTTCTCTGCTTACTGGTCTTCACTTTAGTTGTGGTGTCTTTCTGCAGCCTTCGTGTCCTCTATGCTCTGATTCGTCCTGGGCCAGGGGAGGTGGGCAGGGACAGGAAGCGAGTGGATCAATCAAAGCAGAAGGCTTTCCACACCATCGCAGCCATAACGGCAGTGCTGTGGTTTTCGCTTGCTGGGTTCTTTGTTAGTTTTACTCTGAATTTCTCACCACTGCACAGTGGCACTGAAAGCTGTGTGATTATTTCATCTGGATTGTGGTTCACACTGCCCAGCAGTTTGGTTTTACCTCTGCTGTTTCTACACCGAGCAGGAAAACTGCTCCGTTGCAAGTAAAGATGTGGCTGGATGGGGTCAGAAAGGAATTCTGTTAAATTGGTTAAAGGTACAGCATGTCGGTGTAGCTGCGTCCAAACGTGTTTATTTTGGTGAACATTGTCAAAAACTGTGTGAAATATTCTCTGCATATATCATCAAAAGTCCTGGTTCTTGCCAACCTTATATTCAAAGTATGTCTTCATAGTTCCGGGTTGACTGGCACAAGGAGGGGCTTTAATCAGTATCAAGTTATCCAGTTATTTATTCTGTAGTAGGATAAGTGGAAATGTGCAGGTTGTTCTCACAATTTTTTTGTATTTTTTCCTGCAAAAAGCAATGCACCCAAATCAGTACATATCCCGTGTATTTTAAGAGGCTGTGATCATGTGACCAATTCGCTGACAGCAGTAAACAAGGAAGCAGTCCGAAGCTTTTGTGAGGAGGCAGGTTGGGGTGGTGGATGGGTAAAAAAACAACAACAGACTTTCGCTTGGGACTTTCTCCCGAAGTTGCGTGATCGGATCCACAAAAAAAAAAACAAAAAAAGAAACGAACTTTGGCACAGGACTTTTGCCCTGGAGTCGTATTTTCACATCCATGTAAACTATGAGTCATTTTAAGGTACACCCTTACCATGTTTCTTTTCCTAAACCTAACCTCAGTAACTTTACGTTAATTACGTAAATGCACATTAAGGACAAGACATTCATGGGGTGCAAATTTGTAGGATATCATACGAACTGTTGTACATGCAGAGAACTATGAGAACATGTTGCCTTATTCAATGTGCATTTTTATTTTTTTTTTTTCTGAAGAGATGCCTTTTGATGTTTTTATTCTATTGATTGATTTCTGTTGTTTTTGTTTTCACTGATCGCTGATTATGTAACCAATGTAAGGGCATACATTGTTTTTGGTGTGCACATATTCTATTTATGGCATTATTTAGTTATAGGTATATTTTGACAAAATAAAAGGAAAAACAGTTGGACAGCTCTTGTGCTGAGGACGGGCAGAGAGCCTGCTGCTACTGTGTGTGTGTTGACTGTGTCTTTGTGCTACTCTTAAAGAATAAACATGCAGATCCTGATTACTAGTGTGAATTGTGTTCTTCAGCCTGTGAGCAAACACTCAACCGCTGCTACGCAGGATAAATGCAATATAATATTCATGTTTTCAGCAGTTTAAAATCTCCTGAAACTAACAATAAATCATTTTTACCTTAGAATGAGCCATTTATATCTACGTACCGAGCGGTAGTGATGGCCAAATGAAGCATCATGGACCACTGTTTTTATTCTCTGAATCCACTGGATGGCGCTGTTTGTTCAACAAAGGTTTGAAAGCACACTTCACTGCCAGTCCGTCTTTATCTATAAACCAAGAGCGCCATCTGGTGGAGTCAGAAAATAAAGAAAATGGTTCATGAGGCTTCACTAGGCCATCACTACCGAACGGATCCTCTTTGTGTCTGCTACATGCTTGATGGGAGAAGTTTTAATTGGTTGCAATGTGCAACCCTTACCGCTACATACCACCAAATCCCAAACACAAGTCCCGTCCCTTTTCACTCTGGGCCCCAATAACAGCTGAACAACCGTGGAACCTGGCAGAACCTTGGTCAGCTCTCTCCTTTCCTGTTATACATATGTGTGAGGTAAAAATGTCAAAAAGAAATACTAATTTTGATTATGGTTAAAGATGTTGCATATATATATATATATATGTGATCACACAAGGGAATTGATACACACAAGGCCTTTTTCCTATAGAAAGGATTATAGGAAAAGAACATAATCATTGTTAGATGTTCCACTTCTTAATGTATATATATATATATATGTATATATATATAGTATATATATATATATATATATATATATATATATATATATATATATATACTTATATATATATAAGTATATATATATATATATATATATATATATATATATATATGTATATATGTATCTCTGTTATTTGCCATATATTCTATGTCTTGCCGTCTAATGTGCCTACATGATAATTCCTGTTCAAGTAAGCTGACTGGCACCTGTTGTACGACCATCTTGCTCCCATACACCTCTGCTCAACTCTCCTCCCACTTGTCGTTGTCTTTGTCAAAAGTGCTGAATTTCATCCCGTTGTGGGACAGGTTAGACACCATGTTAGACTAAAGCCTGATTTATGGTCCTGCGTTAAATCAACGATGTACCTACGTCGTAGGGTACGTGGCTACGCAGGAGGCTCGCTGTAGCCTGACGTGCACCTCCCAAAAAATGTAACTACACGTCGAGGCAACGCAGACCCAGCACAGACCGAGAGGGCTGTCTGTTGCGATGTAGATGTTGCAGTATTAATATACTTTCTTCAACATCCAACAACTCCAACTCCAGCAAGATTCTCTCTCTCTCTCAGTCGCCATTGTTCACTGTGACTGGAAAAGCCAAAAACTAAACAAAGAATCAACTAGAGATGACGATAACCATTCAGGAAAGGAACGCAGTCCCCGACCGCTCTAGTGGTGAATTGCACCGCGACGAAATGGAGTGACGGAGAAGTTCGAAGGGTTCACGACGGCATCACGGCAACGACGGAGGTACGTCGTAGGTACGTCGTAGGTACGTCGTAGGTACGCCGCGGAACCATAAATCAGGCTTTAAGCATCACCAGAGCATCCCGGACTCCCTGATGTACCCAGAAACGTCTCCTCTCCACCTAAATTGGCTCCAAAGTTGAACTGTCTTTACCACGAGATCTGCAACAGATGATTACTTGTGATAACTTTTAGTCTCCTCTTCATGAACTCATCTTGTGTCACGTCCTCAGTAACACTAACAGGAGATGATAAGGGACATGTCGCTGCTCCACTCTCTGTAGTGGTATCTGAAATTGAGGGCCATGCAGTTCATGATGGTGACTGTTACCTGTCAAACTGAGACACACCAGTAAGTTGAGTCGCACCATATTTGTTTCTGTCGTCCTCCCTCTGTGTGAAGACCTCTTGCCAAATGTTTCTCGGATGCCACCGTTGGGTTATTTAAGGCCTCCTGGTTCAGTTCCACAAACCTGTGACTCAGCTGGCCTGTAAACACACTAAACACACACACACACATCGCCCTCCCAGCTCAGTCACTTCAGGACTTACTGGCATTCGATCTGGAATTGTTTTCTCAGAGCAAACAGTGACAAATAGCCCTGCCAATAACAACAGTGAGACAGAAACTATCCAGTCAAAGGTAGCCGTGAGGGATAGGTGACTGTTTTTCTGCATTTTCTGTATACTCGACTGTGCAACATCTAAAGCCAGACACCATCAACATCCAGAAACACAACCAACTGACAGCTGGACTGACACCAAGTGTTCTGACGAGTCCATACTGTTCAAGATTTTCAAGTTGTTTTTTTTAAATCATGGACGTACAGATTGTTACCCGCACAAAGTTTAAAAGCCAACATCTGTGACGGTATGGGCGTGTGTTAGTGCCCGCAGCATGAGTACCTGTGACAGCACCACAAATGGTGTCATTTTCAGGGACGTCTGTCCTTATTCCAGCAAGAAAAAGCCAAGCCACATTTTGCACGTGTTACAATAGTGTAGCTCCATCATAAAAGGGTTTGCATGCTAGACTGACCTGCCTGCAGCTGGAAAATGTGTGGAACATTATGAAGCACAAAATACGTAAACGGAGAACCACTGGTGTCGTATACCAGGAAAGACTTTTACTTTCAAAACTTCAACAATTAGAGCCCTCAGCTCCTAAACGTTTCGTGAGCGTTGCTAAAAGAAATGGTGACGTAACACAGCCGTAAACGTGCCCCTGTCACAATTTTTTGGAATGCGTTGCAGGAATCAAATTCAGAATGAGTGTATATTTACAAAAACAATAACGTTGATCAGGTTGAACATTAAACTGAGTAAAGGTTGAAAGGCAATGCATTCTGTTTTTATTTAGGTTTCACACAGTGTCCCAACGTCTCAGGGCTTGGAGTTGTACAGTTGTCCCACCTGGATCCCCGTTTTTTTGTCATGCTGCGTTCCATTTACCCTGAAGTTTGGAATTCGGTCGGGAAAACCAAGATGCTGTTAGAAATGCAGTTCCAGACAGGAAGGCTATTGTTAATGACAGCAGTATTTGATGCATACAAACACTGCAGCAACAGATAGAGGCTGGACTGTGCTGTGTGTACAACAATTTTAATGAGACATAAATAAGATAAAAGTGCTAATGAGCAGTATATTTCTACAGTTTACGCAACTGTTGATGCATGAAGCAGCCATCTTGGAGTTTGAGGTTGGGATTAATGAGGCTTCATATAGTTCATAGTACATATATTCATAGCACATTACCATTATACTAACACTGCTATTACCCCATTAAATGTATCTCACTAAACAAGAAAAGATTTGTAATAATATACGTCAAAATGTTGTAATATAAGACGTTTCCTCATTGACTTTACAATATTCCATTAACTTCAATTTTCCTTATACATTTTTTCATTTTAAATGAACTGTATTATTTTTGTGCAGAAAAGAAAATGATGTTTAAGATGTGTGAATACTGCAGCCTCTCACTAAGAGGGTTCCAGGTTCAAACACACTGGCCAACCTGGGCCCTCATGCATGGAGCCTGCATGATCTGACATGCAGCACGTACAGTTGTATTAATTGTATAATAACTAACAAAGGTTCAGGTCTTAAAACCACAAAGTTGTATTTAATCTCACAGATAGAAATGACCACGATGTAAATGTAAAGGATGGAAGAAGATTAGAGGTGCACATACTATTACTTATCAGACACGGTCACTGCAACACTGCTCCTTAAATCATTGAGGTCTTTGGTTGATTAAATGATTTTATTCATGGATTTTCAGATAAAGAAACAACAAATCCAAAGGATAACATACTAAAGTGAGAGCACTTATTTCCAACATGGTCCCCAGATGTTAGAGGGGAGAAAACCCAAAGAAGCACAAGACATTCAACATTAAAACTAAACCTGAAAATCAAAAAACACATCCCACATCCAAAAAACAAGGATAACGAAAATAACAATGTCATTGCAAATTTCATTATAAATCTGATTGTAACATCATGCGATCATTCACTGCCAAAAATCTACCAATTTGATGTGGATTACAACGTATCCTCGTACAACATTCACATGACAGCTAATAAAAATGCACATACAACAGGTTGTATGGTATGTCATAAATTAGCGCCCCACAAATGGTGTCATCAAGTTACCTGTTGAACAAAAATGTATGTACTGAACATGTACAATTATGTAGGTTAGGTGTAAGCAACTAAAGTTACATACGTTAGGTTTTGCAAAGTAAATTTACATAGATTAGTTTTAGAAAAGCAAAGTTATGTTGACTGCTTTTGGCAAAGTCAAAGTAAAGTTACATTGGTTACACTTAGGAAAGTAGACGTATCAGGGTTAGCAATGTTATGCAGGGCAACCTTTGGAAAGTATTTTTTTGTGGGCTAGGGTTTAAAGACTCGGACTCTTCTAAATGCTTTTTACATTATTATTAAGAGCTGATATGAGATGATGTATGTAGCTTTAGCTTTAGCTTTAGCTTTAGCTCGTCATCTTGTGGAAAGTGAGTAAGTGCTTAAGTTCGGCCTGCCTCACCTCCTGGTTTAGAGTCACTACATGTGATGATTAACATCCTTCTTTCCCTCCTGTGTGATCCAGTTTGTAACATTCTGAGTACTGTGTCAATGACTCAGTGACTGTTATCTGTCATAGCTTTAAGATAAAGCAGTAATGTCTATGCTGTTGTGAAGACTGAAGTTAAAAGCAGAGCCCTGCGAGAAGGAAATGTTCGTTGTGTGTGACGAGTACCCTCGTCTAACCACATGGTGTCGCCATTGTCTTTTGTAAGCTGGTTAATAGACTGATGACACTACTTAATGTTAAACTCCTTCAATAAATCCTGCTGGAGCACACAACAGAACCCCAGACGAACTAGCCCTGCTTAACTACCTCACAAATAGGGTAAAGTAAAGTTATGTAGGTTAATTTTAGGAGAACAAACATGGTGACAAGGATCCTAAAGATGAATCAAAGTTCACTTGGTTTCAGACGGTCCAAACCCCGACCCTAGAAAGCAGATTTAAGACCCTGGAGCTCCTCAAGATGTTGAGCTCCAGCTGACGCTTTGTTAATGTTGGTAGCAGCTCTGATGGCAGATTTCATAGAGGTTTCAATCCAGGCGTGAGGGAAGGCCGTGTGTTCACCAGCAAAGTGCACCCTGCCTTCGTGTCTGAACAGCTCCCTGGGGAACTCTAGATGTTGGTAAGGTGTGAAGAGAGCGAAGGCGCCCAGGCTGTAAGGATCATCGCTCCACCTCTTCACCACCACCCCTGTGCACAGAGACTTGACGTGCTCGCCGTGGATCTTTGCCAAATCTCTCAGAGCCAGCTCTTTCAGGTCTTCATCACTGGCACCGAGGAAGAGGAGGGAGTCATCAGACCAGGTGTAGGAGGCCAGGAGGACGCCGATGGTCTCGTTGGTCGGGAAGCTGTGGCTGGGGTAGTAGATAAAACGGGACGGCCCGTCAGTGATGCTCTTTCCTCCTCGGATGTTGTCATCTTCCCAAAACTTTCTGCTGAAGGTGAGGACGATTTTAGTGGAGCTGGTGTAGTGGACCGACCTCAGTGCCAACCTTTTTGGGATGGAGAGAGGTGGATCAAAGTCAATAAAGAGAGCTGCCTTGGCTGTGGTTGTTACCAGGACGACGTCGGCGGGAAGGAGAGTAAAAGACTGTGGGCCTGTCTGGTATGTTACAATCACACCTTCATCTGAGTGCCTGATGCGTTTCACCTCAGAGTTGAGGAGAATGTCACAATCATTAAGACAGAGGACGTTCAGCAAAGCTCTGGGGATAAGGTCCGTCCCCCAGTCACTTCTGTGTACCTTAAAATCAAAGAGACAAGCAGATACTCTCATTGAGATTCTGATGCAGAATGGGAACCTTTAGACATCAGGTTCAAGTATTCAGTCAGTTATTTATATCCCCATGTGTGATGTTGACAGTGTGCGACGTAGGGCCTTACTCAGTGTTGTCGTTGATGTTAGACTTCTCATACATCATCTCAGTCAGCGCTATGTGCATAAGGCTCTGCTCGTTAAGAAGGTCTCCGATCATCCTCACCGCCTCTGAACTCAGAGTACTTTGTTCCTTCAGAAAATCCTGTTAAATAAACAAAGTCCATGTCATGCTTTCAGGGTGACTCAGAAAGACAGCTTTGAGATGAAATGTTTTTTTGTTGTGAGGATTCCAAACATCAGGAATCAGAGATTCATGGAAACTTAGTCTGGAGATAAACTTGCTTTGTAACCACGGCTTTGCGTCGACAACCAGCTGCGCCATGAACAGAATTATTCACATACTGCCTAAATTCTACACTGGAGGGTTCCACTGGAGGGCACACCAGAAAACTTAGGCTGGATAGAACGTCCAAATTTGCATGATGTAAAAAATAAACACGGCAATACGTGAGACAATTGTTGCATTGTTAATTCTCAGATCATCGCCATCATAGAGAATAAGTATGAAGCAGATCTGAACAATGGTGAGTTTCTTTCTCTTGTGCTGCCAACACTGCCCTGACCGCCATTCTCTCAGCCTTTCTCTTTAAACCAAGAGCGCCATCTGGTGGAGTCAGAAAATGATTGGTTAATGGGGCTTCATTTGACCATCACCACAACACACCAGTACCTAGTTCGAGGCAAGTAGATTTTTGATCTTATGGAATTTGGTTCCTTGTTTTCTCTGTACAGATCGCTCAACCAATCTCAGATATTTGACAGACTGTAATATTTTGATTAACGATGAAATGAGGACAATATATGGACATTTAAAGTCACAGGGTGTTGGGATTCACAGGACCACAGATGTTTTGTCATTTTTTAAAATCTAAACTGGACATGTGAAGACTTTTCTTCTCTGCATGCTCTTTGTTCTTCAAACAAAGACAGCTATTTGACACGCAACTCCACAAGAGGTCACCTCAAACCTCTTTAAGAGGCAAGTCTCAAAACTTGATTGGACAGTACTTTTATGGTGTCACGTGATTCTGTCATGTCACCAGGCAATGGTCTCTCCCTTTACTGTCAGTCTTTCTCTTGCTCCTGAGCTGTCGACCAGCTCACACCACCTCTGGCTTCTGGGTCTTTGGCCGGCCCTGACAGACCTCTTTTCCTCCTGGGCGCTTGACCTGCCCAGAAGCTCTTCTCCTGCGGGGCTACTGCCAGACAGACCTCTGCCCTCTGGGGGGCAATTGCTCTACGAACTTTTGTTCTTTTTCTCTTAAGACTCTCATGCCCTCACTCCGAGCAGGAGCACAACCTAACCAGAGAAGTTAATGTGCCAAACACAAGGTTTGCAACTAACCTTCCAGCAACAAGGAGAATCAAGTCGAGTTAACACCCAGCGTCTAACTTTGCAAGGACCCAAGTGACCGGCTTCCTCGGATCTGCACCTTCAGACCAAGGACACAACAAAGCCTGCATCTGGAACCACAGCTCTTTCCAGCCTTCCTCTGCCGGCTAACAAAAGCAGCACCACAAAGCGACTCTTTCTTCCATCCATTCAAGGATTGGTAACGTAACAACTGGGCACAGCTTTATCACAGCTACAGGCTGAGTTATTGTGATTGTTTGCAGTTAGGTTATTGGTTAGTCGGCTTCACCAAAGCTAAGTGATGGTAGATTGCAAATGCTGTTCACAAACAACGTCTTGCATGCAACGAAACATCCTCTGCACTAATCCAGACCGTTTGCAACACAAATCACTTTCACATAGACTCATTTACAAATTTGCTTTCAACAGAGCTGCACCCACACACGCAACTCAAAGTTCCCGCTTCTCATCCTTTGTCTTTGTCCTGACCACACGTCCACACATGTCATGTGGGGACAGCCCTTGTGACAGCATTATGAAAGGATCCCTGCAGAGGTCGATCTCTTTGTTAAAGAGTAAGCACATAAGTGTTATAAAACTCACTTCTGTCAAAGTCAACAGAAACCATCTTGGTTCATGTTTCCAGTGCAGTGAAAGCTTTTCTTTCATTGAGGTTTTCTGACAGTCAGTTAGCTCACACCCGATTCATGCTATTTGTGATGCACTTAAATATCAGTATTGATTCACATAATTAATTTACTCAATAAGAGTTTTGACATTTCGTGACATCACATTGTGTTTTACCTGTACAGAATAACGGTCATATTTTATCAGTGCAGCCCAGCAGCCATAAGCCTTCACATCATCTTTTACCTACAAAGAAAGGAGAAGTATTTATTTAGTTAGTTATTTAAAACTGAGGTTTGATGAACCACCAATGTGTAACTCGACTGTATGGCCAAGCTGGACGCAAAAAGCAAACCAGTGGAATCTAACGTACCTTCTGCAAAGCAAACTGCAGCAGTTTGTCAGCTGACTTTCCTTTCTCACTAGGCCACACATCATAATTCAGATCTTCAGGGTGATTTTGCACTGCGCTCGTCTTCTTTCGAATCCCATTGACATAGTAAAAGGTGTTCTCGTCAACCATCCTGAATGTATTGAGCTTGAGCCCCAGCTTTTGAATAAGCCAGTGGAGGATGCTGTGGACAGAGGAGGTGATGGTGGCAGAGTTACAGCAAGTAAAGTGTCCTGACCAGCATTTACTGGTGACACATGTGACATTCAAACACAATTATTTGAGATTTAAGTCATAAAGAAGAGTAGTGGTGGTAGCAGTGTGGTAATAGTTTGCAGGCTTGAAATGTATCAGCACCATAAAAAGCTTCATTAACATTCCTTCTACACAGTCATGTCAGTGTGTGACGGCAGAGGGCTGCATGCACGTATTTATATGTAAATGCTCGACTTAAAAAAATCCCATAAACTCACTAGTGATGTTGTGGGATCCTCATGGCTCCCAGTTCAACATACCAGCCCTCCTCTTCATTCCTGTGGGTCATCACTCGTCCTCCAACACGACCACTAGCCTCTAATATGGTGACCTTGTCAGAGCAGATGCAGATGCACAGATACATATGAAGAAGTCCAGTCATGTAATGTTTCAATGGCAGCAGGTGTGTTACCACTGTTGGTGTTCCCACAACTACTGTTAACTACTATGTTTTGCTTTTTCCACTGCTGCTGGTCGTACTGCAGCTATTGCTGCGCACTGTATACACATCTGCTATTGCTGTTGTTAGAGTTCTGGCTGTGTTTGCAGACACAGAACCCATGTGCCCATGATGTAATATCAAGAATTATAATGAGATGCTGATCGCTGGCAATAGATGTGATCGTAGAAAACAAGTGTTGCAAACTTTAGCTCCATATGCCTTTCTTTTATTTTGATGACGTTTTGGGCCCTCTAACCCTAACCACGTAGTTTTTGTGTCTGAACCTAATCCAAGTAAAAGTGAAACCCAACTAAACTGCGCCTGTTTCATTACATTGGATATGCACCTTCTGGCCTGTAAGTAGTTGCACTGATGCATTCTAACAACTGATGGCAGCCATTTAATGGGATGATAACATTCACACATACTTCATGAATACAAAATACATTTTTATATAATCAACTTATTGCAACTAATATTAAACTACAATTGTTAACCATACAATCATTGCTGGATTTCATCCTCAGGATTTCCTCGCAGGTTAATCTGCTGCCCCACTTCCAAAATTCTTTGATGGCAAGGAAAATGTTTATGTTGTGCCTTGATTTTTGTAATATCACGTATATCACATGAACCTGCTGCATGTACCTTGTGTCCTGCGTCCTGCAGCAGCATGGCAGCCGTCAGTCCAGCCATGCCAGCTCCCACAATGACAACGTGCTGCGATGTATTGGTTGGTGGAAGGCCGTTCTTAATGGTGCGCATAAGCACATCATAGTCTGTATCATTCAGACATTCAGCCAGACTTTGCCCCAGGTTGGGATCATCAACAGAGCTGTCATTCACTGTGACATGTGACACACTGACATCATCTGGAAACACACCCAGAGAAACACATTGCTTACAACAGGAAACTACCAAAACGTATTCAACCTTTATTGTTGTTTCACTGAGCATTTTATCACAGCACAGAGATGTTCATGTTGTCAAATCATTTGAAGAATCTGTTTTGCTCATAGATCTATATTTGTCTATGCTTTGCATTCTGATTTTGTTTTGTTGAGCCTAAGAAGACAAAGAAATGCCTGAGCATCATTTTATAATTTTGCCATATGTATTGTGTTCTTTCAGGCAGTACTCTTTGTTTCTGGTGCAGTGCAGAGTCATGTGTTACCTTTGTGGTAAGCATACTATGTGTATGTGTAAGGTGTGCCGCAGGGCTCTGTCTTGGGTCCTGTCCTTTTTACCATTTACATCAATGCTATTCTTTTTTCTCTGAATGACTGTCATGCCCATTTGTATGCAGACGACACAATTCTGTATTGCATTGCTGACTCTGTACAGTTGGCCGCCGAGAAACTTCAGCTCTGTTTTAATGTTCTCCAGGAGGCTCTTATTAGCCTGAAATTGGCCGTAAATGTAAAAAAAGACCAAATTTATGAAATTCTCTCGATCTTGAAACCTGTAAGGCAACAACACACTTTTATCAACCATAGATGGCTCACTCATAGAACGAGTCACTGAATATAAGTATCTTGGCCTCTGGCTTAATGAAAAATTAACTTTTAAGTTTCAAATTAATGTTCTTGCCTCCACCCTGCGACAGAAGGTTGGCTTCCTGTACTGAAACAAATCTGACTTCCCATTAATCAGCAGGAAGAGAATTGTTGAGTCAGTCTTTTTTTATCAGTTTTGGACTACGGTGATATTATTTACAGACATGCAGCAACTACAACCCTCAAACCTCTGGATTCCATTTATCACTCTGCTCTTAGATTTATTACCGGGGATAGATATGACACCCATCATTGTATACTATATAAAAAAGTTGGTTGGTCCTCTCTTTCTGACAGACGCATTAAGCTCTGGTATATGTTTATTTTCAAGGCCCTTACTGGTAAGTGGCCCCCATACATTCCATCCCTACTAGAATTGCGCTCTGGATGTTAGTCAACTCGATCCAGTGGTTTGATGTTTCTTAAGGTCCCCTTTATACATTCAGAGCTCAGTAAATCAGCTTTTTCTTTTGGCGCTCCAAACTCGCTGGAAATATACTCTCTCTTGCTGATTTTAAATGTATGGTGTCTGACTTTTGTAAATCGCCTTGTGATTGTTTTTCACTGTAATCTGTCGTGAACAACTGGTTGATTTCACACGGTCTCATGCCACACCTCCAATTTCTCACACAGTGCTGGAAGTGGTTCCACTCCTGTACGGTAGGTGGCGCCACCTTACATAACTAGGCTCCTGACTAATGATGCCCTCCTGCTAGTAAGAAGAGGAAGAAGAAATATTTCAAGTCTTGCATTTCTGTTGGCATGTGTGTTGTGAAGTAGTCAGTCTTTCTTTTACTCTTTACATTTAGTGTCTTATATGTGCTGTGAGAGCATGTAAAGGCATTTGGAGCTTTCTAAATGTCAAAAATGCTCAATTAGCAGCAAAGAGTTCTTTGTGTTAGCAGCTAAATTAAAATAGTAGCATATTGCTGCAGCAGCCATCCTGTCAAGCAGCTGGGCAGAGCAAGTAGTAAATAGGCCAGAAATTATAATATTTTAGTTAGATCTCAATCAAATATATTCAACCATCTCAACCATGACTTCTGCTTTAAATCCAAAATGGGTCTTGTGTCTACAAAGTAATAGGCTATATGCCACATAGGCAAGTGAAGGCCCTGCAAGTCAGGGTGGCTTTGAATAAATGAATGTAGGTATTGCCCATCTCCAGAATGCTAACCCCAAACAACCACCTAAATCACATCTACCACATCCAAACTTTTCTGGGGGAGGGTCCCCACTGTACCACTATTGTCTCTCTCTGTATGGTATTCCTATGTAAGGTCTGCGGCCCTATCCATCTCCAGCAGGCGCCCCAAAAATCCGTTAGGATGCAGGGGATCAGGGTCACATCCACCAGATCAGCTGACAAACAAAAATTGTCCCCGCTGAAACTCACTCCAAGGTTTTTTGAAAAGTTGGCAGCCCTGACTTGGTGACTTGACTTGACTTTAAAATCTCAGAATGATTTACTAACAGATCAACCGTCTAAAGGTCTGAGAGCAACTTTTATCTTTGGCCTCAAATATTTCCGTGCAGCTGTGTACTCAGAGCTGGCTATGCCCCCTCGTCAGTGCTCCAGCTACACCTGCAGCATAGTCTCATACCGACTGTGTCATGTCCCTCGGCTAAAGGAAAGAATTTAATGCACCAGTAACAACAACAAAAAGACCAAGGTAAACTGATATATATCTTTTAAATGAAATCTTGTCTGAATAGGCCAAAAATTAAACCACA
The DNA here is from genome assembly GCA_026686955.1 of Epinephelus cyanopodus. Classification (NCBI taxonomy): domain Eukaryota; kingdom Metazoa; phylum Chordata; class Actinopteri; order Perciformes; family Serranidae; genus Epinephelus; species Epinephelus cyanopodus. Next base: position 927,659 of record CM048934.1, on the reverse strand, counting down.
GTCTGGTGGTGGGCTTATTCCTAACAGAATTTAACTATCTTAAATAGATTTTTATAAAATTATGCTTCATTTAACACTATGATCTGAAACTTGGAGTGACACCTCTTCCTTAAATACACTCAGTGGTGGAGCAGCACCTGGCATTAACTTTGAACGCTCCGTTTTTATGCTAGTGTAAATCCAGTGGTACAATTATCACCTGTAAGCCACTAACTCACTGCTGTATCCTGTACACTCAGGTTGCTCTTTACAGTTTTGTAGACTTTCATCAACACATTGTCTGTCCAACCTCGTCACATGTCCACGTTTGGTCATTAACATACGTTACGTTTAGCCAACACACACACACATGGTTACGTTTAGCCAACACACACACACGTGGTTACGTTTAGCCGACACACACACGTGGTTACGTTTAGCCGACACACACACGTGGTTACGTTTAGCCGACACACACACGTGGTTACGTTTAGCCGACACACACACACGTGGTTACGTTTAGCCGACACACACACGTGGTTACGTTTAGCCGACACACACACGTGGTTACATTTAGCCGACACACACACGTGGTTACTTTTAGCCAACACACACACGTGGTTACATTTAGCCGACACACACACACGTGGTTACGTTTAGCCGAGGCACACACGTGGTTACGTGAAAATACCAGGGTTTGGTACATTCACATGAACACCAGCCTCCTGAGTGACCGTGGGTGATTGTTGGACCCATCCACCACCCTTCCTACTTTTCCCACTTGATGCCAGTAACCAGCGTTACACACTGACACCACCCACCGGTGTGTTATATCGCCATGAAAAGATGGCTTCATTTGTCAGTGTCTATGCAGTATGATGGAACAACACCACAAACTGGCCGCGAAAGAACAGGATTAGACTTTAGAATCTTACAGGACACAAACACTGCTCTCTAGGTGAAAGTTTGTTGGAACTGAAACTGAAGGCCACATGGTTTGCTAGTGTGAACTGTTGATGGACATGATACCAAATGACACTGTAGCTGTGATGCTAATTTATGATACAGATTAAGAAATGAATTAATCAAATATGTCTAATTGCAGAAAGTTGTGTCATTTCTTTTTTTTCTGGGGAAGAACGCCCATGCTCTAGTTGCACTCCCCCAGAATTTTGCCCTCGATGACCCTTGCTGACCCTTCGGCGGAGATGGACAGTAGAAGTACCTGGGACCTCGGTGATGTCGTCTTTCTCTGGGCTCAGCTGGTCCATCTGTGCCTGAGAGAAGAAAAGAAAGACAACTCAGACTCCAGTGTGCATCGCGTTGCTTTTGTGAGATTTTTTAAAGAATACTTGATGTGGGGCACAACCTGTCATACCTTATGTGGGGATGGCAGGATGACGTTAGGCCTGTACTACAAAGCAAGTTCAGCATACAACGGATAACCTCTGGTCATCTGGCTTTACTATCTCTAACTGGAGATAACTGGTTATCAACTACCTCAGTCAGCTCTGGGTTTCCTACCAGCCACGAGGGCATCGATGCGAAAGAGGTGGGTTGATATTTATGTGCTACATCATCAGAACCACAAATGAGGCTCTTCATATGATATGTATGTTCATGAAATCAGCGCACAGCAACATGCTGAGAGTTTGGGAAGATGCATCATTTGCACAACAAATGTGGCTTTAGGGGGAGGATGGAGAATATATTTCATAATTGATTACATGCAATGACTAAATTGATTTGATGTTTTGAAGGCCCAATGAATATTAGATTACAAAATGATATTATCTATCTGCATAGACACGTTTATCTCTTTTATCTTATTAACAAATACAGCTAAACAAGCAGTAAACACTCACCTTATTAACACTATATACATTTCTAAAATGTTAAAATGACAGAATAACAATAAGAAGTTGAGTTGCATCATAGTGTTGTGTCAGTGTTTTAGTTTGTAAAATGATTTCATGTATTAAATCAGTCACTGTGATGTGAGACTCACCAGAGTTGAAGCCGCACAAATCAAAGTGAGACAGACGGGTAAGTCGAGTCGCGCCATCTTTGCGCTGTCTTCCTTCCTCTGTGTGAAGACTAGTTATTGAATGTTCCTCTAATGCGCCGTTGGCTTATTTAAAGCCTCCTGGTTCAGTTCCACAAACCTGAGCCTCAGCTCCCACCCACAGCCCCCATGAGGTGTGGGGGTGGCGGGTGCTGTCCAAATGGACCAGCCCCTGCCCGTCAACAATGATTAGGACAAGAATAAAAAGGGATAAAACAAGCGTTCCTAAATGTAAAAACAGTGATTGACTGGAGGAATAAATCACAGATGAGAGAGATATTTGAAAAATGTGGGATGAATACGTTTCATTTACCACCAGACAACAGGCGCAACAACACACAGATATTTTTCATCTTCAGCCTGTAAACTGCACCAAACCTACTGACACAACAACCCATCACTTTACTGTTTCTTCTGTAATTTCTTCTTTTCCTATGTCTTCCTAGGCCCAACTTCTGTGGAACTTCTCGGGACAAAGAAAAGGGTACACGCACATGTCTAAATGAATATTACATACATAAATTCCATTGATTAACACTGTATGGAATACGAGGAACAACTGAAGTGAACACATTTGAAAGTGAATTGAGCTCAGTGACACTGCCTTCTAGATTTTGGCTGCAACCAATTCAGTGACCATACATGAAGCACTGCTGAGTTCTGTGTGGACACTGCAAAACACATCTATATAGAGAATTACACACTACATTAAGAGGTCTAAGCCAAGTGTCCCATGTGTTTTGATAAACAGTGTCAGCATAATCAATAACAGGCAAGAAACGTCCGTCAGGTCAGATGGCAGCACCGCCCACTCAGCACGATTACTTTAGGACTTGTCGCCAATTCATGTTTTCTCAAAGTAAACAATGACAAACTGAGCTGACATCAACAGCTATGAGTCAGTATTTACTCCTCATGTCGATGAGAGACGGATATGTGACCATTTATTTGCGCCTTACTGCAGGTTTTACATCTAACAGCAATGTTACTGGGCCTCACAGCTGATCAGAGCATGGCGAGAATTAAATGAGCCATAAGAGAGAAAGGGAAAAGAGTTGGTGGACGGGTCAAACAAAGCAGGACTTTCACTCAGGAGGTCGCTGTTTGTGTGAAACCAAAAGTCAGTGTTTATTATTTTAACAACGTAACTTATGTCATGTGAGATATGTCGCATAACGTTACGTTACTAATAAACATTCTTATTTTACCCCAAACCAATAATCTTTATCTTAACCTAACCACGTAGCTTTGGGGCAACTGCAACCGTTTCACAACATTAATCAAACGATTAAAGCTGTGACCATTAACAATCATGTACAACCTATTTACCACGTCACCACCGGTGCCCACACCTCCGCCGCTGCACTGGCGAGTATCTCTGGGGTAAGCCACACACTGTTCATCTGCACACACTGCGATGACACAGAGCTGGTTGAATATCTGAGAAGTTTCCCTGCTTCCCTTCACTGGCTCCTGTTCAGCAGGGTCGGTCTTTGTTTCACTGTTCATTAAAGAGTCAAAGCAGCATGTGTATACATTCAGTAGGCTATATCTTCAGTAGCTAGCTAGCTGACCCTACACTTCTCAGGGTTTGATTTGGGATTAACATGCGACCTGTATAACTGAGCTTAGATGCGCTTTAAAAGGAAAAATCAGTTGTCAGTTGCTGTTGTAGGCCCGTTAATGACAAAGACATTGTTTTATGTTTTGCCAAACTCATTGTTTAATCTCGTCCCATGTACCGTCCTTCCAAAGCCGTGTTCAGGTTGTCTGACAACAGAATTAACAAGTTAATTTATTTCATGAAAATAAACTGTCATTATTTGAGTAATCGGTAATTTATATATGCCTTGAGCCAGTTCTCAATTGCCAATAACAACACACACACACACACACACACACACACACACACACACACACACACAAACTAAAAAATGTGTTGTCATGTTAATCCTGATGTCAAACTGCGGAGCTGGGATCTCATTATTTTGACTTTCTGTGACTGTTTCTTTTTGCCATCGTAATAATTTGTTCAGTTTGTTGATGGGAATGTTTTTCGTTTTGGTGGCACACATCAGAAAATGTCCGTCAGGTCAGATCACAGCTGTTTGTTTGTCTGTTTGTCTTTACTGTTCACACCCACGCTGAAAACAAACACATCGGCCACTCAACTCGGCGACTTCACTGGACTTAACTGGTTTTTGAACCAGAGTGTTTTCACAAAGCAAACAGTGACAAGCAGCACTCAAAGTAATAACTATGAGCCGCTCAATCTGATATGAAAAACAGCAAAAGCTCAGTAATGTGTTGTAAGTTTGTTTATAGCATGTAACTCTTTTGCTATTACACAAAATAAATGTATCTCATTAAACGAGAAAACATTTCTTGTCATCGTATGAGCCAATATTTTGTAAGAAGTTTGTTTATATCACACTTTACACACAAACATGTTTCATCTAAAATGCTTTTTAAAAAACATCACGTAAAGTCTGCAAGGACAAAGACTGCAAGCTGCTGACAGACAGGCCTCGAGATTACACTCACTGTAACAGCTGCCGTCACTTTCTGTCTGCTCATCTGTCGCTGCAGATATCAAGATATAAACCTCATGTTCAGGGTTGTTTTGTGAGTGAACAAAATAAATGTCTGTCCAACACACAGACTGCAGACGGACACATACAGAGATGTTTGTGAATAACGACCGAGCTGTGACTGAATAAACTGTGTTAGCCTGTTAGTGACATCAGAAGTACTACTTTAGTTGTTTCTTAGCCACTTTTCAAGCACATATATCTAACATTACACTGCGCAAACTGTGGAGTAGGCTGCAATAACACACTGCATGTTGATGGACCTCTCTGCATCAAGTTTGTGTTCTGTTATGCAAAAATGGTTCATGATCTGTTTAATAACGTATGAAGGTCAGGTCTGAAAACAACAAAGCTGTATTTAATCTCACAGATAGAAATGACCAAGATGTAAACATCAAGGTTGGAGGAAGATTTGTGGTGCACGTAATGTGGATTGTTATCAGACACAGTCACTGCAAACGCTGTTGCATAAATGATGGACTCCTTTGATTGGTTAAATGATTTTATTTATGGATTATCAGATACAGATACAAATCCAAAGGATAACATGGTTATGGGAAGCCATTTATTTCCAACATGGTCCCCAGATGTTAGAGGGGAGAAAACTCAAAGGGGCACAAGACATTCAACATTAAAACTAAACCTGAAATCCCTAAAATCCAAAAACCCATCACCAACAAACTAACAAAAAACTCCCACATCCAAAACAAGGTTAGCCAAGATAACAGTGTCATTATAAATGTGATTATACTTTTGCAGAGTAAAATCAAGCCATTTTCTCACTGCCAATGATCCACCAGTTTGTATTTGTATGATTTAAAAATGCACATACAACAGATTATATGACAGCTTACAAATTAGCAGAGCATCATCATTTCATGTACTTAACGTAAAGTTATGTAGTAAACATAAAGTTCTGCAGGCTAGGTTTAGGAAAAGAGACATGGTGGGCGTATTTTTGTACTTAACATAAAGTTATGTAGGTTTGGTTTAGGAACGTAAAGCTACACAGGTTACACTTAGGAAAGAACAGTTTTACAGGTGAGATTTGGGGAGGTAAAGTTACATATGTTAGTTTTAGAAAAGTAAAGCTGTGTAGGTTTGGTTTAGGAAAACAAACGGTTGGGTGTCATCACATTTCATACTTCACGTAAAGTTACGTGGGATAGGTTTAGGCAGGTAACGTTATCAAAGGTTATGTTCGGCAAAATAAAGCTATGAGGTTACTTTTACAAAAATAAAGATATGTAGGTTTGGTTGGGAAATTGGGTGTCATCATGTTAGGTAGCTACTTAACGTGAAGTTTAGGGAAGTGATGTTACATAGGTTACCTTTAGCAAAGTAAAATTATATAGGATTGGTTTAATTAAAGTTACGTAGGTTAGGAAAGTTAAGGTATGTCTTTTACATTTATGAAGCTTAACTAAAGTAGGTTTGATTTAGGAAAGTATTGTTGCGTATGTTTGGTTTAGAAATAGGATATGAAGTAGGTTAGGTTTAGGACAGTAAAGTTACACAGGTTATGTTTAGGAGGGTTAGGGTTAGACAAACATGGTGACGAGGTTCCCAAACATAAATCAAAGTTCACTTGTTTTCATACGGTTCCTAACCCTGGCCTCCTGGGGAAAAGTACTATGTTTGTTTGACTAATCCACCACCCAAACCTGCCTCCTTTAATGGACTTTCACTCTTTATATTACATACTTGTTTATACTCATCAGCGCATTGATCATGGAGTCCTGATTATGCAGGATATATATGAGTTCTGCTGCATTAGTTTTGGTATGGATACATAGGATCAGTGCAGGAGAGCATGAACTGCAAGAACTGCATGTCAGAAAGAGAATCACAATGAATCTTAATCCTGAAGCAAGCAAAACAACCACCAAGCGACGGTGCAACAATCGTGTGTAATTTTTCATCTCTGTCCTCTCTGAGCTCTGCTAGCTTTTGACACAACCATTGTATTAGTACTGCAGTACTACCTGCCCCTGAAAGCAGACGAAAGACCCTACAGTTCGTCACGGTGTTGAGCTCCAGCTGACGCTTTGTTAATATTCACAGCAGCTCTGATGGCAGATTTCATAGCCGTCTCAATCCAGGCGTGAGGGAAGGCCGTGTGTTCACCAGCAAAGTGCACCCTGCCTTCGTGTCTGAACAGCTCCCTGGGGAACTCTAGATGTTGGTAAGGTGTGAAGAGAGCGAAGGCGCCCAGGCTGTAAGGATCATCGCTCCACCTCTTCACCACCACCCCTGTGCACAGAGACTTGACGTGCTCGCCGTGGATCTTTGCCAAATCTCTCAGAGCCAGCTCTTTCAGGTCTTCATCACTGGCACCGAGGAAGAGGAGGGAGTCATCAGACCAGGTGTAGGAGGCCAGGAGGACGCCGATGGTCTCGTTGGTCGGGAAGCTGTGGCTGGGGTAGTAGATGTAACGAGAGGGTCCGTCGGTGATGCTCTTTCCTCCTCGGATGCCGTCATCTTCCCAAAACTTCCTGCTGAAGGTGAGGACGATTTTAGTGGAGCTGTCGTAGTGGACCGACCTCAGTGCCAACCTTTTTGGGTTGGAGAGAGGTGGATCAAAGTCAATAAAGAGAGCTGCCTTGGCTGTGGTTGTTACCAGGACGACGTCGGCGGAAAGGTTGTTAAAAGACTGGTGGCCTGCCCGGTACGTTACAGTCACATCGTCATCTGACTGACTGATGCGGGTCACCTCAGAGTTGTTGCGAATGTCGCAATCATGGAGGAGCTCAAGAAGAGTATTGGGGATAAGGTCCATCCCCCCAGTCACTTCTGTGTAACTTAAAATCAAAGAGACAAACAGATACTCTCATTGAGATTCTGATGCAGAATGGGAACCTGTAGACATCAGGTTCATGTATTCAGTCAGTTATTTATATCCCCATGTGTGACGTTGACAGTGTGCGATGTAGGGCCTTACTCAGTCGTGTCGTTGATATCAGTCTGGTCATAGATCATCTCAGTCAGCGCTGTGTACATAAGGCTCTGCTCGTTAAGAAGGTCTCCGATCATCCTCACTGCCTCTGAACTCAGAGTACTTTGTTCCTTCAGAAAATCCTGTTAAATAAGCAAAGTCCATGTCATGCTTTCAGGTGTGTGTTACATCTTGTGGATACGTGCACAACCAACACACCAAACGGACACAGGTGATGCGGGGCAGACATCATGTGCAGCTGAACACACAGATAAAGGCAAGTATATCTTTGACCATATGGAGGTGGTTCCTTCTTTTCTCTGTGAAGATCACTCAACCAATCCCAGATGTTTGACAGACTGTGTAATATTTTGATTTACAGTTAAGTGAGGACAATATATGGACATTTGAAATCACAGGACATGGGACACTTTTCTGGGTTCTCTTATCTGAAGTTTGTCCAACACTTTTTCTTAATTCAATGATTTTTACGTGTAGTGGTCACATTGCATGATCCCACAAAACAAAGGATTCAGGTTATCTAGCATTTTTCAACCTGGACCATATATTCCAATGTTTTTGTGTCTATGGGAACAACAGTTTTAAAACTGGTTTGGTATTGAGAGAGAGCGCTGCAGCCAGGCTGCAATGTAACCACTCAGGTCATGTTTAAACAGTTTGTCTTTGACACACTCAGATTGTTATTGTGTGTCTGACAACATTATGAAAGGATCCCTACAGAGGTCGATCTCTTTGTTAACATTCAACCTCTTCCCCCCTCCGTCACCATGGGGTCCATTTTCACTGCTACGCCGACGACACACAGGTCTACATCTCCTCCAAACCCACCACTGCCTTCCCTCCCACCTCCCTCACCACCTGTCTTGAAGACATCCGCAGCTGGATGAGCAGGAACTTCCTGAAGCTAAATGGCAATAAAACCGAGGCCCTGCTCATCAGCTCCAAATCCACCCTCACCAAGTCACAACTCACCCCAGCTCCACCCATCATCATCAACAGATTCCCTGTACCCTTCTCCTCCCAAGTCAAGAGCCTCTACGTCATTCTGGACAGCACCCTCTCATCTGCACCTCATATTCAAAACATCACCCGGACTGCTTTCTTCCATCTCCAGACTCCGTCCATCACTGTCCCAATCCAACACTGAATCCTGGTTCACTCATTTGTTACATCTTGTGTCGACTACTGCCACGTCCTCCTCACCAGCCTCCCCACCAAACTCATCAACAGGCTGCAAATCATTCAGAACTGCACTTCCTTCACCACCTGCACCAAATCATCTGACCACATCAGTCCTGTTCTCATCCACCGTCACTGGCTCCCTGTACAATACCGCACCCACTACAAAGACTCGAACTGGACACCTTGCACTACACTTGTTCTTATGTTTTTGTGTTTATCCTCTACGCTCTGTAAGGTGACCTTGGGTGACGTGAAAGGCGCCTCCAAATAAAATGTATTATTAGTATTATTATTATTATTATTATTGTCATTATTATTATCAGTTTTTGCATTTCATGACATCACATTGTGTTTTACCTGTACAGAATAACGGTCGTATTTTATCAGTGCAGCCCAGCAGCCATAAGCCTCCACATCATCGCTTACCTACAAAGAAAGGAGAAGTCACTTCCGTGGAGCAGATGGTGTCATAACAAGTATTTAAAACTGAGCTTTGATGAACCACCAATGTGTAACTCGACTGTATGGCCAAGCTGGACGCAAAAAGCAAACCAGTGGAATCTAATGTACCTTCTTCAAAGCAAACTGTAGCAGTTTGTCAGCTGACTTTCCTTTCTCACTGGGCCACACATCATACTTCAGATCATCAGGGTGATTTTGCACTGCGCCCGTCTTCTTCAGAATCCCATCGACATAGTAAAAGGTGTTCTCATCAACCATCCTGAATGTATTGAGCTTGAGCCCCAGCTTTTGAATAAGCCAGTGGAGGATGCTGTGGACAGAGGAGGTGATGGTGGCAGAGTTACAGCAAAAAGAAGAGTAGTGGTGGTAGCAGTGTGGTAATAGTTTGCAGGCCTGAAATGTATCAGCACCATAAAAAGCTTCATTAACATTCCTTCTACACAGTCATGTCAGTGTGTGACGGCAGAGGGCTGCATGCACGTATTTATATGTAAATGCTCGACTGAAAAAAATCCCATAAACTCACTGGTGATGTTGTGGGATCCTCATGGCTCCCAGTTCAACATACCAGCCCTCCTCTTTATTCCTGTGGGTCATCACTCGTCCTCCAACACGACCACTAGCCTCTAATATGGTGACCTTGTCAGAGCAGATAGACACACAGAGTCTTTTGTTGTAAATCTGTGTCCTTAATTATGTTTTATATTGTATTGCTCTGTGAAGCACTTTGGCTTACCCCACTGTATGAAATGTGATATTCAAATAAAGCTGCTTTGCCTATTATAAATGATGACAGACTAACATGGTTACTGGGTAAAGGGGGAGGCGAGTGACACCCTGCAGCTCATTTCTTTCCCTGGAGCTTCCCAGCGAGTTTATCTACTGGGAAGCTCCAAAAACTCTTTGACAGCACAGAACATGTTTTTATTGTGCCTTGGTTTTCATATTAACATGTAGCATATGAACCTGCTGCAGGTACCTTGTGTCCTGCGTCCTGCAGCAGCATGGCAGCCGTCAGTCCGGCCATGCCAGCTCCCACAATGACAACGTGTTGTGGCGTACTGGTTTTTGGAAGGCCGTTCTTAATAGTGTGCTTCAGCTGCTTGTAGTCGGTGTCATTCAGACATTCAGCCAGAGTGTTGAGAGCAGCAGCAGTGTGGCTGGAGTACAGAGTGAGCAGCAGCACACCGACAGCAACTGGAAACAAGTAAACTGTTTAGTCCAACAGGAAAGTACAAAAGGTGGAAGCTGAACTAGGAAAAAACACAATTAAAACAACTAAAGAGCAGAATGAGGGAGAAGGAAACACTGAACCATAACAATAACAGAAGCTATGTAATCTATGATTGTAACAAATATTTAAAAAGACTACATGATACAGACAAAGTTGTATAAATGAGGAAAACTTGTTTCTGATGTTTTATTCACAGGAAATAATCGCTGGTTTAACCCAAACTTCCTGCAGGTATTGTGTTCACTACTGAGGTTAAACTAGGCTAATTAACTGTTGTTGTTCATTAATATTATGAATATCCATAAAATACGTCAGTTAGTCAGGAGCAATCAGCTGACTCAATGATAGGAAAGCGGGACTTTTCTAAGGTTGGGCACGACATCAGGGATAGTCAGCAGTAAAATGCAGCGTACACATTGATGCATGTTCATCCAAACACAGCACATGTAAGGGTTAAAATAAACTGAAGAGGCTGAAACAATAAATGCTGAGCATCGCTGTAAGAGAAGTAGCAAAAGTCGCAGGAGCTGAATAATAGTAGTAGTTAAAGTTGCATTAGTCGTAGTTTGAGCAGCAACAGAAGTGGTGGTAACAGCAGCAGCAGTGTCAAACCCATTCTGCATGAAAAGATGTGGAATATTTCATATTTTTTGAAAACCTATTGATAAACTGAAAGTCATGGATTTAATAATGCCCATAACATCTGGAATATGTGACACATTGTCAGGTTGGATGGAGTTTGTAGTTTTAAGTAGTGGAGACAAGACTCAAAAATGCGACAGAAAAGCTTTCAAATGTTTTCAGTCCTGAATGTGTCATACCATGATCAGGGCAGCAGCGGCTGCCTCACACACAGGTGAGCCAAGCGTTAAATAAACGGCTACCGTACATTTCACTGAGAAAAATAACGTTCGATAAATGAAAGTTGCACCAAATGTGTGAATCTTGCAGTGAAGATAAAGAGAAGCCTGTCGTCAGTAGGACTCAGATCTACAGCGTAAAATCCACAATGTGAAGTGGACTGGTGTTTTTTCATTTTCTATGTCAGGCCACCTTGTTATGCATCTTCCCTTTAAGACCTGACTGTGACTGTAGAAGAGGAACCTTTCATCAACAGCAGAGGTTTCACCGGTCAGCAGATTGAATCTAATTAAGTGTTGTTGGCTTCTGCAAAACACAGAAACACTACAGCTGAACATTATTCAAACTTTCTGTGGCATTCAGCACCGTCAACGCCTCGCCAAGCTTCCCCTGAAATATTCTTATTGTTAATATCAAAATTATTATGATGATGTTAAATGTTGATGTTATTTATAGGATATTTATAGGAGTGAGTGAGACTCATTAAAGACTGATGTAAACACTACTGTTCGTAAAGGAAAACAATACTCACATAATTTCCACGTCAACACGTGTGGATCCATCTCAGTGTGCAAGCTCGTCTTCTTTCTGTCTCTGGTGGTCTCAGGCTTGGTTTCCCAGGCTGGCAGGTTTTCTGTCATGACGTCCATCTCTGTGTAGTGATCACTCAGGTGGGGAAAGCAGGCTGACTGTTTTTAGGAGGAAATGTCTCTGACTTTAAAGGTGTGATTGAAGGATCACTGCGGCTTTCATGTTGTTTGATCATTTTATTAGGTGCCTCCCTCAGGCGTCACAATGTCATTAAAGCTAATTCATTTCTCAGGAAAGTTTGTGGACTAGTTAAACTAGTTTCCTGTTTCATAACAGTAGGTATTGTGCAATACTTTAGAATATCTGGACACCTGCAGCCTCACACACACACACACACACACACAGATGTAACACTGCTACAACCGCTGCTGTTTTTCATTGATGGTAGTAATAATGCTGGGCACTGGTTGCTACAGCACATCCTCACTGTGACCTCGCCACATGTCCACGTTTGGTCATTAACGTATGGCGTCCAAGGTACCCTGGGTGTGTTGGTTGTTGAGGTTCTGGGACGCCGTGTCAACTCCAGCCTGTTACTGTACATGCATTGTCTGTTATCACAGGAAATGTACAGTTTGCACACAGAGCAATCAGCTGACTCAGTGAGAGGAAAGCGGGACTTTTCTAACGTTGGGCACCATCAGGCACAGTCCTCATGTAAACGGCTGATAACAGTGACTGTTGCTTTTCTCAGGAAATGTGGGCTGGCACCAATTTGTTTACTGGTCTGCAGCAGTTTCACTAAGTATTGAGCAATATCTTAAAATGTTTCCTGAGAAACACTGAGTGATACAAAACAAACATCTTCAGTGAGGCTGCAAAGCTGCGACCTTAAAGACCTGCGGCAGTAAAATGCAAGTTCATCCAAACACAGCATCTATAACAGCCACTAGAATCCATATATATAATCATATATGCACCCGAACTTTCTAGCCTCATCATTCTGTGGCTACTGGAATGAGGAATGCTGGACGCTCGGAGGCAAGGGTGCAGGCTGGAGCATTCCTCAACATTTGACGCTGAGGACAGCTATGAGCTGAAGCACGTCCGTTTGACTGCTGCTGTTCAATCCACTATATTAAACAGTAGTTATTAGTGAGTGCTGTCGGATTTGTCTGTTTAGCTGTAATTTTTTGGACCGGCACCCAATTACACTTCGAGACTTTTGAGCTAGCGCGTTGAGTTTGCTGAAGCCTCATCTCCGTACACAACAGTACTAGCCAGCCGGCCGTGACCTCCCCAAGATGGCGGCGATGTTGACGCATCACTGAAACGGGCCGAAGCCATCAATGAGGTGTCCACTGTATATGATATCTATGCAGTACACACACTGTACCAACACACACACACACACACACACACACACACACACATGAAGCTCTGCTACCACTTGTTTTGTTTTTCATTGATGGCAGTTATGTTAATTATTTAGAGCCCTGACACACACTGACGACGACAACAACTATGACCTGCTGCTTTTCTCTGGAAAGTGTGTGCTTGCACCAACTGGTTGGTGTCTCACACCACACTGGTTTGCCAAAACATGGAGCAACAGTTTGAGACGTTTCAGTGGTAATATAACACTTAAAGACACCAGAACAACCAACACTGACACGCCTAAAGGGAAAGGCACAACTGAGCCTCAGGGAGGTGTGGGAATAATGATAGAGGTGATGATAACCTTTCTAAACAACACACACTCATACACGCAAGCATGTGCATGCACAAACACACACACACACACACACACACACACACACACACACACACACACACACACAGCTTTATGTTACTGTCTGTCCATTAATATAAGCTATTGTGTAGCTTCTATGTGTCACGATGACATTCATCGTGCCGACTCCTCGTTCACACTCTGGGGCGATTCCTGCTTTATCAGACCACAGACAGTGCAGCATTCACATCCTCATCACTGCTGCCTAACTGCTGCTGTGAGGTGCCATGGGCGCACCAGATACTGTTTTCTTGGAGTCTTGGTTGGCCGAGTTGTTAAGTGTATTTTTAAAGAACCCTTACATCGCTCCAGCCTCCTCTGCATCGCCACTGGCCAGCAATGAACCTGCACCCTGACTGTCTAGCCTCCAGCCTGCACCCTGACTGTCTAGCCTCCAGCCTGCACCCTGACTGTCTAGCCTCCAGCCTGCACCCTGACTGTCTAGCCTCCAGCCTGCACCCTGACTGTCTAGCCTCCAGCCTGCACCCTGACTGTCTAGCCTTCAGCCTGCACCCTGACTGTCTAGCCTCCAGCCTGCACCCTGACTGTCTAGCCTCCAGCCTGCAGCCTGACTGTCTAGCCTCCAGCCTGCAGCCTGACTGTCTAGCCTCCAGCCTGCACCCTGACTGTCTAGCCTCCAGCCTGCACCCTGACTGTCTAGCCTCCAGCCTGCACCCTGACTGTCTAGCCTCCAGCCTGCATCCTGACTGTCTAGCCTCCAGCCTGCACCCTGACTGTCTAGCCTCCAGCCTGCACCCTGACTGTCTAGCCTCCAGCCTGCACCCTGACTGTCTAGCCTCCAGCCTGCACCCTGACTGTCTAGCCTTCAGCCTGCACCCTGACTGTCTAGCCTCCAGCCTTCTCCCCGGCCACTGAGGTTTCATCCTGCACCCCAGCATGTCAGTCAGCCACCAGCCTGCACTCTGCTCTGTTTGCATCGGGATGATTAGCCTGCAGCCTGCATGTCCTAATCCTGTCTCCACTGAACAATTCAGTGGGCCCGTTGAGGAGCTACCCTGATGTCCAGTGACCATCTTATGAAGGGACCTGCCTCCGCATTTTCAGGGGTTACCACGGCCCAGAGGAAGGCAAGGGTCCCCCATGACTTCAGACACCATGCATGCAACTTCAATGAAATGTATAAATGAAGAAATGAGAGATTAGATTAGATTAAAACATCAAATCTGTGACAGAAATCAAACTGTGGACACAGAGGCTTCCAGGCGTGACACCATGTCATTTTCACACCGCACAGGTTTGCCAAAACATCGAGCAACAGTGTAAAATGTTTCAGTGGTAACAACCACCAACACTGACACACCTAAAGGGAAAGGCACAACTGAGCCTCAGGGAGGCGTGACACCGTGTCATTTGAATAAGCACCAGTCTTTGTTTGCAGGCCATTTGAATCTACATGACGGACTTGATACCGCGAGTGATTCAAATGTCCAGTGTTTGGGTTTTATCTGATGGAAATCAGTCAGTCATTGATGGTGACCCTGCGCTCTCACCTCACTGTGGGAGAATCATGTGAGAAGAACATTTGCCTGCTGTGATTTAGAGCAGAGTGACATGAAATCTATCATTTGTTTGACAACATGCAAATAAAGTCCTGCTACTGTGACTGTGACACGTCGGTGCCTTTCATGCACAGAAGCATTAATTAACATTAGACTCTCACACTCGTGACGAGCAGTCAGTGAGTGTGGACGTGCGGCAGCAAGATCTGAAACAAACACAGCTGACAAGGTGCGTGTTCTTCAATTACACAGTGATTTTTATTTAAGAGCATAAAATTATTATTTGTCCACTGAGATCATTCAACACTGTCCGTGTTTCTACACATCATCAATTTTATTTTAATGAAATTTAATTTTGTGAAGGGAATCACTTCAGTGATGTATGTCGTCATTATTCTAACTTGCTGTGGCTAGATTTTTAATTTTTTGCCAATCCTAACGTCTTTTTTTTTCTTAATTGGGTGGAAATGGACTTCCACAGTCTTTCTTGCAAACTCTTTGAAACAACATTTTCTATTCTACCAAATGATTCGTCTTCATATTAAGGCAACAAATCATTTTGTTTTGTTAGAGCAGGCGATTTTTCTGCTACTACACAAACATTCACGTCAAAACAAAACATCACTTCGAGATTTTTTCATAACAAATTAATCATTTTTCATTAATATCCATTTTCCGTTTCAATTTTCTCATTTCAAAGAGAACGTGAGCATCAATGAGCTGCCTACTTTTACACATGAAAGCCTTCAGACGAGACACAATGGGAACATTTCAGCAGGCTAGCTGTGCTCAGCTAGTGAAAGTTAGGCTCAGCATGGAGTCACACATGCTCATAAATAATCCACAATATCAAAACGAATGTATTTGCTGGGGCTGTGGACACAGTCTGTGCAGTGTGTCTGAATCCCTTCGGTCAGCTTTGAAATGAAGGAGAATCTTGTCTTTTTGTCTCTGTTAACTTATTTATGTTTTTCTTGTCTCTCTTCTCTCCACTGAAGCAACACAATGCAAACTGATATGTTGGTCAACGCCTCTTCCTCCTCCATGTACTGCATGGACGTCCCAACTGGATTGTACATGTCCATTGCCTTCTTCACCACAAAGATCCTCCTCCTCCCTCTCTCCGTCCTCGTCCTCTACCTGGGTCACCAACGATGGCGGCAGCAGCGCTCCTTCTCAACAAGCAGCCACTCTGACATCTTCACCTACCACATGGCTGCGACTGAGCTGATCTATGCATTCGGGTGCACAGTCACCTTTTGCAGCATCTACTCTGAAGTCTCTGAGGTGGGGATTGTGGGGGTTTATCTGTCTTCTATGGCTTTCCCTGGACAGATGGGTTTTCACATGCTGACCTGTGTGGAGCGATACCTGGCTGTCGTCCACCCCGTCACCTACATGGGGCTGAGACAGTCAGGCGGGATCAAGTTACGAAATATCAGCATTGGATGTGTTTGGCTGCTGAGCTTGGTGTGGAGCGCTCTATCTGTTCACAGAGTTTTTCTCTATGTCCTACATTTCTGCTTACTGGTCTTCACTTTAGTTGTGGTGTCTTTCTGCAGCCTTCGCATCCTCTGTGTGCTGATGCGTCCCGGGCCAGGGGAGGTGGGCAGGGACAGGAAGCAGGTGGATCAATCAAAGCAGAAGGCTTTCCACACCATCGCAGCCATAAAGGCAGTGCTGTGGTTTTCGTTTGTAGGATGCCTCGCTTGTATCGCTGTGGACAACTCGCCACTACTGAGACACACTGAAAGTTGTGCGATTCTGATATCTGGATTGTGGTTCACACTGCCCAGCAGTTTGGTTTTACCTCTGCTGTTTCTACACCGAGCAGGAAAACTGCTCAATTAAATAACTCATGAGCAGAACCGATTAATTTGACTTTACAGATTCTCTCATTCCAGATCACAAGTTGTCATTTTTGGTGTGCAAAATCAGATTATTGCCAATCAACCAACCATTAATTAACATGCATGCTTTAATTAAAATGTTGCGATGGAGTTGATTCTAAAACTGTTTAAATAATATGCACAAAGTCTTATGTGGAAAGTGTAGCTCCAACACGCTCTCATCCTGAGCTGTCGCACATCACCACTTTATCAGTGGACTTTTGCATCTACATATTACACGCTAGGTAACCTTCAGTGTGTGCAGCTGATGCTCAGGGACAGGACGTCAACAAAAGCACATGGTTACCTTTAGAATAAACCATCATGATTTGGCTCAACATGCAAACAGCAGCTTCCCAGATGAAAGTCCAGGGTTGGTTGGACCCCGCCAACTGTTTCTAACTGATGCTGTCCTGCATCATATCGTACGGCGGCGTATCATACTTACTAATGTAGCTTTTGGCATACTGACAAAGCAATGGTGTTTGTCAACTTCAGGTTAGAAACGGGTTGGTCGTTCACTTTGCAAAACTGCGTGTTTTGTTTATTTTTTTACAGGTTTAAAAGGTATAACATATATTAAGCAGATAATCAAGTGAGAACCTTTTGGAACTTTGAGTTTGTTCCTGTTTTGGTGTTGTACAGCCTCAGCGTAGGAGTGAAAGGGTTGCATAATATAATATGCCATGTAAAAAGGGTAGATCTGATAAGCTAAAAGCAGTGGTGTGGTGGAGGCTACACGGAGGTACACAGGCCCGCAGGTACGGGCTATAACCACCTCTTTTTATGTCCATTTACAGCATAGCCACTCATTATGCAAAAAGCTTCTGAAATGTAAAGGACAGTTCCTCTTTGGTAACCACACCCACCTCATCAACCATCACTGCACAACTGGCTAAGAGGGAAAATTAACCACCTTTTATGTGGACGTCCGATCAAGTCTGATCGTAAATGTTGCCAGCTGAAGCAATAAAATCCTCAATGCCTGCTATATTGACCCAGAAAGAGTTCAGCAGCTACAAAACCTGTTGTTTTTCCTGCATCCAGCAGCTTTACTGAACGCAGCAGCGATGGAATTGAAACAAGGAAGAACTACGAGGTATCTCTGCGTGGATTCACCTCAGGGTAGCAGGGGGCTTTGCCCTAGATGGTACTTAAAGACAGAACTTCCATCTTATCTTTGCTTGTATTGCAAACTAGCTATGTTTCCAGTGTAGAGGATGTTATGGAGGCGGATACAGTCTGTTCTCCATGACTCGAATATTCAGGGAGTCGAGGTGGCGACTGCAGTCCTGCAAGAGGATACAGTCGGCTGGGACCCTCCAGAACCTGAGGTGCTGAAAGCAAACACTGAGTGCGGTTACATGATGGCTTCTCATTCAGAATGAAATAAGTCTGAATGAAATCATCACAAATTAAAGTCTTTCCAGGTAGTCTACGCCTTTGTTTGGGTCCGCACAAGGTTTGGTGCAGGGAAGGTTTCTGATTGGATAGGGGGTGTAGTGTAATACTTTTATGACTGATCAAGTAAAGGGTTCAATTATGCATAAAGTGATTAAGGTTGAATGTGATCATGTAAAACAATCAGACAAACATTATATCTTGCATAAGCTGATTCAGTTCAATGATTAAGTTGTGTGACAGTATGTACCCATGAAAATGATCATTGTTGTAACCACACATCTGATTGAAACACAGCACATTTGTATGAGTTAAAAGAGCACACACATACAACACTATGCATCACCTGAAAAATGTGACAAAGGACACACACACATTCAAAGGTCTGTAAGGTCTGTGAGGTCTGTGTAATGTGTGAGCTCAGGGGATTAAATTAAAGAAAAATCCCCGGAGCTCACATGTCTTTTAAAAAACAGAGTGTACAACGGTTCAAAGCTATTGGAAGAAGGTTTGGTACTTTCCAGAGGCCCTGAGGTCAGGTTTGGACAAAGGCCAGATTGGTTGCTACCATTAGCTCATGGCGAAGGCAGATTTGGACAAAAAGGAAAGGCTATCTTCCAATAGCTTTCGGCAACGAAGGGATGGTCTAAGAAAAAGAGGTGGAGATTCTGCTGAACCTCCACAAGCATAAAAGAGAATGTTCAGTCGTGAGTCTTCAGTCCAATCCCGGGGTTGACTCACGAGTTGATGTGTTATTGTTGCTGTGACACATTAAACTCACGTTGCACCTGATTCTTCGTGACTCCAGTGTATCTTTGAGTATCTTTGAGTTCCTGTCTGCTGTATCTACAATATTATAGTCAATTGGTGTACAAATATACAAGAAGCAGTGAAACAGGCAGAGGAGAGCCAAACTGGCCCCATAGGCTCTCCAGAGTGGGATTCAACAGGGGCGGGGTGGATGTTACGTGTTTACTGTTACGTGTTTATATTCTTGAAGCAGCAGTACGACAACAACCTTGTTCTGCTAATGCTTCGTCTGTTGAGGAGGAGAAGGGAGGCAGAAGGTCCAAGAAGGGAGGTAGACCGTGCTGTGGTGAATGGAAACTCTCTAAACGCTCTATCTGAGCCCGTTGCTATGCGCACTATATACGTCATGGCGCCAGAAGGTCAAGGAAAGGAGCATGTGCAGAAAGACCGTAATGAACTTAAGAGGAATGAGTGTATACAAGTGCAAGAAATTCTTTCATGTGTGATTTTTGTGATTTTATTTTGTTCCTGTATCTGGAGAAGGAGAGCTGCTGAGGCGAAATATAAGAATGAGTCTTAAAACCCAGAAATGAGTTGGTATTTTACCAAACCCAGTAACCTCGTCAAAAGCCAGTGGGTGTTTGGTCTGAGGCCTGTGAATTTAGAAACCTTTCTGTGTCTGAAAAAAGCTAACAAGTGGCTAAATGAGACTCCAGAACGTCATCACAGCCAATATGAATTTACAGACTCACTGTGGTGGAGACGTTCAGTCATGTGACCGTGGTGTAGGACGTTCATAGCCTGACGTTAGCTTTTTACTTCTGGCAATTGCAATTAGGCACCAAAAAAGTCATAACGTGGTGTCAATTAATGAAGATTATCTTGTCAGTGTCATAAATGTTCATCTGTCACAGAGATTATTTTCTGCAATGAGCCAGAAGCCAATAGAAAAATCCCACTGGCCGCTTGACGAGGGAACCAGGGAGACACTAACCTCAACATCAGCCATATTTTTACATCTTACTCAGCAAATTAGGGGTTTTATTTTTAAGTTTTATTTAGTTGGTGATCATTAAGCAGTAGAAAGAGGAACTACAAAGGTTTTGGTGACTTTTATTTGTTATCTTTTTTCCTGTTGAGACTGAATGAAGTGCCAGAACATAGTGATAGATACTCACTGGACACCTTCTCCAGGATCCTGAAAACAAGCTGGGGTTGGGCCAACCGCTGAGCAGGCATCATGCTTCAGCTTGCACCTCTTTGGTGAATATATCTGTTGGTATTTTGTCTTTAATTTATTGCTTCATTGTTACTCGTGCTTTTTTGTGTGCGTTCTTCTTCAATATCGTTAATAATGACAGCTGCTGCTTGTACTACTGTTACTACAGGTGACCTAAATTAAGTAGTCCAGGGCACACTGTAGATTTGGGCCTACAAATTTCAATATTTTGTTTTGAACACAACTCTTTAATAACAGATTGGTTTCTTATTGTGTCCCTTGCCAGCACTTTCTCTCTCTGTGTACCATTTGTCCACGTGTATTGTTACATACACTAAAATAAAAGCTATTTTAATGGGAGCCATTTCCTGTGCCTTGGTGTTCGTGGATTTAGTTTATTGGCAGATATCAGTGTGTTTTTTTCATTTACGGCAGAAAAGTTTCGTCAGAAGTTTCCAGCAAAGTGTGATAAGTTATGAGTGGCAGGTCTGAAAACCACAGAGCTCTATTTAATGTAACTGTAATGCCTACAAGTCATCAGCAGAGGGCGACAAAGCTCACAGTAATGTGCGGTATCACCCCTTTACTGCAGAGTAGCACTCTGAGCACTGGCTCTTGAGACTGAAGTTAGTGGTTCAAATACTATCATCTGATGTCAGAGAGAGTCATCACTCAAGCTGCTGCATAAGCCTCAGCTCCCTCGTCATCTCATCTCATCACCTCCACCAGAGTCCAGCCTCTTTTTGCGAGAAGTTACAAAAAATGAAATAATTGACATAGTGAACAGATTCAAGAGCAAAACATCTCTAGACTGGAATAGGATCGATATGACTTTGACAAAGAAAGTTACAAGCAATATTGCTGACCCTCTAACTTACATCTGCAATCTATCATTCAGATTGGGTACTTTTTGAAAGTCTTGGAGAAACTCTTTGTGGAGCGGCTGGATAGTTTTAATGAAAGCATCAGTTACTTATAGACCAACAGATCTGCTTCAATGGCACTGATGGAAGTATTGGAGGAACTAAGTAATTCAACAGAAAATAATATGCAATATGGAACGGTATGGCGTCAGGGGGGCGGGGCTTAGCTGGGTCAAAACAGACAACAGTTTGTACAAATAGGTGAGCACAGGTCAACATGTCTAGATATAATCTGTGGAGTGCCACAGGGATCAATATTGGGACCAAAATTATTCATGTTACATATTAATGACGTGTAAAGTTTCTAGTATATTAAATTTTGTTATTTTTGCTGACGACACTGACATATTTTGTTCTGGGGAGAATCGAAACCAGTTGTTGCACGATGTCTCGGTTGAGTTGGGTAAACTGAAATTATGGTCTGACTGTAAAACTCTCTGTAAACATTAGTAAGACCAACTTTATAGTGTTTGGAAAGAGATCGATTAAACCAAATACACTGGTTGAAGTAATTATTGATAACATCAAGGTTTAAAGGGTCTATGAAAATACTTTTTTGGGGGTGATAATGCTCAGTAGCTTTGAAGGGTAAGCTTGATAGCTTCAGCCTACTCTTCATCGATCTATTAGTGTGTCGTTCTTTGGGTGTCTGATTGTACATGCGCATATACGATCGAATAAACTACTACTATTATCCTTCAGCATCTGCTTTTGATGTTCTGGGATGGGACGTCAACAAAAGCACGTGGTTAGGTTTAGCAAAAACATCATGGTCTGGCTCTACATTCACGCAGGAAGCGAACACTGGCCTCCAAGGTGAAATCCTTCCATCCATCACCTGCCTCAACCTAAAGGGACTTTCCAGCTCCACAGTGTGTCATCACCAGTGGCATTTCAACGTGACGCTGTGCAGAAGAACATCAAACAGACACAACCAGAGCCGCCCTGTCACGTTATGAACTGACTGTCTGGTCAACCGCTGGTGTATCGTAACAACGTGAACGGGAGCTTTCGCTGTTGGTGTCTGACGCTGAAGTGGCTAACAAAGCGATGGTATTTGACGACTGCTACGCAGGCATGTACTCGAATACGAATATTGCTCTCTCTCTGGGGGAACAAAGCCGTGACTGACATATCTGCACATCAATTGATTCCTAATCTCCAGACTAGATCCAATCACAGTGAGTTAGTATGAACGAAGACGAACTTGTATGTTGACAAAAACAAAGATTAGAGCATGTGCAAAACAAAGACATGTATATGAGTCAAAGAAATTAATTTATGGAATAATGAAGAAAATTAATGGAAAATGTGCAAAACATTTAATAGATTAAAAATGAGAAAAAATGATAAATAACAATTATGAAACTGTGTTATGAACAGCAGTGAGTGTACAGTTTTTAGTTTGGGACTTTGTATATAATATATATATTTAGCTTCTTCTTCCTCATAGTATAAATCTAAAGACAACAGCAGGAAATAAATCATGTAAAAGAGGGAGAGTAACCCCTTTTATCAGTCAGCAAAACTTGCTTTGGTTTGTCAGTGTTTAAAAAGTAGTGACTTATTATAAATGATTGTTATTATCATCATTTTCTTGTGTGTGTGTTTGAGTTGTATATCTGAATACAGATACAGAGACAGATTGTTTTGTTGGTTGAACAGATAAAGATGTTTCTGTGCACCTGCGCTCATGAAGCAACCAAGCAAAAGTGCTGGATTAAAGATTCTACAGTTCGTCACGGTGTTGAGCTCCAGCTGACGCTTTGTTAATATTCACAGCAGCTCTGATGGCAGATTTCATAGAGGTTTCAATCCAGGCGTGAGGGAAGGCCGTGTGTTCACCAGCAAAGTGCACCCTGCCTTCGTGTCTGAACAGCTCCTTAGAGTACTCTAGATGTTGGTAAGGTGTGAAGAGAGCGAAGGCGCCCAGGCTGTAAGGATCATCGCTCCACCTCTTCACCACCACCCCTGTGCACAGAGACTTGACGTGCTCGCCGTGGATCTTTGCCAAATCTCTCAGAGCCAGCTCTTTCAGGTCTTCATCACTGGCACCGAGGAAGAGGAGGGAGTCATCAGACCAGGTGTAGGAGGCCAGGAGGACGCCGATGGTCTCGTTGGTCGGGAAGCTGTGGCTGGGGTAGTAGATGTAACGAGAGGGTCCGTCGGTGATGCTCTTTCCTCCTCGGATGCCGTCATCTTCCCAAAACTTCCTGCTGAAGGTGAGGATGATTTTAGTGGAGCTTTCGTAGTGGACGCCTCTCAGGACTTCCGTCTTTCTAGTGGAGAGAGGTGGATCAAAGTCGATGAAGAGGGCTGCCTTGGCCGTAGTTGTTACCAGGACGACGTCTGCAGAGAGGTCTGTCAAAGAGGACTGGTGGCCTGTCTGGTACGATACAGTCACACCCTTATCCGATTGGCTGATGCGTTTGACCTTGGAGTTGAGGAAGATGGGGACGTCAAGGACTGTGAGAAAAGCATTGGTCAGGAGATCAGACCCACCGGTCACTTCGTCGTACCTTCAAAACACAAAGACACAGTTTTAGCTTCAATGAATTGGGAACAAATGTGACAGAAGGTTTGTATGTATTGAGTAATGCCAACACTGATCGATAAAACACCAGTTTATCACTGCCAGCAACTTTCTTTGCTTCTTAGCAGACATCACTAATAGGCCAAGAAAACCAGGTTGTTGTAATCAAGCTACGCTAAAGACTGTTGTTCCTGCAAAACCTTTGCTTCAATAAAGATGAATAAATAAACACAGAAGTGCGTCATAGCAAAAACTGAGAGAAACCAAAGCAGTAAAACTGTCTATGAACCAAGTTTGTCCCAAAACAGAAGCATTTAATGCTGCGCTCAAGTCTCCAATGTGCAAAGTCTGTGCACGTGTCTGTAGCAAGTGTGCTAGAGTGGTTTATCTGGAAACAAGGAAGAGTTATAAAGATGATTTCAGTTTAGTTTTTGGCATCAGCACGCTGCAAACAAAGTGCATGTTGGATGGTCGAACCTTCTCCACCCAAACTTTTCCAAAGGTTGGAATTCTGTGTCTACGGACAACACGGCAAGAACGCTGATTGTTCATTTGTGCAGAGATGAGGAAGCAGATAAGGTTTCAACTTTTTCTTCTCATCATTGTTCACATAACTTTCAGCTTTCAAGTGTACAAACAAGTGCAACACCCTGAATACCTGAGAAAGCGTCTAAAAAGTGTGCGTTCTTTTTCCTAATTCAACGATTCATCTCCGTCACAGGTCTAAAAGCTTCTGCTATGAGATGTGGTCTGATGACTGTATACTGTGGCCCTGAACTAAAACTTCACATGTTCTGGGACAAATGTAAAAGCACAAATGCGTAAATCAAACAATCGTACCTGGTGGTGTCGCTGACGTCGCTCTGGATGTAGATCATCTCAGTCAGCGCCAGGTGCATGAGGCTCTGTTCATTAAGCAGGTCTCCGATCATCCTCACTGCCTCTGGACTCAAGCCTCCCTCTTCTCTCAGATACTCCTGTAAAACAGCAAACAAGTGGTTTCTACATTCGATGATCAAGCCTTCATTTAAACATAATTATATCACAAGCAACAAACAGCGCTAGGACGCTATTGTAACGTTTGATCGTGATCCTCTGACGATTTGCCTTTCACCATGAAACAGGACGTTGTTTAAACTCAACTGCACACTGTCCAATCTGAACCACATTTCTCATTCTTGATAAGGGTCCAGGCCCGAGAACATCTACATGTCAATACTGACTCATGGTCACAGCTCCACCTACAGGCAACAGGAACTTACTGCTTCTCTACTGTCACAACCTTGTACCAGCCAGCACCATGTATGGGGAAGGTCCCTTTACCTTGAATTGTTCTAGAGCTCACATCATCTGTTTCCACAGCACACAGTTGTGTGTGTTCCAGTGTGCACTTAAGTGTGTGCACATCATGTTGTGATTTACCTTCACAGAATAGTGGTCGTACTTCCGTAGCGCAGCTTTGCAGCCATGTGCCTCCACTTCATCTTTCACCTGCAGAAATTTACAGCCAGGTGTTATTTACAGTAGTGCTGCAGCACACACCCATCACACAGCATATATACACACATATATATAACATTTTTCATTGTAAAATAAGTTAGATGAATATTTTACATGCTGCTTTGAACAGTTTTAACTTTAATCTTTTGACCTCCACACCTTCAATTCAATGCTAACAGTGAGCTTGACTCTAGAAAAACATGAACGGTTGCAGCAATGGGAAAATACAAAGAGCTGACACAGAGGAAATAAACTCAGTGAAGAATATATTGTTTTATTACAACAATATATTCTTGGCACATTGTGTTTCAGCTCACACTGGTGTCAGATCCTCCAGTAACAGATCATGTACTGAAACATGTTGTACCTTCTGCAGAGCTCGCTGTAGCAGTTTGTCAGGTGTCTTCCCTCTTTCGCTGTTGCGCAGTTTATACTTCAGGATGTCAGGATTTGCTTTCACTGCGTATGTTCTTTTCAGCAGCCCATGGACCAGGTAATATGTGTTGAGGTCCTCCATGATGAATGGATTTAGTTTGACTCCCAGTTCTTGAGCAAACCAGCGGACGATACTGTGATGAAATGAGACACTTGATGGCCTGTCGCGTTCTTACACACATTTTGAGATGTTTGTAAAAACAAATGAGACATTTGTGAGTCGACTGGAAAACTGGGCACATCCACACATCACCTGATGATTTTACACAACTGGTGACCGTGACAGTTTCACACTGTGCACTTCCAAAGTATCACCTGTGGAAGAGTGCTGGATTTTGTGTTGATGTGATGCTCAAGTTTCTTTTAGGAATTGCTGCTATTGTGATCGTCTAAACTAGGAATGAGTGAGTGCACCATCTCCATGTTATCTGCATCAGTGTCTGTGCTCTGAATGGGCGGCGTCTAACCAGGAGGTGGGCGGGACTTAACTTGAAAATGGCAGAAGATGTTATTTAAGGCCTGAAAGTAGTGACGGCCAAATGAAGCCTCATGAACCGCTTTCTTTATTTTCTGACTCCACCAGATGGCGCTCTCAGTTTAAAGATGAAGGCTGAAGGAATGACAGTGAAATGTGCTTTCAGACCTTTGTTGAACAGACAGCGCCATCCAGTGGCTTCAGAGAGTAAAGACAGTGGTTCACGAAGCTTCATCTGGCCATCACTATGATCTGGCACTTCATTCAGTCTCAACAGAACAAAAGATAATAAATGAAAGTCACCAAAACCTTTGTAGTTCCTCTTTCTACTGTTCCAACAATCACCAACTAAACAGACAGACAGTTGTCCAGGAGGCTTCATTTGGCCGTCACTAGCTGAGAGTGGGTTGATCAAAAGATGCTATATTGATTATTTATCAGAAAACTATGTGAGTAATGAGTTTTCATCACAAGTACAGTTGTTGACACATACATGTCTTGAAACATACATTACCTGTACCGGATACTTGTTTTACCAGAGTATCTGAGTTAACACACTGGTGTGTTGCAAACTGAAGACACACTCTTACTCACTGGTGATTACTTGGGATCCTCATGGCTCCCAGTTCAGCGTACCAGCCGTCTGTTTCATCCCTGTAGGTCATCACTCGTCCTCCAACACGATCACTAGCCTCTAATATGGTGACCTTGTCAGAGCAGACAGATAAAGCACTGAGCAAAGGTGTCGGATTCCTGATTTTAAAAAGATCTGATTTGTGATCATTTATCATCTGAACACAGATTGTTTGGTGTCATGGTGGAACAGTTTAAACTAACAGAGGAAATTTAGTAGAGAAGTGATTACTGTGCAAATATGTCTCCACAGAACAACACGTTAAATGTCTTTGTATATGTGCATGTTTTAACATCTACTTTACCAGTTTTACTGAAGCATCTTAAAACTGCTTGCTAGTTATGACTTTTATGAGAAAGTGATTATGCTAATTATCCAGACATAAGACTGATGCAAAATCTCTATAACATTCACATGCATGAGCTGGTGAGTATGTAGCTGGGTGTCCATTACAGTTTTGTGCCAATGCAATATTTCGACAATTGGGGCTTGCAGGTGTTTCCACTGAAAGGTGTTTGACATCTAAGCTGAAAGGATGTCTACTAATTTTCTCTTACAGGTTTTATTATTAATTCACGTATTTATTTATTTTTAATGCTACTGTTACTTAGTCCAGCTCCAGTGTTCTCCTCATGGGGGCCCTCCACTCCAGGAGCTCTGTCTGGCCTGCCTGCAGGGGTGCCGTCCTGGGGGTTGTCTGGGCCTCGATGGCTTGGGGAGTCCTGCCACAGGGCTTTACGGCCATGGTATGGACCCCCATTTGTCGGGGTCGGGGCTGGTCTCTACGGCGGCGTCCCCTGTAGTCAATGGCTTAGACGGCTCTTGGTGGGGATGGCTCCCATAGCGTAGTGTTTCCTCACTTGCTCTATCAGTGCTCAGCCATATCCCGTTTTTATCTGTGGGGGGTGGGGGTGGGGTGTACGTTTCAATGTAATATGCTGTGTGCTCAAGGGTGTGTGTGTCTATGTCTGTGTGTCTATGTGTGTGCATATACATTATATAACTAGGGTGCGGGGAGTGGGGATGTTAAGGGGGTCTGTTTTATTTTTCTTTTAATGTAAAGCACTTTGGGCTACATTTTGGTGTATGAAAGGTGCTATATAAATAAAATTTGATTTGATTTGATTTGAAAGAATGGACGCCCAGAGTCTACTGCGAAAACTTATTGATGTTGGCAAAGTGGTTTTGGTTGCATCTACTGCTACTGCCGTGACCATTTTTAAAGACGAAGGCAGTGGATGACAGCGGTTTCCTCTGTCCACACGTACGTGTCATTTTGTTTTGGTTATACAGATGGAAAAGAACTCGTCACGTGACATGTTAATGCGCTAAAAGTGTTTCCATTACACTTTTTTGCGCCAAATAAATGCGATATTTCAACAATTTTGATAAAGTACAATTGCAGCTTACAGGCGTTTCCATTGAAAGGTGTTTGATATCTAAGCCGTGAGTCTCGTAAAGCTCTCTCTCGTGGGATTGAGTAATTCTTGTTAAAAAAAAAAATGGACATCCGTGACCATTTTCAACAAAAGACGAAGGCAGCGGATGACAGCGGTTTCCTCTGTCCACACGTACATGTCATTTTCTTTTGGTATACGAATGGAAGAACTCGTCCGGTGATGTAGTGGGGTCATGTGACGCGTTAATGCACTAAAACTGTTTCCATTACACTTTTGCGACGTACATTTGTATCAACACGTCTGAAAAACCACCTCATGAGAGCGTAAAAACTTTTTAGCAATATTTGAGAGGTTTTGCAAAATTCAGGTGTTTCCATCACCTGTTTTCTATTGCGCTGTTTAGATTTTGCACATTTCTAAGGGTGATGGAAACCCAGCTTGTGTTATGTGGTGGCTGCATGTCTGTCAGCTTGTTCCAATATGTTTCTGCCCCCTGGTGGCCAACAAAACTATTAAAGCAGCTTTAAAGTAGTGATGGTCAGATCCAGCCTATGGCTGCACTCTGTTCAACAAAGGGCTGAAAACAGACTGAATTTGATTTTCTGAAGCACTTTTCTTTAAGCCAAGAACACCATCTAATCTGCTCTGAAAATAAAACTGAAAAATGGTCCTTGACACTTCATTTGGCCGTCGCTGCTTTAAAGTATCACCCTGCTGCATGCACCTTGTGTCCTGCGTCTTGCAGCAGCTTTGCAGCCGTCAGTCCAGCCACGCCAGCTCCGACGATGACGACATGATGAGAGTTATGCGTTCGTGGAAGGCCGTTCTGGATAGTGTGCATCAGCTTATGGTAGTCTGTGTCATTCAGACAGTCGGCCAGGTGTTCCTTCATGCTGACAGCAGTGGTGGTGTTGCTGAGGTACAATGTGAGCAGCAGCACACTGACAGATACTGGAAACACACAGAGAGAAAAACACAGCATGTAACTCAGTGTGAAAGATCTTTAGCTCTCCTTCATGTTGGGATATTTAATCAAGAAAGAAGGAGGCTAAAGCTGGAGTCAGGTTGAGGCGACACTGGTTACTTTTCAGAACATAAAACAGTCATGACGTCATGTCTGCGCTGGCCTTTATTCCACTAGCTTCTGCAACTCAGTGCAATCTGTCCTTCAGCATTTCTTTCTAAACTTGTGTCCACACCAGGTGCCAATAAAACTATATGCGCAAGTCAATTACACATAATGATCTTGATGATCTTGTGTCATACGCTGAAGTAGTGACTGATCTGCACCACGATAGCCAACCAGCATTGAGATCCTGTGGGGGCGTGTGACGGCGAGGACGTACCAGCAGAAGTTCATTCATTGGAAAAACAAAAGAGAAGCTGAGCCACAAACACTGCTGCTAACTGAAGACAAACTGACACTGTGGGCTTGAAAATGCATTGATAATAATCTGTAGTGATGAAGAGTTAACTTCTAATTGAAGCAGACCCCTGCCTCTCTGACTGGATCTCTCTACTGTATGACTGAAGAGATGAAATAAGAGTGTGCATTATTTAAGATGAGTCCAGAACATCTGCAAATCCCACTTCTCCTGCTCAGGATGGAAGAACAATCAAAGAAATCTTTGAATCCGTAAAGCCAACAAGGCCCAACGAGCACAGGCGGTCACTGAGTTATCAAGCAAAGGATCAAACAACACTGTCCTGGATTCTGTCCCACCAGCTGAGCATTGTGTCCTTGACAAAGCAACTGTAGTTTTTGATGGTTATAGTGAAGGTCCTTCCATCAAAGACAATACTCATCAGAGACGAGGAGAAACCACCCAGCTGATCGTTAGCTTCAATGCAAAGTCTGAGGTGATGCAGATGTGGACGCAGTCCAAACTGCAGTCAAGACATCACAACATCAGACCACAACCTTGACAAGGGAGGATACAGACTTCTTCTTCTCTACTACGCTGAGACGAACAACAGAGGCCTCTATTTTAGTTCAGACAAGTCCAATGTCTGGATAATAAACAGTGCAGCAAACAGCACCCGCCCTCATTTCATCATGCAGTCATGACCATCAAACTGACACCATAAAACATGGTGCTGAAAGGCAGAACTGCTGCACAGCGCTCATTTCTCCAGTGAGTCAAATCCACAAACAAGGAAACAGATCAAGGAACTGACCGCAGCTAAATCTGCACGTACATCACATATTTAACAGCACAGCACAAAAGAAGCAAAACTAAACTGTGACACTGTTATACCTCCAGCAGTCAGTCAGATTAAACAGCAGCATGTCAGAGGGGCAGACTGACAGCCACGCTCACACTTTCACTTCATTCATTTAAACAAAGCTCACCTGTTGGGGGAGTTATAGAATATTTATTCAGACACAAGCAAAGGAAAACACAATGTTACTCACATAAGTTCCATCTCACCACATGTGGATCCATCTCATCCGTTTGGAAGCTCGTCTTCTTTTTGTCTTTGGTGATGTGAGGAAGAGAAAAAGAAATATGAGAAACTAAATGTTTGAACCTGACAAACTAACGTCTTCTGGCTCGTCTACACTTTCTGTGCAGGCATCAACAACACTCAGAATCCAGACTAAGAACATCTACTTAAATTTTCAATTCAGAGACGTCACAGAAAAACAAACAGATACTTCATTATGTTGAGACATTAGTCTTGTTTCAAATGACAGTGAAATGATTCCTACCTTCAGAGAGTGTTAACTGCAGTGAGCGCACATGAACTCTAATCCTCTTATATACACCACACGCTGCCTTAATGCTGGAATTTTTCTCTCATCTGATCGAGCCGACCACAAACAGCATGACTTTATGCATATTGTCTTTTCTTTATCGTCAGGGTTTGGCTTTCAGTTTCATATTTAACCAGGTCTTATGATCAGAGACAAAATTTCCTGTGACTCATCGTCAGTGACGACGACGGCTTGTGTCATCTTATGGGAACCTTGCCCAAAATGCAACCACAGAATCATTTGCTAACCACATGTTTGTCATTGCTGAAGTCACATACATGCAGGTGTGGTACTTCATCTGCGTTTGCTTTTACAGAAGTCTGAGAAGTGGTTGAAATGCCAGCTCCACCACGGTGCATTCTGGTGCTGACACAAAGAGCTGATGTGTGCAAGGCAGGTAGGAAAAGGACCCAAACACAGACGAGAACAGTTGAGTGATTGATTGGTAACATGAGGAAGTGAAGCTTACAGGTGAGGGTGGCATATCCACACAGGTGAGGATCCACAGGTTAGCAGGTACAGGGCAGGAAGCATGGTCGACAGTCTGGCCAGGAGCAGGTGCAGATGAGCTGGTATAAATACTGTGTGAGAGCATTTGGCTGATGAGGACCAGCTGAGCAGGTGAGACGGAGGTCAGGTGACTGGGACTGCTGGGAAAGTCTGACAGCCTCCGGTGGATGGATGAGAACTGCAAGTCTGTGGAGTTCTCAGGAGACGGCAAAGAAAAGTAGAAGCTGTTCTTGTTCAGTGTTTAGTGTGTGTACATGCATGATCTCATCTGAAGGTGACACTCTCCTCCAACAGTCACTGAGTTATACAAGTTTCAACACACTGAAATATAGTTTTTATTTTATTATTATCTTCGCCTGAATCTTTTCTGAAACAAACCTCTTGCACTCCACCCCCACTTTGTAGCAAAAACGCCTAAAATGACATGCCCAGATTAAAATGACTGT
The DNA here is from genome assembly GCA_026686955.1 of Epinephelus cyanopodus. Lineage (NCBI taxonomy): Eukaryota > Metazoa > Chordata > Actinopteri > Perciformes > Serranidae > Epinephelus > Epinephelus cyanopodus. Next base: position 895,613 of record CM048934.1, on the reverse strand, counting down.
AGCTTCTGAACCGCTCTGACTACATACATGCATGAGGTCTTGCCAGAAAGCAAACTCTCTGAAGTTTCTTGTGAAAATGTCAGAAACACTCTAGGTGATACAGAGACAGAGTAATGGGCCTCTGAAGTCAGTAAAAAGTTGAAGATTTTGCCTAAAATAAAATAAGAAATGATCATCTGAGCAGGTAAATGACACTGTGGGGCTGTAGACACACTATCAATGAACACTTGTTTCAAATTTGAAGAAGGCTGCTCAAAGTATGACCATTCTACAGTGTTTTTACCATGAAAAGATCCAGGCGGAGCTCCACATGACAAGTCGCTCACTCTGCTTCAAAACAGCACTATCAGTGATCAAACAACACTCAGCCAGCTTCAGACATTGTACCTTATTGAAACCAGGAGTGATTATGATAGCTGATGTTGTTTATGACAGAAACACCATAAAATATCACCAAATAAAGCCATATGAAACGTGAAAGTTATGATCCCACTTTCTAGACGGTATATCTCAGCCAACAATAGTGGCAGGAGTGAGACTCTGACCTTTTCTGAATCATGCAATACCAAACATCACATGGTGTGGTGACGTAGTGACACCTGGGAGATACCATTTAACAGAGGAGGGGGGAGCGAGGACGTCAGCGTCCTAGTTAGAGAGGTTAAACAAAGATGGTGCAGACGACTGCAGATAAACTACAAACTACAAATAAAGTTCCACGCGGCTACATTTCATATTATCATACATCATTCGTGTAACAAGAACTGTTGCAAAACCGCAGCTGATGAACATCAGAGTGAAAAACTGAGAAGACATAAAATGAAAAGACAAGAAAGTCACCAAAGAATATCAGGGATCAATTTAATTCCATTTTCTTTATTGTTTGATTCATTTACTTATTTATTGAGGCTATTTATTTCAATAGCAAATGAATAATATACACTAGTAAACAGCATGAAACAAATAAAAAACAGATAAACAGAACATAACATAGGAGTCACTGTACTTTTCTCCATGGTTACCACAACAGTTCCTTTTCCGCTGCAGAGAGGGAAGTTTGTCCCAAAACTACACCTTGACGTAGAGAGCTTCATCCAGCCGTGAAGGTGACCACAACTGGACTGACACTCCAAGACGGCGCGGCAGTGGGGAGGGTCCGCTGTTGGACAGGCTGCTCCTCTGCCTATTGAAGCCTAGACTGCCAACATGGAGGCTCCTATTGGCTGTGGTGAGGTGTCAGTCAAAAGGTCGTTGTGTCTTGAGACGGTCTGCGTCAATGGAACCACGAGGAGCGCAGCTTTCTAATGACAGGTTGTATGATCACATCCATCTTCAACAATATGCTCCAGTATCCTTCAAGATATACAGGTGCTGACTCTAACTTGTCCGTAGCTTTGAATATGAGCATTAATGGTTGAATCCTGGCAGTGTGAACTAGCAGAGGCTGGACTAGCAGCTGGAGACAATGAGCAGCTGGAGGACAAATTAAATACTGGGATGAAGACATTTCTTTTCAATATTCTTTATTAAATATTTTTTCTTTTCCCCTTTGTACACGTAATTATGAACAACATACACTTCATACAGCACGTACAGGTTTTATTCATTAGTGTTCTGTGAAAGTGGCGTTTTAACGACACATTTCTGTGGCTTCAGCCAGATATATTGCACTTTCTGGTTTCTGCTCAGACTTGATTCTTCAGACCCTAGAACTCGTCTCGCTCTGGATATTTAACTGAGTTTGAATCCAAGAGTGTGACTTTGTTGATATTCACAGCAGCTCTGATGGCAGATTTCATAGAGGTTTCAATCCAGGCGTGAGGGAAGGCCGTGTGTTCACCAGCAAAGTGCACCCTGCCTTCGTGTCTGAACAGCTCCTTAGAGTACTCTAGATGTTGGTAAGGTGTGAAGAGAGCGAAGGCGCCCAGGCTGTAAGGATCATCGCTCCACCTCTTCACCACCACCCCTGTGCACAGAGACTTGACGTGCTCGCCGTGGATCTTTGCCAAATCTCTCAGAGCCAGCTCTTTCAGGTCTTCATCACTGGCACCGAGGAAGAGGAGGGAGTCATCAGACCAGCTGTAGGAGGCCAGGAGGACGCCGATGGTCTCGTTGGTCGGGAAGCTGTGGCTGGGGTAGTAGATGTAACGAGAGGGTCCGTCGGTGATGCTCTTTCCTCCTTGGATGCCGTCATCTTCCCAAAACTTCCTGCTGAAGGTGAGGATGATTTTGGTGGAGCTGTCGTAGTGGACGCCTCTCAGTGCCTCCGTCTTTGGGTTGGAGAGAGGTGGATCAAAGTCCATGAAGAGAGCTGCCTTGGCTGTGGTCGTTACCAGGACGACGTCGGTGGGAAGGTCAACAAAAGACGACTGTTGGTCTCTCTGGTACGATACAATCACGCCTTTATCTGACTGACTGATGCGTTTGACCTTGGAGTTGAGGAGAATCACACAGTCACTGAGCACGTTAAGAAAAGCTTTGGGGAAAAGGTCCGACCCACCGGTCACTTCTGAGTACCTTAAAAACACAAAGACAAACAGATGCTGTTCTTAGAGAGCAGTGTGACTTTGTAAAGCTGCCATAATATGAGTTTTAGTGAAGATGATTCATGTAAGGTGAACATGCTGAAGTTGATCATGTGTGAGAAGCAAAAACCACAGTTGTGTCTGTGAACTGACACTTGTTCCTGAGCTGAGTTTGACACTTGTCTTAAATGATCCTGTTGTTTTATGATTGTTTGGAGACGTTTGTCTTTAAGACACGAGTTTGTCTTCAGGACTTTGAGACACAAGTTTGTCTTCAGGACTTTGAGACACAAGTTTGTCTTCAGGACTTTGAGACACGAGTTTGTCTTCAGGACTTTAAGACACGAGTTTGTCTTCAGGACTTTGAGACACAAGTTTGTCTTCAGGACTTTAAGACACAAGTTTGTCTCCAGGACTTTGAGACAGATATTCCTGAAGTTTTATAAAACGATGATAGTTTGGGTTCAAACAACAAGATTTCTGACAGACAGGTTTGCAGCAGTTTCTTCTGGAACAGACTGAGTTAAATGATCAGGTGATATTGTCTCATATCAGTCGCAGACCTCTAACTTGCATTGAATCAGACATTGTAAAGAAACGGACGATTTCCACCCCCAGTGACGACTGTCCCTTTTTCTGGCTCAGGGTTTTATAAACTGTGCAAAAAGCTATTCCCATTTTGATGAGTTGACAGTGTGGAGTGTAGAGCCTCACCGAGTGTCATCATTGATATCAGTCTGGTCATAGATCATCTCAGTCAGCGCCAGGTGCATGAGGCTCTGTTCATTAAGCAGGTCTCCGATCATCCTCACTGCCTCTGGACTCAAGCCTCCCTCTTCTCTCAGATACTCCTGGTAAAACAGCAAACAAGTGGTTTCTACATTCGATGATCAAGCCTTCATTTAAACATAATTATATCACAGGCAACAAACAGCGCTAGGACGCTATTGTAACGTTTGATCGTGACCCTCTGACGATTTGCCTTTCACCATGAAACAGGAAGTTGTTTAAACTCAACTACACACTGTCCAATCTGAACCACATTTCTCATTCTTGATAAGGGTCCAGGCCCGAGAACATCTACATGTCAGTACTGACTCATGGTCACAGCTCCACCTACAGGCAACAGGAACTTACTGGTTCTCTACTTTCACAACCTCGTACCAGCCAGCACCATGTATGGGAAGGTCCCTTTACCTTGAATTGTTCTAGAGCTCACATCATCTGTTTCCACAGCACACAGTTGTGTGTTCCAGTGTGCACTTCAGTGTGTGCACATCATGTTGTGATTTACCTTCACAGAATAGTGGTCGTACTTCCGTAGCGCAGCTTTGCAGCCATGTGCCTCCACTTCATCTTTCACCTGCAGAAATTTACAGCCAGGTGTTATTTACAGTAGTGCTGCAGCACACACCATCACACAGCATATATACACACATATATATAACATTTTTCATTGTAAAATAAGTTAGATGAATATTTCACATGCTGCTTTTAACAGTTTTAACTTTAATCTTTTGACCTCCACACCTTCAATTCAATGCTAACAGTGAGCTTGACTCTAGAAAAACATGAACGGTTGCAGCAATGGGAAAATACAAAGAGCTGACACAGAGGAAATAAACTCAGTGAAGAATATATTGTTTTATTAAAACAATATATTCTTGGCACATTGTGTTTCAGCTCACACTGGTGTCAGATCCTCCAGTAACAGATCATGTACTGAAACATGTTGTACCTTCTGCAGAGCTCGCTGTAGCAGTTTGTCAGGTGACTTCCCTCTTTCGCTGTTGCGCAGTTTATACTTCAGGATGTCAGGATTTGCTTTCACTGCGTATGTTCTTTTCAGCAGCCCATGGACCAGGTAATATGTGTTGAGGTCCTCCATGATGAATGGATTTAGTTTGACTCCCAGTTCTTGAGCAAACCAGCGGACGATACTGTGATGAAATGAGACACTTGATGGACTGTCGCGTTCTTACACACATTTTGAGATGTTTGTTAAAACAAATGAGACATTTGTGAGTCGACTGGAAAACTGGGCACATCCACACATCACCTGATGATTTTACACAACTGGTGACCGTGACAGTTTCACACTGTGCACTTCCAAAGTATCACCTGTGGAAGAGTGCTGGATTTTGTGTTGATGTGATGCTCAAGTTTCTTTTAGGAATTGCTGTTATTGTGATCGTCTAAACTAGGAATGAGTGAGTGCACCATCTCCATGTTATCTGCATCAGTGTCTGTGCTCTGAATGGGCGGCGTCTAACCAGGAGGTGGGCGGGACTTAACTTGAAAATGGCAGAAGATGTTATTTAAGGCCTGAAAGTAGTGACGGCCAAATGAAGCCTCATGAACCACTTTCTTTATTTTCTGACTCCACCAGATGGCGCTCTCGGTTTAAAGATGAAGGCTGAAGGAATGACAGTGAAATGTGCTTTCAGACCTTTGTTGAACAGACAGCGCCATCCAGTGGCTTCAGAGAGTAAAGACAGTGGTTCACGAAGCTTCATCTGGCCATCACTAAGATCTGGCACTTCATTCAGTCTCAACAGAACAAAAGATAATAAATGAAAGTCACCAAAACCTTTGTAGTTCCTCTTTCTACTGTTCCAACAATCACCAACTAAACAGACAGACAGTTGTCCAGGAGGCTTCATTTGGCCGTCACTAGCTGAGAGTGGGTTGATCAGAAGATGCTATATTGATTATTTATCAGAAAACTATGTGAGTAATGAGTTTTCATCACAAGTACAGTTGTTGACACATTTTACTCGCAGGATACTGGCACTCTTGAAACATACATTACCTGTACCGGATACTTGTTTTACCAGAGTATCTGAGTTAACACACTGAAGACACACTCTTACTCACTGGTGATTACTTGGGATCCTCATGGCTCCCAGTTCAGCGTACCAGCCATCTGTTTCATCCCTGTAGGTCATCACTCGTCCTCCAACACGATCACTAGCCTCTAATATGGTGACCTGGTCAGAGCAGACAGATAAAGCACTGAGCAAAGCTGTCGGATTCCTGATTTTAAAAAGATCTGATTTGTGATCATTTATCATCTGAACACAGATTGTTTGGTGTCATGGTGGAACAGTTTAAACTAACAGAGGAAATTTAGTAGAGAAGTGATTACTGTGCAAATATGTCTCCACAGAACAACACGTTAAATGTCTTTGTATATGTGCATGTTTTACTGAAGCATCTTAAAACTGCTTGCTAGTTATGACTTTTATGAGAAAGTGATTATGCTAATTATCCAGACATAAGATGATGCAAAATCTCTATAACATTCACATGCATGAGCTGGTGAGTATGTAGCTGGGTGTTCATTACAGTTTTGTGCCAGATAAATGCGATATTTCGACAATTGGGGCTTGCAGGTGTTTCCACTGAAAGGTGTTTGACATCTAAACTGAAAGAATGGACGTCCAGAGTCTACTGCGAAAACTTCTTGATGTTGGCAAAGTGGTTTTCGTTGCATCTACTGCTGCTGCCGTGACCATTTTTAACAAGACAAAGGCAGCGGATGACAGCGGTTCCCTCTGTCCACACGTACGTGTCATTTTGTTTTGGTTATACAGATGGAAAAGAACTCGTCACGTGACGTGTTAATGCGCTAAAAGTGTTTCCATTACACTTTTTTTGCACCAAATAAATGCGATATTTCAACAATTTTGATGAAGTACAATTGTAGCTTACAGGCGTTTCCATTGAAAGGTGTTTGATATCAAAGCCGTGAGTCTCGTAAAGCTCCCTCTCGTGGGATTGAGTAATTCTCGTTAAAAAAAAAAATGGACGTCTGTGACCATTTTCAACAAAAGACGAAGGCAGCGGATGACAGCGGTTTCCTCTGTCCACACGTACGTGTCATTTTGTTTTGGTTATACAGATGGAAAAGAACTTGTCATGTGACGTGTTAATGCGCTAAAACTGTTTCCATTACACTTTTGCGACGTACATCTGTATCGACACGTCTGAAAAACCACCTCATTAGAGCGTAAAAACTTTTTAGCAATATTTGAGAGGTTTTGCGAAATTCAGGTTTTCTATTGCGCTGTTTAGATTTTGCACATTTCTAAAGGTGATGGAAACCCAGCTTGTGTTATGTGGTGGCTGCATGTCAGTCAGCTTGTTCCAATATGTTTCTGCCCCCTGGTGGCCAACAAAAACTATTAAAGCAGCTTTAAAGTAGTGATGGTCAGATCCAGCCTATGGCTGCACTCTGTTCAACAAAGGGCTGAAAACAGACTGAATTTGATTTTCTGAAGCACTTTTCTTTAAGCCAAGAACACCATCTAATCTGCTCTGAAAATAAAACTGAAAAATGGTCCTTGACACTTCATTTGGCCGTCGCTGCTTTAAAGTATCACCCTGCTGCATGCACCTTGTGTCCTGCGTCTTGCAGCAGCTTTGCAGCCGTCAGTCCAGCCACGCCAGCTCCGACGATGACGACATGATGAGAGTTATGCGTTCGTGGAAGGCCGTTCTGGATAGTGTGCATCAGCTTATGGTAGTCTGTGTCATTCAGACAGTCGGCCAGGTGTTCCTTCATGCTGACAGCAGTGGTGGTGTTGCTGAGGTACAATGTGAGCAGCAGCACACTGACAGATACTGGAAACACACAGAGAGAAAAACACAGAATGTAACTCAGTGTGAAAGATCTTTAGCTCTCCTTCATGTTGGGATATTTAATCAAGAAAGAAGGAGGCTAAAGCTGGAGTCAGGTTGAGGCGACACTGGTTACTTTTCAAAACATAAAACAGTCATGACGTCATGTCTGCGCTGGCCTTTATTCCACTAGCTTCTGCAACTCAGTGCAATCTGTCCTTCAGCATTTCTTTCTAAACTTGTGTCCACACCAGGTGCCAATAAAACTATATGCGCAAGTCAATTACATAATGATCTTGATGATCTTGTGTCATACGCTGAATTTAGTGACTGATCTGCACCACGATAGCCAATCAGCATTGAGATCCTGTGGGGACGTGTGACGGCGAGGATGTACCAGCAGAAGTTCATTCATTGGAAAAACAAAAGAGAAGCTGAGCCACAAACACTGCTGCTAACTGAAGACAAACTGACACTGTGGGCTTGAAAATGCATTGATAATAATCTGTAGTGATGAAGAGTTAACTTCTAATTGAAGCAGACCCCTGCCTCTCTGACTGGATCTCTCTACTGTATGACTGAAGAGATGAAATAAAGTGTGCATTTTTTAAGATGAGTCCAGAACATCTGCAAATCCTACTTCTCCTGCTCAGGATGGAAGAACAATCAAAGAAATCTTTGAATCCGTAAAGCCAACAAGGCCCAACGAGCACAGGCGGTCACTGAGTTATCAAGCAAAGGATCAAACAACACTGTCCTGGATTCTGTCCCACCAGCTGAGCATTGTGTCCTTGACAAAGCAACTGTAGTTTTTGATGGTTATAGTGAAGGTCCTTCCATCAAACAATACTCATCAGAGACGAGGAGAAACCACCCAGCTGATCGTTAGCTTCAATGCAAAGTCTGAGGTGATGCAGATGTGGACGCAGTCCAAACTGCAGTCAAGACATCACAACATCAGACCACAACCTTGACAAGGGAGGATACAGACTTCTTCTTCTCTACTACGCTGAGACGAACAACAGAGGCCTCTATTTTAGTTCAGACAAGTCCAATGTCTGGATAATAAACAGTGCAGCAAACAGCACCCGCCCTCATTTCATCACGCAGTCATGACCATCAAACTGACACCATAAAACATGGTGCTGAAAGGCAGAACTGCTGCACAGCGCTCATTTCTCCAGTGAGTCAAATCCACAAACAAGGAAACAGATCAAGGAACTGACCGCAGCTAAATCTGCACGTACATCACATATTTAACAGCACAGCACAAAAGAAGCAAAACTAAACTGTGACACTGTTATACCTCCAGCAGTCAGTCAGATTAAACAGCAGCATGTCAGAGAGGCAGACTGACAGCCACGCTCACACTTTCACTTCATTCATTTAAACAAAGCTCACCTGTTGTTGTTTATTCAGACACAAGCAAAGGAAAACACAATGTTACTCACATAAGTTCCATCTCACCACATGTGGATCCATCTCATCCGTTTGGAAGCTCGTCTTCTTTTTGTCTTTGGTGACGTGAGGAAGAGAAAAAGAAATATGAGAAACTAAATGTTTGAACCTGACAAACTAACGTCTTCTAGCTCGTCTACACTTTCTGTGCAGGCATCAACAACACTCAGAATCCAGACTAAGAACATATACTTAAATTTTCAATTCAGAGACGTCACAGAAAAACAAACAGATACTTCATTATGTTGAGATATTAGTCTTGTTTCAAATGACAATGAAATGATTCCTACCTTCAGAGAGCGTTAACTGCAGTGAGCGCACATGAACTCAAATCCTCTTATATACACCACACGCTGCCTTAATGCTGGAATTTTTCTCTCATCTGATCGAGCCGACCACAAACAGCATGACTTTATGCATATTATCTTTTCTTTATCATCAGGGTTTGGCTTTCAGTTTCATATTTAACCAGGTCTTATGATCAGAGACAAAATTTCCTGTGACTCATCGTCAGCGACGACGACAGCGTGTGTCATCTTATGGGAACCTTGCCCAAAATGCAACCACAGAATCATTTGCTAACCACATGTTTGTCATTGCTGAAGTCACATACATGCAGGTGTGGTACTTCATCTGCGTTTGCTTTTACAGAAGTCTGAGAAGTGGTTGAAATGCCAGCTCCACCACGGTGCATTCTGGTGCTGACACAAAGAGCTGATGTGTGCAAGGCAGGTAGGAAAAGGACCCAAACACAGACGAGAACAGTTGAGTGATTGATTGGTAACATGAGGAAGTGAAGCTTACAGGTGAGGGTGGCATATCCACACAGGTGAGGATCCACAGGTTAGCAGGTACAGGGCAGGAAGCATGGTCGACAGTCTGGCCAGGAGCAGGTGCAGATGAGCTGGTATAAATACTGTGTGAGAGCATTTGGCTGATGAGGACCAGCTGAGCAGGTGAGACGGAGGTCAGGTGACTGGGACTGCTGGGAAAGTCTGAGAGCCTCCGGTGGATGGATGAGAACTGCAAGTCTGTGGAGTTCTCAGGAAACGGCAAAGAAAAGTAGAAGCTGTTCTTGTTCAGTGTTTAGTGTGTGTACATGCACGGTCTCATCTGAAGGTGACACTCTCAAGAGTTTTCTCCAACAGTCACTGAGTTATACAAGTTTCAACACACTGAAATATAATTTTTATTTTATTGTTATCTTTGCCTGAATCTTTTCTGAAACAAACCTCTTGCACTCCACCCCCACTTTGTAGCAAAAACACCTAAAATGACATACCCAGATTAAAATGACTGTAGCTTCTGAACCGCTCTGACTACATGCATGCATGAGGTCTTGCCAGAAAGAAAACTCCCTGAAGTTTCTTATGAAAGTGTCAGAAACACTCTAGGTGATACAGAGACAGAGTAATGGGCCTCTGAAGTCAGTAAAAAGTTGAAGATTTTGCCTAACATAAAATAAGAAATGATTTTCAGGATGAATAACTGTCTGTGGCTTCATCTGAGCAGGTAAATGACACTGTGGGGCTGTAGGCACACTATCAATGAACAATTGTTTCAGATTTGAAGAAGACTGCTCAAAGTATGACCATTCTACAGTGTTTTTACCATGAAAAGATCCAGGCGGAGCTCCACATGACAAGTCGCTCACTCTGCTTCAAAACAGCACTATCAGTGATCAAACAACACTCAGCCAGCTTCAAACATTGTACCTTATTGAAACCAGGTGTGATTATGATAGCTGATGTTGTTTATGACAGAAACACCATAAAATATCACCAAATAAAACCATATGAAACGTGAAAGTTATGATCCCACTTTCTAGACGGTATATCTCAGCCAACAATAATGGCAGGAGTGAGACTCTGACCTTTTCTGAATCCGGCAATACCAAACATCACATGGTGTGGTGACGTAGTGACGCCTGGGAGATACCATTTAACAGAGGAGGGGGGCGCGAAGACGTCAGCGTCCTAGTTAGAGAGGTTAAACAAAGATGGTGCAGACGACTGCAGATAAACTACAAACTACAAATAAAGTTCCACGCGGCTACATTTCATATTATCATACATCATTCGTGTAACAAGAACTGTTGCAAAACCGCAGCTGATGAACATCAGAGTGAAAAACTGAGAAGACATAAAATGAAAAGACAAGAAAGTCACCAAAGAATATCAGGGATCAATTTAATTCCATTTTCTTTATTGTTTGATTCATTTACTTATTTATTGAGGCTATTTATTTCAATAGCAAATGAATAATATACACTAGTAAACAGCATGAAACAAATAAAAAACAGATAAACAGAACATAACATAGGAGTAACTGTACTTTTCTCCATGGTTACCACAACAGTTCCTTTTCCGCTGCAGAGAGGGAAGTTTGTCCCAAAACTACACCTTGACGTAGAGAGCTTCATCCAGCCGTGAAGGTGACCACAACTGGACTGACACTCCAAGACGGCGCGGCAGTGGGGAGGGTCCGCTGTTGGACAGGCTGCTCCTCTGCCTATTGAAGCCTAGACTGCCAGCATGGAGGCTCCTATTGGCTGTGGTGAGGTGTCACTCAAAAGGTCGTTGTGTCTTGAGACGGTCTGCATCAATGGAACCACGAGGAGCGCAGCTTTCTAATGACAGGTTGTATGATCACACCCATCTTCAACAATATGCTCCAGTATCCTTCAAGATATACAGGTGCTGACTCTAACTTGTCCGTAGCTTTGAATATGAGCATTAATGGTTGCATCCTGGCAGTGTGAACTAGCAGAGGCTGGACTAGCAGCTGGAGACAATGAGCAGCTGGAGGACAAATTAAATACTGGGATCAAGACATTTCTTTTCAATATTCTTTATTAAATATTTTTCTTTTCCCTTTGTACACGTAATTATGAACAACATACACTTCATACAGCACATACAGGTTTTATTCATTAGTGTTCTGTGAAAGTGGCGTTTTAACGACACATTTCTGTGGCTTCAGCCAGATATATTGCACTTTCTGGTTTCTGCTCAGACTTGATTCTTCAGAACCTAGAACTCGTCTCGCTCTGGATATTTAACTGAGTTTGAATCCAAGAGTGTGACTTTGTTGATATTCACAGCAGCTCTGATGGCAGATTTCATAGAGGTTTCAATCCAGGCGTGAGGGAAGGCCGTGTGTTCACCAGCAAAGTGCACCCTGCCTTCGTGTCTGAACAGCTCCTTAGAGTACTCTAGATGTTGGTAAGGTGTGAAGAGAGCGAAGGCGCCCAGGCTGTAAGGATCATCGCTCCACCTCTTCACCACCACCCCTGTGCACAGAGACTTGACGTGCTCGCCGTGGATCTTTGCCAAATCTCTCAGAGCCAGCTCTTTCAGGTCTTCATCACTGGCACCGAGGAAGAGGAGGGAGTCATCAGACCAGGTGTAGGAGGCCAGGAGGACGCCGATGGTCTCGTTGGTCGGGAAACTGTGGCTGGGGTAGTAGATGTAACGAGAGGGTCCGTCGGTGATGCTCTTTCCTCCTCGGATGCCGTCATCTTCCCAAAACTTCCTGCTGAAGGTGAGGATGATTTTGGTGGAGCTGTCGTAGTGGACGCCTCTCAGTGCCTCCGTCTTTGGGTTGGAGAGAGGTGGATCAAAGTCCATGAAGAGAGCTGCCTTGGCTGTGGTCGTTACCAGGACGACGTCGGCGGGAAGGTCAACAAAAGACGACTGTTGGTCTCTCTGGTACGATACAATCACGCCTTTATCTGACTGACTGATGCGTTTGACCTTGGAGTTGAGGAGAATCACACAGTCACTGAGCACGTTAAGAAAAGCTTTGGGGAAAAGGTCCGACCCACCGGTCACTTCTGAGTACCTTAAAAACACAAAGACAAACAGATGCTGTTCTTAGAGAGCAGTGTGAATTTGTAAAGCTGCCATAATATGAGTTTTAGTGAAGATGATTCATGTAAGGTGAACATGCTGAAGTTGATCATGTGTGAGAAGCAAAAACCACAGTTGTGTCTGTGAACTGACACTTGTTCCTGAGCTGAGTTTGACACTTGTCTTAAATGATCCTGTTGTTTTATGATTGTTTGGAGACGTTTGTCTTTAAGACTCAAGTTTGTCTTCAGGACATTGAGACACAAGTTTGTCTTCAGGACTTTAAGACACAAGTTTGTCTCCAGGACTTTGAGACAGATATTCCTGAAGTTTTATAAAACGATGATAGTTTGGGTTCAAATGACAAAATTTCTGACAGACAGGTTTGCAGCAGTTTCTTCTGGAACAGACTGAGTTAAATGATCAGGTGATATTGTCTCATATCAGTCGCAGACCTCTAACTTGCATTGAATCAAACATTGTAAAGAAACGGACGATTTCCACCCCCAGTGACGACTGTCCCTTTTTCTGGCTCAGGGTTTTATAAACTGTGCAAAAAGCTATTCCCATTTTGATGAGTTGACAGTGTGGAGTGTAGAGCCTCACCGAGTGTCATCATTGATATCAGTCTGGTCATAGATCATCTCACTCAGCGCTGTGTACATAAGGCTCTGTTCGTTGAGCAGGTCTCCGATCATCCTCACTGCCTCTGGACTCAAGCCTCCCTCTTCTCTCAGATACTCCTGGTAAATAAACCATGTCATGCAGTCCCAGTGACTCCAAACGCTTATCATTTGTTAAAAACAACAGTTTGATAAGATGTCGTGCTGTATTTATGCTGCTTGTGATGCATCAGAAACAATGCTGATGATTCTCATTTCACAGCCTTTCAGGACAGAATGTTGTGTTTTACCTTCACAGAATAACGGTCATACTTCTTCAGTGCGACCCAGTAGCCATGTGCCTCCACCTCATTTTTTACCTGCAAACAAAGACAAGGAAAAGGTCGAGTGCACTCATGAAGTCAGCTGAATAATGTGTATGATGACCCGTGCCGAGCCTGACCCAAAAAGCAAACCAGTGGACGCTCTTAGAACTGATTCAGTCTGTCTCAGCCCACATTTTGGTTCAGAGTTGGTTGATGTTTGCGTACTCGGATGTACATGGATGGTATTTTCTGGCAGTATCAGTTGCATCAAGCTAGTAAAGGGGCTTGTGTTTCCATCGCTGCCGATTGGAGCGGAGCCGATACTTTCCTCTGACCACTGCAGAGGTATTTGACCCCAGTGTGAATGTTGATTGAAACCTTTCCCATTCAATACAAAAGCCAGATGTTGGTTAGTCTTGTGGGTTTTTGTCTAGTAGGTACGGGGCTAAAAGACGCTGAATGTTCAGTGTTGGTCAACTGGTTTACTTTTGTCTTTGTCTGACTTCCTAATAGCCAGGACTTTAAACACATCTTGTTTCAACCTTACTGGTGGGAGGAGCTTAACAATCAGTAAAATTCTGACCTCTGTGATGACTGAATTTGCTCAGGGTGAGGCTTTTTATCGTTGAACATGCTCATTTTTGGCCAGTTGCAAACTATGATGTCAGCTGTGACATTTAATGGAACCGATACCCAGACAGTCCAAAATGGAGGAAGCCATAATATTAGCTATGTTGCTCTTATTTTATATGTACCTTCTATGCCAACAATATCCGACATCCGGCGCTTGGGCAGTGATTTGTGGCATCAGGAACCAATGTAAAAAGATTGTCCTTTAACATCAGCATGATATGTGGCTGGTTGCTGTTATATTTTAATGACGCAGCTGGGAAACACGGCGGGACAGTGAAGAAAGTTAAGGCAGGAAAGGGTAGATGGGTTGATCAACCGCTGACTTTCACCTGAGAGAGCAGTGTTCGCGTCCCGTGAGATTAAAAGGCCATGTCATATGTGGACGTGGAAAGTCCATGACCAAAACACAAATATGTGACGAGGTCGGAGTGAGAATGTGTCGAGAAAACAGATGAACACGTTTGTTTGATATAGGTAAACGTATTGTTTGGCAGCAGCTTTTTTTCCAGGGATGTGTGAACTTCCTTCATACCTTCTTCAAAGCTCGTTGTAGCAGCTCGTCGGCTGACTTCCCTTTCTCACTCGGCCACACGTTGTACTTCAGAACGTCAGGGTTTGATTGGACCGCGTGTGTTTTCTTCAGCACTCCATTGACATAGTAAAAGGTGTTGGGATCATCCATGATGAAGTCATTTAGCTGGACCTTCAGCTTTTTAGCAAACCAGAGAACGATGCTGTTGACAGAGGAAGTGATGGTGGCAGAGTTAGCTCGTGGTCTTTTTACGGCGTGTTAGTTGAGACACATGCAACATCACTATATCATTTCTGAAGTCTTAGTTAAATAGCAAACAAGACAGTGACAACCACTGGCAGCCTCTGCTGGTCTCAGCAATAAAATGTATGTTCTGCTATTTGACATACTGAGCACACTATACCAACTGTGCTACCTTTAAAATAGCTTAACTAGTCACTGAAGGCCTCTGCAGTGGTGCAGTACAGCAGGTGCTGATGAATTTTGACCAACAAACAATATGAGAATAAATGTACAAACAACATGTGTTGTAACTTAACGAGTGGATCCAGCAACTTCTCGGTGTTTGGATTCTTTTAGGTTCCGACGGCCCTGAAGACTGCAGTCATTAAACCTCTCTTAAAAAAGCCTAATCTGGATGCCTCAGTAATAAATAACTACAGGCCCATATCAAACCTGCCATTTTTAGGAAAGATCATTGAAAAGATTGTTTTTCAGCAACTTAACACCTTCTTGGAGCAAAACAATTCCTTTGATGCCTTTCAGTCTGGATTTCGAGCACATCACAGCACTGAGACTGCACTTGTAAAAGTTTTAAATGACATTCATCTAAGCAGTGATGCATCAAAGATTTCGGTTCTGGTATTACTGGACCTCAGTGCTGCATTCGACACAGTTGACCATCAGATACTGCTCGACAGACTAGAAAAGTTTGTGGGACTTTCTGGCACTGTGCTAAATTGGTTTAAATCTTATTTACAAGACAGTGATTTCTTTGTGTCACTTGGCAATTATGAATCTGTGTGAACAAAAATTACATGTGGAGTTCCTCAAGGGTCCATTCTTGGGCCTCTTCTGTTCAACATCTATATGCTCCCTCTTGCTCAGATTATGGAATATCATAACATCTTCTACCATACTTATGCAGATGACACACAACTTTACATAACAGTGTCACCAGATGACTACAGTCCCCTACATCTGCTAAATAAGTGCATTGATGAAATCAATACATGGATGTGCCAGAATTTTCTACAACTAAACACAGACAAAACTGAAATAGTAGTTGTTTTTGGCCCCAAAGAACAAAGATCAATAGTCAGTGCTCACCTTGATGCCTTGACACTAAAACCTACAAATCAAGCCAGAAATCTTAAAGTGTAGTTCTGGACTCAGACCTAAATTTCAATAGTCACATTAAGACAATTACTAAATCAGCCTACTACCACCTTAAAAACATAGCAAGAATAAAAGAATTTCTGTCTAAACCAGATACAGAAAAACTTGTTCATGCTTTCATTTTTCAGCAGGCTGGACTATTGTAACGGTGTCTTCACAGGCCTGAGTAAAAAATCAATCAGACAACTGCAGCTCGTCCAGAACGCTGCTGCCAGAGTCCTCACCAACACCAAGAGAGTGGAGCACATTACACCAGCGCTCAAGACTAGGGATGGGAATTGATAGGATTTTATTGATATCAGTGCCATTATTGATTCTGCTTATCGATCCGATTCTTTATCGATTCCCTTATCGATTCCTCCTGTGAGTTAATGATATCACCTCCTGTTGTTTGTAACCCAAGACATCTGCTGACATTTGAAAAAAAGCAGATGTCTAACCACACCAAAAACTAACGGCAGCTTTCACAGTCATAAGCCAGCATTGACATACAGTTATCTGTGTCACAACAACAGCCACAATGAGTGTCATTAATGTTACTGCGAGCTGGTGATCTAGAGATAAATCCCGGCCCACAGCCTGAGTGTGTCAACACCACGCAGCTGGTGCAGCTAACGCAGCTAGCCTAGCATATTATAACAACGAATGGCGTGCAGATCAACTCAACTGCCCTCATCTTACCATCCTTGGTGTTCCCATGAAATCCGACAATAGCGTCCTGGCCGCTGTCTACCTGGAGCGGGGACACGCCGAGGCTCCACAGTTGCTAGCAGCTCCAGGGAGACTAACAACAGTGTGAAGTGATGCCATGACTTTGATTGCTTCTGTCCCTCCACCATTACGTCTTCTTTGTTGTTGAACATGTTGCTGACTGACGAGCGTAGATTCGGCGTAATGAAAAGAATTGATAAGGGAATCGTTAAGCATAAAGGCTAATGATGTCGATGAATTGAACCAGTTGGAACCGCTTCTTAACAGGAACCGGTTCTCGATTCCCATCCCTACTTAAGTCACTGCACTGGCTTCCTGTGTGTCAAAGGACAGACTTTAAAATCTTGTTACTTGTCTGTAAAGCACTAAATGGTCTCGGGCCTAAATACATCTCTGATTTACTTGTACGTTATGAAGCATCCAGACCCCTCAGACCATCTGGAACAGGTTTACTCAGTGTTCCAGGATCAAAACCAAACACGGTGAAGCAGCCTTTAGTTTCTATGCTCCCCGCCTGTGGAACAAACTCACAGAATATCTGAGGTCGGCTGAAACTGTCAGCTCATTTAAATCAGGGCTTAAAACATATTTACTGCAGCTTACCAGTGAACTAGATATGTAACTTATTGTTAGGATAATCTGTAGCTATTGTTTTTATATTTGTCTGCTGTTGCTTCATGTTTGCTTTTTAAATGCATTTTCTGCACTGTTTTTAACTAGTTATTGTCTTGCTTTCAGCTTTTATTTTTAATGATCTATTGTTCCTTTAATGTTTTATTTTAATGTATTTCTCTTGTAAAGCACATTGAATTGCCTTGTGTATGAATGGTGCTATATAAATAAAATTGCCTTGCCGTTAATTTTCTTTTCTTTAAATCAGCTGGTAGCCTGTAGGTCTGAACGGTATCTTTGCTAATCAACCCCATGAACAGCTGGTGGCATCTCTTTACACAATCGCTGCAATCCTCAGCTGAAATTGAAAAAAATACAAACTCACTGGTGATGACTTGGGATCCTCATGGCTCCCAGCTCAGCATACCAGCCCTCTTCTTCATTCCTGTGGGTCTCCACTCGTCCTCCAACATGCCCATTAGCCTCTAATATGGTGACCTTGTCAGAGCAGATATCACGAACACTGTTAATACTACTCCTGTCCATATTGCTGCTGGTGTCACTGGGAAATGGCATTTATAACATCAGTTTGTTGGATGTACCCTGTGTCCTGCGTCCTGCAGCAGCTTCGCAGCCGTCAGTCCAGCCATGCCAGCTCCAACAATAACGACATGATGAGATGTGTGTTTATGTGCGGAAGGCCAGTCTTCACAGTCTGCAGCAGCTCGTCGTAGTCTTTGTCCCGCAGACAATCAGCCAGATGTTCCTTCATGCTGACGGCGGCGGCGTGGCTCGCGCACAGCGTGAGCAGCAGCACACTGACAGCAACTGAAACGCACACACACAGAGAAGCACTCCTTTATCAAAGCATTTTAAACATCTATTGATTCTTTTACCTGAAGCACAGATACCAGGGTGTAATAGAGTTTTATAGAGCCAAAGTCCAGTTCAGCTACGAGACATGAGACCCTTCACTGTATTTGTCCTCCTTTTATCACATTTACAGACTTAGAATCAGTCCAAGAGTCAGAGGTGTCTCTCCCAAACACTGGGCCTCATGTGAGAAACAATATAAACATACTTCCTCTCATTTTTGTAACGTCTCCATGATTTGTTCTTATTTTGCTGGGATTCACCAATGAAGTCCTAGTTTTGCTCTCTTCACAGGTAAGAACGTTTCTTCACGAGCAGGCGAGAGTATACTCACCGAAAGACGACGGAAGCATCTTGTTTTTAAAGAATCCACGAATTGTTTGTCCAACACAAGGAAACTGTTTTAAATTTAAGGAACATTGAAGTCGTCACATGATGCCGATTTGTCAGTGGCCTTTTACGTCCACATATTGAGTCTGTTCTCATGCCGAAGTTGTCAGTGAGTTCGGCCACCGATGCTTGAAACCAGTTTCCGTGGTGGTGTGACACGCCGCCGCTCATCAGATGGCCCCTAATGCATACCAATTGCAGCAAGGCCTCTTCAATTTTGGCTGAGCTAACCTTAAAGTGGTCTTGTGGAATTCATTGGCCTGGGAAACACATGCACGTCAGAGTCTATACCCTCTGACAACTCAGAGAGGGTGTGACCATTATCTTCAGCTAACGTAACAGCAGTTCTTCAGGGAGCTAACAGAGCACTTTGATCAAGCCTATCTTGTCGTCCTTGAACATGTCCATTGTCCATCGAAGGGTCTCAATTACATAAACCTGGACTGTTGCATAATTTATAAAAAGTCTTCAAAGCAAACTGCAGTCATAATCTCTGTGAGAGAGATTTCCATCAATCACAATATAAGAATAGATTGGCTCTATTTTTGGTGGGCTTCACCAGTGTTTCCCCTTTTTCTCTTTTCTCAAGTAAGAACTTTCTTTTAAAATAAGTCCAAAGCAGGGAACGAGGTTTTTAATTTAAGGGCACATTTAAAAAGTAGATTCTGATTACTGTATGTTTTAGAGTAATTACAGCGATTGGATCGTTACATTCATGGGCTAAAGAGATGCTGCTGGTCCACTGATCCCAGTTACGGTGATAAAAACCTTGGATGATGCCAATATTCAGTTTCCTATTTCATTTCAAGATCATATCACATTACATACAACAACAGAACGATGGCACACACGCGTGTGTCAAAGTGCAACCAGTGTTACTCAAACAGAGGAAGAACGTTCTTTAGACAAAACACCCAGTTAACAGAGACTTTACATGGACGGTTCAAATAATACTTTGGCTAATACCTTTCTGTGTAAGTCATTAAGCTTAATTCTGACATTCAAACTGAATATGAAACTCATCTCCCACACCATCATCATCACCATCATCGTCATCATCATCATCATCATCATCATCATCGTCATCATCATCACAGAGGTTACAGATCCTCTGGTTTCTGTCCAGCCCGTCACATCTTCACTGACTTCAGGACTTCTGGTGGTATTTACTCTAAAGTTACAAACATCCTGTCTGTACTTTTTTGTTTCCATGCCACAGATCCTTCTCCAGTTTGTTTAATTTCAACACATATACATCACATGATGTCACACTGCTGAGCTCTCTTTACCACTGTTAGCCTCTGTTCATCAGTTAGTTTGAACCAGCTGATGTTGTTACACTTTGGTGTAGTGACGGGCAAAGCAGTTCTTTAGATGTTACTGAATCACTACAATCAGTTCATTAAAAAGATTCATTCAAAAGATTCAAATCGTTCAGTGCTTGGCGGGAGGAGCCCTGCGTCTGCCCTGCAGTGAGTCTTATCACTGGCCAGCCTCACGTTTTAAGTTTGTCTGTCTGGAAACTGAGTCTGTTCAAACAATGAGGAGGTGTGTGATTGACTCCTCGCTACATGAGAAAACCATCCCTATGAAAGTGTATCGCTGAGAAGAAATGATTTGAATCACTCAGGGATCAGGGTTCAATCAATCAATTAATCAACTTTACTTGTAGAGCGCTTTTCCTGCACGGACATGCAACACAAAGTGCTTTACAGAATTGAAAACAATTAACACAATTAAAGAAAGAAAAACAATTACAAAGAAAGCCCCTCCCTCCCACCCTCCATACTAGACACACACACACACACACACACACACAATAGGGAGACATGGCATGGCACTGAGGATCAAGGAAACGCCACCTTTGGGGTCGTCCACACTGGGAGGAGCAGCAGGCCGTGCCATCGGGGGGACCAGCACCCAGGCCCCCCGACTCCGACAGACAGGTGGACCCCCACATCGAAGGGAGGAACCACCAGCCGGCCGGGCCGAAGGGACCCAAGGACAGCACCCCCACTAGCAGACCTGACACAGCTCCCAGTGTGGAGGACCCCCCTGAGGAAACACTGGAGTTAAAAGCTAAAGACTAAAAGCATAAAATAGGACTAAAAGAATAAATAAAATAGAATAAATACAGTACCAAAAATAAAATACGTAAGATTATAAATAAAATAGAATAAATAAAGTACCAGTGATAAATAAAAACAGAAAATTATAAGATTAATATCATCTTAAAAAGCAAGATAAAACAGCAACATAAAATACGACAGAACCAGATAAGAACATAAGAAGAGTTTAAAATATTAGTTACAAGCCTGATTAAAAAGTGTGTCTTTAATCTTCTTTTAAAAATATCAACAGTCTCTGCAGTCCTGAGGCTCTCCGGCAGGCTGTTCCACAGGTGGGGGCCATAGTGGCTAAATGCTGCCTCACCATGTGTTTTTGTTCTGGGTTTTGGTATGGTTAAAAGGCCAGTGCCGGAGGACCTCAGGGTCCGCGAGGGTTGATATGGTAAAAGCAGATCAGATAAATAAGAGGGCGCAAGGCCGTTAAGACATTTAAAAACCAGTAAGAGAATCTTAAAATCGATCCTGAAGCGGACGGGGAGCCAATGCAGCGACTCTAAAACCGGTGTAATGTGCTCCCGCCCTCTGGTCCTCGTCAGCACGCGTGCGGCTGAGTTTTGTAATAATTGGAGATTTAAAATACTCTTTGGGAAGAGCAGAGAGCAGGGCATTACAATAATCTAAGCGACAGGAGATAAAAGCATGCATTAGCACCTCCGTACTGGCCTGAGAGAGAAACGGGCGGACTCTGGCTATGTTCTTAAGGTGATAAAAACCTATTTTTGTTATATTTTTGATATGTGGGATAAAATTCAGCTCAGAGTCAAAAGTCACGCCCAAATTTTTTACTGATTGGGTTGGTTTAAGATCCTGTAGTTTTGGTAAAAGTTTCTCTCTCTGGCCTTCAGGACCTATAACTAAACGTCAGTTTTGTCCTGGTTGAGCTGCAGGAAATTCTCTGCCATCCATGACTTGATGTCTACAATGCAGTTAAAAAGGGCATCAATTACACTGCAGATATTCACTCTGTGGTGTCAGTTACGTTGTTCACCGAGTGATTCATTCACCGAGTGATTTTGTCAGGAGGTAGGCAGCTCCTCCTGCACCCTGGCTGCCTCGCAACTTCAACTGATCCATCGTTCGCACGGACCGAATCAGCAGCTCCACTCCCGGCCTGCACGCTCGCTGCTGAGCTCAACTGACCTGAGAAATGAGCGGATCAGTTCTGGCAGTGACGTACACTACGTACGTTCACTCAACAGATTCGTTCTTTTTGAGCGATTCATTCATGAACAACACGACACTACTTTGGTATGAGCCAGAGGTGAGACGAGCCACATTCATCCAGAACCAGCTGAACCCACAGGACCCATGGTGACACATGTACACCTGCATTATGACGCTGAGCACATAGTTGGACTTTATTTTAATTTGGTTTCTTTACCCTGTATCAGCCAGCCGCCCCCAGGAACCACTGATTCTCTAACATGCACCACAGAGTGAATATCTCCCTAACTCCACACAGACCAGGTTAATGCAGGCTGTCATTTTTATCCTTTCAGGTATGCTAGAAACGTGTACCCAGGTGTAACCAGCTTGTCAGAAAGATCACATCTCTGCAGGTAACTCACCTGTTCTACATTCACAGAGAACAGCAAACGTTGCACGAGAGGCTCGCTGATGCAGCTCCTGGATGACGCTCTGAAATGAACCATTATAATTCTTGATACTGAACAGAAGCGACCAGCAGCGGCCGAATGATCCGAATCTGTTCTTCAATAGATTGATCAGTCTGCCCCCCCCCCACCCCCGGCCCAGACACCACGCTGCAACCCCCCTCATCCTCATCTTCACTTCACTATGCACTAAATATGTTCACTTTAATCCACTGCTCATGATTATTATTATTATTATTATTATTATTATTATTATTATTTATCGCAGTTTCTTGTATTTGTTGTACTTTTTTCTGCATGCCAAGTTTTTTACGTTTTTAAATATTGAAATCTTTAATCTCACTCTTCCCCCTTGACTAATGTTATAGTGGAATTTGTCAATTGTGGGATCAAGAAAGGTGCATCTTATCTTATCTTATCTTATCTTATCTTATCTTATCTTGAACTGAGTCCCCTCTACTGCTCCCAGATGCTTATACAGAGCTGCATGAATGACAGCTAAGCTCTGCTTTTAAAATCTTTGTATTTCAGTTACTGTGAATCTGTCTGTTAACCATTGGTGGAATGTAACCATGTGCATTTACTCATTTTAGGTGCTTTTACTTTAATCTCATGCCACGTTCCACTCATACTTCACTACTCTTCAAAGAGAAGTATTGTACTTTTTACTCCACTACAGTTACCTGATCATTTGAGCTACTTTGCAATTTAAGACTTTTAACCTCTCCAACTCCGCCAGGACGCTGACGTCCTCCCCCCCCCCTCCTCTGTTAAATGGTATCTCTCAGGCGCACTACGTCATCTAACCATGTGATGTTTGGTATCGCCGGATTCAGGAAGCTCTCGACTTTTCAAAAATAACATAATTTTCTTTTATTTATTTAGCAGCCTAAACACACAAAGTCCAAAATCGCAATGTGTGGTGACAAGTTGGCATGAAAGGGCAGCTTTTTTCATCAGTGTCTGATGCTGCAAGTCACAAGCCCCAAAACTTTAAAGTGAGGCCGGGTTTCCTGAGAGGCTGGCATAACATGGATTCCTGGATTCCTTACGTTTCACATGATGCCAGTATCATCACTGTAGCTTTAAAACTCAGTCATCTACAGTTTCTGAAAGTCAGGCAGCAGCGGAAATAGCATCATGCAGTTAAAAACAAATTAACGCCGACAGCTCCAGAGACATTTAAGAGAATGTTGCTTAAGGCCTTCTGTGACATCGATATGAAGTCCAGTAAATGCGGCCCTCCCTTCATTTCATCACAGTCACAGCTCCTGGGTTTCCCCAACTGTACCCTTGTAAATTTTGTGCTGAAAAAGCAGAAGTAGAAGTCTTGAAATGCGTCTGAGTCACAGACGAGGAATAAATGGAGGAACTAAGGAAAGGAATGTGCACATTTCATATTCTACTATTCAGACAGACACCAAACACACAGAATGTGAAATGTGCACATTTCATATTCTACTATTCAGACAGACACCAAACACACAGTAGGAACTAGCCAACTTCCTGCGCAGCGCTCTGGGACTCGATGTCTCGGCCCATCAACTACAAACCGGGTCAGACTGACGAGTCCAATAAAAGCCATGATCGCAGAATGAGAGAGTCACTGAGTTAATGTTTTAAAGTGTCTTCAGTCTAACTGCAGCCTCAAAACACTGACATGATTTCCATTTTGCCTCGCGCAGATCCATGTCAGTTATTAACCTTGTCTCTTTACTTTCTTTGATGACATGGAAGAAAAAACACTTCTGTCTGACAGCGTGTGTCTCAGTATTTACATTCACTTTTACATTAATGTCATGTGCTGATGATAATGTTCACACAAATACAGAATGACGTCATCAACAGAAAACCTGCACGGAACTTTAAGGGACAATATAATCAGCACATTCGGTGCCCTAGGTGAGCCAGAAGCTACATTTCACAAGATTACGCTGAACACATCAGGAGAACGTTAAAATCTATCCTCACCCAGTGCTCAATTTTACTGAGTAGAGCTTGAACGCTTCACAGTGTAAATCAGCGCAACCTCCATGAGCTGCTTAGAGGGAACGATCACTAGCTGCTAACTGCTAACAGCTAACTGAATGAGCTCTCCTATGCTGATCCTCAGTACTGTCGTGGTAGTTGAGTCGTTGTGGACATGATAGTGATACAGCGTGTTCAGGGTTCATGTGACGTCACGTCAGATATCAGCACCTGCTGTTGCAGTAACCTGAAATCATGACCTCTTATATAAACACACATATATATATATATACACACATATACACACACATATATATACACACATATACACACACATATATATACACACATATAGCACTGGGAATTTTTTCTTCTGATCCAACTGGCTTCACAACAAACAGCATGACTTCCTGTGATTTCATCTTTGTATTTTTATTATGTTTTTAATTCAGGCACCTCAGAATCAGCTGATGTAGAATAACTGGTTTAGTCCCATGATCAGTAAAAACCCTTAACACAACATCATCCTCTGCGAGTGTGTGTGTGTGCGTGTGTGTGTGTGTGTGTGTGTGTGTGTGTGTGTGTACTCATTTCTTGGGAACGCTGCCAAAATATGAACTGAAAGCAGGAAGTAAACAAAGCATCATTTCACTGACTGAGTCATCCTGGGTTTCCTTTGCCAAACCACAGCCCGCCTCATATTTCCAGTGTTAGCCAGACAGAGGTGCGGCACCTCCGGCACTTCTGCTTCTCTGACAGATCCATACTTTCACTTTGGCGTGTGATTTGTAATTTGATCCGTTTGACAAATTCAGATTGTTTTTTTAACAACTACGTCTCCCTAAAGGCTCGGTCACATAAGTATTTAACGTGGTCACATTTGCAGTTTGTACTTGATGAATTGGGAACAGGTTGAGCAGAGTGCACTTATGAGAGCATGACACTGTGTCTGTGGACGTCTTATTTTTAAGCAGGAATTCATGTCTTCAGGAGGCTCTGAGCATACGACTGGATAAAAGGCATGTGAAGTGCACTGCACGAGCTGTGTGTGAAACCTGGCCCTGCAGGAAGACTCAGCTCACCGAGACTCTGTTGCAGCCTTTCAATCAATCAGTCAGTCAAACTTTATTTATGTAGCACATTTTCATACAATAAATTGCAACACAAAGTGCTTCACAGAATAAAAACACAAATGCCGGGCTGCGTCATAGTGACACGGACCCCAATGCACCCCCATGCACCCCGCACCGGAGCACATCCCGCCTCCAGACCGCGTCCAGACACGACGCAGCCCGACCACACCCTGGCACCATCATGCCCTAATGGAGACACATGATACCAGACGTAGACGTAGTCAGACCAAATCACATCCAGACACGAGACACACACCAGCGCGAGGTGCAACGACCTGAGCGAACCGAGGAAACGCCATCAGTGAGGAAACACTAGAGGTGAAATATAAGTAAGAAAACCTAAAAAATAAAAGTGTTAAAAAAATAGATGGAATAAGAATGAACGGAACTAGTAATAAAATATAAAAATAAAATGAAATAAATATAAAAAAATACATAAATGCATAAAATGTCTAAAAAAGTTCAATAAATAGATGAAAAATAAGTAAATAAATAAGAATAAATAGATCAGTAAAAATCAACCAGATCTATCAGCCTGGTCAAAGTGACGAGGACCCTGATAAACACATGACGTTTGTGTCACAGACCAATAAAAAAACAAACCCCTCCGACACACACACGACCTTTCTACTCTGTACTAGTCGTTACTTGTCACGTATCTTCTCATCAGGAACATTCACACTTTCATGATCCACGCACTGCTTTCACAAGATAGTGCACAGAATACACTGTTAACCTCAGACTCAGTGCTTCAGATAAAAGTGACACCATTAAGATAGCAGCTGACCACAGTGAGCGTGTCTGAGAGCTGCAGCAGACCAGTTCCTGTCAACAGTTCTCACACAGAGGTGGAACCAGTTGGTTAAACTGTCAGACCATAATAAACTGGTGCTTTTCAAAAATAGACACGCGAAGTCAGATGAAGAGTGTACGACCACATCAGTCCAGTTTAAAACGCTTCACATGAACTTAGAGCCGTGTCAGTCCAGCTCATCCATTGATCTCACACATGCACAGATGGCTGCTCCGACTTTATCAACAAATTGCATTGTCTCTCAACTCAGTGTGTTCTTCCATCATTATGTTTTATTCATACATTATTTGTACAGAAATTAACATTCATTTGTGACACAGTGCAGTCGTTAACAAACACTACCATGAAAGTATTCAACAAATTTTTTTTTTGGTGACAAAGACAAGACGTCGACAAGTTAAAACTAGATCTAGATAAGCTAAGAAAGCTATGGTAAAATCAATGTTTCATATTTGTTGATGAGAAATGTCAGTGTTGGACAGAGAACAGAAGTTGTGAGCTGTAACTCAGCAGTAAATAATCAGCCGTGTGTGTGTGAGTGTGGTGGTGCTGGATGGTGCATCTGTGCAGTTTGTTAGTTGCAGCGGTGGCTGTTAGCAGCTAGCTCCGCTTGTTAGCAGCAGAGCAAGCAGCCAGCCACCCGTGTTTAAATCTCCTCCCCACACGTCTCCACTCAGTTGAGGACTGTCTGGAGAAGGTCAGCATTTGATTGCTGTCTAACAGGCTCATTTATCTGTGTAGACAGTCTGAAATCAGATCAGTTTTCTCTGAATGAGCTCAGAGTCCAGTTTTAATCTTTGACTGTAACATGTTGCACATGAAGAAAGAATTCAGGCTTTAATCAAGTTATGTTTCTGCTTCTTAACAGTCACATGGATAAGTCAGAGTTTACAATGAACCTGGGGACAAATCCTAGTTGGCTCACATTAGTTATTTGTTGAGAGCATAAATAGAGAGATGTTGAGCTTTTCAGATGATGATCAGTGAGTGTGTGCTCGTAAATCAGCCCTTAAACCTGTCACACACTGCTGGAGACATGACACACACATTATTAACACATTATCATTGAAAGTCTAAAACGTGACTGAAACTAATAAACGTTTTTGTCTTCAGACTAAATTCTAAAAGCTGCTAAAACAAACACTGATACCTTTGAGTACGGGGCTGTGTTACTTCTGTGCTTTCACTCATGTCATGACGTTGCTAATTCAGGTGCACTGTGTCAAATGGTGAACACGTCTTTTCAAGTCCCCCTTTGGTTAGCAGTCACCCAGCAGGCTGTAAGACACATCGAACAACACACAACAAACACAAATGACAAAGTGTGTCAGGATGGTGAAAACAGAATGCATTGCAAAATGTCAAGTTACAAAAAAAGCATGAATATTTCTCAAAGACATGTTTTCCAAAACTTACTTCAAGACTTGACATTGTCATCGAAAGATTAAAAATAAAACAAAAACTTTTCTCCTTGAAATCAGCTCATGAAACAAACTTGAACATATTGCTTATTCCAAACTAAAGGGTGATGATTATGTTTAAGTTACGTTCAATGACGTGCCATCAGGGTAGGACAGGTCCCACCCTGTGTCTTTAGTAAATCACATTTTATGAACCAATAATATTTCATTAAATAGGCTTTTATTTATTTTTGTATTAATTCAATAGTTTATGTAGCAGTTGGGCATCACTGAGTACAAAAATAATCAGGAGCAAGGTGGTGCTTTTGATCCCCATCCAGAGTGAATGCAAGCCAAAAATATAATTACTACGTCATGGTTGTATGACTCCGCCCACCAGTCCAGTGTCTCTGACAGTCTCCATCATGTCAGTGAAAACATGGAGGCTTCACACAGAAGATCTATACAATCAGCACAGTTTCAAGATTAGAGTCACCAATTCAGTATGTGACCAAATGTCTCCCCTTCTGTTCCTGAGATATGACGTTAAAACATGATGATGTCACAGTCAAGCTGACCTTTTGACCTTCATTATTTTATCCTGTTAGACATTTGTGTCAAGTTTGTTCAGAATTAGTGAATGAATTCTGGAGTTATGGACAAAAACCCACGCTGACACAGGGAGAACACGCAAACTACACACAGAAGGGCTCCCCCCAGAAACCTTGTCACTGTGATGCAATAATGTTACCCACTGCTCCACCGTGCTGCCCATATACAGTCAATGTACACCATGTCATAACCCTCATGTGACCAACTCTTCATCACAAATTTTCCAATGATGGAAGTTGTGAAAACAGGGATCTTCCCCATCTCTACCACCCATCCCTCATGATATGAATGTGACTTAAAAGTCTTACCCACTGGACTGTAGAGTAAAAGGCACTGCTCGCTAAAGGTGGGCTGGTCCTTGCTGAGGGAACAGGTGTAGATACTCCTGGTCCTGCTTTGAAAACAGATGAAATGATGTCAGAATGTTGGCAAAATATTGACTCATCAGAACATTCAATGACTTATTTTCACAGTATTGGTGATGTGTCTGATATCAGTCACCATTTAAACTGTGTTCCAGTCAAAATGAGTCTCACCCAGTTGTTGAGTGTCATCCAGGTCCAAGGTGTAGTAGATGGGTGTAGACACCAATGCATCATTATCTGACGGAGAGAGACAGTGTCAGTCAGCTGATGGATGAATATATCAACATCTGTGATGATGCTGGAGATCAATATAAAGCTGAGTTGGAAAATGTGTTTGTTTCCTTGAATGTTTCTCATTGTATCACGACTAGTTTCACATTTTGGTAAATACTGGTGATACTAAGCTTTATGCCGAGATAAGCTAATCACCTCCTCGTTCCAGCTTCACACTTAAAACACAGATATGTGAAAGTTTTCTTATTGAAGGCAGAAAAAAGTAAATAAAAGATAAAATGTCAGATTGCTCCTTTAAAATGTGATGTGGGGTACCCCTGGGCTCAGTTCTGGGTCTTATTTTGATTTTGTTATACTCTGATTGTATTTTTTTTCTACTTACTTGGATTTTTTATTCCTTATTATGTAGATGACACCCGAATGTATATGTCAGATACCGTAAAAATATGCTTTAACCCAGTGGTTGATTTGGGCCAAGATATGATAAGATATAATATATGATACACATGAAACAAACAAATGCAATGTATTTGCGGTTTGCAGAAATGTACAATGCCAACATTTTCATCTGGGGGCTGGGCTGTTGTTGGTTGGCAAAAAAAGAGAACAAATGCAGAATGATACAGAAACTTTAACTTTGCATTGAATGCATGTCCAAAGTAATAGGAATGGGTGACCCTTTTGTTCTGTAGAAAGCTAACCCTTAACCTCCGCCCCACATACACTGAGGGGCCCTTGTCTTCTCTGTGGTGGTCTGTTGTGGTTTGAAACAGGGAAGCTGTAATTATCAGCAGCACCTACACGTCTTACGAGACAAAGACAAAGGCAAACAAGTTCTACTGTGTAATTATCATATAACCGTTTACGCTTGATACACCATAGTTGTATTTTAACTCTGCTACTGGCATTAGTACCAAAGGGTAAGGCAGTGAGTTTGTAAAGCAAACTATACCTTTTAAAAAAAAAGATTAAGCTTTTTAACAGATTAAATATACAACGTAGATGTTGTTTGCTGTGGTAGGTGCTAAACACGAGATAGAAACGTGTGTATAAAGCAAAGATAACGGCCTGGTCACGTACCTTTCCTCTTCCTGTTTTTTGTTACGGTAGCATACACCCCATTGTCTCCACCAGCTGCACCTGCCTCTACAGAGGCTGAAACAAATAACATGCATCAGTTCACAGAACAGACACTGCAGACAGACAAACACAAATACAGTTAATTAATTTGTGTCATTTTAATTTGCTGCCTTGTCTGAAGCACTTTGTAGTCTGGGTTTTTAACAGAGCTCTTAGACGGATGGTTTGTGTTCTCACCTGTTCTGTCGACAGCTGAGCTCGAGCGAAGAGTCAGTGTGGGCAGGTTGTCAAGTACTGCAGTGAAGAGGAATAATAACGTCAGCAGAAGGTGAAGGTATCTGAGACAGCAAATATAACAGCCTCCACACTTTGTCCTCTTTTTTCTGTGCTTTGTTTTATGACTGCAAATATTCAGACTGCTCTCATGTCCTGTTTGTGCATTTGCCTTTGAAAATTAATGCACATCCCACATGAGGATGAGCCTGTGTCACTCATGTCTATTGGAAGGCTGCGATTGTGTGACCAATGCACTGACGGAAGTAACGAAGGAAGCAGTTCAGTTAGGAGGCAGGGTGGGGCGGTGAATGAGTCACAAGACAGAGGACTTTCGCCTGGAGACCAGGGTTCAGGACCTTTTGAACTCCGAGTCATTTTAAGTTAACGTCTTCACCATGTTTCTTTTCTTAAATATATCCACTGTAGCTTTACGTTACATTACTTTACATTAAGGATGTAATGTCATTCATGGGCTACTAATACATAAGATATCATATGAGCCATTGTGTGAGGATATTGTGAAATGTCACACTGATTGGATTCACTTATAAAGTGAACAGCTGACTGTTCGCAAAATTACATCAAAACTATTATTATGTCCTTAAATTCTTTGGCATATAGAACAGTATATTCACAAACCTGTTTTTCAAATAAAGTTTCACAAAGTGTTTTTATTTTTACTTTTTTTTAATAAGTAGGTCACTTTTTCTCTTTTTTTTGGTAATTTAATTATTTTTCTATTATAAAAGTGAACTCCACTTCTTTTTTTTCATGCTTTTTTGGCCAAATCTGTTGCTGGATGTGAAAGTGTAACTGATGTCAAATAGTTGCAGGTGAGTAAAACAAAAAAAAAATGAATTGATTAAAGAAAGAAAAACACTTTAGTCACTTAAGTTTTTTGCCCCAGATCTTATTAGTGAAGTGTAAATCCTTGATATGCTTATCTCACAAAAAACAGTTCAGAGATTCCCTTAAGATGAAGTGCGCTTTTCAGGGCAGCAACAGCTCTGAGCGCTTTAAGCAGCAAAGTTATTAGAGCGATGTGTCCGTACCTCTGTTCCAGTAACGTTTGCCGAGGTGAAGTGCTCCCACCACCATCAGCAGAAGCAACAATAACAGAGTCGTAACGATCCATGGCGTAGAACTGGAGGAGGTGGCAGTGGTCTCTTCGTGATCTCCTGCAGTGACAATAAAAGGCATTATAACTTAGTATAGCTCCTGCAAAGACACTGATAGAAGCAGCAGCCTTGTAAATCATTTCCAGATCATGTGACTCCTGCATGTATACAGTCAGTCAGAGCCAAACTGGCCGAGGCGCTCTGAGCATGCTCCACAGTTTCCGCCCCGGCTTTGACCCGGAAGTCCAATAGCATTAAATGTAAGAGAAGAAGAAGCCGGTAACAACATGGAGAAATCTACATCCAGAGCCGTGACTTTTTGGACGGACCAAATGTACAGAGCTGTAAAGTTGTCCACCATGGTAGCAGTTAGCAGCTAGCTAACCGTAGCTAACTTTGTTCATTGTTTGGTCTGTGACGTAATAGGTCAACAGGAAAAAGGTCCAATACTAACAAGCTGAAAGGGGCATATCTCCACCTATCGTAGAGGAGTCGCACATACTTGGCTCAGTAAATTGATTCCCCTCCCGTGCTTGTGTACTGGGACAAGGACAGTAGGCCAGTTAGATGTCCTCGTCCAGCTGGGACTGTAGAAACAC
Organism: Epinephelus cyanopodus; assembly: GCA_026686955.1. Classification (NCBI taxonomy): domain Eukaryota; kingdom Metazoa; phylum Chordata; class Actinopteri; order Perciformes; family Serranidae; genus Epinephelus; species Epinephelus cyanopodus. The sequence goes on along the minus strand of CM048934.1, from coordinate 863,738 downwards.
TTCACTGTGACTGGAAATGTTGGAGTCAAATCAAGCTGACCTCAAAGATAAAAGACGTGGCCCTTACAATATCAGCAGCCTTATTTCAGATATTTAAATCAGCCACGTAAACTTTGCCTGACGGGACTCTGACGGTACTTTAATGGGGAATTAGATTCAACAACTGCAGCAGTGTTTGTATCACACTGCAGAGACACTGCAGTGACTCACCTGTGACAGCCAGCCGGCTCCCAGGTGACTCTCCAGCTCCAGAGACTCTGCACTTGTAGAGTCCATCATCAGACTTGAACACACTGCTGATGGTCATGTTTCCTGTAGAGCTGCTCCCGATGGAGCGGCCATCTTTAAAGAACTCAGCTGCCGGGGTTGAGGAGGTCGTCTTGTTTCTGCAGCGCAGGGTCACAGCGTCTCCCTCCTTCACAGGAAGGGCAGGACTCTCCAGGATCACTGAGCCAGCTGAACAACACGTGTTTGATATTTATCTCATGTTAAACTGAATTTACGATAAATCACGTCTTCATGCAGCGTTTCCCAAACCTCCCCCGGAGGACCCCATGCCCTGCATGTTCTAGATCTCTCTGAGCCTGATTACACCCAGAATATGTCATTGATGCAGAGCGTGGTGGCTGATTTGACGACAGTGAGGTAATGCTCTATAAGTAACCCATGTTAAGTTGAGTTAGACAAACAGTGTGTCTCAGATCACCTCCTTCATTCTGTAAGTGCACTAAGTGGCAGACACACGTTATTAGCAGGTGCAAACATGACGTTATCAAGCAGCTTCAGGGCCTCATCATGAGTTGATGATTGAAACCATCTGCGTTGGAGCAGGGAGAGATCTGAAACACGCAGGACGTGGGAAACGCTGTCTTAATACAAACGTACCAGTGACAATGATGTTGACGATGTTGCTCCTCCTCCCTCCTCCTTTACCCTCACACCAGTAATCTCCACTGTCTTCTGGAAAAGCATTTTTGAAGGTGCAGGACGACCCTGTTGTCCTACTGGTAGATTCTGACTTAAGCGTATTGGTAGGTTTACATGAGAGTTTCTCTCCTCTGGGCCCCTCACAGTGGAGAGTTACAGGTTCATACTCAAAGAACTGCAGTCTGTGTGGGTCAACACGAAGCACCGCTGATTCTGAAACAGAGGAGGACAATTAGTGAACAGAATCACATTGAAACAAACAATGGGCCTCATTCACCAATATCTCCTTAAGAACCTTCTTAAGCTGCTCTTAAGAAGGTTCTTCAGAAAACTCTATGTCAGATTCATCAACCTGTTCTTAAACCGCAGAATTGTTCACAGCTGTGTTCTGGAGAAGGACACACAACAGAGGAGGTGAAAAAGAAATGGTTTGATCTCAAATCCGAGACCAAAAAAAAAAAAAAAAAACATTGCAAAATTCTGATGGGAGATGCAACAGACTGGAGGGGGAACAGCAGACTCCCAAAACTTGTCTGAACTGGACCAGTGCATCAGGGCCATCTTCGGGGAGACGGCACTCTCAGGTAGGTTATGGGAAAAATCTAAATCCCAATAATGTTTTTTTTACTCAATTAATAGTTTAATTTTCCCACCCTACTTTTTAGGAGCAGTCGTTGCCCCGAAGCAACGCTTTCATCCCCAGGAATCAGAAGGTTTTTTTGTTTTGTTTTTTTCTGAAATAATACCTTTATTGAAAACATGTGTCCTAAAGGCAGGAGTTTACCATAGTGTGTGTAAGATCAAAATAAGTCTTAGTATTGGACTGAAGGTCGCAACAATATGGCTTGATATATTTAGTCACAGATGAAGTCCCGCAGAGCCGACCTGCAACAGAACCAGAGCCCTCCTGCAGCAGTACCTCCACACGTACTCAGTCCTGTGCCTCTCCGCGCCTGATCTCAGAGGCGGTGTTGGACAATCAAGAAAGGATAGCTTACACGCTCGATACGATTGCCTCAACACTTTGTCCAGTACACTTAAAGAAATTAATGAGAATTTTAAAAAAATAAAGATGTGCACTGAAACAGGTCTGTCCTCGGTTTTTGAAGTGATACACTTAGTTTAAAAAAAAATCCGACGGTTAGATTCAAATTGTAATATTAATGCAACTTTCAGGCAATTAATTGCGCCCGAACTTGAACAGCGAGTCTGCAGTCTGGTCCCATCATTGCGTCAGGACGCACATCCTTCGTAGGGCACCATCAACAGTCTCTATAAATATATATATGCCATCGTTGTTGCAGGCCTTGGATGGAGAAATGCCGCATATAAATAGGACGGGATTACTAATTGATGGCATGGTTTCCAATTTACTTCGGCACTGAAATGTGCGTAAGAGTACTCCTGAGTGTTCATAATCCTGGATAAGAAAACATTAATGAATGCCACAATCTTCGTAAAATTTTGTAAGTAGGATCTAAGAACAAATTTGTTCTTAAGAACGGCTCGTGAATGAGGCCCAATATATTGATGCATAGAAAATGTTAACACTTTCTTCTGTGAAATTTTATTTATTTCTTTGATCCACAAAGTGAACATATTCCCTGTCATTAACACTCGACTGCACACACCTGCCGCAATGGTAAATGATTTAAAAATATAAATGAACAACTGACAGGTTCTCACCAACTTCCTGATGATGTGCACCCAGCAGCAGCAGCAGCAAGACATTCATCACTGAGGAGACAAAGAAGAACAGCTAAACATCAGAGACACGTTCATGGCGTCCAGATGCTTCATCCACTCCTGCAGCTGCTCTCCACAGTCACTGTGCTCTCTCTTACTGAGACACAACAGTTAACATAAAAATAAATAGTTTACACAAAGAGATCACAGATCCTTCATCACTGAGGTTAATCAGACAGACTCAGTACTCACTCAGTGTGACGCAGAGAGCCGTGACCTCCATGTTGCCTCGCTGCTGACTGACTGAGCATCACACTGAAGTGTCAGAAGCCGTGAGAGGTGGGCTCTTCCTGTGTGGCTTCAGCCTGCTGTTGATCATGCAACACTAAATTTATGCTTCAACCTGAAGACCTTCAGACACACACACACACACACACACACACACACACACACACACACACAGCTGCTGTCTCAGTGGTTCAGTTAAATATCAGTGGGTGGAGCCAAAGACTTAACCCTGAGAACCAGGAACTTCAACTCATGATGTATGAAACAGGAAAGCTAGACGATTAAATAAATGACTGTAACAGCCTGCACAGAGGCAGGTGGGACCAATCTGACCACTACAATGTAAAGGGATCATGGTCACTGTAATATCCTGAGATACATCATTTCCTCAGGTTAACATCTTCTCATATGATCCTGATGACGTAGACGCAGTCAGCTCTGTGGCAGCTCTGCTCAGTTTAGCCTCCTGTGTCTGTTCTGTAAGTGCAGGCGGGTCTTTCTGTGCTCGGTGTGTCTGCGAGTCACTCATCAAGAGGTGGAAACTCACCACTCTGCAAACTGTCCTGCTGCCTCTTCTGCCAGCTGACCTGCTTCTGCAAGCTTTTCTGCTGTAAACATATCAAGGTGATTGTGGCACTGTTTATGGTCTGACGCCTGGTCACAACCTCAGCTGAGTGCTGTGCAGGTCCACACATCAGCATCACACACACAGCATCTACTGTGCACCCTGCAGTGTGAACCTTTACATCCAGCCTCAAGCTAAAGTGAGCACAGAAGTTTCATCAGCAGTGATTACCTCGAGTATACTGATGATCTCACACTGAAGGACTTTAATGTATCGTCCTGTTTCATGAGGTGCTTTTGCTGCTCTGTTTATTTATTTGTTGTCTTCCTGCCAGGGGACAACATATGCAAATTAGCTGCTAGCTCTGAGGCGATGAGGTCACAGGTTTCCATAAATACATGCAGACAAACTGGACAAAACACCATCAGTGTGTTGATTTCCTCTTTTCTTTCTCTCAGTGTTTCCCCTTTGGTTCCTTCCTTTCTTTTCACTCACCCTCAACACACACACACACACACACACACACACACACACACACACACACACACACACACACACACACACACACACACACACACTGCACAGGCCCTACTCTGCCCCCTGCTGACAAAAACAGTTCATCCACAGGAAGAATTTTATTCCATATCCTTCAATAAAAACATGCCACGTAGCTTCGCACATACATGACCTACAACTACAGTTAAAGTTTCAAATAATGTTGCACAGTTTTCCTCTCAGATCCAAATACAATACAGTCAACAATTAGTTTTAATTCTGTTTGTGAGACAAGTGAGGCTTGCTGCATTTCCAAGCATATCACAGCTTTTCACTTTTCAGGCTGTGGTCAGTCTGCAGAGGGTGTTGCAGAGTGTGAAGGCAGATTATTCAAACATGAAAATGTGTGACTTATGTGACTTTTGAGAATCTGCAGGTCTTGATGCAGTCGCAGCACACGACACCTCTGCTCCTCCACCCTGAGAAACAAACAACCGGACACTGAACAGTGCGTCACAGAGCAGCAGGAGATACAAGTGCCATCTTTCTATCAACATACTTTGTGTTGTTTGCTGCTCTTGAGCAGAGTCTGCAGCTCCGCAGCTGTCAAAACCATCCACCACTTCTCCACCTCCACATGACGCTCATATAGTACATCATTTTAAAGATGATCACATGATCCAAAGAAACATGCAAATGTTATACTTCAGCCAGGACCCACAAAGAATACCTTAGTTCCATTTGCAGCCTTATATTTGGCCATCTGGGGGGCCTCCCTGCCCTTCCATGCGCCTACATAGAGAGGCAGAAAAGAGATAGAGCAGCAGCAAAGACCCCTGGGAACAGAACAGAGCAGCATCAGTGAGAAACATAAATGACATTAGTAAGTCAGACACAGCATGAACAGGAGGAGCTGGGTGGAGGCAGGTTGCAAAGCAGCTAGCAGAGGAAGCAGCAACAGTCGGCAGGACAGTTTAAATACGGCACCCTGGATGAGATTCACCAACTGGTTGCATGAAAAGGAATCATGTGATCTATCAGCTGACTCCCTTCCATCAATCAGCTGATCCATCATTGACATCAGCTGGTGTAGCTGGGATGCCTGGCAGGATTGATCCAATCAGATCAATTCAAACCTGAAATCTACTTGTTTAAAGGAAAAACAGGATGATGTGATCAGATAAGATCAGATCATCCAATCAGGTTTTTATCTGGATCAAACCTCCAGGTTGTGTCGTTCAAAACATTTGAACAGGATCAAGATTACTCTGATCCAAAACATCAGGATTACCCATGTCCCCCAGCAGAGGGCCGGATTCAGACTGAAATACAAAAACTAATGATGGTCAAATGAAGCGCCACTTTCTTTATTTTCTGACTCCACCAGATGGCGCTCTTGGTTTAAAGATCAAGGCTGATGGACGGGCAGTGAAGTGTGCTTTCAAACCTTCCAGTGGCTTCAGAGAATAAAGACAGTGGTTCATGAGGCTTCATTTGGCCGTCACTAACAAAAACTCAAAAAGCAGAAAACTGGAAGCGATAAACAGAGTTATGAGAATAATAAACTGCATTTACACATCATTATATTTACAGTTTCAGGAGTGTATTTCTGTGACAATATATTTTCAAACATTTATTTCAGATGTTTATTTATGATGCATTGTGTTTCATGCATGTCAAATATGTATGTATATATATATTATATATATATATATTATATATATATATATATATATATACATATATATATATATATATATATATATATATATATAGCTGCCACCTGCTGGTCGTGTCTGTACAGGTCAGGCCCAGTGCAGAAAGTGTGTCATGCTTTTTCCAGTTTTGAAATAAAAACACTTAATATTACTCTGCGCTCGCTGACCTGCCTCAATATTTGAAAAATGTTTCAGTGTTGTGAAGATGAATTACAGTGTCTGTATCATGACAGAGTCAGTGAGGTAAACATGGCTGTGGATAAAATAATGAATTTATTACTCATGAAATATTCCAGGAAACAGGTGATGTATTTATTTCGTTTTTATTTTGTACCAACACAGAATATAATATATTTTTTTGTATTTTTCACTTTCTTTTTTTCCAACACAGAACATTAATTTCAACTTTAGAGTTACAACAATATTTAGCAAGTAGAACTAGACGTGCTTTCCGGCCACCAGATGGTGCTATTTTCACTGTCTTCAGAAATTGGAGTTGCTGCTGAGGCTGCTAAATGATAGACTTTATTTATTATTTTATCCACTTTGCGTCAACTGATCACTACCAAAATTTTATCATCTGTTTCTTGGCCCATTATCCACCTTTCCTGAAAATTTCATCAAAATCCATTCATAACTTTTTGAGTTATTTAGCAGACCAACAGACAAATGCAGGCGAAAACATAATATACATGGTGGAGGTAATTAAGGATCTTTTATTTTGTGTGAATGTTGGCGCCCCCTGAAGCCCAGTTGAAGTACTCCTGATCTTGATTTGGTAACCCTTAAAAATCTGGACCTGGATCAGAGTGATCCTATCCAGTTCTTTTCGAACAACTTGGACAGAAGTGAGCTGGATTACATGATCCATGGATCAGCAGAACCAGATCATTTTCATCCAGACTGAAGGACCAGGCCCTGACGATCAGATCAAATGTTTATAATAAGATTTATAGAGATGAACAAGAAGGTTGTTGAGCACCCACATGAAGCATGACAGGATGTTTATTGCTTTATTATCTTATCAATAGAACCAGCTGTTAATGAACTCATTCAGCCTCTTGTGTTGTATTCTGCGTGGACCTGAGGTTTTGTTGTTTGCCTCTGAGTTTCCCACCGTGAAGAAGTGCCAGCAGCAGCAGCAGCAGCGGAGCCATCAGCACAAGAGGGATAATGTTTCTGAAGATGAGGAACATGTGATCTGATGAAGGATGAGTCTCTGCGTGAGGCGCTGCAGAGACAACAGGAAGTTAGTATGGTGATGTCATGATACACAGCGGTGACTCAGCGTGTTATATGTTATCTGATATTTAAAATCAGAATAACATCAAATGCATTGTTGTTAAACAGTTTCACTGCAGACTGATGAGCGCCATCTAGTGGGCTCAGAAAATACAGAAAATGGTTCATTTGACCATCACTGGAGGAGTATTACCCAAAGTGCCATTTCCTGCTGTAAAGTGAGTGACTAACAGGTAGCGACTTGGCAGAGACAGTAAAGTAACTGTCAAAGCAAAAGTGAAGATCTGGAGCTGTTCCAGAAAGCTGGCGACCTCGCTCCTTTCTTCTCGAACGGACTGTCTTTGTCGTCCATTAGATATCAAAAACTCAAATACTCAGAGGTCAAAAAATCACTGGAGACACGTAGAATCAGATGCAACTGAGTTTAATGTTGCTCGCCGGCAACAAACACATCACCACTTAATGAGTCAAGCTCCGGAGCAAGACTGGAATTTCTTTGTTTGCACTCGCTTTTTATTGTGATCATATCGGTGTCACATTTCTGCTGAGTTTACACTTTTTTTTAGTCCTTCCCCCTCTAGAGTCACATCAGGACAAGTTGCAATTCCCTTAACTTTCCACCAGTGTTTTCTGAGCCCATCCTCATGCTATTTTTAGCCGAGGTACTTCTCCACCACAGTGCTTACGTGCTCAGTGAGTGTGAGTGTGTCATAAGAATACATGACATATTAAACCAGTGTGTCATTTGTCAGTTGCACAGAGTACATTGCTTCAACACGTATCTTTAAAGATCAACTTAAAGGTACAGTATAAACACTACAGTTAATATTACACTACATAACTCAACGAAATGGCCAAAGTAAGTATGACGCAGAATGTAACACACTCAAACTAATGACTAGGGAGAAATCTGGGCCCTGAAACTGCACCAGTTGGAACCACTGAACCAGATTATACCTCCTTAAAGGCAAACACATTTCATCAATCTGCTGAGCATCAAACAATAAACAGAAAATGATTTTGTCTTGTAATTCCTCAGTGTCTCACCTGTGACAGCCAGCCGGCTCTCAGGTGACTCTCCAGCTCCAGAGATTCTGCACCTGTAGAGTCCTTCATCAGACTTGAACACACTGCTGATGGTCATGTTTCCTGTAGAGCTGCTCCCGATGGATCGGCCATCTTTAAAGAACTCAGCTGCGAGGGTTGAGGAGGTCGTCTTGTTTCTGCAGCGCAGGGTCACAGCGTCTCCCTCCTTCACAGGAAGGGCAGGACTCTCCAGGATCACTGAGCCAGCTGAACAACACGAGTTTAATGTTGATTTTACACTAAACATGAGTTAGCACACATCTTGCTGTTTGCATGTAAACATACCGCTGACGATGACGTTCACAGAGTTGCTTCTTTTCCCCCCTCCAGCCTCGCACCAGTACTCTCCGCTGTCATCTTGAAAAGCACCTCTTATGGTGCAGGACGACTCGATCAACGTCCCCCACTTCGAAACACCACAAGTCGAAATTCCTGTTTTGCCCTTCCTTGAAATGTTCCACGCAGTCGAGCCATCGAGGCCGACGCATTTGAAAGATACAGGCTCATATTCAAAGAGCTGCAGTCTGGTTGGAATGATCCAAAAACCTTCATCTGACACGGAAAACCACACAGAAAGATGTTTGCTGCTGAATTCAATTAACACTACAGGAAGAACTCTGTACTGTTTGTTGGGTGGTATCTTCTTCTTAGCTTTTACACACAAACGGAGCTACTCACCAACTCTCTGAGCATGTGCACCAAGCTGCAGACACACAGTCGCCACTGGAGAGACAAAGGAGGAGAGCTCAACATCACACAGACACTAATAATGCATGTTCTCTGTTAGTTTCTGTCTTCTTAAACACACAATGAGAGACGTAAAGGATTCGCCCACTGTTAGATGAATCGTCCAAAATGGAGTAACTGGTATGAGGGTTGGGGGGGGGGGGGGGGGGGGCAGCCTGTAAAACTGAAACCACAAATCTGTGATGCGAGATGTCACTTTCTTGTACATGAAACCTTCCTGATGCCATAATTAAAGTATCTTTATCAATCACATCTTATTTAACATCGTCTCTGTAAATGTGACAGGAAGTGGAGACGGAGTCAGTACTCACACAGTGTGACGCAGAGAGCTGTGACCTCCATGTTGACTTGCTGCCGACTGTCTGATCATCAGACTGAAGTATAAAAAGAAGGTGAAGCGATGTCTCGACCTGTCTTCCTGTGTGGCTTATTTCTTCTGTAGGTTTCTTGGTTTAATTTGAAAACCTTGTCTCTGACACAGAGCTGCTGTCGTGGCAGAAATAACCTCAGTGGTTGAGTTAAATATCAGTGGGCGGGGCCAAAGAGCAAAGACTTACATGTAAGACACTGAAATAACTGATACTACTTTCTTCAGTGTCAGCGAGGTGTGAGAAAAAGTTTCCACCAATGCTTGCAGCTCTGTGAGACATATGTAGGCACAGAAGTGCTTTCAGCTAGATGCTATTGTTAGCATGCTAATATGCTCACAATAACAAGGCTGACATGCTGATGTCACGACACAGTTACAGTCATTAAGACCACTCACGGTGAAGGAAACATGATGCAGCGCCCTCTAGAGAGCACTTACAGTGAAGTGCAAGAGGGAGAGTTAGATGTTAATCCATCTTCTGGTTCTATGTGTTTCTAACTGAATAATCTGAATGGTCACAGCCTGCAACAGAGATCTGCTTATTAAAGATTAACAATCACAGTTCAGTACAGCACGTGATCTGAGTGGACTTTGATATTAAACATTACTTCAGTGACTTCAGCATGGAGGAGACCGCCTGAACTGCCAACAGGTAGGCTGACACATTGTTTTATCCTTATTTAATATGAAAGCGACAGAGCTTTAAAGTTCTTAATCTAAAGTTAGATACCTGCGGTACACATGAGTGAATAAAGACTGAAGGAAAACACTACTGATAGCTCAAAGACAGAACATGTGTGTCACATGATCATGTGAATAAACACTACAGGAACTGTGGTGTGGCTTACTCTCACCCAAATCAATGAAAACAGATTAATCAGAGAACTGCGTTATGGTGATTCACACTGCCTCAAATCTCCTGCATGAATTGAACTTAAAATGTACATTTTCTAAACTCTAGGATGCCTCTGCTGACGGATGAATGTCCCTCTAAACGTCGACTCAGTGCCTTCGGCACATTGGTTTTCTGTTACACCGTTGCCTTCCTTTTCCTAACATGTGGGTGTAGAGGTAAAGACAGTGACATGCTTACAAATCTCAAATTGTTGCTGCTTACATCACAACACATTTGCCTCAGACTGTTTTCATGTTACACAAACTACAAAGATAATTTCAGTAATATTCAAGTTGAGGAGCAACAAAATGCCAGATGTCCATTTAATGACCCTCCAAAACATGCAGAGCATTAGTTCCATCTTGTTCTCATCTGTTGTTTCTGCTGCCTCCTCAAAGTGCTCCACCTACAACCTCATCACGGCTCTGGTTTTACAAAAAGCACAGAGTGAAGTCACGTCTATGATTGACAGCTAGCCACACAGCTATAAATGAGCCAGCATGGAAGTAGCTAATGATGGCCAAATGAAGCCTCATGAGCCACTGTCTTTATTCTCTGAAGCCCCTGGATGGCGCCGTCTGTTCAACAAAGGTCTGACAGCACACTTCACTGTCAGCTTCAGCCTTTATCTTTAAACCAAAAGCGCTTCATTTGACCATCACTAGAAGTAGCTGATGCAAATTCAGTGCTCTGTCTAAAGTGATGCTGTGCTTCATGTACTGTTGTAACATCAGATAAACATAGCACATCGTAAGCCCCGTCAACCTGTTCTTATTTTCAGGTTATCTGACACCAAGGGTTTATCACATCCCTCAGTATCAGACGCACAGGCCACCCAGTGTATGTTGTTGTAGTGTCTCTACGTGATGCACAGCTGAATACATTTTAACGTAAAATAGTGTGATTAATGTCAATGCTCTGTAACTGTGTGTGTATCAACAAACAAAACAAAACTGATTTTTTGTTTCACACAGGACGTACATAAATTAAGTATTACATTTAAAAACTACATTGATTTAATGAAAGTCCAATATCACCCCTTCTTTTTTGAGTATTATATATCACATGTCCGTAACAGTTTTCTCTGTATGTGTGTAAAAGGAAATCTTAAATTCAGATGTGAATCTGTGTTGTCTGGTGACGTGTGAAGTACCACAGGGTTCAGTTCTGGGACCTACTTTGTTTTCTCTGCCGTGACACACCGTCCACAACTCTGGTTTTATTGTTATTTTTTGTGTCATTATATGCAGATGAGATCAAACTTAACATTTCAGTTACAAACAATAAACTCAGCTCCATTATAAAAAATATCCTGCACTTTAACTTGATACAGTTAGTGAGTTTCTTTGTCCTCTGAACATTGACACATCAGTTTAACCTAATTAAAAAATATATCAAATATATATCAATCTGTGTCTGTCACAGTTGAGGCCATATGTTTGTGAACATTGCTTTTCAGGTCAGTCTCAGATGGTTGGTCCATCGCAGCCAATAGTGGTGACAGTTGGTGAAGACATCATGTTACCTTGCCATCTGGAACCTGCTGTGGACGTCACTGACATGACTATAGAGTGGACGAGACCTGACCTGAATCCTAGATTTATCCATGTGATGCGTGATGGCGTGGAACTAGAGATGAAAAAGCATCCGTCCTACGTAAATAGAACGGCAGTGTCCATCAACAAACTGAGACATGGAGACATTTCACTGAAACTCTGCAAAGTAAAACTCTCAGACAAGGGGAAATACAGATGTTTCATCCCCACACTGCACAGAGACTCTACTGTTGAGCTTGTTGTTGGTGAGTGATTAAATCATCTTGGCTTTAAACCTCAGCTGATCAGTGGAAACACATTTATTTACAGCAGGAAAGTGAGACCTGAATTTTTAAAGAGCGTTTCAGTGGTAGCTGCTGATGAATGAGAGCATTTGTTTTAAACTATTTCTGCCTTGATTATACAAGCGGGTCTGTATTTCCCTGAAGTCGTCAAATATCACCACTTTGTCAATGATTCTGGCGTCAGACACCAATGCCAAAAGCCACCTTTCACAGCGGTATGACAGGCAGATGGATGCAGTCACTTCATAACACTGCAGGATGGCGCCGGTCGTGTTGGTATTGGGGATGCAACACTATGAGATTTCCACAGTATGATAACCGTATCAGTCAGAATGAGACTTAAAGGAATGAAAACAGAGGGGCTGTTGTTGGTTGAACAAACGTTTTATTACTATAACTGGAACTTGAAACCATCTTGTTGATGGAAGTTTGTACTTGTACTCGTCGTACTCCGCTTATCCGGGTCCGAGTCGCGGGGGCAGCAGCCTCAGCAAAGAAGCTCAGACAGTCCTCTCCCCAGCCACTTCTGTCAGCTCTTTCCAAGGAACCCCGAGGCGTTTCCAGGCCAGCCGGGCGATGTAATCCCTCCAGCGTGTCCTGGGGCGGCCCCGAGGTCTCCTCCCGGTTGGACACGCCTGAAACACCTCCCAAGGGAGGCGTCCGGAAGCCATCCTTACCAGATGCCCAAAACGCAGCCGGTAACAACTTAATACAGGGAGCTGGAAAGTCTCTATAGGGCGGGCGGCAGGAGTGGTGGATGGGTCCAACAAACTCTGGACTTTCACTCGGGAAGCCAGTGTTTGCTTACTGTGTGATAGTAAAGACAAACCATTTTGTTTTTTTCTGAACCTTACCCTATGCTTTTGCTGATGTTTGGCTGCTGGTTACCATGTCCCTCTCTTGTCTAAGCCTTACCTTGCTGGCTTCCTGTCCTGGAACGTCAACAGCAGACGTTGATGTATACCTGGAGCGTAATGTGTAGACGTGAAAGTCCACTAACAAAGTGACGATATTTGATGGCCTGGGATGAGGACGTGTCAAGAATATCAATCTAGACTTTTTAGTTGCAACTGTAATGTAAATTCTTCGTCTTTTTTATCAGGCGCAGTTTCATCACTCACCATTAGCTTAATGAGGACTGACGATGATAAAGACCTCAGAGGAGTGTATCTACAGTGTGAGTCTGCAGGCTGGTATCCAGAGCCTGAGGTGTTGTGGCTGGACGGTGAGGGACACCTCGTCTCTGCTGGACCTCCAGAGACAGTCAGAGGTCCTGATGACCTCTATACTGTCAGCAGCAGAGTGACTGTGGAGAACAGACACAGCAACAGCTTCACCTGCAGAGTCCAGCAGAGGAACATCAACCAGACCAGAGAGACAACTGTTGGTGTTTCCGGTCGAGTGAACGCTGGCGCGTCTTGCTGCCGCTGCTCACCGGCAACTTTTAACATGTTTTACGGTTGTCCACGCACTTGATGACCGTATTTTTCGTCTAATCTGGGAGATTTACTCTCTCTTATTCGCCTGATGACCTACGATTGTGCTGCCATCGTTCTGTGGTGACTACTGGCCGTCGTTTGCCTACCTGCTCGGCTCGCTGTTTGGCTTCGTGTATGTCATCACCTCTTCACCGCGCATTACGATGTCGGCCAGCAGGGTCCTTGTATTGTCCGTACTGATCTGGATTATCCTGTCGCTCCTTCATCCACCCGTGGAGGGACTTCTTCAATACTCGGCCGCCGAGCTCCTCCGGCTTCGCTTTCAAGGGTGCGGATCTCCTCCATCAGCTCTGGACCTCCACCCAGACATCTCCTTCCTGCCTCGCCGGAGATATATCCACCGGGGGTCTCGGCGGGGTTTCCGCGTCGGGAGCTCCGACGGGAGCATCTCCTTCTGGTCCTCCACTCGCCGCCCATCCAGAAACACCGGGCGGTCTGTGAATCATGGGGTGTTAGCCAGCCTGGCTAGGTCGGCTAACGCCCCTCTCAGCAACAACATCTCTGGCGTCAACTTCGGTCTCCTGAACATCCGCTCCCTCACGAGCAAAGGACATCTCATCCAGGATCTCCTCACTGACCGTAAGCTTGACTTCCTTTGTTTATCTGAAACTTGGCAACTTTCTGGCGACTTCTCACAGCTGAATGACTCTACCCCTCCGGGGTTTGTTTACATTTGTAAACCACGTGATTCCGGTCGCGGGGGTGGTCTCGCGATACTTCACCGTGAGAAGTGGAAGGTCCTTCCACTCTCTGTCCCTCCTCTCTCCTCGCTGGAATGTCTCGCCTGCCAAATACCTGGACCCACCCCCACTATCATAGCCACAGTCTACCGCCCCCCCAAACCTCACAAGGACTTTTTAAATGAATTCTCCGCCCTCCTCACACACCTCTCCACTCTCTCACCTAATGTCATTCTGCTGGGGGATTTCAACATACACATGGACAATACTGCTCTTCCCCTCACCATAGACTTCTCCTCATCACTCCACAGTTTTGGCTTCAAACAGTTCGCAGACTTCCCCACACACATCAAAGGCCACACCCTGGACTTAGTTTGCTGTTCTGGACTCACCCCCTCCAACTGTACTGCAGATGAACTTCATATCACTGACCACTTCCTCCTCACATTTAATGTCACCCTCCAGCTCTCCATCTCCAAACCACCCCGTGTCATCTCCTTCCGAAATGTAAAGGACATTAACATGGACTCTCTTTCCTCCTGCATCGCCAACTTGACTTTGGACTCTCCCTCCACCCCTGATGATCTTGTCTCCCAGTATAATAACGGTCTCACTAACATTCTCAACTCACTCGCCCCCATCAAGTCACGTACTGTTTTCTTCACTCGTTCTGCCCCCTGGTTCACTTCTGATCTCCGCTCCATGAAATCAAAAAATCGACAGCTTGAAAGACTCTACAGGAAATCTGGTCTCACTATCCACAAAGACATGTACACAGCTCAGCTCTCTCTTTATAAGGACTCCATCTCTTGCGCTAAATCTGATTATTACTCTGGACTCATCTGCTCTAACGCAGGCAACCACAAGTCTCTCTTTTCCGTATTCAACAGCATCATTCAACCCCCTGACTCCCTCCCTCCCCACTTTTACTCTACTGACTTCTGTAATTCTCTCCTCCTGTTTTTCAACGATAAGATCATCAACATCCACCAGCATCTAGGCTCCTCCACTTCTCCCACTCCCTCCTCTGAACCTCTTCCTCCCTGTCGACCATTCTCCACTTTTGTCCTCCCTCATCCCTCTGAAATCTCCACCCTCATCACCAAGTCAAAACCATCTTCCTGTGTGCTTGATCCCATCCCTACTGTTCTCCTTAAATCCTGCCTCCCCTCTCTTCTACCCCTCATATCTGTCATTATTCACTCCTCACTGTCCTCTGGAATTGTCCCCAAGCTTTTCAAATCTGCAGCTGTGAGCCCCACTCTCAAGAAACCCGGATCAGATCCTAACGACTTCAATAACCTCCGCCCTATTTCTCACCTTCCCTTCATTTCCAAAATCTTAGAAAAAACTGTTGCTTCTCAACTCCACTCCCATCTCACCAACAATAGTTTGTATGAGCAATTCCAGTCTGGTTTCCGTCCCCGTCATAGCACAGAAACAGCCCTCATTAAAATCACCAATGACCTCCTCTTGGCAGCTGACTCCGGTTTGATCTCCATCCTCATTCTCCTTGATCTGAGTGCGGCCTTTGACACTGTCTCTCACTCCATTCTCCTCAACAGACTCTCCTCCATTGGCATCACTAACACCCCCTGCACTGGTTTCACTCTTACCTCACAGGCCGCACTCAGTTCATCCAACTAAAATCCTTCACTTCCCAGCCCTCCCCCGTCTCTTCTGGTGTGCCCCAGGGCTCTGTCCTGGGGCCCCTCCTCTTCATCATCTACCTTCTCCCTTTAGGCAATATCTTCCGTAAATTTAATATCCATTTCCATTGCTTCGCGGATGACACCCAGCTCTATCTTTCCTGTAAACCTATCACTGCTCTCCCACCCTCATCCCTCACCCTCTGCCTCTCCGAGATAAAATCTTGGTTCACCTCCAACTTCCTCAAACTTAACAGTAACAAAACAGAACTCCTTCTAGTTGGCACCAAAGCTTCACTATCCAAAACTGACAGTTTCTCCCTCCATATCGATAGCTCCACAGTGTCCCCCTCCCCTCAGGTCAAGAGTCTGGGTGTCATCCTCGATAGCTCACTATCCTTCCACTCTCACATCAATAACATTACCAGGTCTGCTTATTTCCATCTACGTAACATCAGTCGTCTCCGTCCCTCTCTCACCCCCCACACCACTGCTATCCTGGTCCACAGCCTTGTCACCTCCCGCCTTGATTACTGTAATTCACTCCTTTTCGGTGTCCCTCACAAATCCCTTCACAAACTTCAACTGGTCCAAAACTCTGCAGCCCGTATCATCACCAAGACCCCCTCCTCTCACCACATTACCCCGTCCTTCAGCAGCTTCATTGGCTCCCGGTTAAATACAGAATCACATTCAAAATCCTACTGTACACATTTAAGGCTATCCACAACCTCGCCCCCCCATACCTCTCTGACCTCCTCTCCATAGCCACCTCCTCTCGTTCCCTCAGATCTTCCTCCTCCCTCCACCTCTCTGTGCCCTCTGCCCGTCTCAGCACCATGGGGAGCAGAGCGTTCAGTCGCTCTGCTCCCCAACTCTGAAATTCACTACCGCCTGACATCAGAAACATTGATTCTCTCCCCACCTTCAAATCCAAACTGAAAACTCATCTGTTCCGGTCTGCATTCTCTTTATAACTTCACTTCTCCACGTTGCTTATTTTTTTACATGATGGATTTTAATTATTGTGCTTGTACCTCCTTGTGTTATTTATTTGTGTTTTTATCCACTCTGTAAAGTGTCCTTGAGTGTTCTGAAAGGCGCTTCTAAATAAAATGTATTATTATTATTATTATTATTATTCATCTTCCAGGTAGAAAACAAGTTTTATATTTATATGTTCACTGTTTTAATGCCAAATATTGAAGGTCAAGTTGTTTGTTTTCTTTGTTTTATCATTACAGGTGATTTCCTAAATGCTGCATGTAGACCTGCTGCTGCCATCACCATCAGCTTGGCTGTGGTTTTCATGGTTATTCCTTTAGTTGTCGTTATTGTCTGGAAATGGAGACGGAACCGAAAAAGACAGTCTGTTAGATCGGGCAACACCTTTACAACACCTTCAAGAAACAACACAGACATTCCCTTGCTCATCAGGGAGAACAGAAAAACACTGCTGATCATGTTGGAGAACATGGACATCAAGGACTTGGATGAGACAAAAGCAAAGCTTGATGCAGAGTTAAAAGCAGTGGAGGAGGAGCGTAAAGATGTGGTAGGAGCGGTTCATTTATTAATGGGTCAAAAGCAGGATCTGGAGAACCAGGAACATGACCTCAGATTAGAACTGCAGGAGTTAGAGAAAAACAGGTTTGAGAACCAGTGTCAGCTTCTGTCACTGCAGAGGAAACAGATAAACGAACATGATACTGAACGCTCAGCAGAGAAACAGAATGAAAATCAGATTTTAGAAACCAAAACTAAACTGGATACAGTAAAGAAGGAACTGGAGAGTAAAATACGGACCACAGACACGTTTTTAAAGTCAATATTGTGTGGAATTCACATAGTGACGCAGAGGAAGACAATGTTAGACGACGACAAGGAGCAGATTCATCAACAACTGGAAGAGACAGAAAAGCAGAGAGATGAAATTCAAAAGAGCCTCAGGTCAGAACATTCAGAGACGTAAAGACAAAACAGGATCATTCATCTCGTCATAGATCTTAAAGGCACTATGTGTAACAATTTCAGTTGTTCTTTGAGACACACACATTGTGCAGTGAAAAGTGTGTCCTAGCACAGCGTATCTAAGTATGTCCGTAAGCTCCGAAATTCTCTTGTACATATACATTGCGACCGGTGTCTCGTCATGTACGTGCGCCATCCTGAAAACACAGGTACGTACAGGGACATACTTGAGAAATACGGACTCACTGTGGTCATTCTGTGTCGCACTATAGGAAACACCTTCAGGCACTTGGTTATCAGAGAACCGGGGTTACCCTGGTAACCTAAAGATATCAAAAGTAGCTTTGTGCAGACTTTTAGCCGAATCAGAGGTCTGCCTACTTTAAAGAAAATGGGATCCTATGACACCAGTACAGGCCTCCCTGCACTGGCTTCTTGTCTGTTTAAAGATTGATCTTAGCTTGTCTGTAAACAGTCTGTTATGGTATCACGTTATATTCTATGGTTGTGGTTGGTGTTTGCTTCTGTATTAATCTGTTTTTGTATTCTGTGCCGTTCAGGTCGACTGCAGTTGCTTTTAAATGTTCTTCACAAATAAAGTTTGGCTGGTGTCGACTTCCTGTCATGAGTCTTATTTTGGTTTAACCTAACCTCGGTCAGCTGGTCAGTTTGGTCCAGACCCAAATATCTCTGAAGCTGCTGGACAGACTGACGTGAAAGTAAGTGCTTCTGATGATCCTCTGAACACATTGTGAGGATTGAATTATGCCTGTCATAAGACCACATCTCATCCCTGTACAGCAGCAATGTTTAATGAGGCTCATGTAGAAGGTGCCACTAGCAAAACTTATCCTCTAGAGGGCAGCATAGAGCTTTAATAGATTTAGATGTTCACCCGTTTGAAAAGTGAAATAAATCATGTAATTCGTAAAATGCAGAAACACTCACTGTGATGTGATGTTGATGTAAAAGGTCATGTGAAGCAGGATTATATAGCAGTGACGTATCATTTATCAAAGACAGGAATCAAAGATTTTAGGAGTTTCATATATTTACAGGAGGAATATGTTAATATTCAGAACACAGACGTGAACTCAGGTTAAGAGATCTGTCATTATAAAGATCTATTTGCAGCTCGTCAGTGTCTCGTTTTCATCGTGAAAAAAGGTCATTGTTGAACAAATTTCATCAGAGAAATGAACACTGCAGGAGACGTAAATGAAAACATCACACGTCAGATATCAGGTGTCAGCAGCTGTGTCGATATTGAACAGCCATACGAATGGTTCTTGACAGCATGAGTTATTTTCTACGTACGTACATACGTTCTATGTGCCTTGGCTTGTGTCACGTCGTCTCTTGTTCCTTCCTTTCAGTTTGAAGCTGAGGTGAGGAAGCACCAGAGTGTCAGGCTGCAGACGGAGAAACAACTGCAGAACCTGAAGGACAAAAAGCAGAAGGTGAAGAACCAGTTTGAGCTGGCTGGCTGCTGACTGGGGGTCAGTCTCTGGAGCTGCTGCCCACTGTCTGTAGCAGCGGGGTCGTCTGGGGCCGGTCAGTGGCCGGTTTGGTGAGCAACCAGAACCAGGGCGAGAGAGACAGGATCCGGAATTCGATGGATGCTCCTTTCCGTCAAAATAAAAGCACCAACCTTATAAAAATGTGGTGGAACTTTTTAATTAAAAGAATATAATTTACAAGAAAAGCCCAGAGCCATTAAGTTAACCTTTTTCTTTTATTGTATTTAATTGTATTACAAGTTATTGTCTATTTCAGTTGTCTGTTTTATTGAATAGACACTTGATCCAATTTAGTAAATGCATTTTTTCGATAAAGTTTGGGGCGGTGGGGGCGGAAGAGAGAGGAAAACTGCATGATGCTCGCCATGTAGCATGCTCTATCAATAACAACAACAACAACAACAACAACAATATGGTACTAAACTGGAGATGGAAATCAATGGTGCTCCAGAATTTTAAGTTTTACTTTGGTGAATTTGGTGAATTCCAGATCCGCTCTCTAGACCGCGAGGCTACAGCGGGGAGTGAGGCGGAGGACACACTGTGTTGCTAATTTGTCCTGTCGGGGTCACTGTATTGTCATTGGTGTCTGTCAGTATCGGTAGGAACCATTCACTGAGGGACAGGTGTTTCTAGACGAGGGGCACTCATAGTTTTTTGTCCAGTCAGGTGCAAACTGCTCAGTGTTGAGGTGAAAATTTGTACCTTTGTTTATGGACTCAGATTCATTCAGGGGATCTGTAGCGGCGGGGAGTGAGGCGGAGGACACACTGTGATTCGGGGCTCTAGATATCATCAGCTACATGAAGTCGCAGCGGTGAGCCTTTAGCTCCTGTTAGCAGAAGGCCAAACTATTAGCAGCATTTTCAACTCAAATTTACTCATGAAGCACATTTAAAAACAGCTCGACCAAAGTGCTGTAGAAGAGGAATAAAATGACAAAAACACGTAGCGGTCAGGTCCACAGCTCGCAGGTTCAGGGCAGACCACATCAGCAGGGCTCAGGTCTTAACGAATAAAAGCAGGTTTTGAGCCTGGACTGAAACGAGTCAGTGGAAGCGACGCTGTCTGCTGGGGCGGACACAGCAAAAACACGATCACCCCTGAGCTTCAGTCTGGGGCGTGACCAGCCAATAGGAACACAGGCTCGATACAATATATACAATATATACAATATACTCAAAGTTTATGGGATTTTTACCCGCCAAAATAAAACTGTTTACCCCACTTTAAACCTGAGACAATGAGACATTTTCTCATATTGGATTTGCATTTAATTTTTCAAACATTAAAGAATACAGTCACCATTCACCCTTTTTATTAAGAGTTCAGCACTAGTCACTTATTTATTTTAGGTGGTCTGAAGTAACAGAAAAAGCGTTTCTAAAAAAGTTTATGAGCACTGTACGTCTTTGTTTTTAAAGGTAAATGCTGATGTATGAGAACACCATGAGCATTATGGGAAGTCTTTATGTCCCAGTGCTGTCATGTGCCAGTTCAGGAAATGACCCAAACGCAGAGCAGCAGGCAGGTGGATTAGGAACCGAAGACAGGCCTCAGTGAAGCTGATAAAAACATCCAAAAACAGGCAGGTAGCTGAAAGTCTAAAAGACAGAAGAGACAAAACTAAACTAAAAACCAACCAGGATAACGTGTTGATAATGTCTCGGGGGAGAAATCCAAAGCAGAACACCAGAGATCAGACAGGAAGCAGAGCAGGGAACGACACCATGACCACAGACGAACTGACAAAGGATAAAAGGAAACACACAGAAAGCTAATGACAAGAACGAGACACAGCTGAAGGAGTGGACACAAGACTGATGAGACAGGTGGAAGGACTCTGGAACAAGGGATGAGAAGAGGAAGGACAGGTGAGACAGAAAACAGGCGGGAAAACACACAGACAGGAAGTTAAACCAGACATGACACATAAGGAGAGAGCCTACAAAATAAAACAGGAAGCAGATTAAACACTAATGAAAAACATGAAACAAGAAAGATCACAAACTTCAAAACAATGTTCACAAGATAACAGACCAGAAACAAAACGACGACTTCAGTGTGTTTAGTAAAGTGATAAAGTTTAAAGTTTGTCGAGTCTTTCTTTTGAGTGTCGGTTTCTTAAAGGAGAAAATGAATGATGTGAAAAACTGTCTGAAAAGGTTAAAACCCTTCTGAGGTGCAGGTTTGTGTCAAAGCTCTGGTTTCTTTGTTTCCACTTTGACACGTAAAGCAGAGCGATTGGGAAACAATGTCATCTTCTCAAAAAGTGATGTGACGATTTGATGACATGATGTGCTGGAGACCCACCCTGGGAGAGTTAAAGAAGCAGCTGTTAGCAGTTAGCAGCTAAGAATGTTGCATCTCAGTCATAAGGCCAGGCGCCACTGGGAGGCAGCACGAGACCTGAAATGGTGTCACTCATTCCAGTAAATAAGTATTTTGTGGCGTTGTTGCTAATGTCTTACTGGAAATCATATGCAGCCCAAACATCACAACAACAGGTCCAGTGTCTCGCCCAGTAACACAGTCAGATAGTCTTTGTTTGACTTGTTGCTTCTCTTAAACCCAGCAGGTGGCGTTGTCTTTATTCAGGACAGGTCATGTGTTGACAGTACTGTACAACATGTTGATGGTCAACAACAGTAATGTTCGAGCCAACTTTCAGATCAGTAGTACATCACAATAGTTCCCACAGTGTGACTACAGAGGTCACAGTGAGGGCGTTAAAAAGCTGCGGCAGCACTCGTCTTGTAAACAGCATCTGCAGGTGTGAGAACAGAGCGGAGAGCACGGTGTGGTTTGACTGTCACACACTGACAGCTCCGAAAATAGACAGCTGAAGCTCTCGCTCTCACACGATGATGATGGTGATGATGATGATGATGATGATGATGATGGTGATGATGTGTTTTTATGTGGGTTCATAAGTCACACAGTGTCTTTAATTAAGAATCAGCTCATGTCTATAACCTGAGTATGGTTAACATTTACTCCCCCGCTGCTGCAATTAAATTCAGTGATATTTAAAAAACAATCTGCAGATGAGGTGATTAAAATGTCACAGATCAAAATATGTCATAAGCATATTACAGGAACAGCTTTGTGCACATCACAAAGCTTTAAATAGACTCTTCTCCCTCCTTCAGTCAGGGCTCTCTGCTCTCAGCCACCTGCAAGACACACAGAGGACAAAGACCACAAACGTTATAACTCACATCTGTGCTCATGTATTTAACTTAGACCTGATGTAAGACTGATATTAATATACAGCAAAGTCGTCACAACTGGTGTCACCGAGCAGCTGGTTCTGTTTTGCAAACAAATGACTTTTCAGAATTGTTAAGGATTCATTTACCAAAAGCTGAAATCTATAAAACCCTGAAGAACTTTAAAGTCATGCATTCGCACAAACTAAATTGGTCAGAGATTCTGGACCACAGTGGTGGAACACAGTGGTGCTGACACGGGGAGAACATGTCGGAGCACCTGGAGGAAACCCACGCTGACACAGGGAGAACATGTCAGAGCACCTGGAGGAAACCCACGCTGACACAGGGAGAACATGTCAGAGCACCTGGAGGAAACCCACGCTGACACGGGGAGAACATGTCAGAGCACCTAGGGGAAACCCACGCTGACACAGGGAGAACATGTCAGAGCACCTGGAGGAAACCCACGCTGACACGGGGAGAACATGTCAGAGCACCTGGAAAACCCACGCTGACACAGGGAGAACATGTCAGAGCACCTGGAGGAAACCCACGCTGACACAGGGAGAACATGTCAGAGCACCTGGAGGAAACCCACGCTGACACGGGGAGAACATGTCAGAGTACCTGGAGGAAACCCACGCTGACACAGGGAGAACATGTCAGAGCACCTGGAGGAAACCCACGCTGACACAGAGAGAACATGTCAGAGCACCTGGAGGAAACCCACGCTGACACGGGAGAACATGTCAGAGCACCTGGAGGAAACCCACGCTGACACGGGGAGAACATGTCAGAGCACCTGGAGGAAACCCACGCTGACACGGGAGAACATGTCAGAGCACCTGGAGGAAACCCACGCTGACACGGGGAGAACATGTCAGAGCACCTGGAGGAAACCCACGCTGACACGGGGAGAACATGTCGGAGCACCTGGAGGAAACCCACGCTGACACGGGAGAACATGTCGGAGCACCTGGAGGAAACCCACGCTGACACGGGGAGAACATGTCGGAGCACCTGGAGGAAACCCACGCTGACACAGGGAGAACATGTCGGAGCACCTGGAGGAAACCCACACTGACACAGGGAGAACATGTCGGAGCACCTGGAGGAAACCCACGCTGACACAGGGAGAACATGTCGGAGCACCTGGAGGAAACCCACGCTGACACAGGGAGAACATGCCAGAGCACCTGGAGGAAACCCACGCTGACACAGGGAGAACATGTCGGAGCACCTGGAGGAAACCCACGCTGACACAGGGAGAACATGTCAGAGCACCTGGAGGAAACCCACGCTGACACAGGGAACATGTCGGAGCACCTGGAGGAAACCCACGCTGACACAGGGAGAACATGTCGGAGCACCTGGAGGAAACCCACGCTGACACAGGGAGAACATGTCAGAGCACCTGGAGGAAACCCACGCTGACACAGGGAGAACATGTCGGAGCACCTGGAGGAAACCCACGCTGACACAGGGAGAACATGTCAGAGCACCTGGAGGAAACCCACGCTGACACGGGGAGAACATGCAGACTCCGCACAGGAGGGCTCCCCCACCCTGGGTTCAAACCTCCCCACCTCTTGCTGTGAGGCGATTATTTATGTATTACCACAAAAGTAGCCTTTCAAATACACAAAAAAATACTTGGAAAGAATAACGTTATCATTTTAGGTTATGTAGCTTCCTATCCTAACATATTTTAGTCAGAATTTTCAAAACACATGAAATTGCAGTTCAGTACCTCTTCATTGTGGTCTGTTTGCTATTCCGCCCCCAGGCTTAGAGTGTGGTACACAGACATAAACACGGGCTCCTCAACATCTGAAAGAGAGACAATTTCAGAAAATCTGAGACAAACATAAAAATATGATTAAACAATATTTTAAATAAAAGCAGTTATATGATTATTATGACTGTCCCTAAATGTGGGGTGCCACAAGGCTCTATTATCGGCCCATTTCATTTTCTATAAAATGCTTTTTTTTTTTCCCAGTCACACCATCCACAATTTATGATGTGTTTCCAAACAGTATTACACAGATGATACTCAACTTCAAATTTTTGTTAAACATTCAGAAAATTCAATTCAATTTAATTTATAAAGCCCAATATCACAAATCACAATTGACCTCCGATGGGTTTACAACATTCAGCACATTCTTCTTTGACCCTCTTCTTAAATTTTACCAATGAATGCTTTGCTCTTTGACTGTGACTAAACAAGTCAACATCTACAACATCTTGTCATTAGACTTGTGTTTTACTTCCATCTGTCTCATGTGCGGCAACGCAGATAAAAAATCTGAGAGTTAACATGCATCCAAATTTACTCCAGCACATCAGTTTGTATATTTATAAAACACTGACCACCCACTCACTTACCCACACAGCGTATGAGGCTGCAAGGTGGCTTAAAGTACTTGTTGTGCTGTTATAAATAAATGTAAAGCGTGCAGAGTCATGTATTATTTTAATGGTGGTGACTTGATGAAACAGCCTCCTCTGTGACTGAAAGTGCAGCCAAAACAGGAGCTGCTGCACAACGAACCGAGAGGCCCATCTACCTTTTTCTGTCTGTGGGATCTCGGGTGGTTTTTGTCAGCGGGGCCTGAAGCTGCTGAAGTGGACACAGTCTGATACAGTCTATAAACAAACTAACTTTCAAACACGGTTTATAAATATGAGGTTAGTAATTCAGTGGCTGTCATCATTTCCTGGTTGTGACACTGTTCACAAGCTGCAAAGTTTATTCTATGGGACGGTCATCTTTTATATAGACATTACCTGCACATGTTGCATGCTGTGTTTCTCAGTGTCAGGTTAATTACCTCGCTCTCTCCTGGGTTTTGTGACGGCAGCATATGTTGCATGATTCCAAACAGCTTCACCGTCCTCTTCACACACTGAAACATAATAAAGGAGCAGGTTGGTATATGGGCAGACACCTCTTTACAAATTTGTAAACTGGCTCAAAATGAAATTATTTACAACCAAAGCAAATCAGCTGATTTACAAATAAATATATTCCTGTAAATACGATTACATCAGTGAATGCATGCGCTTTATTCTAATACACTTAGAGCTGTTCTAGTTTGTGGCTCTCAAGATCTTGGATTCTTTTACATACATAATATCTGCTACTTAATAAAACAACAAAAATAAACATTGCATTTCTTTGTGCTTTGGTAAAAGTGAGCCTGAAAATGGCAGGAGTCTTATTCTGTGTATGCAACCATTGCAAAAAACAAACAAACAATCAAACAAGGGCAGCCAGACATAGGACCTGAGAAATGTACCGATCCAGTCTAGGGAAGAGTGAGCACACGCATGCGTCGGTATGAATTGATTTGGTGAAGGCCCACTCACCAGGTCTGGCTGAATGTTGAGGTGGACTCTGAGTGCAGCTGGTGTCTAAAATGATAAAGAATTCACAGAATAAAAAGATCCCTAGTCAGTAAGAGCTTTATACTGTATAAAGGTAGCAGCATTTTGGACTCAGTTCTGGCTTGGTAGAATTGAACTGATTAACTTAATTTCTGTTCTGATTTAATCTGTAACAGAAGTGTTTTAGAAGGTCTGAGGAAAATGAATAACATTGATTCAACCTCCTGAAAATGAAAGGTCAAGGGTCCAAACTTGGGGATGTTTCTGCAGGGCTGAATGCCCGGGCTACACTGCCTGCATGAGCAACACGTGACAGCTACCTCGCTGAACTGCTGTGGCTTGCATGTGTGCAGTGTTCACACAGACAGTGTTGTTGCTGCTGCACTGCTGCAGATCTGCCTGCTGCTGTATCTGTTGTATCTGCACAATAAAAGTCAATACTTCATTTATTAATGAAGGTGTGAAAGTCACTTCATTTTCATGACAATATTTGACCATTAAAAGTCTGGTGTTAACAGATAAAAGGATTCTGTCAACAGGAACATAGTCAGAGGGCTTTTATTTTGAAACACATACAGGAAAGTTGAGTCAGTTGAAACTGTAGTGAAAAGAGATTTAACCTCAGTATGATTAGTAAAAGATCATTTTCACTATCTATTTTCACAGAAACTTTGCGTCACACAGAAAAACAGGTGAGACACCTGTTCTGTAGATGTTCTGCAGCTGAGCAGTGCTGCTCACACAGGCAGTGTGGCTGCTCTAAGCCCTGGGCCACACTGCCTGTGTGAGCCGCTCGTGTTCATCACAGAACCTGTTGGTATTTCTTTTAGGTGTCAGTGTTGACAGGATCAAGCAGCCACACTGCCCGTGTGAGTAGCGCTGCTCAGCTGTGACACATCTAGAGATTCAGAGGCTCAACGTTTATTTGTGTGTGTGTGTGTGTGTGTGTGTGTCACTTGCGCTGTTCTTTAGAGAAAATAGAGTGAAAAGGGTCTTTTGATAATCATATTGACATTAAACCTCCTTTCACTACAGTTTCAATGTTGAGATCACTCACAGACTTGGAGAAATATTAATACTTCTGTTTTACTCAACCTCTCCTGTTTCTGTTTCAAAATAAAAGTGCTCTAACAAGATTTGTATGGACAGAATCCATGAGGCTTTTATTGTGAAATATTTTCTTTTATTGTGAAACATTTGTCTCATACTACAGCGGCTGCACGGCTCCATAAAAGAGTGGAATAGCAGCTTTTAATTGTGAAAATTAAGTAGATACAGTTGCAGGCAGATCTGCAGCAGCACCACTGTCTGTGTGAACACTGCAAGCATGCCGTCATGTGCTGTTCACACAGGCAGTGTGGCCCGGGGTAACTTTAAAACTTCCTCTTACAGGGTGTTGAAGTGTTGAAGTCATTTTGGGCCTAAGAAGTTGATTTGTGGATCTATTAAAATGTTTGGACTGAATGGATTGAAAGTGTCTCCGCCCACCTGCCTCCCTGGACTCACTTCAATAGTGACAAAATACGCAACACATATTTATAGTTATGTAGAATAGATGTTGGTGTTTCTCACCTGTTTTTGGAGAAGAGGTATACTGGACGGAGGACAGAGGGGTTGTGATGTCTGGATTTAAAAAAAGCCCACTTTTAGCACAGTTTGTGTGAGTGACTGAAGTGGTGTCTGTATTTTATTCTCTGTACCTGCAGTGACTGTCTGACGTTTCCTACATCGCAGTAATCCCACCAACAGCAGCAGAGCCAGCAAGAAGACACTGACACCAATGCAGAGCAGCAGAGGCAGCTGAAGGCCATGATGAGGCTCCTCATCAGGTGCTGGAGAGCTAACGGTGTGTTCTGTATGTGACACATGATCCTAATGCTGTAAATTCATGCTGTGATATCAGTGTAAAGGGACAATTTGTCACCGTGGTGTGGGCGGTGTGTGCAGACACACTGTGTGAAGGTGGCCCTCAGAGGGTGGCTTCACCTGCACACACTGCCCACACCATGGTGACACAGCTGGTTCAAAATCAACGGCGTATCTCTTTAAAATAAAACACTTCATACAGTTACTATGTCCATTCTTAAACTCAACATGTGTCTGAAACAGTGAAGTGTGAGACATCCTCGGCTCCAGTTGTCACACCAGCAGGTTACACATTGTCAGACTTATTTTGAAGCACTGGTGTCTCTCACCTCTGACAGTCAGCCAGCTCTCAGGTGATTGTCCGACTCCAGGGATGCTGCACCTGTACAGTCCTTCATTAGACGTAGAAACACCTTGGATGGTCAGGTTTCCTGCAGAGCTGCTGTCCATGCGGTAGCCATCTTTATAGAAATCAGCAGTGAGGTTGGAGGACGTCTGTTTCTCTCTGCAGTGCAGAGTCACAGCAGCGTCCACCATCACAGGACGGACAGGACTGTCCAGGATCACTGAGCCAGCTGGAGAACATGTAAATCAAAGTTTGAAAGCCTGTAACACAACACGGCAGATGCTTCCTGTGTTTTAACGTCTCAATAGGTGATGTTGTCTGGAGCATACTGGGGACATGGTTTGTTGTGTCAGCACACGTTGAGCAGTATTTAATAATCTTCAAGCTGAGACGTTCACAGACACACAAAAAAGTCACGACTTTGCACACTCAGTGTTTCAGCGGTTACACACCAGCAACAGTGATGTTGACAGAGTTGCTTTTCTTCCCTCCTCCTATTTCACACCAGTATTCTCCACTGTCGAGGGCTGGATAGGCGTCACGGATGACACATGGTCCCGTTGATGTGGACCAGGAGGAAGAACACGTGTTAATGACACCTTTGGTCTTCCTCATCACTCTCCATCCACTCAGTCCCTGCAGACCCTCACAGCTCACTGTGAAGGAGTCATATGCAAAGTGCTGCTGTCTGTTTGGATCAACCTGAGGGAAACCTGCATCACACACACACACACACACACACACACACACACAGAGGATGAGTATTAAAGGGATGGTTCAGAGTTTTTAATGGGGTTGTATGAGGTCCTGATGCATCGTCAGCGTGTTAGAGACAGTAGATGTCAGTCAGCACGGCCCCAGTGTGTGACACGAAAGCTAAACATTGTGCTGCTGTGGAAGGGTCAACGTTAAAACGTATCATTGCCACCTAAAAGCATCAAGATCAGTGTAAGTGTGCGCCATATTGAGGGTATGCTCACAGCTTCATTCTCCTGCTGGAAGTCACTGTCTGACATTAAAGTAAAGCTGTGACAGTACTCGTAACATAGCGTACATTTAAACTGATTTTGATTTTGTTTTCAGGTAGCTAAAATACACTTTGTTGCCGAGCCATGTGGGACTCCAGCCTGCGCCTCCATGCTGATCGCCACCTCCTCCAGGTAATACACTGACTACAGATAAGCACCTCATACAAAACCCAGTTAAAAAAAACATTACTGCTATGAAATATATGTTCTATCCCAACAACATCATCTTCAATAGCAAGGTGACGCTTTATCATTTCTTCATTAATCTTAACTTTTTAGGCAAAAGCAACTTTTATTTCTCTTTCACAGCTCAAACGCAGTGACGTCAAAATGTGCGCAGTAGAATTTGAACCAGCATTAAATGTTTAAGAAGTTCTCCTGAAATGCAAATTCTGGTTCATGTTGAATTAAAACATGGAGGGACAAATGTTTGTACCCTTCATTTTATATATTTCAACTCTATATTTGCAAACACTTGGAAACTGAAATGTAAAAGTTTAAGATGTCATTAGTTAAACTTCTGTCGCCCTCGGCTGTAAACTCGGGGACTGTAAGATGTTGTTAGAATGACGGCAGGTATGCAAACATTATGAAAATGCTTCTTACCATCATGTTGAGAATCACTGAGGTCGACGTGTGCGACCAGCAGCAACAACACCGTCATCACTGCAGAGACAAGAGAGCTGATGTAAAGGATGTAACATATATAACTGAACTGTATGATGTAGATATATCTAATATCTGATCCATCACCAGTCAGCAGACTGTGACTCTCTTTATCACCTGTGTGCAGAGACAAGACATGCAAACAATATCATATCTGTTTCCCCTGAACCCAACAGTGTCAGACTCAGTACTCACACAGTGTGACGCAGAGAGCTGTGACCTCCATGTTGTCTTGCTGCTGACTGAACATCACACTGAATTTAAGGTATGATTCAAGTCAGAACCTCCTCTTCCTCTTCCTCTTCCTCTTCCTCCTCCTCCTCCTTCTCCACGTCATGTTTCTCTGCTGATGAGGAAACAGCAGCTTCAGACTGAGACTCGAGCGGCTGACTCTGTGAGACTGAGCTGCTCTCGGTTTAGACAGAGAGAAGAAAAACATGTGCAGGCTCAACAGGTGGCGCCACAGAGCCTGATTTTAGGAGCTGAGGTGTGAATTACTCAAAACTTGATGAGGAAGCTTTTTTAGATATCAGGATGTTTTGAGGGCTGTAACGAAATAAATCATACAAATAGATAATACCACTAATAAGCCATAATTGTTACCACCATAACCATCACTCATAAACAAGACCCAAGACACTGGAACTCCTTCTCTGGATGCAGTAACTCTCTCCCGACCCACAGGGCACAATCCAGTGTTGTTAACATCTGGTGCTCATGCAGTGACTTGCAGCGTCAGAAACCAATGAAAAAAGCCTTCCTTTAATGCTGGTATTATATGCGGCCAGTTGTCGATATAGTTTAACGGGAAACGCAACAGGACAAGGATGAAAGTTAAGGCGGCAACTGGAGTGAGCAAGACGAGAGGTGGACAGGTCCAACAAACCCTGGTCTTTTGACCTAAACCCAACCACATGTGTGTGTGTTGGCTAAACGTGATCACGTGTGTGTGTGTGTGTTGGCTAAACGTGACCACGTGTGTGTGTTGGATAAACGTGATCATGTGTGTGTGTTGGCTAAACGTAACCACGTGTGTGTGTTGGATAAACGTGATCATGTGTGTGTGTTGGCTAAACGTAACCACGTGTGTGTGTTGGATAAACATGATCACGTGTGTGTGTTGGATAAACGTAACCACGTGTGTGTGTTGGCTAAACGTAACCACGTGTGTGTGTTGGCTAAACGTAACCACGTGTGTGTGTTGGATAAACGTGATCACGTGTGTGTGTGTTGGATAAACGTAACCACGTGTGTGTGTTGGCTAAACGTAACCACGTGTGTGTTGGATAAACGTAACCACGTGTGTGTGTTGGCTAAACGTAACCACGTGTGTGTGTGTTGGATAAACGTAACCACGTGTGTGTGTTGGCTAAACGTAACCACGTGTGTGTTGGATAAACGTAACCACGTGTGTGTGTTGGCTAAACGTAACCACGTGTGTGTGTTGGATAAACGTAACCACATGTGTGCGTTGGATAAACGTGATCACGTGTGTGCGTTGGATAAATGTAACCACGTGTGTGTGTTGGCTAAACGTAACCACATGTGTGTTGGATAAACGTAACCACGTGTGTGTGTTGGATAAACGTGATCACGTGTGTGTGTTGGATAAACGTGATCACGTGTGTGTTGGCTAAACGTAACCACGTGTGTGTTGGATAAACGTAACCACGTGTGTGTGTTGGCTAAACGTAACCACGTGTGTGTTGGATAAACGTAACCACGTGTGTGTGTTGGCTAAACGTAACCACGTGTGTGTGTTGGCTAAACGTAACCACGTGTGTGTGTTGGATAAACGTAACCACGTGTGTGTGTCGGCTAAACGTAACCATGTGTGTGTGTCGGCTAAACGTAACCACGTGTGTATGTTGATGTAACGTAACCACGTGTGTATGTTGGCTAAACGTAACCATGTGTGTGTGTTGAATAAACCCAACCTTGTGTGTGTGTGTGTTGAAGGAAAAAAACATCAGTTGGTGGTGTTGTGCTGACGTAGTGCTTTTATTTTGAAAGAGACTGTATCAAACTGTACATTTCCTGTGAAAACAGAAGTGTATTTTGAAAACAGACAATGCATGTAACAGGCTGAAGTCCCAGAACGTCAACAACCAACACACCCAGGGCACCTTGGACGCCACATGTTGATGACCAAACGTGAACATGTGACGAGGTCACAGTGAGGATGATGATGGACTGTTCTCCAGCAGAGAACCTTTGACTCAGACTGGAAGGTGCTGACTCTCATGGCCGCTTCACACTCGGCTGCAAACCGGCTCAGGTCATGCTGGAGGTCACGGTGTGATGAAGCCAACAGAAGCACAACCCTCACCTGTGGTCATGAGCTCTGGGTAGTGACTGAAAGAATGAGGTCACAGAGACAAAACCCACCCCGCTGCCTCTGACTCTCACACAGTCTGATATAGAAGAGGTCTCACTCTGCCCTCTGCAGGACATCAGCCTCACATCACAACATGCACACGTTCATATTTATTCTGGACGGCATTCAGCTGACACAACTTCCTTGCTGAGTCGCTCATGTGTTCCTGCGGTGTTTCATACAAACTCCACCTACAGCAGATAACAGGCCCAGAGGTCAGGTCATGAATAAACACACTGACAAAACGAAAGTACAAAGCAAGGACACACACACACACACACCCACACACACACACACACACACACACACACACACACACACACACACACACCTTTATTCTCTGTATATTGAACCAACCCTGATCTTTGATATCAAACACTCACAATAAGTCAACAATGATCAGAAGCTGCTTTGATTGGCCGGATTTTACAACCTGTGGTCTAAAGGCTGGGCGCAGACACCAACACTGTATTTCACACGTTCTGTTTCTCACTTGCTAAAACAAAAACAAGTGTGTGGACACAAGAGCTCAGTACAGTGACAGAACGCAGTGTTTCAGGCTGATAAATAAACCTGCAGGTGTAGAACGTCGTGTGTGTAGCCTCACACACTCCTTTGGTTATACTGGAGAGAAATAATAAAGTCATAATACAGGTTACAGATTTACAGAGAAGGCGGGCTGATACCAGCCGTGAGTTCATTTCACACTGTTTTATTCTGGACTTTGACCGTGCAGGCTGCTCTCCACTGAGGCGAGGCGACGCTGAAACACGCACAAGGTATGTTGCATTTAAACATGTAACACTTTAATGGATTCATTTAGTTATTATTATTATTATTAGTTATTATGATTGTTACTATGTTCGTCCTGTGTCTCCGTTGAAAGTCAAACTACAATCTTCTTCTGCAGTCTTTTGTCTTACATATCGGTGGGTTCGGTCGCACCCATCAGTCGCTCAGAAAATATGGCTGTTGTAAACATTACAAACCAACATACAGAGAGCAAATGTTGTTTATAAAAGCACATGAATGAATATTAATCACAATGACACATAACACTTATATAACACTTCTCCTCAAAGATGCTTAACACAGAGTAGGATTTTTAAAAAAAACTATCAATTCTTTATTAAAGACAATAAAATATAAGACTACTAATGGAGTAGAGTCAGCTGTGGAAACAACAGAGGTGGGTTTTTGAACGCTGACACTGTGGGGACAGTTTTTTATGAGGTGTGGTGGTGACCTCCACAGAGAGGGGGGGCGGCGACTGGAAACATCCTGTCACTACAGGTTCAGCACTACAGAGGATAAATCACGAAAGACAAATCTCAGCACTTAACTTTTTGTTTTCACAAACTAAACCTATTGAAAATCAGTTTACGCTCAGCTTTCCTCTTAACTGCAGTGTTCAACTTCTGTATGTTTGAGTTACTAATATAACCTTTGATCACATCTTTAAGGAGTTAAAGGGATAGTGCACCCAAAACTGAAACTTCAGCCATTATCTACTCGGCCATATGTCGAGGGAGGCTCAGGTGAAGTTTTAGAGTCCTCACATCACTTGCAGAGATCCAAGGGGAGAGGAGGTAGCAACACAACTCCACCTGATGGAGGCTGACGGCGCCCCAGATTCAAACGTCCAAAAACACATAATTGAAACCACAAAATATCTCCATACTGCTCGTCCGTAGAGGCAGTCAAAGCTACAGGCTACAGTGAGGCTAAAAAGAGTTCAACTTTTTATGTCGGGGCATCAGGACACTTGGATCACTACGGACAAGCAGTATGGAGATATTTTGTGGTTTCAATTATGTGTTTTTGGACGTTTGAATCTGGGGTGATGGTGAGTAGATAATGGCTGAATTTTAATTTTTTGGATGCACTATCCTTTTAAAAACAAAAACTGTCTCCACTGAAAGAGATATTTAAGGTTGATCTGGTGTCAGATACTTTACAGTTGACTTATTTTCATTTCCAGCACTCCAAGATGACTCACATGAAGGACAGACTCCTCCTGAAACCTCAGCTCAGTGACTTTGGCGCACTGGTCTTGTATGAAGCTGTGGTCTTCCTTCTGCTAACACACTCCAGTGGAGGTAAATGGCACACAACAAAAGATTGTTAATCATTATCAGAGTTTAGACACGATACCATAAAATCTCATACAGTAGAAACAACCGTACTGTGAGGCCAGAGCACTACATACACACACAAGACAAAAGCTGAGCTGCTCCGTCAGGACTCACTGATATAAAGAAAGTGGAAAATAACCTTTTGTTGTACTGATATTAATTAGAACTTTAAAAAGCAGTAAAAGTAGGATTTCACAAACAGACCTGTTTGTCCCTCAGGTCAGTCTCAGGTGATCGATACGTCTCAGGCAGTGGTGGCAATGGTTGGTGCCGACACCATTCTGCCATGTCACCTGGAAACTGCTGTGGATGCTACCACCCTAACTGTGGAGTGGGCGAGACCTGACCTGAAACCAAGATTTGTCCATTTGAGGCGAGACAGCACGGAGCTGGTGCAGGAGGAGAATCAGCTGTTCACGGGGAGGACGTCACTGTCCACCAGCAAACTGAAGCGTGGAGACGTTTCACTGAAACTGTCCAGAGTAAGGCTTTCTGATGCCGGGACATACAAATGCCTCGTTCCCAAATCTAGTAGGCCTACAGAATCTGTGGTCGTGCTCACTGTTGGTAAGTTTGCATTAATGCGTCGTGCACTATATAAAACTTCAATGATCCATGAAAGGTATAACTGCATTACATAGTGATACCAGCAGCAGAGATTTGACACTACTGTTCACAAGATCAGAGAAGAGATTATGTTCAGGTTTAGGTCTCATTGTGTCCTGAGCTCAAAAAAGAACCAGACGGGCACCAGAAGGGAACCAGGCTCAACAAGGTGGGTTGACTCCAGGGCCAAATGCACCAACCAGACTTGCACTCAGGTGCACCCAAAAGGGAAAAATACTTGTCCTAACTGTAAGGATGCTTGGAGTGATCACAGGAGTATTAGTGACTGCTGACAGCAGCAGTGCCTGGATCAACCATGTGGGCATTTGGGTCAAGCAGAAAGAGTTTTAGACCAGTAAGAATGGCACCGTAGCTGACCAGAGTAAATGGGCCAAGAAAAGAGACCAGACGGACATTTGGATCGACCTAATGAGCACAAACACTGACAACAGGGTACTTAGAATGACCACAGGGGCATTTGTGACCCAAAGAAAAGTATTTTGCCCAACCAGAGGAGCACGAAGCCAACTGAGTTGACATGAAGGGCCTCTTGATCTTGATTGATCAGGGCCAAACAGAAGGGCATATGGGCCAACCACCAGGGGGTTCGTGTGGACGCAGGGGCACTTATGCCAAGCGGAGGGCATGTGCCGACTGCAGAGCCACCTGGATCACCTCTAGACTAGCACTCGAACTGACAGGAGGAATCTGAAATGATTACAGAGGAATTTTGGTCCACCAGAAAGGTATTCGAGCTAACCAAAGGGGCACTTGGACTGACCAAAGGGCATGTGGGCAGACTATGTGTCAGGGTACCAGTGTGACGCACTTCATTCTTGTGATTAATTTTATCTTTTACATTTCTGCTCTCCATCAGGCTCTGTCTCCTCACCTGGCGTAGAGATTTCCAAAGTCAGCAGTGGAGTGATGTTGGTGTGTAAGTCTGCAGGCTGGTATCCAGAGCCTGAGGTGCTGTGGCTGGACGGTGAGGGACACCTCGTCTCTGCTGGACCTCCAGAGACAGTCAGAGGTCCTGATGACCTCTATACTGTCAGCAGCAGAGTGACTGTGGAGAAGAGACACGGCAACAGCTTCACCTGCAGAGTCCAGCAGAGGAACATCAGCCACACCACAGAGACAACTGTTCATCTTCCAGGTAGAAAACATGACGTGTGAGTGACTGATGTTTTGTTGAGTTCATCCAACAGTTGGAGTCTAGTTTCATCTGTTCTGTGTTTTACACTTTCAGTTTCTCTCTTCATGTTCGAGCCCAGCACTGCTGCTCGTATCATCATCTGCTTGGTTGTGTCCATCGTGCCTGTTGCTGCAGTCGTCGTTGTCGTGATGAAATGGGGACGAAACAAAAAAGGTAAGTCACAATTTCCTTCTTCTTTTTGTCCAAACTTCAAATTACTCACATCTCCTTCATTGTTTCATTCGTCGTGGGTGTAAAGGGCTGAAACCACCTGACGTGACCTCAGCTTCAGTGTGACCCGCTGCAGCATGGAGCACAAAACTCGCTGAGCATTAGCTCGCTTTAACATCGTCCTTTAACAACAGAAAGTCCTGATGAGTCCAGAGCTGAGCTGTGACTCAACAGCTGCAGCTTCACTACAGCTAACATCACTTTAAAAGCCTTTTCTTACCATGAGTAGCTTTGATGCCCAGTTTCACATTTTAAATTAACTCTGACTGTTTTTTACATTGTTGTTGATGAAGGTTACACTAATAACCCTAGCACCAAATCAGAGCTGCTGTATTTCTTTGTTTTCATGTTTTCAGCGTAGAGCAACGCTGCATTAAAAAGCAAGAAACAAACTTCAGACTAAACACACGTCTCTTGTATTGACGCAGAAACCAGAGACCACAACACAGAATATCTGGTGGTGGGAGAAGGAGACAGAGAGGCGCCCATGACAGGAAGGGAGACTATCACATATTTGGACAACACAAAGGCTAAACTTGATGAGGAGTTACAGAAGACTGAGGAAGAACTGAAACATGTAAAACAGATGGTTGAAAAACTGACGAAGCAGAAGACTGATCTGAAGAACCAGACACAGGGACTCAACTCACTGCTGCAGGAGGACAAGGCGCAGATGGAGGCGTGTGAGAAGAAGCTGAGGGAGAAAATCAAAGTTGACAAAGACACAAAAATGCAGAAGCGTCTAAAGGCCCAAAAGGCTGTGGAGGGCAGAAAGAGAGAACATGATGAACTGTCACAGAACACACAGAAACTACTGGAGACAACAGAGCAGATGATTGTTGAAGTGTCAGTAAGGAAGGGAAAACTAGAGCGAGATAAGGAGCGAATAATGAAACACCTGGAGGTGACAGAGAGAAGGAGAGAAGAGCTTCAGAAGAAACTTCAGTCAGAAGGAGAAGAGGAAATGAAACATGCAGCACCCAGTGATCACTCACCTGAAGCGTTTACCTGCTTATTACAAACACCTACAACTACAGTCCGTTCTCTGAACACATCGTCCAGGTCAGGTGACTGAACAAACAGTAACAGACCACGTCATGTTGCCTGTTTTTGATCACACTGTGCTTTGATATTATCTTTGTGTAACTGTTGTAAATTCAAAGAGGCTTTTCTTCATCGACACTTCGTACAATATGTGTGATTATGATCCAGAATGATTTGTGGTGCGTCAAAGTTCTTATCACCCATCTGTTCTTTTATAAAGGGTTAAAGACAATAAAATTAAAAGGCATTTTAAATTGAATCTTACCCAGATTTGATCTTCTGTCCCAGTTTACTGTGCTGTTGTGTTTCCTTCAGATAAGATGATGAGATCAGCTCAAAGATGAAACTAGAAAACTGCTGATCTTCATCAGTCCATGTGCTGAAAGTCCTCCCAACATGTCCCCAGTGATCTGTAAACAAGACTTTGTGGCAGTCGCTGAAGTTTAACTTTTGACCAATGCAGATATTATTGTATGTTTTTTTTAATCATCATTTCCTTTTTTAAAGATGTTTGTAAAGAGTTGAATAATAAACCTTTATCATAATTACTGTGGAGAACATCTATGTGCTCTGACATGACAGGCGCACCACAGGGAGCCCTCTTTGTAGCTTGTTAATGCTAACGAGGGCTGTCACACCTGATTGTGGTGCTCAGAGTTATGTTGATATTGGTCCTGATAAAACTCAACAGTTTCTCTGCTGGTCATAGTTCACAGCAGTTAGTGTCTCTTCATTGTCCTGTTCTGATCGTCTCAAACAGGATGGACAGACAGACAGAAGTATGTAACTCAATAAAACACACAGACACAGAGGACGATAACAAGATCGTATGCTCCTTCTACAGTATCATTAACTATGATACTATGACTATGATGCCAAATGCTGCAAGGCATGATGGTATATTTACTGCTTTATGACCTTGATCAAAGTCATTCATTAAACTCTATTCTCACTATTCTCCTTTGTGTGTTCACTTTGCCAGTCACCTTCACATGTGAGTGGGCAGCTCCCACAGTGGAGTCGTGTAACAGTAACCCTGCATTCTCTGAGCGCAGAGTTCTGGTGGGATAATATGGCACTATGAG
Organism: Epinephelus cyanopodus; assembly: GCA_026686955.1. Classification (NCBI taxonomy): domain Eukaryota; kingdom Metazoa; phylum Chordata; class Actinopteri; order Perciformes; family Serranidae; genus Epinephelus; species Epinephelus cyanopodus. The sequence goes on along the minus strand of CM048934.1, from coordinate 825,373 downwards.
CTCTCTAAGATATGACGGAGCTTGACCATTTAGAGCTTTATAAGTTAACAGTAGGATTTTAAATTCAATTCTGGATTTTACAGGGAGCCAGTGCAGAGAAGCTAAAACAGGAGAAATATGATCTGGTTTCTTAGTTCTTGTTAGTACTCGTGCTGCTGCATTCTGAATTAGCTGGAGAGTTTTTAAGGACTTACTAGAGCTACCTGATAATAGAGAGTTACAGTAATCCAGCCTTGAGGTAACAAAAGCGTGGACCAATTTTTCTGCATCTTTTCGGGTCAGGATAGGCCTAATTTTCACAATATTATGCAGATGAAAAAATGCAGTCCGTGAGGTTTGTTTTAAATGAGAATTAAAAGACAAATCTTGATCAAATGTTACTCCGAGGTTTCTTACGGTAGTGCTAGAGGCCAGAGCAATGCCATCGAGAGAAACTATGTCATCAGATAAAGAGTCTCTGAGTTGTTTGGGGCCAAGAACAATAACTTCAGTTTTGTCTGAATTTAACATCAGGAAGTTGGTGCTCATCCAGGTTTTTAGGTCTTTAAGGCAATTATGAAGTTTAGTTAATTGATTACTTTCTTCTGGCTTCATAGATAAATACAGCTGTGTATCATCCGCATAACAATGGAAATTTATAGAGTGATTTCTAATGACGTTGCCTAAAGGAAGCATATATAGAATAAATAGGATTGGTCCGAGCACAGAACCTTGTGGAACTGCAAAACAAACTTTAGTACGTACGGATGATTCATTATGAACGTGAACAAACTGAAAACGATCAGATAAATAAGATTTAAACCAGCTTAGTGCAGAACCTTTTAGGTCAATTAAGTGTTACAGTCTCTGTAGCAGAATTTCATGGTCAATTGTGTCAAACGCTGCACTAAGATCTAATAAAACAAGTACAGAGACGAGTCCTTTGTCTGAAGCAATCAGATTATATTAAATCCTCCGATAATGTGGAGAAAATATCACCAACATTGATCTGATTTAAGATGGAAATGAGATTTTAGTAGAGAGCTGCGGCTGAAACAGACAAGTCATCGTACAGTGTTGCTCTCCCTCACGCCCGGGGTAAAAGTTCATTTATGGTGTTTCACTGTGATCACGCAGCCGTCAGTCCTCCGTCAGCAGACGACAAACTGACTCCTGCAACAGGTACGTGAGCCGAGCTTTGTTTTTGTCTGTAAAGGACAGATTGAATTCTACATTAACTGAAATATTTTATTCTCTTATTTTAATGTGCTGAATTTGCCAAAAGTCATTTAGCCAGTGTGGCTCACAGTCAAGTTTGACTCATGTGTGAGTCTGTGTGAACATGAATGTGAAAAATGAGCAGCACGGTGAAGAGAACAAAAAACAGTCATTGGATCAGATCAAATCAGCAGGACAAATTGTGGATATGTCACGTGTGCATCGTTCTGTAGAGCAGTGTTTCTCAAATGGTGTCCTGTGTGATAACCTCACATAGTTATAACAATACTCATCTGGGTCTGTACAAACAGTTACGAATGAATTTTAATCGACTGTGTCAGTATGTTGTGTTTGTTTTACTGTACGGAGCAAATTGCAGCACACAATACAGCAGTATTATTTGTATTGTTTTATTGTATTTTATTTTATGACATGAAGAGAGATAACACGTCATATTGTGCACCAGTAGAGATACGATATACTGTATATCTTGAGATTTGTGTCTTGGGCACACAAAGTTAGCACTGATGTAGTGGATACGCATTGTGATTTAGGCACAAACAACACTTGTTTATGGGCAAAAGAAATGTTCTTTGGCTTAAAATACTCAGCCCTGGTGCCACACTCTCTGTGCCACAGACCCACTGTTTGTGCCACACGCCTGGCAGGAAAGGCATCAGCAGCTCTCTTACAGCAGCCATGTTTGGTGCCTAGAAAGCTGCAGCAAACAGCAGTTATCAACTAAATTATGACACGTTTTGTTGTTTGATGATCTTGAATGGACGTCTGCAGCTTGACAGGCATCTTCTGATGTGACGCCTCCTCTGGATGACACAATCAGATCACTGCAGCACCTTAAGCTGGTATGATACATAATTATGATGTGACATATTTGTGATTTACAGAAACTGACAGACTCGGCTGTTTCCAGAACTCCAGGATGTGTTACCTGAAGGATGGACGATCCCCAAACCCTCGACTCTGTACCCTGAGTGTTTTGGGTTTCCAGCACACTGTTGTCCTGCTGCTGCTGACACACTGCTCCGAAGGTAACTCACTTTGTATTTTGTGTTTAAAGTTAGAGAGTTTCGATCAAGTTAAAGGATAGTGTGAATCTGACAAATCAGACTTTATCTGCACAAGGTGTGTGATGGCCTTTGCGTGGTTTGCGAGGACAAGGAGGGCGCGCAATTCCTTGTCTCCCCAGTTGCTCATCTTTACAGTGTCTGTCAGGTTTGTGTTTCCCTCTTGCTACTAGCTGCTCGCTAATTCCTGCTATCAGCTGTTTCCTGTTTATCCACCGCCAGTGGCTCGCACGTGCGGCGTCATCAACAGCTCCTCCCACAAGTCATCAACAGCTCCTCCCACAAGTCATCAACAGCCCCTCCCACAAGTCATCAACAGCTCCTCCCACAAGTCTTCAACAGCTCCTCCCACAAGTCATCAACAGCTCCTCCCACAAGTCACCAACAGCCCCTCCCACAAGTCATCAACAGCCCCTCCCACAAGTCATCAAGAGCTCCTCCCACAAGTCATCAACAGCTCCTCCCACAAGTCATCAACAGCTCCTCCCACAAGTCATCAACAGCTCCTCCCACAAGTCATCAACAGCTCCTCCCACAAGTCATCAACAGCTCCTCCCGTTGCAGAAGGCCGCCTCGGTCTGTTTAAACCAAAAAGGTTCCACCAATATATCTACCCTACGAGGCGGAAAATTGGGCACCTCGGATCATCTCACCAATCTGGCTCTGTGTGTCTAAACACTCGCAGTTTGCCGGCAAAACGGCCCAACATTCACTGAAAATCTGGCAGTGTAAAAGGGGCAAAAGAGACAAGACTGAAGCTTGTCCTGACACTAGTGTTGACAATGTGTTAGACACTGAACATAAATACATTCACTCTTCCATCATCATCCATCATTAAAAAACATCATGTCTTCCCAGGTGAGCTTCAGTTAATTGGCCCACGTCAGCCAATTGTAGCAGTAGTTGGAGATGACATCATTTTGCCGTGTCACCTGGAACCTGCCATGGATGTTGCTTCCACAGCTGTGGATTGGTCGAGACCAGACCTGACACCCAGATTTGTTCATGTGTGGCGCTCTGGTCATGAACTTCTGGGTGATCAGCATCCATCATACAGAGGAAGAACGTCAGTGTTCGCTGACAGACTGAAGCACGGAGACATTTCACTGAAACTCTCCAGAGTGCAGCCGTCTGACGGGGGCACGTACAGGTGCTTCATTCCCGAGTTGAAAAGGCACTCCACTGTGAAGCTTGTCTTTGGTAAGTGAGCATTTAATCATTTTATGGCCATAATCCAGAGAAGGTTAACCCCTCACTGGAGGGAGCCGGTGGTGGAGTGGTGATGGCCAAACGAGAACCTTTCAGAACCTTTTATTTTCTGACCCCACAACAAGGCGCTCTCTGTTCAACAAAAGACTTGAAAACTCCCTGAACTGTCACTCATTGAGGCTTTGTATTAAAAACAAGAGCGCCATCTAGTGGGGTCAGAAAATAAAGAAAATGGTTCATGAGGCTTCATTTGGCCATCACCAGTAGGAGGAGAGAGGAGGAGCACAGGTGGTAACTGAGGTGACAAGACATTTGGACCGACCAGACTTGTACTGGCACTGATACAAGGACTTGGGGGCACTTGGACTGATCACAGGGGTATTTGGGTCAGCTAAAGGGCCGAGGTGTCATCTCGGAGAACTTCAGGTTCGTCCTTTAGAGGGGAAATGAATGACTAAAGTGCAGTTATGAGATTACAAACACAAAGTTTTAAAAAGAACATTACAATCAGCTTAAAAGGGCAGAATTTATCCTCACTAAGAAAAGTATTGTTTACCTGAGAAGGTGTTTCAGGTGCGGTGTCAAAGCTGAATCTGAATGAACTGAGGTATTTCCATTCTCGTGCCGACCTTACATTCAAAGCATCTTTTACATTTCTGCTCTCCATCAGGCTCTGTCTCCTCACCTGGCGTAGAGATTTCCAAAGTCAGCAGTGGAGTGATGTTGGAGTGTAAATCTACAGGCAGGTATGTAGAGCCTGAGGTGTTGTGGCTGGACGGTGAGGGACACCTCGTCTCTGCTGGACCTCCAGAGACAGTCAGAGGTCCTGATGACCTCTATACTGTCAGCAGCAGAGTGACTGTGGAGAAGAGACACGGCAACAGCTTCACCTGTAGAGTCCAGCAGAGGAACATCAACCAGACCACAGAGACAACTGTTCATCTTCCAGGTAGAAAACATGACGTGCAAGTGACTGATGTTTCCGCTGAGTTCATCCAACAGTTGGAGTCTAGTTTCATCTGTTCTGTGTTTTACACTTTCAGTTTCTCTCTTCATGTTCGAGCCCAGCACTGCTGCTCGTATCATCATCTGCTTGGTTGTGTCCATCGTGCCTGTTGTTGCAGTCGTCGTTGTCGTGATGAAAAGGGGACGAAACAAAAAAGGTTGGTGGCAACTTTATTTCTTTTTTCCTGAAGCTGAAATTACTCACATCTCATTGTTGTGTTTACATTAATTGTACTTGGAGTGGCTGAGAGGAGTTGTCATGTTAAAGCTAAATCTAAATGTTTAATGTTACACTAAAAACTCAAAGTACACGTCAAATTTCCCAAAACATGGTTTCTGTCATTTTAGTTAGTTCTTATCAGGCTGAAGTACGCTCAAGTGTTCATTTTCTTTGATTAGGTTGGTTTTAATTTATTATTTGACTGAGAGTGTGCATGTGCATATTAGCTAATTATTTAGTTTCACCAAGCACATTTAAATTTAACATTTACATTTAGATTTAATATTTAACATTTAGATTTAACATTTACATTTAGATTTAACATTTAACATTTAGATTTAGATTTGACATTTAGATAAAATTTAACATTTAGATTTAACCTTTAACATTTAGATTTAGATTTAACGGTGACATTAACATATTTCAAATATGGCTGTAAATGTAGTAAAAAGTGACTTTATAAACAGCACGTCATGATGAATGATGATGAAAGTCACATGACCTGAGATCAAAGGTCCAGAGCTGAGCTCAGAGGCTGCAGCTTCATCACAGCTGACACCACTTTAAATGTTCTCTGAGCTCTTTATCCAAGATGAGCTGACTTACACGTCCAGTTACACAGTTACAGTTTTATTTCATTGTTGTTAACAGAGATTCACAAATAGTCTCAACACCAAGCTACAACAACACACAGCTGTGTCACAGGTGAACACTTACACTGTCCAGTCACTTACGCTTATTCCTGTTGTGCTACTCCCAAACAACCTTTCCTCAGCATAGAGCAACACCACATTAAAAAGCAAGAAACAACTTCAGACTAAACACACGTGTCTTGTGTTCACGCAGAAACTACAGACCACAACACAGAATATCTGATGGTGGGAGAAGGAGACAGAGAGGCGCCCATGACAGGAAGGGAGACTATCACATATTTGGACAACACAAAGGCTAAACTTGATGAGGAGTTACAGAAGACTGAGGAAGAACTGAAACATGTAAAACAGATGGTTGAAAAACTGACGAACCAGAAGACTGATCTGAAGAACCAGACACAGGGACTCAACTCACTGCTGCAGGAGGACAAGGCGCAGATGGAGGCGTGTGAGAAGAGGCTGAGGGAGAAAACCAAAGTTGACAAAGAAATAAAAATGCAGAAGCGTCTAAAGACCCAAAAGGTTGTGGAGAGCAGAAAGAGAGAACATGATGAACTGTCACAGAACACACAGAAACTACTGAGACAACAGAGCAGATGATTGTTGAAATGTCAGTAAGGAAGGGAAAACTAGAGCGAGATAAGGAGCGAATACTGAAACACCTGGAGGTGACAGAGAGAAGGAGAGAAGAGCTTCAGAAGAAACTTCAGTCAGAAGGAGAAGAGGAAATGAAACATGCAGCACCCAGTGATCACTCACCTGAAGCGTTTACCTGCTTATTACAAACACCTACAACTACAGTCCGTTCTCTGAACACATCGTCCAGGTCAGGTGACTGAAGGCTCTTTGATTTAGACAGGTTGTCATTATTATTGCTTCTCATCATTGTGTTGCCTGGTTTGAATACACTGTGCTATATTAATCTCTTAATTGCTGTGTTAGTTATATGTTAGTTTGAGACAGTAACTTCTCTGACAGAGTTTTCACGGAGAGTTTTCTACCATCATTATTGAGTCAACAGAAAATCAGTCAAATGTGTAAATATGATTTTATTACAGTCGCAGCAGCTTGTATTCTATAGCTGAGAAATAAATCATGGTTTATTATAACTGGTTATGTTTCGTGATGAGCTCACGTCATTTGTGTTTTTAATCTTTACATTCAGTCATTCATGTGGTGTGTGTGTGTGTGTGTGTGTGTGTGTGTGACTCTTTGTGTAACGTCTGACTCAATATCACAAACAGCAGAGAGGAACACTCACAGTGGATATAATTTGATTTTGTGGGACAACAAACACAGACGTGCAGAAACATAATCACATGATCTACTTGTGTTAATAGACTTTAACCTTTCAGACAGAGATGCGACACACACGTCTGTCACACGCTAACAGACAGACAGAGGACGTTAATGTAGAAAGATCCTAATATTTTCTGTAATGAACAAACAGCAGAGGACCAGAGAGGATCACGTGGATCACTTTCATGTTTGTGCTCAACGTGAGGGCCCGTCCCAACACCCCCCTTAGTCCTACCCCTAGATGTGTGCGTTTGCGTGTAGGGGCTTAACGAGGGGTGGTGGGTATGAAACTAGCCCTTCGGAGCAAGAGATTTCAGATGCTGACTTGCCAGCGAGGGGTAGACGTCACCTTGGCTACCACCGAGCAAGAGACAGGGAAAAGGTTCATACATGTACATATAATTTCACAAAAAACATTTCTAAAAACGTTTTCAAATAACTGCTTATTTGTGAAGAGAACGGTATAACAATTTTTTATTGCTATTCACGATGTCTTGCTTGTCAGCTAGCTAGCTAGAGTGTCAAGGGCTAGGAGCTTTAAATATCCTCCTAAGAATTGGGACACCACGTCAAGCCCGCACACAGAAAACGTCTCTAAGCTTGTCAGGGATGTGTAAATGTTTTTTCCTTGTTTTTTGCACCAGAGTGACTAAATTATTTTTCAAGGGTTTGTATTTTTTTACCCAATTTAGTAGTATTTTTTTCCTTGAATAAACATCACATTAAAATCTAGTTTCTGGTATTTCTGTTCTGTTTATATATCTTACTGTTACTACTAGTCCTTTGAAGCAGCCTAGTTATGCTGTAAGACGGGAGAAAGTAGGTGGGAAATGACCAGGAGTTACTCTGGAAGTAGGACGTAAGCGAATGGGAGGTACGCTCTAAGAAGCAGCCTAGTTATGCTGTAAGACACAGGAAACACGTGCGGGAGGTGAGCGGGAGTTACACTGTACGTCTGTGCAAGTTGGGGTAACATCGGTGGTAAGTGAACGGAGGTACTGTACACACTAAGGACGCGGGCCGTATTATGTCGTGTTACCGCAAACGTTTTTGTCACACTTGTTAAAAGTAAAAGCTCTAAAATACACTGAAACAACATAAAACCAAGCTAATTTGATGGTTGTCGCAATTTTTACACCTTTATTAATGAAGACAAACATATTTTGGGCGTCTCTCCCGTTTCCACTCGCCACCATCGTTAGCCCTCCATCTGGAGTGTGGGTCTGGAAACTCTCTGTTTGAAGGGCTATCTAGCCCTCCGCCTTGGCTCTGACCCTCGAGGGTAAGAGTACTGGGACACAACACCCCTACATGCACGTTCGAGGGGAAGGGCGACGGTGTGAATTGGGATTCACCCGTTGAGTCTGTCTGTCAGAGAGAAATGATGTGTCGCTGCTGCAGCCTCGTCGGGCCCTTCAGCTTTATTCAGTCTCAGTCTGTGTGTGTTTTGTGTGAGTGGAGCCCAAATTATCACCAGCACCTGCAGTGTCTAAAATATCACATAGACGCAGACGACGCACAGCGCGGCTTTTAAAAATAGGTGAAGCGTTCATCTGTGGGTTTTGACCTTTTCTGCTCAAACAAAGTCTGACAATAACTTCTGCAAGAGACACAAGACATATGAAGGCTGACACGTGTGTGTTCATGTTGCTCACAGCTGAGCTGAAACATCAGAGTCAAGCTGCATGAAAAGCAGATGGAAGTGAGTAACATGAAAACACTACATGATGGTTTCCCAAACAGGACGAAGAAATGGAATTGAAGTGAAGAATCGACCAATTAAAAAACACCAACACATCACCTGGACTACATCATCTTATAGACTAACTCCGCCCTCAGCGTCCTCCGTCACTGACTCGCCTGTCTTCTTCACGGTGGCAGTCGTCTCTGCCTGTGAGTGTGTGACAGTGACAATTTGTGTGACTCTGAGTTTCCCGCAGTGGAGCAGTCCCACCAGCAGCAGCAGCAGAGCCACCATTACAAGGGTGAAAATGGTCCTTAACATGAGGTACGTGTGGCACGAGTCGTCTGAGGGGGGCGGAGTCTCCCTGGGAACTGCTGCCAAGACACAGAAAACACAAAGTAACTGCATCATGCATCAATAGATCAACAAACATAAAGCTTTAAAACACGTGAAGAGACAAACAAAAACAGACAGTGTTTAACATTGACCCGGTCCATTGGTCACTTATCCTGGAATTAACTGATGTGTTTATGGGTCGAGCCTCTTCAAGAGAAGTCATGAGCACATTAGTTTCTATGAGTACTGGGGAAATACGATCCATGCTGAGCTCACATGTTTCCTCTGTGACTGAACCGTTGTTTAGTTGCTGCCGTGCAACTTGGCTGTGCACACAATACACACATGTTGCCTTCTGATTTCAGTGGCATGAACAGTTTGGGTGAATTCACACCAACTTTATTTAACCAAGGTAGACAAAGCCTCTTAGGTTTTATCATGTCGTGATGTTGTCCTCAAACCATCAATATGTATTTAAATCTCGTCTCACCTCTGACGGCCAGCCAGCTCTGCGGCGACTCTCCAAACTCAGAGATGCTGCATCTGTAAAGTCCTTCATCAGATGCAGAGACACTGTGGACGATCATCTCTGCGGTGGAGCTGGTGCCGATCAGGAGGTCGTCTTTGTAGAAATCAGCGATGAGGGCAGACGAGGTCGTTTTGCTTCTGCAGCGCAGAGTCACAGTGTCGCCCTCCGTCACAGGGAGGACAGGACTCTCCAGGATCACTGAGCCGGCTGGACAAAAATCAATCAGACACAATGTTCACATGTCAGTTTGATCTGTCGATGTCTATGTCTGATTGGTGGGTAAAAAAGTTTTAAACTCGTCATTAGGAAACACTTTACAGAGTCCCAATGAGTGAGCATACAAACACATTATAAACCTCTGAATATATGAAGATATAAGTTTACAACATGTATAACATGCCTATAGTTCACTCTACATATGTACTAAAGATATCTATACAATACGTTCTTGTGTTGCTAATTTTTGACAAACCTGTCTTTTATATTTACATATTTTATGACTTGGATTGTAGTTTTGTGTTGATGATGACATTGTTTGGAGATTTAAAGGAAACTAGTCCAGAGCCACTGGTAGCTGTGTCACCTTCTACCTCCTTCTTCAATGCCTATGTGCAGTTTCACATAGACTGACCACGTCAGTGACTAGAACACACACACACACACACACACACACACAGAGTGTTCGTCATCATATAGTCAGATGCCAGTTATTTTATTTTATGCTTGTTTTAGTCCTTTAAAGACCAACATGTGTGAGGCGCTAACAGTTTTCCATAAACATATAATGATGTGTTCTGAATGTATTTCTCAAACCTTCACTTCAACTTCACTTCAGAAATCTTGCAAAATGAAGTCTACATAACTTGAAGGACGTTAATCATGAACATTTAATAATACGACTCAGTCCATTACCGGTGATGGTGATGTTGACGACGTTGCTTCTCTCCTCTCCAGCCTCGCACCAGTATTCTCCGCCGTCTGTTGAGTACACAGGTTTGATGGCACAGCCGGACGCTGGTGTCGTCAGCCAGGTGCTCACACACTCAGCAACCTTTCCCTTTATCCTCCTCATGACGGTCCATCCAGTGGAGTCTGAGCCCTGACAGTTGATGGAGATGGAGCTGTATTCAAAGACCTGCAGTTTGGTGGGAACGATCAGAGCTGAGACAGAGACACAGAGAGGACGAGACATTTAGACACACATGTTCTCAGGATGGTCTGACCGTTAGCACTTAGAGCTCTGATCACGTTGACTGAACTTTGTAAATGCAGAGGGTGTCATGTGACTGCTACTCACCGTCCTGAGCTGAATTTAGGTGAAACTTTGCAAAGAGCAGCATCGACACTTTGATCACTGTGGAGATGAAAGAAGAGAACAGTGAGTATCAGGCTTTTATTTTAGCTTCACGTCTGTAAGTAAATGCAATAAATGTTAATTTTCTGAATGCAATATGAGCTCTGACTCTTGACGTAATAACTAAATGACCTTTACAGTTATAAACTTATATTCTGTTGCTAAATGTCAGATGGAGACGACTCAGTACTCACACAGAGTGACGCAGAGAGCGGTGACCTCCATGCTGTCTTCCTGCCGAGTGTCTGAACATCAGACTGAAGCGCAGCCGAAGTTTAAAGAGTGTGAGCACTTCCTCTTCCTGTGTGGCTGATGCTGATGCTGATGCAAGAGTCAGTTTGTGCTGAAGTGTAGACGAGTGTGATGTTGTTAAATCGTGGAATTAACAAACAACTAAACACTGCAGGACTCACTTTGATTGAAAGACATGCAGCCGCCACACCAGGCTTTGGTCTCGCTACTCCTGGACACAATGACTCCGCCGTGATGTGAGGATGATGGTCATGACCGGTGAGCCTGGTGTCACTCGGAGTCGTTAAAATCCAGCACTTCGGCAGCATCAGAAACCAACGGAAAAAGGCGTTTCATGTCAGCATGATATGCGGCTGGTTGCAGTTATAGGCCGAGGTGTCACGGGGAAATACGGAGGGACAAAGACGAAAGTTAAAATGGCGAAAATTCAAGTAGGGCAGGCAGGATGGGGTGGGTCAAACAAACACTGACTTTCATCTGAGAGAGTGGTGTTTGTGTCTCGTAAGATTCTAAAGTCAAACCCTGATCTTTTCTCCGAAACCAAACCACGTGTGTGTGTCGGCTAAACGTAACCATGTGTGTGTGTCGGCTAAATGTAACCACGTGTGTGTTGTTGAAGGATAAAAACATCAGTTGGTGTTGTACTGACATAGTGCTTTTATTTTGAAAGAGACTGTGTCAAATTGCACATTTCCTGTGAGCCATTGCACGTATTATAACCGTATCAGTGGTTCAGCACCTTCATGTGAAGTTATTTCAGGCTGCGTCAGACCGAAGTCACGTCACATCCAAACGTCATCAGCTGACCACAGTGAGAGTGTTACAGGCTGCAGCAGCTCTGTTCTTACAGACAGACGTGAGAGCGGATAGAATGATGTGGTTTAACTGACAATAAACAGCTCGCTCTTTGAAAGAGACCCTGATGCTGTGAGACAGCTCAGAACCACAGTGGTCCATATTTAGAGAGGCTTTGAACACACACAGCTGTGATCAGAACAAAATCAATCACTTTACACACACTGACAGCTCTTTTGTTCTTTATTACAGAAATACAGTCTTCCTGTACAACATGTCAGTAAAAACATGTCAGTCGTAATATTACACGTCTCTGCTTCAGCCAGACGTCTCTGCTGTCAGTGACCTGGAGGACACACACCAGTCATTCATTAACAAGAAAGATTAGAAATAAGGATGCAACTTAAAATCTTTTTGGATTCATGCTAAAGTTATTACTGTGTGTTTCATTTAGCCTTCTGCATTTTACATTTCAAACTGCACATAGGCAGCAGTGTGACTGTGGTTCTCACCTAGTCGATGGTGTAGTAGAAGTTGTTTTCATCAGTCGTGCACTGGTCTGTATCAGCTGAGGGAGGGTCAGTGTCTGGAGACTCTGTGAAGCTGGATGCTGCTGCTTCTTCTGTGGAAACAAATTAAACACTTTAGCTCGTTAGCGGGAAAATTATTTTAATTTATTCTTGAATCTAAGTGTATAACTGCACCTTAGTGTCACCATGGACCAGAGGAAAAGGGGGAAGCTGCCTCCACTTTGAGTCATATACGTCTACATGAACACGAGGAAGAGATAAACTGAACCTGGACAGAAACCTGGTGGGTGCAGACGGAGGTCGAGGCCTCTGGCACCACAGAGTGATGGAGCAACGCACCAAAGCTGTTTGGTGAGATACGTACAGAGCTGCTGATGCATGTGTGACTGGAGGCTGTGGGGAGCTGAGCAGACCTGAGGGCCCCTCATCCTTCTGTCTGTGGTTTTCTCTCACAGTTTGTATGTGACGTGACACCTGCAGCTGGTTGAACTCACACTGACCTTTACAAACACTGGACTCAGTCTGGGCCCTAAACCTTCTGTGTTTGACACACCGAGGCAGCACTGATTCAAACAGCTGTCGGAGGCGTCAGCGTGCAGGGCCGTGAACTTAAAGAGTTGAGATGCATTATTGTGTCTTTATGTGTGTGACACACAGTACCTGTGAAGGTGATGTGTTCTGTGGTTGCATCGCACGTGGTCCTCCATGGTGCCGCGTTTGGAGAACACGTCGTCATCTGTAGAATATTTACAGTGGTCACTTCGGACACTGCAAGAAACAAAACAGAGAAATAAGAGCTGTTAATTTAGACCTTTCACGTCGGCATGATTCACAGTCGGTCACCTTTATTGTGTAACAGTGACCAGTGGCGTCAGAGCGACGTGATGGGAAAACAATGCTAGTTAAGGGGGCAGAAGTCCGAGTGGGGAGGTGGGAGGAGTCCAAGAACCACCGACTTTCACCCAGGAGATAAGTGTTCACTTCCTGTAAGATGGTAAAGCCAAAGCCTTTTTCCTAAACGTAACCATGTGTGTGTGTGTCGGCTAAACGTAACCATGTGTGTGTGTGTTGGCTAAATGTAACCACGTGTGTGTGTCGGCTAAACGTAACCACGTGTGTGTGTGTCGGCTAAACGTAACCACGTGTGTGTGTTGTGCAGCAGACGGTTCAGAGGAGCGAGGAGTCAGCAGTCAACAACGATGGTGTAAAACAACCACGAGAGGTCATCGAGCACACCGTCATAAACGTGCACACCAAATATTCGGCTGATCTGGTAGTTTGTGAGATTAGACAGACAGAAACACACACATACCAATATGTACATGCTCTGTGTTCTGTACCTGTGTCTGATTCACCTGAGCGTGACCTTGGCGCCGGCGTCTTTGGGGAAGCGTGGGACAACCCTGAAGATCAGAAAAGAAAATGTTTGCTGGTAAAGTAGGGAACAAGAGCCAAGAGTTGAGAGTAAAACACACGTTGTATCTGTTGCTCAACATTTTCCTTCTCACCTCTGCGGTTTGCACAGAGAGAGAGCGCCGCCACCAGCAGAGGCAGCGTCACCAGGAAAATGGCCACGATGGTCCACAGCAGGAAGACACGGGAGGGCGCACGGCGGGCAGGATGTGTGTCGTCATCAGGTGATGGAGAGACTGTTGAATTAAAACCTTTATGATCTCGTCTGGTGACAAGTCCTTTTTCAATATGTTCATCAGGGTGTTTGTTGAGTCTCACCTGTGACTGTCAGCCAGCTCTCTGCTGATTGTCCAACACCGTTGATGTTACACTTGTAGAGTCCTTCATCAGACTGAGAAACACTGCGGATGGTCACGTTTCCCGCGTAGCCCGTCAGTATCAGGGCGCCATTTCTATAGAAGTCAGCTATACGGCCAGAGGTCGTCTCGTTCTTACAGCTCAGAGTCACAGCGTCGCCCTCCGGCACAGGGAGAGCAGGACTCTCCAGGATCACTGAGCCGGCTGAGCAACAAGAGGTTCAAAATTATTTCATGCCAGCTGCCATGACAACAAGAACATTTGGTTCAGCTGGTATGACATGTGTTACCAGTGACGGTGATGTTGACGGAGCTGCGCCTCTCTCCGTCTGCAGCCCCACACCAGTCTCCACTGTCTGCTTCAAAGGCATGTTGAATATAACAGGGTCCCCATGACTGATTCCAATCAGACGCACATATTGTGTCGACGTCTCTCACCTTCCTCATCACTCTCCACTCCATCATGTCTTCAGATCCCTCACATTCAAAGGAGAGAGAGTCGTACTCAAAGAACTGCAGCTTGTTTGGAACAACGCGGAGGAACACTCCACCTGAGAGCAAGACACAGTAAATACTTATTTTAATGTGACTTCTCTCAACAAAACACAAGTGATTTAAAAGCACAGAAACAAAAGGTCACACTTGATGGAGGAGACGAGAGGCGTCTGCTTTGTGACAACAACTAGAGTCTTTGGATCAGTGTGTCATTCTGTCAGTCACACATTTTTCTACTCACTGACGTGGTCAATCTATGTCAAACTGCACATAGACATTGAGGACTGGCATAGGTAGAAGGTGACACAGCTACCAGTGGCTATGGACTATTGTTAATAATATTCTTTTATTATTAAAAACGAGTCTCTGCTGATTGGACTGACGCCGTCCAGCAGTGTGTCACACCAACACAACTGGTGCGATCCGGTTCAGGACTTGACGACTTGAGAATGAGAACGTGCTGACTGTCCATTGATCACAGTGAGCACATTTCATTGTGAACAGACATCAAGCAGACTTTAATTTTAAAAGCATTCAAAGCAAAGAGGAGACACTCTGGTTGTTTCCTACAGAATCGTATCAAACACTTTAAGAAAAGGCAGAACTGAATCTATGGGCACACTCTGAGGGCCTGGATAGATTCACATGATGAAGGATACTTTGAGTCATGTCTTAAAAGTTTATCAACCTCTTTCTGTCAGCTGCTAGATCTCTGAAGGTTTGTTGATGTAAACTTACCAGCTGTGTCGGCACAGTAACAGTGCAGAAGCATCAACGTGCTCATTACTGGAGACACAGAGTGAAAGAATAATTATGTTTATATACGTCATGATTTATATTTCTAATAGAGACAGACTGAGAGACAGACAGACTCAGTACTCACACAGTGAGACGCAGAGAGCGGTGACCTCCATGCTGTCTTCCTGCCGACTGACTGAACATCACAGCGAGTGACAGCTGCTTATTGTGTAGGTGAGGACTTCCTCTTCCTGTGCAGCTTATTTCTGGTGACCGACACACTAGAGTTAAACTGTGACACGAGCTGAACTCACCAGGGTTTGAGTGGTCGAGCCTGGAAGCAGCACCAGAGCACAGAGTCACGTGCACGAGCAGCAATGTAACACAGTGAGCTCATCAGGTGGATCATGATACGTACATCATGATACGTTGTCACTGTCAGAGCAAACAGCAGGTTACCAGGCTCAGGTCCCGTCCAGACAGTACATCGTCTCATGTCAGTGAACCAGACTCAGCTTGTGCTGTGATGCTGTGAAGCTCAGAGACTGACTGAAGGAGCACGACGACAAGAGTTCATGTTACACCAGGCAAAGCTGTCCAAGAGGGAAAGTCCTGCAGGCAGAGCATTAACCTGGAGAGATAAGCTGAAAGCATGTTCAACACTGAGGGCTGATGGGAGATGTTAGGAACAGGTGAGCAGCAGCTGGGTGAGGTGGGAGGATCAGCTTTATATCCCGCATGATGGAGATGAAGATGAGGTAGCAACACAACTCCACCTAATGGAGGCTGACGGCGCCCCAGATTCAGACGTCCAAAAACACATAATTGAAACCACAAAATATCTCCATACTGCTCGTCCGTAGTGATCCAAGTGTCCTGAAGCCCCGACATAAAAAGCTGTTTGGAAAAACCTCATTTGAAGTGGTCAGAGTATCCAGTGAAGCATGCTGGCTTACAGACTGCAGAATCAGACCAGGTGTAGTGAACATGCTGGTATTTTTGGCACACTGCATCAGACAGACTGTGTTGGGACGTGCTGAATCTCTTTCTGGGGGCTTTTTCTCCTTCTCTCTCTCTCACACACTCAAACATGTGACAGGCCTCTCCTGCCCTCTGCAGCGATCAGACACGCATCACAGTTAATCACACAGGTTGACTCCACTTCTCTGTTCCACTCATGACGCGTGTTTAATATCCTGCTGCTAGTTACTGTCAGAGTTGAGCTGCAGCGGTTTGAGTATAACCATGTCAAACCTTGTCAAACAATGTCACCTGATGTAAAAGTCTAAATTAAAAAGAAAAGGCAGATTTGTCATTGAGTTCTTTGCCAGAATAAAACCTGACTCTCTGCACTGTGACTGTGTTTATGGCCTGTAAGGAAGCACATTCCCAGATACGACTGCAAACACGCCCATACGCACAGTAGAACCACTCAGCCAGGGTCAGAGTCCACAATCACTATATCTGTGCGGCCGAGACGTTTCCTTGAGACCAACTACAGGTATGGAGCTCATTAAATGAGAAATATGTGTTTTAGTTCCTGATTTTAGAAACATTTTATCTTCATTCATAAAGGTGACTTTCACAGTGACATCTGCAGTCAAGTGTGTGCAGGTGTTGGAGCTGAAACAGCTGTAGAGACTTCTTTTGAAAGACCTGCAGGCAGTGTGACGGAGCGGGACTGGTGTGAGGTCAGAGGAAACAGTAACGGTGGGTTGGGGGCAACAGGCAGCTACGTAATTAAAGCATCTCCATCAGAACCGAGTGCCTAACAGACGCACCAGACTGAAGGAGGTGACGTGTTTGGAGGTGACTCACTGCGAGGTCCAGAGGGTCGGCTGCTTCCTGTGTTGAGGCTCGCATGTGTCGCCATGTTCACAGAGACAGAATCTGTTAAAGTTACTGATCGGTGCACGTTTATGTCTCCTGCACTTACACTGCATTAGATTAGATTAGATTAACTTTATTCATTCAGTCATTGTGTGTTTCTAGTTGTGTTCTTGAAGCGTTCTCAATCGTTAGCTAACATGTTTAGTGTGAGTTATTTCTCAGGACATTTTGGACAAATAATGTCTCTAGACAAAAATGGCCGTTTGAGAAAATGATCTATTGAATTATTATTATTATTATTATTATTATGTAAAATTTTGACAGTATTTAATGTTTATTATTAGGTTATGTTTTCGACGGTGTTGGTCTGTTTGTTTGTCTGTTTAATTGTCTGTCTGCAAAATAACTCAAAAAGTTCACCGAGGTTTAGAATAGACTCAGACCATGACCAGACGTGCGCCACCAGATGGCAGTGGCGAGCAGGCCTACTTGGGCTCATCCCTATGTTTCCCGGGTTCTATGGTTCCTGTTCAACCAAAAAGGTTCTATGTACCCTGCTTCCCGGGAAACACAGAACCTTTTTTGTGTAAGCGGGAAACAAAGAACCTTTTTTGCAGGGTTAAGTGGGAAACATAGAACGTGGGAAACATAGATACGCTCCCATCAGGAATACATAGAGTCTATCGTCTGACTGAATGGGGGTTTTCCTGACGGGAGCGTATCTATGTTTCCCGGGTTCTGTGTTCCCCACTCAACCAAGTGAGAAACATAGAACCCTTTTTGGTTGAGCAAGGAACATAGACACCGGGAAACATAGAGATGAGCCTTTCCTGACTCAATGACACGGTATGTACAACAAGCTGCTGTTGATTAAAACTGACTCCCAACTTGATGTTTTGGTCATGCACATAACGTTGGCGATTAACAAATGTTAGCAGTTAGTGAAAGTTAGCCAAACATTAGCGATTAGCTAATATTAGAGGGGGGAATATGAGGGGGGGGGGGGATATCACCTACTTGGCGGAGGTCTGCACTCTCTGAGGCCTTTTCTGGTTAGAAGACTTTTTGAAATTCTTATCAGGATGTGACAGAGTCGACAGTCATTTCAAATCAAATCAAATCAAATCAAATCACCTTTAGTTCATTGAATTTATATTTTTTTTATTTTAATTCTGCTTGACTTCGTGACAACCTGATGCTTCCTCTTCGTGCCGTAGTGACATTAATTCAAATTAAAATCTGCTATGATTTTTGCTGTGATATTGCTATGATATTGCTGTGGGGATGAAATCTGTTATAGTCATAAAACATTTGAGGCTCCTCAGGTCTAGACCTCTGATGGTGAACCATCAGCCTTCAGCTTTAAGACGGCGGAAAAATCACCTCATGTTTGAGTGAATGAAATAAACTGTGAAGTGTTTTACACAAAACTAAATGTTTTTAATTTCATTGTTTATGTCAGTTTCCAGGATGTTTCACCAGTGGAGTGGACGAGTCTCAGTGTCTCATCTCAGTGCCGTCAGTGCTTTGGTTTGTCTCCTTCTGACACACAGCTGTGAAGGTACGTGACACACACACACACACACACACACACACATACACACACACACACACACACACACACCTGGAGCTAAAGATAAAGGACATGGTGAAGTTAATCCTAAGTGGAGCCACACGTTACAGGCAGAGCAGTCTGCAGAGGAAAACGTCTGCATCGTACATTTCTGCACTCCACAGATTCCATACATTTCCATGTTTCATAGGCTTCACATCAGTGTTCCTACAGGGACGCAGTAAATGAGCTGACTTTGTCATGAGGGGTGGAGGGTGGAGGGTGACGAGGCACCTGGGAAAGATCCGTGCTAAGCTCCAGATCGCTTCATGACTCAAAAACACAGCTGAGTTGTGAAAACAGAAGTGTTCACCTGGCAACAATCAGGCAAGGTCAAGAAACACAAGCAAAGGAAAGGGTACAAAGATAAAGTGGCACAGGGAGCAGGAAGTACTCAGGCTGAATACACACGAGAGGTGAGGACACCTGGGCACAGGTGCAACACAGGTGCAACACACACAGGGCGGGGCCGACTATCTCAGACGCGAGAAACACACCAGGGCAGGAAGTGGGGATCTGAAATGAGACTCACAAAATAAAACAGGAAATTAATCTGAACGAAAAACACTGAGACACGACGCTGAGAGATGCTGCTCACACAAACTGCTGCTTCCTGCTACTTTCTGCTGCTTCTTGCTTCCTTCCTGGTGCTTCCTGCTGCTTCTTGCTTCCTTCCTGCTGCCTCCTGCTGCCTCCTGCTGCTTCTTGCTTCCTTCTTGCTGCCTCCTGCTGCTTCTTGCTTCCTTCTTGATGCCTCCTGCTGCTTCTTGCTGCCTCCTGCTGCTTCTTGCTTCCTTCTTGATGCGTCTTGCTGCTTCCACATCACTGCTGATGCTGTTTAAGCCCAGAGGAGTGATTCTCAGACCCTGAATAAATCGGAGTAGTGAAAGCTCACCTACAAAGGTCTGGTGTTTGGGCCCAGCAGAAGGATCACATGGAGCCTCCGCTCTGTGGGGCCACAGTCTGCAGGGATAAGAATTGTACTGTCAGGGTGACGACCTGCAGTAGGTGGTTCAACCACAGACCCATAAACAACTTTAGCCACCAAGAATATTTTGGCTTCACCCCAACACCAACTTTAAACAGTAGATGACCAACATTAATTTCGTCTCGTGACACTGGGGAGGGGAGATAGGCAGCAGTTAAACACAGCCCTGTGTTTCCTCAGGTGCTTCTCAGATGATTGGTCCTTCGAAGCCGATACTGGCGATGATTGGAGATGACGTCATTTTGCCATGTCACCTGGAGCCTGCCGCTGATGTTGTTGCGAAGACGCTGGAGTGGGCCAGACTGGACCTGAACCCCAGGTTTGTCAACGTGAGGCGTGACGGTGTGGCGCTCTTGCAGGATCAGAACCCGTCCTACCTGGGGAGGACGTCACTGTCCACTCACAAACTGAGGCAGGGAGACATTTCACTGAAGCTGTCCAAAGTGAGACTGTCTGATGAGGGAAAGTACAGGTGCCACATTCCAAACCTGGGGACCTCTACGGCCGAGCTTATTGTCGGTGAGTGGACGTCAGCTTTCTTTGAATTTCAGCTCAGTAGATCAACACTGATACGACTGATAGTTATTGTCCTCTCTCTCGTCATCAGGTGCATTTTCCTCTCCGGTTGTCATCATAGCAGAGATGGACAGAGCCGGCGGCAGAGCGGTTTTGGAGTGTGAGTCTGCAGGCTGGTATCCAGAACCTGAGGTGTTGTGGCTGGACGGTGAGGGACACCTCGTCTCTGCTGGACCTCCAAAGACAGTCAGAGGTCCTGATGACCTCTATACTGTCAGCAGCAGAGTGACTGTGGAGAAGAGACATGGCAACAGCTTCACCTGTAGAGTCCAGCAGAGGAACATCAACCAGACCAGAGAAATAAATCTTCAGATCACAGGTGAGATTACAGCTGACTTTGTTTAGTCTGACCAGCTGAATTCTGCCTGCGTGTGAATATAACGTCCTGTGTGTTTATTTCAGAGAACATCTTAGAGGTCCCGTCTTGCACTATGCGTGTCACCATCATCTCGTCTGTTTGCGTCGTGTTCTCCTGCATCTGTGCAGCTCTCCTTGTTTTGGGGAAACTGAGACAAGACAAAGGCCGTGAGTTAGAAATTTGATCATCTTATTTCTTGATGTCATTAACCATCATCATGCACAGACTGTTGTAGCAGAGGTGTTCCCAGGAGTACTTGAGTTCATGCTCAAGTCACTGCATTACCAACACCAGGAGCCAATAGGCCCCAGGCCCTCAAACCTCTCTGACACATGAGCGAGACACACAGACTTTATAGTTGTTCAGTTTCTCTTTGGACAGTTTGTCACATTGTGTAGTTGTTTTGGATTTACTCACTTGTACTCGTGTTTTAGTTTCACCACAAGGTCTTTGTTGTGCCTCTCTGTCTTGTTAAAGTCATAAATACAGCAGGTTTCAACTCTTAATGAATAGTTTCCTTCCTGTGTTTACAGAAAACATGAAGCACGGTGACAATGAATCTGTAGATGGAGCATCAGAAGAAGAGCAGCTCCCCAACACGAAGGATTGGTTAGAGGAAAAGTTAGAGGAAGAGAAAGACATGGAACATGTGATTAAATCACTGATGGAAGAGAAGACAGAGCTGGAGACCTCCAGAGACAAACTGGAAACAGAGCTGGAGGAGGTGGAGGAGGAGAAGAAGAAGAACAAGAAGAAACTTGACAAATTAGATAAAAACTTTGATGTGAAGAAACAAGAGAAAAGGTTACTTCTTTCACAGAACAATGTGGAACTGGACAATAAAAAACTAGAATATAAGGAATCTTTACAGAGAACTAAAGAGAAACTTGAGAAAACAGACGACATGATCAAGAGAATAACAGAGTGGAAGAAGAAGGTAGAAAAACAGATTGAGCAAATGAAGAAACGACTTGAGGAGACAGAGAGAGAGACTCAGACTCAGAGATCAGATGGAGCAGTCGGATAGAGAGGTGACACGCACAAATACAGTCAGTCCTCTCAGCCTCATGACACTTAATCAAAGACTCCTATGATAAAACATTCATGTCATGTAGAGACAGCTCTGACTGAAACTCATCCTGACATCAGAGTCACTGTATTCAACAGGAGACACAGTAACAGGAGAGGTCAATCAACCAGTCAATCAATCAATCAATCAATCAATCAATCAATCAATCAATCAATCAATCAGTTTTATTTATAAAGCCCAATATCACAAATCACAATTTGCCTCACAGGGCTTTACAGCATACGACATCCCTCTGTCCTTTAGACCCTCACAGCTGATCAGGAAAAACTCCCCAAAGCAACTGAGGAGGGATCCCCACTAGTACAGAGACGAGTCCTTTGTCTGAAGCAATCAGAAGGTCATTTGTAATTTTAACTAGTGCTGTCTCAGTGCTATGATACACTCTAAATCCTGACTGTAATTCCTCAGATAAATGGAAATAAAGGTGAGGATCATTCTCCCTGATTGTGTGACCTGTGAGGAGACAAAGAAATTACAAATAGAAAATGGGCTTGTTGGTGTTTAAATGTGTCGCCTTCAGGAAGATCCTCAAAACACGAGCTCACGTTCAGTTGAGTCGAACAAACATTTGCAAAGCTCCTTTTTGATTATATGAAATCATCATTTTTTCTGTCACTGTTTTCGTAAATATTTTATTGTGATGTGTTTTTGTTTTTAATGGTTTGATTTTTTTCACTGAACAATGTAACTGTGTGAATTACACATATGCTGTGTGTATATATATATATATCTATGTATGTATATATGATTTTACTCATTCTTTAAACACTGTTTCCACTGATTGTATTTCAGGATATTAAATTTTTTGTACCACATTTTTCACGATCAACAATGTCTTTACATTTATGCTGTTTTATTGTGAGAATTTAAATATGGTGTGAAGTTATTCTACGTGCTTTGTCTCAGTTATGAAAACACTCTGTTTTAATAAAAAATGGAAAAGGAAATGTCGATCTGGTTGTCAGTCTGTTCTGTAGCTGTGTTGACAGCCAATCAGCATCCAGCGCTAATGCTCCATATAGCTCCACGATGGGTTATGACGCACGACAGGATTTGGGGGGAACATGATGTGACGAGATGATGATCCAGGAGCAGGTCCTGCTTGGCAAAATCACCTTGTGCGGGTTGTGACCCATCAAACTGAAATCAAAGACCTAAGAGCAACCAGCACTGACCCTCTTCACGTCTCCTGTGTCTCGGCCAAAAAGTTGCACCTGAACACACCGCGGAGACTGCAGCCAATGGCCAACCAGCATGTCTGTCTGCACCTGTGTGAGAGGAAATAACTCTCCACACCAGAGCTGAGCTCAACTGACAATCAGACCAATTTCATTCTCAGCAGCAATAAAACAATAAACAATGTTGATAAAATACATAAACCTGGGAGACAAAGTGCAGGTTGAACAGTCGTGTTAAACGATCACAGAGGGACGACAGAACCGAGAAATATGTTCAATGTTCATAAATGCTTTTCTATTAAAGGAAGTTTTAAGTTGGGATTTAAACGATGGTGATGATGTGGCTCAGCTCACCTTCAGTCACCAGCTGGGGGTCAATAAACACGGATCAAATGGTAAATGGACCTGCACCTTCACACTACGAGTCACTTTCACACACTGCTGGTCGAGGCAAGGACGACCTGCTCGACCTCTGCGTGTGAGACACTGTTTATGTTTCATATGTACACTGGCGGACATGTTTATGTGCTGCAGCAGCGGTCAGTGTAATGTGGCTTTATGAGTTCATCACTGACATCAGGTCTGGAGTTCATCGAGATAAACCTCTCCAATATTTTATAATACGTGACTGACTGAAAGCTGTTAAAGGTGCTCACGGCGCTCAGCTGCAGCACAGCCACCACTGAACAGGTGAGTTATCATTAGATGTGGCGCTCTGATTATCACGGGGGTAAAGTCCACTCTTGTTCATTTGAGCAGCAGCTCAGAGGAGGAAAACACTGCAGCAGGTTTGAACACTTTTATTTACATATGTGAGAGTTTCTACTGACGACTGACGCAGGAGAGTATGAACCAGTTTTCCTTCTGCTCCTCCTGAACATGAACGCAGCGTGAGCAGCTGGTCTTCACATCAGAAGCTTTTCATATCTTCATCCTGGAGAGCAGCTGGTAACAGGTGATTTATCTGCAGTTACAGAGCTCCAACATGCTTCACCTGGAGGACGGACGATGCTTTGACCTCCAGCTCAGCTTCAGCAGAGTCGTAGTTTCCTGTCACGTCGTCGTCGTCCTGCTGCTGCTGCTGCTGCTGCTGCCACGCTGCTCTGAAGGTGACTCACACACAGATATGTTGATAAGAACGTGATGATGTCGTGACTCATTCAGTTAGTTCTTGCTGTGACACCATTCATGTATTCTCAGGTCAGCCTCTCGTGATTGGTCCAGCTAAGCCTGTAGTTGCAGTAACTGGTGATGACGTCATCTTGCCGTGTCACCTGGAGCCAGCTGTGGGTGCCGTTTCCATGGCGATGGAGTGGACACGACCTGACCTGAAACCCAGGTTTGTCCACGTGAGACGTGGAGGTCACGACCTGCTGGAGAACCAAAACCCGGCGTACGAGGGAAGAACGTCAGCGTCCATCGACCGGCTGAAGGACGGAAACGTTTCACTGAAGCTCTCCAGAGTGAAACTCTCTGACGCAGGAACATACAGATGTTTCTTCCCATTATTAGATGGAGACACTTTTGTTCAGCTCATTGTTGGTAAGTGGTGCACACACGTTTGTTGTTGTTGTTGTTGTTGTTGTTGTTTGATCATCATCATTGTTTTCTAGGTGTAACTCTCATTCTTCCAGTTGTGCACATTAAAATTATTATGAGCACGGTAACGTTAAATCTTAACATGCTGTCAATAATTTTAGCATTGAATGTAGCATCGTAGCATTAGCATTTTAACATGCTAACTGTCGACTGCTAACTCCAGTGCTAACTATGCTAATATCACCACCAGTATGTTTGAACTAGTTCATATTATTCTCCAGGATCTTCAGACACAGGTCACAGCTTTACGACACATACCCAGTTAGAGTGAGACTTCTTTCTCCCGCCGCCTCTTTGAACCCAAATTTGACCCCTGAACATGCTCAAACACTCACCAAAACTGGCACACTTGTCAGGACTGGCGAAAAATTTGATAAAATAAGAAAATTAACCTCTAAAGTGCTAAAATGGTCTCTCTAGCGCCACCTAGGCACACGAAAATGTCTGCTGCGGCCTGTAGGAATGTCGTAGAAAGATCAAACCAAAACTGGCGTGTTTGTCTCATCAAGACCTGCAAATCACACACTGACACTCCTGACCTGAACCAAACAGGAAGTGTGCTATCTAGACCGTTTATCGTATCGGCTTCAAACTCACACACATAACAGCTCAACCCCTGCTGAACAACACCTCTGAATAACTGTGTCATTACTCAAACAATTTGGATTCTATGGGCTCTTAAAGTTGACGTGACGTCTTTGAAAGCTGTCCCATAGGAAATGAATGGAGACAGGCACTGGGCATTGTCGAGTCTTTACAGCGTCTCCATACTTTGTGCTACAGACTCCATTCCAACTCTCAAATGTTGCCACAGGTACATGCATTATATATATCAGTGTTTTTCATCTCCCACACACTGCTCCAGCCTTTATTACTCATTATACTGCTTTTGTGATTGTGACTGTTAAATACATATTGTACTGTAATATAAAGTCCCTCTATTGCCAAAAATGACCTTGCATACCCTTGACATTGCTTGTTTTCTCGACATTTCAACTTTTACGAATAATTGGCACTGTCTGCGTGAGCTGGAGGCCGAAACAGCGAGAGTCCGAGGTCCCGCCCAACGCTGCTCGCAGCTTTAATTTGAGTTTGACAAGAACAACAGTGTTAATCATAAAACCTCGATGGGCTGTTTGGTGTCACAACAACACAACACAGCTTCAGTTTTCTTCAGTAGATTCATGACTCAAACTGTGCGTACGTACAAGGACAGATGATGCAAACAGTTCTCTTCGTCAGACTGATGGAGCCGTGCATACGCCTGATTCTGATTCAGAAATCTAGATCATTGTGGTGCCGGGCGCACGAGCACGAGCCTCATGTCCACATCACATAATTAGAGATGCCCTTGAATAACTGTTTGTTTCCCTATCGATACTTGTGTCCCCTCATTATTCACCAGACATGTCAATGAGAAATAGAAAGAGGAATCTCAGCGACTGTGTTGGATCGCCAAGCTTCTCCGGCGATGCATCATCACACTCTGCTGTGGACATTTGAAGCGTCTGTAACACATCACGTCTGTGACTCCTCCTCACTCAGTGTCCACCTTCCCTCTGCTCAGGTGCCGTCTCCTCACCTGTCATAGTGAGCGTCAACAGAGTCAGTGACAAAGTGGTTCTGCAGTGTGAGTCTGCAGGCTGGTATCCAGAGCCTGAGGTGTTGTGGCTGGACGGTGAGGGACACCTTGTCTCTGCTGGACCTCCAGAGACAGTCAGAGGTCCTGATGACCTCTATACTGTCAGCAGCAGAGTGACTGTGGAGAAGAGACACGGCAACAGCTTCACCTGTAGAGTCCAGCAGAGGAACATCAACCAGACCAGAGAGACACACATCACAGTTTCAGGTGAGAAAGTGACTGAGCTTTGAACAGCTGAGTTCTGCCTGCACGTGAATATAACGTCCTGTGTGTCTTCATTTCAGAGGACGTCTTCGCAGCCCCGTCTTCGGCTGCTGTGCGTGTCACCATCGTCTCGTCTGTTTGCGTCTGTGCAGCTCTCCTTGTTTTGTGGAAACGGAGACAAAACAAAGGTCGTAAGAGTCACGTTACCTGAATCTAAATGTCACTAACCAGCTCCTCCCATATGAGGTCTGTCATGGTTTTTGTTGTGACCAATATTATTGTTTTGTTGTTTGCTGCCTGTGGTTGCTTCTCTCTCCTCCCCCCTCTCTGCTCTCCTCTCACTCTCCCTCTGCAGAGCTGGATCATGGCAGGGGGGCGGGGCTGAACTCGCTGGCTGAGCCTCATTCACCGCACCTGATCCTCATCAGGCTGATTAACATGTAGCTTTTTAAGCCGGCTTTTTCCCCTGGTTCTTTGCCAGAAGATCCATTGTCTTACACAGTGTCTTGCCACGCTTCTGCCCTTTTCTCCTGCCACGCGTTCAGTCTCGAGTTTTTTGCCTGTGATCCAGTTGTTCTCCCGACACGAGAAACTCCCTGAGTAAGGTGATTTTATGTTGTTACTTTGTTCTCTCAAGTATCTCCCTGAGTAAGGTGATTTTCTGTTGTTACTTTGTTCCCTCAAGTTATCTCCCTGTTTAAGGTGATTTTCTGTTGATACTTTGTTTTTCCCCTTGTTGTTTTTTCCCGTAACGGTGATTTTGTGTTTTTCTAGTTATTAGATTTTTGAGCTTTAACTTTTGTTTTGTTTTTGTTCCCATCCAGCCTCCAGAGCCTTTTTTCCCGTTGTGGTGATTTTCTGTTTTCTTTGTGTTGAAACTTTTGTGCCTGAATAAACTTGTGCTCTTGTTCTCTGCACTCTGGGTCCTGGCCTCGCTTTTTGCCTCGGGGCCTAACAGAATCTTCTGGCCAAAAAGAAATGGACCCAGCAGAGACAGAGCGTCTCAAGCACGCACTCTCCACACAAGGAGCATTGGTCGGCCAGCACGAGACGACGCTGCTGCAGGTGATGGATCACCTGCAGCGACTCTCCACCAGCGTGGCCCAGCTGAGCACCCAGCTGGCGGTCGTCAGTGACCAGCTCTCTCCACCCAGCTCTTCGGGCTCCTCGCCTCCCCAGCCGGCTGCAGCACCTCCCGCTTCCCAGACGTCTCCCCCCAGAGAGCCGTTCATACCGATCCCCGCTAGGTATTCCGGAGATTTAGGCACATGCGCACAATTTCTTTTTCAATGTAATCTAGTGTTTAATCAGCAGCCTAGCACATACGCTACAGCCCAGTCAAGAATAGCCTTCGTCATGAGTTTATTGTCGAGACAGGCGGCCGCTTGGGCTCTCGCTATAACTGATCAAGAATCAGAGCTGCTGACGGATTACAAACAGTTTACTGATGAAATGAAACGCATTTTTGATCACCCAGTACGGGGTAGGGAAGCAGTGGGACAATTGTTAGACCTACAACAGGGCAGTCAGACAGTGTCACAGTATGCAGTCAGTTTCCGCATTCTTGCAGCCAGTAGCGGGTGGGGGGACTCAGCGTTACAAGCCATCTTTCAGAAGGGTCTAGCGGGGGAGTTAAAGGACGAGTTAGCTACGAGAGAGGAGTGTAGATCACTTAATGAGCTAATCACACTAGCCACCCGCATTGACAACAGGCTCAGGGAGAGACGGAGGGAGAAGAAGACGGATCAGGCTCGTCGCTCTCCAGCTTTCCCATCACCCAGCCCAGCCACTGTAAGGGACTCCGCCCCTCCCACTTCTGTCAACGCTCCCGAGCTCCAACCCGGCACAACCTCCCCAGATGAGCCCATGCAGTTGGGGAGGGCTCGACTCACTCCTGCCGAGCGACAGCGCCGCATGAGGGACAAACTCTGCCTCTACTGCGGCCGGGGAGGCCACTTCCTCACCAGCTGTTCCGAGTTGCCAAAAGGGCGGGGCTCACCGGTAGGCAGGGAGGCACGGGTGAGCCGAATCTCTTCCTCTTCATCCTCCCAAATACGAGCACCAGGTATGATACACGAGTCACAACGTTCTTTGCCTGTCCAGGTGCTGATAGACTCAGGTGCTGATGACAATTTTATAGATGCTGACTTTGTTAAGAATAATAGACTTTCACTGAGCCAGCTTTCCTCTCCCCTGGAGGTCCTGGCGATAGATGGGAGACCCCTGGAAGTGATAACACACCGAACCACGCCACTTAAGCTGACTCTCTCCAGTAACCATCACGAAATAGTTGAGTTTTATGTAATATCCTCCCCACGCCTCAGTAATTTTAGGAATTCCCTGGTTAAAGCTGCACAACCCCCACATTGACTGGTCCACATGTACTATCAGGAACTGGAGTAACCATTGCCACGCCCACTGTCTTAGATCAGCAGTACCCACCAGAGCCCCGAGCCCCACCCACGCCGCAGAAGCGATAGACCTGAGTAACGTCCCCAGTGAGTATCACGACTTAAAAGCGGTTTTTAGTAAGGCCTCGGCAGGTTTCCTCCCACCGCATAGGCCTTATGACTGCGGCATAGACTTGCTTCCCGGGGCTCCGCTCCCTACCCGCAGACTTTACAACCTGACCAAGCCTGAACGGGAAGCAATGGAGAAATACATTAACGACTCTCTAGCAGCAGGACTCATAAGACCCTCCTCATCTCCTCTGGGGGCAGGGTTTTTCTTCGTGGAGAAGAAAGACAAAACCCTGCGCCCGTGCATTGACTACACCGGCTTGAACGCCATCACTGTTAAAAACAAGTACCCTCTGCCACTTCTCGACTCCGCCTTTAGCCCCCTCCACGACGCAACTGTGTTCACCAAACTGGACCTGCGAAACGCCTACCACCTGGTCAGAATCCGCGAGGGGGACGAATGGAAGACTGCCTTTAACACTCACTTGGGCCACTTTGAGTACCGAGTCATGCCCTTTGGTCTCACCAACGCACCAGCAGTTTTCCAGTCGTTGGTAAATGATGTACTCAGAGACTTGCTTAATAAGACTGTGTTTGTATACCTTGATGACATTCTGGTTTTTTCTCGCTCACAGAAGGAGCACGTGGACCACGTGAGGGATGTTCTCAAGAGGTTGTTGGAAAATAAGCTGTTCGCTAAAGCTGAGAAGTGTGAGTTTAACGTTTCCACTGTTAATTTCCTGGGCTACGTGGTGGAAAAGGGACAACTCAGGGCCGACCCCTCCAAGATTGAGGCAGTCAGAGGGTGGCCGGTCCCAACCAATCGTAAGCAACTACAGCGTTTTCTTGGGTTTGCTAATTTTTATAGACGATTCATTCGCAACTACAGCGGAATCGCAGCTCCCCTCACACGCTTAACCTCCAGCAAACTTCACTTCACGTGGTCCACTGACGCTCAATGTGCTTTCGATCAGTTAAAAGATCTCTTTGTAAATGCTCCTGTTCTCATTCACCCAGATCCCGAGCAGCAGTTTGTGGTGGAGGTGGACGCGTCTGATTCAGGAGTCGGAGCCGTACTCTCCCAGCGCCTGCCTGCGGACCAGAAGCTGCATCCCTGCGCCTTCTTCTCCCGTCGCCTCTCCCCTGCTGAGCGCAACTATGATGTAGGGAACCGCGAACTACTGGCGGTGGTTCTGGCTCTTCAGGAGTGGCGGCACTGGCTGGAGGGAGCGGCTCAACCTTTCATCGTCTGGACGGACCATAAAAACCTGTCCTACCTCCGCTCTGCCAAAAGGCTGAACTCCCGCCAAGCTCGTTGGGCTCTCTTCCTCGGGCGTTTCGACTTCACCCTCACCTACCGCCCTGGCTCCCGGAACATGAAGCCCGACGCCCTCTCCCGTCAGTTCGCCCCTGAGGAGGGGGAGGCCGACGCGGGGACGATCCTCTCTCCTGTGTGTGTGGTAGGGGTGGTCCGGTGGCAAGTGGAGCAGGAAGTCCTCGACGCACTCAAAGATCACCCGGTTCCGGACGGATGTCCACCGGGTCGGCTGTTCGTCCCTCCTACCACCAGGACACCTGTGCTTCTCTGGGGACATGCCTCACGGATCGCGTGCCACCCAGGGGTCCACCGGACACTCAACCTTCTTCAACAGCGCTTTTGGTGGCCTTCTATGGCCGCGGATGTCCGAGCCTTCGTCGCCTCTTGCTCAGTCTGCGCCCGCAACAAGTCCTCCCACCAAGCCCCGGCGGGTCTCCTGCGCCCCTTACCCATTCCCCCACGGCCATGGTCCCACATCGCCGTAGACTTCGTCACCGGCCTTCCACCATCTGAGGGTAACGACACTATTCTCACGGTTGTTGATCGGTTCTCTAAGGCGGTTCATTTTGTTCCCCTCCCCAAACTCCCCACCGCCTTAGAGACCGCTAACCTCCTGATCCAGCACGTCTTCAGGCTCCACGGGATCCCCATGGACATTGTGTCGGACAGGGGCCCGCAGTTCACCTCCCAAGTCTGGAAGGCTTTCTGTCGGGCGCTGGGGTCCACCACCAGCCTCTCGTCCGGCTATCACCCTCAGACCAACGGCCAGACTGAGCGGGCCAACCAGGATCTGGAGACGGCACTGCGCTGCGTAGCCTCACGCCTCCCTGCCACCTGGTCCACCCACCTCCCCTGGGTGGAGTACGCCCACAACTCCTTAATCAGCACTGCCACAGGTATGTCCCCGTTTATGGTGACCTCAGGCTTCCAACCCCCTCTGTTTCCCAGCCAGGAGTCCGGAGTGGCAGTTCCGTCCGTCCAGGCCCAGTTCCGCAGAGTCCGGCGAGTCTGGAGGGAGACACGTGCAGCTCTGGGCAGAACGGCGGAGCGTAACCGGCGCCTGGCTGACCGACGGAGGATCCCAGCCCCAGACTACCAGGTGGGGCAACGAGTCTGGTTGTCCGCACGGGACCTGCCCCTTCAAGTTGATTCCCGCAAGATGGCTCCTCGCTTCATCGGACCCTTTCCCATTGACCGGATCATCAACCCCAGCGCCGTCCGCCTCCAGCTCCCAGCCTCCCTCAAGATCCACCCGGTGTTCCACGTGTCTCTTCTAAAACCGGTAACCGACAGCCCCCTCCAACCGCCAGAGCCGCCGCCTCCCCCTCCCCGCATCATTGAAGGTCACCCGGCATACACGGTGGATCGCATCCTGGATGTCCGCAGGCGAGGCAGGGGATACCAGTACCTCGTCGACTGGGAGGGATACGGCCCGGAGGACCGCTCCTGGATCTCGCGTTCCCTCATATTGGACCCACAACTGCTGCGGGGACTTTTACGCCCGCAACCCAGGTAAACCCGGTAAAACGCCAGGTGGCGTTCCTTAGGGGAGGGGTACTGTCATGGTTTTTGTTGTGACCAATATTATTGTTTTGTTGTTTGCTGCCTGCGGTTGCTTCTCTCTCCTCCCCCCTCTCTGCTCTCCTCTCACTCTCCCTCTGCAGACCTGGATCATGGCAGGGGGGCGGGGCTGAACTCGCTGGCTGAGCCTCATTCACCGCACCTGATCCTCATCAGGCTGATTAACATGTAGCTTTTTAAGCCGGCTTTTTCCCCTGGTTCTTTGCCAGAAGATCCATTGTCTTACACAGTGTCTTGCCACGCTTCTGCCCTTTTCTCCTGCCACGCGTTCAGTCTCGAGTTTTTTGCCTGTGATCCAGTTGTTCTCCCGACACGAGAAACTCCCTGAGTAAGGTGATTTTATGTTGTTACTTTGTTCTCTCAAGTATCTCCCTGAGTAAGGTGATTTTCTGTTGTTACTTTGTTCCCTCAAGTTATCTCCCTGTTTAAGGTGATTTTCTGTTGATACTTTGTTTTTCCCCTTGTTGTTTTTTCCCGTAACGGTGATTTTGTGTTTTTCTAGTTATTAGATTTTTGAGCTTTAACTTTTGTTTTGTTTTTGTTCCCATCCAGCCTCCAGAGCCTTTTTTCCCGTTGTGGTGATTTTCTGTTTTCTTTGTGTTGAAACTTTTGTGCCTGAATAAACTTGTGCTCTTGTTCTCTGCACTCTGGGTCCTGGCCTCGCTTTTTGCCTCGCGGCTCCTAACAAGGTCGCTGTCACTGACACAGCACTTTGTCTTCATGTGCGCAGCAGTGTGTCCTCTGAGCATTGTCCCATTCTGAGTGACCCAGAGTGATGTTTTGGGGATTTTTGTTAAATAATAAATGAACAGCTTGTTTGTTCAGGTTATTATTTGATCACCAGCTTTTATCTCAGAGTTCAGTTTAATATTTAGCATCATGTCTCTGCTGTACTTTGCGTCTCCGTGAAGTCGCTCTGTTCTGTTTAACGCTGCAGAACGACAGCAGTTTGGATTTTCTATTCAACAGTTTCCTTCCTGTGTTTACAGAAAACAAGAAGCATCGTGACAATGAATCTGTAGATGGAGCAGCAGAAGAAGAGCAGCTCCCCAACACGAAGGATTGGTTAGAGGAAAAGTTAGAGGAAAACACAAACCTGGAACATGTGATTAAAGCACTGATGGAAGGGAAGACAGAGCTGGAGACCTCCAGAGACAAACTGGAAAGACAGCTGGAGGAGGTGGAGGAGGAGAAGAAGAAGAACAAGAAGAAACTTGACAAATTAGATAAAAACCTTGATGTGAAGAAACAAGAGAAAAAGTTACTTCTTTCACAGAACAATGTGGAACTGGACAATAAAAAACTAGAATATAAGGAATCTTTACAGAGAACTAAAGAGAAACTTGAGAAAACAGACGACATGATCAAGAGAATAACAGAGTGGAAGAAGAAGGTAGAAAAACAGATTCAAACTCAAATTATTGATTCATTCACATTAACAGAAAGCCAATGTTAATCAGAGATTCTAATCTTTAATTAATTAATGCATTAACAGTGACAGTCCTGCAGAGCACAACACAGATGTGATTATATTGACATATACACATACATGTATATATCAATATTCTGACTGTTTTTATTGTGAAGTACGACTGTGGCTTTTCTTTACTAAAGACAAACTGCACAATGTGACACCCTGATAATAATAATAATAATAATACTGATAGTATTAATAATTCAGACACAACAGACAAGGTTTTAAGACGTGTGCAAGGGGTCATTTGATTGATGAGGAATAACTGAACAAAAGCTTGACTGAACAGATTGCTGTTGCTTGAGAGCTTCAGGACTGGCTGTTGCAATAGGTGGCATGTTTTGTTCATGATGTGTCCACAGCATGTGTATGAATTTATTCTATTTCTCCAAACACTGCTTAGCTGTTGGAGGGAAGCAGGGAGCTATAACTGATCTCACACTCGAGGTTATTTACTGAACGCACTGTATCTGTGAGGTTTCATGCGTCTCTCTCTTTTTGACACAAATAATTATGGTGAAATAAAATGGAATAATTTGGATGTGTGACCCTGTGGCACTGATTCCACATCTTATAAATATATAATGGGGAATATATGAACGCCAACAAGGCATCACATTACAGGATGATTATCTTACCGTGTCATTACGGGCTCAGTGTGTCTGCCTCAGGTCAGGCTGAGT
Organism: Epinephelus cyanopodus; assembly: GCA_026686955.1. Lineage (NCBI taxonomy): Eukaryota > Metazoa > Chordata > Actinopteri > Perciformes > Serranidae > Epinephelus > Epinephelus cyanopodus. Next base: position 791,631 of record CM048934.1, on the reverse strand, counting down.
TTACACCACAGTGAGGCTGCAGCAGTGTGTGAACAGGACATGATCACTGTGGTCAAACTGTTGCATTATGCAAAACCACCTCCTTTGAAAAATGGACTCAGTGGACACTCAGATTGATGGTGATGGTGATGATGATGGTGATGATGATGATGATGATGATGATTGAGAACCACACCAGTGGACGCAAAATGTTTCCAATTACAATTTGGTTTTTAAAAGTTTTTTAACTCATTTTCTGACAGGATTTCTCAGAAACATCTGTAAAAATCTGAGTGTAAATGCACAATGATGCCTCTGCATGAAGGACTGACGCAACAATATGTAATTTACAGCTGATGTATTTGATCTGTACATTTTGCAAAGCTTTTACTGAGGCAATCAGCACACCACAAACTACACAACCAGAAAAATACGTCATGACAGCATGGAACATTTTTGCTAAACTGTCTATTTCAAAACTCCTAAAACACAGGAGTAGTCAGAAAAATATTGTGATGGTGTGATTTGTAATGTCGACCTCGCAGAGTGCAGACAGTGATATTTACCAGAAACAGGAAAAAAAGGATGCAAATCAGGTGCAGAAAAAAACCCCCAAAAAATACTCTTTACAAAATGTCAAGATGTCCCAAAACGACAGATCTTCAATAACTCAAAATACCTTTTCAAAAACACAGGTACCAGCACACAGTCTGGAGGTCCAGCAGGTCTGTAACCACAGCAACACTGACTTATCCAGGGCCACAGCAGCCTCCTTTAAACCAGCTGCCCCTCCCACGAGGCATATTATTCACATAAGAAAAACACAATCAGCATAGCGCCTAACCAAAAACACAATTTACCCTAATCCAAGTTACAAGTCAAGAAACAAACAAGAAACATAGTAATGCAGGTCACATGATCATCAAAGGTGCGAGAACTGACTATTTGACACAACCAAACGTTTCGCCCTGTTTCGCCAACCAAACTCAGATGGGAGGCAGCAGCAGGATGAATATGCAACATACTCTGTAAGGTAAGTGATACAAGGACTGTGTGAATGTATGGATATGAATGAGACAGAGGGAAAGAGGGAAAACTATTTTAATTATTATGTTTAATGACTCGGTGAAGACAGAAAGGGAGCGAGGACAGCCCACAGTCAGTGAAAGAGCCGCTCCGTCACATCATCCCCCTCTTCCTGGAGGTTGGCGACGTGCGGGACGGTTTCATCACAAGTATCTTAAAACAAGGAAAAATGTACATGGTCATTGAAAAAGTTACATATTACTGTTGAAGCCCAAACAACAGTTGCATTTCTCCATCTTGTGCAAACTATGAAACAGTGCTCACGCCGTCCTTCAGTCAGGTGTTTCCACTTTTCTATGACCTGGACAAGACACAGGAAATACGGAGGCTACAGGTTTCAATATAATAAAAACCAAAACATAATAAAATGTTAATATGATTCAACACATTATACAAACAGATGTTTTTTTTCTATCACAGCTAGTATTGTGATTCTGTATGATTTTATATCATTTATTATGCAGATGACACCAGATTTTACCTTTCAATTACAATACTAATATTAAACTGTAAATAACTATAAATTTGAAAATATTAAACCATCAAAATTCATGGCTCATATAAGCAGCTGGCTTAAATTGATAGTTTACTAATCAAACTAAATTAACCTCAGTGAAAACGTATCTCCTGAGATAGAAATGTTCATGAACACAGAATGAATATTTGTAACGTGACATATTAAATTGACCTTTCTAAATTATTTGTGTAATGATTAATCGCAATTCAAAGTAAAATACCTCTCTCCTTGCTCCGTTTTGCTTTGTTTGTAGGAGCTACACGTGCCTCCCCAGAACCTGAGATAATGAAGCAAAAAACAAACAAACTATAAAAATTAATAGATGAACCTTTGTATCAGGCAGAGAAGTTGTCATCTGTTGATAGTCAAGTTTAAACTTACTTAAAAACAAAAGTAATACTCGTCACATAGGTCCTGATATAGTTATTACATTAACGTCCCCCTGATGTTAAGTTACAGATCATGATGTCAGACTGATCCTCAATGAAATGAAAGCATCAGTAGTTGACCACAGTTAATCTATTAAAAGCTGCCACAGCTCTGTTCTCATAAACATCTTCAGCCGTGTGAACAGAGCGATCAGAGGGAACGATGTGGTTTCACTGTTTCATCGCGCTCTCTTAAATATAGTCACTCAGGCTGTCAGTATGAAGATGCTCTCACATTTAAACCACTGATGATGATCATTATTACTCACAGAGTGGCTTCAGTTGAAGCTTCACTGAGCAAACGTTTCGTCTTGTTCAGGTGTTTCAACTCAGCGACATTTCTCATCACAGATTTGATGTGGTCTGTGCTCCACCAGCAGTCATCTGTCATTAATGCAAAGTAAATATAGCACAGTGTAAAGTACCTCTCGCCTTCTTCTTCTTCGTTGTGACAGCAGCGCACATCCCATTTTGATCAGCCAAGTTTGCCTCAGGACGAACTGTAATATCGACAAAATATTTCAACACAAAACTATGAACTATGAATTATTAAGTTGGGTTGATACTTCATTTCTGCTGGCTGAGACACGGTAACATACGTCCATAGACTTAGCTGTATATTTCATCAATATTTTGCTGATGACAGCCACGTTTACACACACAATGTAATCCAAAGAAGCGCAGCCACTGAAGCCGTAATGTTCTCAGTATGTCATGTGAATCTCAAACGCTCACTGTGACATGGACACTTTCACGTCTCACTGATCTAATAAAAAACGCATGTGAAAACATTTCAGCCATGCGACAGCCGAACTTAATTTGGTCACAAAGCACATCGTGTCAAAACCACAGCTGCAGGTTTAAGTGTGCAGCAAACAAACACTTACACTCAGCTTTGTTTAGTCACAAATCACGTGTAATGAAAGTAAAATAAGAATCAGTCAGAGACGTACCTCTTTTTTTCTTGCGCCGTGGGATATTAGCATACAGAGCCATGGGTGCGTCAGCTGCACGGGCGTGTTCACTAACTGGAACAGATAGAAACAACAAGAATAATCGTATATTCCAACAGGAGTGTTATGTAGCAGTCACCCTACCCTACACCCCCTCAACACTGCACATATAAGTGCAGCGTGCTTATCTGTGCAGCTGAGAGACACTTCTGCTCAACATCAGTCCAGCAAAAACAAGTTTAATAACTCAGAATAAGTCAGACACGTACCTCTATTCTTCTTGGGCCGTGTGATATTAGCATATATATCCATGTGTGGCTCAGCTACGAGGGCACGTTCACTGACTGGAGCAAATGAAAACAACACATATTTCAACAGCTGCAGCAGCCACAGACAGACTGAGACACAGTCGGCCTGGACACGTGACTGGGGAAGAACCATAGTCAGGACAAAAGGCTGGTTGACTTATATTACGTACTGCAGTATAGACGCTTTGTTTTACACTTACCAGGGTTTAATTCTGCTGTTGGCGTCTCAGAGGAAAAGCATGCAACTGGAACACAGAGGCAGAATATGAGAAGTGAAAGGACAGCTGTACTTTTACTGACACACTTCTTCCTGCGTTGGCACGAATCATCAGGTGTGGACTGTACCTTTGTGTTTGTGACACTGACGCAGCCCTGCAGCTAACAGCAGCGCAGCCACACACGTGATGCTGAAAACAGCCGGTAACAGGACGGAGAGCTGAATGGAGCCATGGTGCCGAGGATGAGCAGGTATCTCCTGATGCTGAGGGGTTGTGTCTTCAGGTGCAGGAGGGATGTATGCTGTGAACAGGAGGAAAGATGGATTAGTTGTAGTGATTGTCAATGTTTCGGGAACAAATGTTGCAGTGTTTGGCTCCTGGTGACGACAACCAAACGTTAGTGATAAACGCTGCATGGTTTCTGGGATGGTGAACTAGCCTCTGGTCCAGACTGAGCTAAATCAACAAATATCATATCTGCGAAGACATTTGTAGCTGTTAGCATGTTAGCATGATGTGAGCGTTTAGCTGAAAGCACCAGCGTGCCACAGTAGAGCTTCACAGTGCGGCTAACACAGCCGTCCCAGTGACCCTCCGTCTGTCACCACGAGCCAAAACCTGAACTTTACACCTGCAGACTCATGACCTCACAGACTGATGACGTGTGTCGAACATGTTCGTCTTTTAATAACTCCTTTGTCTTTCCTGAGACTGATTATAATTACGACAGCATTCATTCTGCGTCCTCTGATGTTGTCTGTGCCGGGTGGAGTTCAGGCATTGAGGCTGAACCCAACAGAAACTTGACAGACACAGGTGCCAGCTACTTTTTGACGCGGCACAATACACTGCCGGGCGGCGTCAGTGTATAACGTGGCTGCATGGAACCTTTTGTGGTGTTAAGATACACCACCACTGTGTGATGTGCAGACAGATGGCAGGTTCATTACATGTCCAGAGGGTGCAGGTTATGTTGGTGTGATGCGCTGCTGGATGGCTTCAGTTGGAAACGTAATATAAGAAGCTGGAAGTTCTCTCAATCGACAAAGTGGCGATATGTGACGACTTGGGCTGAGGACGTGTTGAGATATTAAAATGACAACAACCTCACCTGTGACAGCCAGCCAGCTCTCTGCTGATCCTCCAGCTCCAGAGATGTCACACCTGTAGAGTCCCTCACTGGACCTGGAGACATTGCGGATGGTCATCCGGCCCGTATATCCAGTATTACTGAGCCGCCCGTCTTTATAGAAGTCAGCTGCAGAGCTGGACGATGTCATCTTCCTTCTGCAGCGCAGAGTGACGGTCTGTCGCTCCATCACAGGCAGAGCAGGACTCTCCAGGATCACGTCACCAGCTGGACAACAAGAAATAAAGTGCAACGACCTTCACCTGCTTTATTCTGGAGCTTTCAGCCACACCGTGTTTTCTTGAAGAGCAGAAGTGTTACTGGAGTCAGTGTGTGTGTTGAACGTACCAGTGACAGTGATGTTGACAGCGTTGCTCCTGTCTCCCTCTGCATTTTCACACCAGTATTCTCCACTGTGTGTTTCAAAGGCAGGTGTGATGTTTAAGAACCCAGAGTCCCACTGAGAAACATTTGAGGAAAGCTTTCTCATCACTCTCCATTCTGACGAGCCGTGAGACCCCCGACACTTTAATGACATGGAGTCATACTCAAAGAACTGCAGTCTGTTTGGGTCCACGTGAAGAACACATGCATCTGTCACACAGAAGAAGAAGGAGAAGAAGAGGAACAGTTAGACATCTCTGCCAGTCTTTAATCCTCAGTAACTGGTATTCTCCCATTACTGCCAGCGACGCAGTTCAGCTGTAATATAAAACATGTCACTGGCACTGTGCTGGTGTCATATCAGCGTTTCTAAAGTGACGTAGAATATGATCTGACTTTGTCGTCTGGAGGAGGACGCCACAACCAGCACCAGGACATCAACATGAGCACTCGGTTAGATTCATTAAACATCATCATGAGACCTGTTTCCACTGAAGAAGTTCCTGGTACTATTTGGCGGGCAGGAACTTTACAGGAACGTCCTCTCGCTCGGCCCTCTCAACCGCCGTGTCTCCACTGAGAGGGCGGAGTAGGAGGAAGGTTCCTGTAAAGGTACCAGACTCTGGATGTGACGTGATCGTTGCGTGACCATTTTGACCGGGCGACGCGTATATTTTTTTGCTTTCTGTTAATGTCACATCCGCCTTGAGTATATCTAATGAGCACCAAGTAAACCCCAAGCCCCAGCCAGGAGTTCTTCAGGGCCGTTCTAGTCTGGGGCCGTTTAGTGGCTGTTTTGGTAAGGAACCGGAACCAGGGCGAGAGAGACAGGATCCAGAATTCGAAATAAACGCACCAAGCTAATAAAAATGCGGTAAAACTTTTTAATTTAAAGAATATAATTTACGAGAAAAGCCCCAAGCCAATAATTAACCTTTTTCTTTTATTGTGAATCGATGGTGCTCCAGAATTTAAAGTTTTACTTTGGTGAATTTGGTGAATTCCAGGTCTGCTTTCTAGACCGGAACCAGAATCCAGACAAAATTGAGAGTGAATGGAAACCAGGCTCCTCGCCATACGTGAAGAGCCTGGTGACGCGAGGCTAGGGCCGTACTGAGAACCCACTGCGAGGCAGGGACTTGTTTAGCCCCTGTGAAAGTACCAGAACTCTGTCCTTCGGGGTGGCTCCTGCGGTGGAGACACACACCAATGGCCCCGTAAAATTAATGAATGACACAGGATGGATGTGCAGACGTATGGCGTCAGTTCATAACGCAGCAGGACGGCACTTGTCGCGGCGGTGCAGTCCTGTAAACCACGTTATATAAGCAGCTGGAAGGTCCTCATAGTTTGGGCACGAGGGTAGATGGCTCCAACACACCCTGGACTTTCAATCAGGAGGCCGATGTTCACTTCCTGTATGAATGTAGAGCCAAACCATGGTGCTGTTTTCTAACCGTGACCACACTTACATGCTAATGAAGCCAATTAATGAAGCTGAACTCACCAGATCTGTGAACACTGGAGCTGCTCTGCCCTTCATCAGTGAGCAGCAGCAGCACATTCACCACTGGAGAGACAGAGAGGACAGTCACACACACATGTCTCTGTTTGTACAGTCACACACACACACATCTCTATATGTACAGTCACACACACACGTCTCTATATGTACAGTCAACATGACAACATGTAAACAGCCCAGTAAATAATGAGTCAAACACAAAACAATAAGAGTAGAGGACAAAGTTGAAGCTGTCGTATGTCACATCATACAGGTGTCCCGCTCACTCATACATCAGTGTGATCAGATCTGAGAACAGTTATTGGAGACAGACTCAGTACTCACCCAGTGTGACGCAGAGCGCTGTGACCTGCATGATGTCTCCTCGCTCACTGTCTGATCATCAGAAGAGCAGAGCAGCTAAATATGATGTAGCTGAAGGTGAAGCACTTCCTGTTCCTGTGCAGAGGAGGCCACAGCACTTTAAAGTGTCTTTGAGGTCTCAGCTGCTCTGATCAGCTCCAGAGCGACTGTGTGTGTCGCAGCGCAGATGAAAAGCTGAATGACAAAGAAAGATAAAAACATTCAGGTCATTATTTTATTGTTATTAAATCAAACAGACAGATTTGACTTGTTAGTCCTTTTCACTTGTGTCAAGTCTGACATGATAACCCTGAGGAGGGTCCTTTGTGTTGCATTATGGGAACTGTAGGATCCACTCTATTAGCGTCGCACATATTTAAATGGCAAAAAGGCCAAACTCCACAGAGAATGAAAGAAAACACAACATGTTCTCATCTCAACTCGTCACATACAGCAGCTTTGTTGATGAGCTCAAACCTCAAAACAGGACATGAGAGGTGTCTTCTGTCTGTCTGTCTGTCTGTCCTTCTGTCTCGGCACTTTAGCGCGCGTTTGGGCTCCACCAGGTGCGTATCATACTGCTGTGAAAGGTGCGTCTATGGGTCAGCCAGGTCTGTCAGAACAGGCTGGAACACAATTGAAGGTGGTTCACAAAGAGACCATCTCACCATCAACCATCAACATTATGAGGATGCTGGAGAACCAGAGGGAGCGACTCAGACGGCACCAGCAGAGAGGGAGAGGAGGACGCCAGGGAGGAGCGTCACTTCTGTACTTTTCAACCTTTTGTTTCCAGGTTTTGTGTTGAAGAGATTTATGGGAGCAACATTTTCAGAGTGACAGCGCACTTCATCATCCTGAAGTTGTCAGTGAGCTCAGCGTCAGACACAGAGGCCACGAAACTCCATTTGTAGCGCTATGATACGCAACCAGGGGGCGTCAGTGGGTAACACGGCCGGATGGCGCCTGCCACAGCAGCATCACACACACTGGACAGCATCAGGTTGAAACGCTGCTGGTAAGAATTTAATATGAGGATCAAGACAGTCGCTATGAGGTGGGAGGGAGCAGCCAACAAACCCCAGACTTTCAACCAGGAGGCGGTGTTTCTTTCTGGTAGAGCCAAACCACAATGTTCTTTTACAGTAGAGTCCAGCAGAGGAACATGAACCACACCACAACCCTAACATCATCTAACATCATCTAACATCATCTAACATCATCTAACATCATGTAACATGATCTAGCATCATGTAACATCATCTAACATCATGTGGTCTCTTGTACCAGCTGATGTGTGACTTGTTGTGTGTTTGATCATGTCAGCTGACTGCTGCTTGGAGGCTCCATCTTGTTGTGCAGCTGGTGTCAGCAGCGTTCTCCTCACTTTGATTTGTGCAGCCAGCAGCAGCAGCTGTTGTTGTTGTTGTGTGGAAATGGAGACGACACACAGTCAGAGCTACTGCAGCTCTGTGACTGTGATGTTAGCAGGCAGACACTAGATGGCACTGCTGACTACATGTTAGTAACTGATCTGATCTCTCTCTCTCTCTCTCTCTCTCTCTCTCTCTCTCTCTCTCTCTCTCTCTCTCTCTCTCTCTCTCTCTCTCCCTCTCTCTCCCTCTCTCTCTCTCTCTCTCCCTCCCTCCCCCCACAGGGAGGAAATCACTGATCAGCTGGAGGAGACAGAGAAACACAAAGATCACACTCAGAGGAACTTTGGTTTATAGTTAGATTTAATTTGTATATTGACAATCTAAGTTTTAATATCATCAGTTGCTTTTATCAATGAGACAGTAAAACATTTACATGTCAAATGTAACTCTCAAAAAGAAAGATAACTAAACACATTCACTGACTGACCTCAAGGACTTAAAGACGCAACAGATAGGATTCATTTTGTTAGCTTGGCGCCACCTAGCATCAGTGGTGTTGCGTCACACTGTGGCAACGACCAAACTGAGCGTAGGATGGATCCATTAGAAAGAAAGCTAGCTGGACATGGGTTCTGAAGCCTCTTTGGTCACGGAGCTCCCTCCATCTCTTGAACGCCTGACTGAGGTTTACTCTTGTTCTTCCTCTTCTTTTATCTCTCTCCTTTTTGCTCTTCTTTGCCTCCTCACACAGAGGAGCTCCTTTTCTTTTGCTAGGCCGTTTTTCACTTGTCTCCAAACTTTGTCCGTCTGCCATTGTGCTCGTGACTCACTGACAAGACACCAACAAAAGCATGTGGTTTAAAGAACAAAATCACGATTAGGCACAGTATCCATATGTGAAGTGAACACCAGGCTCCCGGGTGAAAGTCCAGGATGTGTTTGCTCTCATAGGGACTTTCCTGCTTCGTATAAAACATCGTTACTGGCAGTGTTTCTAACTGACTCAGTCCAGCAGTGGATCATCCTGCTGCAGCAGGCCGTCCAGCCATGTTATCAGCTGATGACGCCTGTCAGTGCATCATACTGCTGCGACTGATGCCGTCCAGCCAACAGGTGGCATATCTTGACACCACAAAACGTTGCCTGCCTGGTGGCGTATCATAACACTGTGAAATGTGGCTTTTGGTGTCAGTGAATCACTTTTTGAAACTCTTATTTTCCACTGACAACATTTGGCCTTTGGAGGGCAGCACTGAGCCTCTAATGTCCTCATGCTCTAGGACACATCAGCCACGTCTCATTCTTCAGTCATCAAACGTCGTCACTCTTGCAGAGATTTTGGCATCAGACACCGACGTTATGTGTTATGATATGCCACCAGGCAGCGTCAGTGTGCAGCCAGTGCACCCAGACTGAACCTTTAGGTGCTGCAGTATGTCAGCAGATGGCACCTGTCATGGCAGGATGATACGCCGCTGGATGGTGTCAGTTGGAAACTCTGCCGGTAGCAACATAATAGAAGGAGTTGAAGTATCTACAGTATAAAAGGTGAGAGAGGAGGTGGATGAGTCCAATAAAACCTGAACTTTCACCCAGGAGCCAGGTGTTTGCCTTCCGTATGAATGTAGAGAAAACCATGATGTTTTTTATAAACCTAACGCATCCTGTCCCAGAACGTCGACAGCAGACATGAGAGGATACCTAGTGCGAAACACACAGACGTTAAAGTCCACTGACAGAGTGACCTGCCTTAACCTGCGTGCTGTACCTCAGTTATCAGGCTATAAAAAGATACTCCCCTCACATTTGTTTGTTTACAGATCTGACACACCGAGTGCAAACTCCTCAGTTTGATCTTGTGTCAGCAGTTGACCACGGAGAGTCTGTTTTAAAGGCTGCAGCAGCTCTGCTGATGTCAGCAGCGTCCTCAGACGTGTGAACAGGCAGAGCAGATAAAACCATGTGGTTTAACTGAAACACCAAACAGCTTGCTTTTAAAAATAGACTCTGGGGCTGCGAGTGAGACGAGACGCTTCATGGCGTTAACCTCTCACTGCGTTTACCTATATTTATGAGCGAGAACACTTTGACATAGATTGAAGTGAATTTAAGTGATGTTCTTCTCCATCTTGAACGCGTATTAAACAAGCGGAGGCAGAGTCTCTCCTCCATCTTTCAGGTGGTGTTTCTGCTCTCACTGACCTGCAACCACACAGATACATGTACAAATAAATTACACTGCACACACTGTAAAAGATTTTAACATGTTTAGAGACTCATACGGTCAAATATCCGATATAGCTATATTTGCTGTCATGTATGTATCAGTAGATTTGTATCTGTAGTTTTTGTCTGTATAACTTAACTTTGTGTTTTTATGCAGATGACACACTTTTATTTCTGTTAAACCAAACGGTTGCTTTGTAAGAGTGACTGCCTTTATTTGACAACTCATAGATGTAATTTATCTTTATGCAAAAGTCATTTTAATCAAACATATTTCTAGCAAAGCTCCTGAGCATAAAATGACTGTATGAATAATAATAAAGATAAAAACACTTCTGTCCTTACGCTGGTGTCTGATGGCTGCATATGTTGTTCTGTTCGCTTCAGCTGCGTCTCCACAGACTGAGGAGTTACAGAGACACAAACATTTACTGTTATCCTTCATTCCAAACTCTCATTAATGCAAATGTAAGCTTCCATCACTTGATGTGTTTCTGCTTCAAGTTAAACTAATCTGTACTACAGTCATACACACACACACAGTGAATCTGTACTAGAAGTAGAAGAAGATACCTCTCTCCTTCCTCTTTGGTGTGACAACAACATATGTCACATCCGTCATGTGACTCACAGTATTTGCCTCTGGACAGCCTGAAACATTAAATACATTCACTGTCATCTTCATTTCATCAGGAACAATAGAAGTACAGTTGTGTACAGGTGTGAAACAGGTACAAAAGCTGATTCATAAAACATACACACACACACACACACACACACACACACGAAGATGTAATATATGAATTGAATCATTTACTTTGCTGATGACAGTCATCGTTATATCTCTGTTCATCCTGACTGTGTGAACAGTCTTTAGTTCATCTGAGGAGTTTGCACACGTTGATCCATTTTTGGGGCCAAAATAAAGGTGGGTAGTAACTAGTTACATTTACTCAGTTACATTTACTTGAGTAACTTTTTGGATAAATTGCACTTTTAAGAGTAGTTTTAATGCAAAAAACGTTTTACTTTTACTTGAGTTATATTGTTTTAAAGTAACAATACTCTTACTTCAGAACAATATTTGGCTATACATACATTCTTGTGCCTTGGTTTATCTTATGTTTGTAAAGATTTAAGTTATTTTGTTTTAGTTAAAGGGGTATCGTTTAAAATACATAAATTTGCAGATTATTATTTTTGATTGATTGATTACATTCATGTTCTTATTTGGCAAATAAATCAGATGTTACTCAACAGTTACTCAGTATTTGAGTAGTTTTCACCAAATACTCTTTTACTCTTACTCAAGTAATTATTTGGATGACTACTTTTTACTTTTACTTGAGTAATATTGTTCTAAAGTATCAGTACTCTTACTTGAGTACAATTTTTGGCTACTCTACCCACCTGTGCTTATTCTGTTAACTACAGTGTGTCTTGACTTTAAAACATTCACTGTCAGATTCATACACACTGAACGTCTCGGCTCACTCGCTTCATACAAAACAAACAGTTTCCTCACATGCTTTGTGAAGAAAGGAAGCTCAAACTTTCACCAGGAACTTTGTAACATTACAGCAGCAGAGACACAAGTTGTAAACAGGACAAAAAATCAGATCAGTGTTTTGAATAAAATGTACAAAACAAACAGCAATATAAGAAGTGAGCAGCAGAATATAATAAAGACAGACTGAGAGGCTGATTTCACATCACTGACTCATGTTTAGTTATTAAACAGTTAATAATTAGCTGATGTTGCACCTAGTAAAGTAAGATATATGAAACAAATACCTTTCTTGTTGTGTTTTGTGACTCTGGCGTACGTCACTGTTTGTGAATCATCTGCGCTGACGTGTTCATACACTGAAACAAACATGATAATAAAATATGAATATTCACAGTAGTTTTATTTTGGCAGTGTTGAAGCAGGTGTAGGCTGACTGTAACTATTATAAAGGAGATAAAAACAGTAAAATTCAGACACCAAATATATAATTTAAACATAATATATAATTTAAAAGTCACAATGTGTAATTTACCTGGTTGTTTATTAGCAAATATCAACTATCGCTTTCATAAATATATATTTACTGAAGTGCAATGCAATTCACATACAAATGGAGGCTTTCTCATAGGCTTAGAATGATTTCTCTATATACACACACACAGGCAGGGCGCGCTCTGCTGCAGGCTGCCCTCTTGCTTCGCCATATTTGAATACAGTGGCCAAAAGAGAGATACGCGCTTCGCCTTTTGCGTTTACCTAGAACGTGCCGTCAGTGGAGACGGAGAAGGTGAAGATCAATCCAGGCGCTTCTGTGTGAACCTGCTTTGTACTTTTATGATTCTGTCGCATTTTAAATGGAGGAGCACACACATGTTTTGCCCCGTAAGAAGGAAACCACCATGCCTGCAGCGTCCATCACAACCAACAGAAGCTGCTGCACTGACCACAGGAGCTGTGCTCACGTGAGGGCACGGCACCACTCAGCTTTATTCTCACACAGCTGGTCTACTATTTCGAGGCTGCACACGGCTCTGCAGCCCTCCAGCACATAAACCTACAGAGAACTGTGTAAACATTTCATACAATGTGTTTGTAAATGAAAAATAAAAGAGGCCAACATGTAGTATTTCATATTAAACTCATATGATGCGTCCTGTGGTTAAAACCCTCCAGTTAATGACAGCAGCACCTCTTCATACAGATCAGATTTATATATTTGTCTTTTCTATGCTCCATTTAAAATCAAAATAATGTTTCACACATGCCACCAAACAGTGAATGTGCTTCACTGCCATATAAATATAAATAATAGCAGCAAATCAAATACATACGAACAATAATAATTAAAACTGAGAGGCTTAAAGAGAAAAAATAAAAAATAAAATAAAATAAAAACTGAGTCTAATAAAGTGTGCACTTCCAAATCCTGCATAAACATCTGCATAATGACTCCACACGTACACACACACAGTGAAGCTGCAGCAACCACACGCTGCAAAGAAAGAGTCGGTGCAGCAGCTGGACACACCACCCTGCTCTGATCAGCTGATGTGACCGACCCAGTTATTTGTTGACTGTGTGTGCAGCAGCTGTGTGACACTCACCTGGGTCCGACTGTGTTGTTGGCGCCTCAGAGGGAAAACACGCCGCTGTGCAACAAGAACATCAGTAAACACACTGAGACAGAGAGACTAAATAAATCCTGCAGGTTAGTTTCGTCCACAGCAGTTTTTTAGCTATGATAATAATAGTTACGGCTGAAACATGTGAAACCATCCAGGGTTCAACTTCTGAGAGAAAAGTCACAGTCTGGTTTTTACTTTGTGCAGCTTCACACGTTTGCACCGTACATCACATTTACATCTGCTTATCTGTTATTCATAACGGTGAAGGTGAGCAGCGACGGTGCTACGTTCATGTCCACAGTTTAAAAGAAGAAGAGGAAGAAGAAGAAGGCGCACAGAAAGCAAACTTTGCATTCCTCCCAGGTGCTTTAAGGTACCTCTGTGTTTCCGACACTGAAGCAGTCCCACCACCAGCAGCAGCACAGACACACACAGAGTGCTGAAGACAACCGGCAACAGGACGGACAGCTGAATGGAGCCAGAGTCCAGAGGAAGATGAGGAGGAGGAGGAGGAGGAGGCTCTTGACCCTCCTGAGGTGTTGTGCCTTCATGTGAGGGAACAATATGTGCTGTTAACACCATGAGAGGAGACAGTGTGACATGATAAAGTATTTCATATTAATATAACATGTTAAATATATCCGACTCAACATCAAATTTAAGTCGCTATAATTGTTGTTTGGTGCCATTTATTCACCAAGAATTGTGAGTTCGAGTAGAAAATGTTTCTCTGTGATGACAGTAAGATATTTACAGTGTCGTCATGTCTCACCTGTGACAGCCAGCCAGCTCTCTGCTGATCCTCCAGCTCCAGAGATGTCACACCTGTAGAGTCCCTCACTGGACCTGGAGACATTGCGGATGGTCATCCGGCCCGTATATCCAGTATTACTGAGCAGCCCGTCTTTATAGAAGTCAGCTGCAGAGCTGGACGATGTCATCTTCCTTCTGCAGCGCAGAGTGACGGTCTGTCGCTCCATCACAGGCAGAGCAGGACTCTCCAGGATCACGTCACCAGCTGGACAACAAGAAATAAAGTGCAACGACCTTCACCTGCTTTATTCTGGAGCTTTCAGCCACACTGTGTTTTCTTGAAGAACAGAAGTGTTACTGGAGTCAGTGTGTGTGTTGAACGTACCAGTGACGGTGATGTTGACAGCGTTGCTCCTGTCTCCCTCTGCATTTTCACACCAGTATTCTCCACTGTGTGTTTCAAAGGCAGGTGTGATGTTTAAGAACCCAGAGTCCCACTGAGAAACATTTGAGGAAAGCTTTCTCATCACTCTCCATTCTGACGAGCCGTGAAACCCCCGACACTTTAATGACATGGAGTCATACTCAAAGAACTGCAGTCTGTTTGGGTCCACGTGAAGAACACATGCATCTGTCACACAGAAGAAGAAGAAGAAGAAGAAGAAGAAGAAGAAGAGGAACAGAGAGAGAGACGTCCCTGCAGGTTCTCACACTGTAACAAACATGTGGATGTTCTTTAATCAACAGTCTAAACTCACCAGATCTGTGAACTCTGGAGCTGCTCTGCCCTTCATCAGTGAGCAGCAGCAGCACGTTCACCACTGGAGAGACAGAGAGGACAGTCACACACACATGACACGAACATGTGAACATGTGAACACCCTACAGTATAACGAGGCGATGCAGCACAGACACACACTGCTGCAAATGTTCATCACTCTTCATATTATCAACGTGAAAACAGAGCTGTGTCTGTGCGACGTCTCCAGGGTGGAACGTGTTCATGCGTGGCACATGACACACACGAGAAATATGAAACAGAGTAAAAGACGACCTGATGATATCGTCCATGACTCTTAATGTAACTATGGACATTTATTAAGTGCTACTCAGGTACTTCCTTATTATGTCACAGACAGGGACGCTGCAGCCTGAGCTCAGTAAACTCTGTCTCCATCACTGAGATAAAAAACACGTCTTCTGACACCATGAAAAGTTTTTTTTTTTTTTAAGAGAAGTTGACGCGACAAACACATGATGATCATAATTAATCAACCAATAAGCAAAGAACCTACAGACATAGTAATTAAATCAGAAATTAAACCATCCACAACAACAAATATCAAACTATGACTGAACGTCTGATAACGCTCGCTGATACAATCTGAAATTCTGTTTGTTTTGTTTGTTTGTTTGTTTGTTGGAAGTGATCAGAGAGTAATAGCTGCAGACAGACTCACTCAGTGTGACGCAGAGCGCTGTGACCTCCATGGTGTCTTCCTGCTGACTGTCTGATCACCACACTGAATGACAGCTAAACGTGATGTTGCTGAAGGTGAAGCACTTCCTGTTCCTGTGCAGAGAGCAGCTCACAGCAGGCTGCAGCATCACGACGTCTCTCAGCTCCTCTGGAGGATAAAAATATGCACGTGAAGACACTCAGAGCTGCCGGGTCTCACAAGAAACTTAATTATTCATATCTGATAAATTAATCACATATTTTAAAGGGTCACTGCGCTGATGTCACAGGACAGGTTCAGTGTGTGTGAACAGATTTCTCTGGGGCTGCGTCAGCTTGATGATGTAAGCATGATGTCATGAGAGGCTGCAAACAGGGAGGAGTGATCCATGAGGAGCACACGGGGCTGCGTTCAGCCTGACAACACAGTCAGTTAAACACAGACAGTTATGCGCACACACACACACACACACACACACACACACACACACACACGCTGCCTGTGAATGTGGCGGCGTTTGATTCAGTCCAAACAAAAGATGCTTTATTCAGGAAACATTTGTGAACATCAGCAGAGCCAGTGAGAAATAAATCCAGACCTGAATGTGCCCAAGGATCTACCTGAACCTTGCTGACAGCTGATCTGGGTCACACCTGTGACACACACAGACACACACACACACACACACACACACACAGAGGAGACATACCTCAACACTCGCTGCACACGTTTACAAACCGTCTCACGTCATGTCGTTCTTCCTGGATATAGAAGCAAAGTGATGCAGGACATTTAGAGATTGGCCCAGGTGAGCAGCTCTGAACACGCAACAGGTAAACACACAGGTCCAGGTCCAGGTCCAGGATCAAGGTCAGGTCCAGAGTCCAGGTCCAGGATCAAGGTCAGGTCCAGGTCCAGGGTCAGAGAGGCAGTGACTGAGTGTCAGTGGGCTGATTATAAAGTGCAGGACTGATGAGGGGAAGTTTAACAGGTGAATGAAGAGTCATGTGACTGGGACAGTGTGAGGACATCTGCTGGACGGAGGGAGAATGACAAGTCCAGACAATATGGGTGTGTGTGTGTGTGTGTGTGTGTGTGTATGTGTGTGTGTGTGTGTGTGTGTGTGGTAGGCAGGTTTGGGATCAGATGTGAACTTGTAACTAGTCCAGTATGACGTGTTGGGGATTGTATAGTTTGTTAGTTCAGCTGTGAGTTGAGTGAATCGGTCAAAATACAGTCACAGCTTATTACCCAGGATGCACTGCTTTAAGAGCATCTGTGAGGCAAACATGTCACATTTATCTGTATGAAAACATTCATACATGTAACTACAGTCTGACTCATGCACAGCCACCTGTTAGCATGTGCAGCAGGCCTCAGGCCGGTTTGCTGGAGGCTGTGTGTCTGACACAGTCACATGTCAACATGTGAAGGTTGTCCTCCTCTGCCCTCTGCTGTCAAAGCTCATGTGTACAGCTCTCTCAGCTGTTTATATTCAGCCGGTTGTAGAGCTGTCAAATGGTGTCGTAAAAGAGTGAATCTACTGAATATATCAAACATCCAGCAAACACCGAGCTCAGGAGTTTTTCACACGGGAATCAAGTTTTTACAAACAACGATGGACTTGGTCCCAGATGGATCCCTGGACCTATGAGAGCTGCGCAGGTGCCCTGTCATGCACAGGACAGGTCGTGAGGAGACATGTTGACCAAATCAGGAGGCGAGTGTACACCAAGATGCCAGTACACCTCAGGCTGTGGGCACCCCCTCCTCTTCATCCTCACCTAGGACACTGAGCCTGCTCCTCCTCCTCACTCCCGTCTGCCTCTCTGGGAGAACAATAATGCCTTTCTCTCTCCCGGGTGAAGCGTCTTCCTCTGTGTGTCCAGTCATTTTTCCTTTTGGAGCCGACAGTCCTCAGGTGCATGTTGGCTGGCTCTCTGTTGTCCCCTGGCTCTCTCTCTCTCTCTCTCTTCTGCTCCATGCTATTTGATCCACCAGCCCTCACTGCATTACAGCACATGACTCCTGCTATCGCCTGCAAATCCTGCACATTTTTGTTGGCAGACTCCATTGCTTGGGCTGCAGACGGGGCACTTTCAAATGTGAGACTGGTCTCTGGATTGGGTCATCATTTATTCCACACAGCAGCCTGTCCCGTAACATCTGTGAAGGCGTCTCTCCATAAGCACAGTCTTGTGCCAGTTTCCTGCACTCGGCCACAGATTCAGTGGGTCTTCTCATACATGAATCAAATTTAAATCTCTGGACAATTTCACTTGGTTTGGGGTTAAAGTGGCTCTTTAATAAAGTTACCAATTGTGAATTCTCTCCGGGCTTTGCAGGACTTCAGAGGTTTCTTATCAAACTTTAAGTTAACTGACCAATATGAACCTCTTGATATCATTTGCAGGAAAGAAGTGCTCCATTATTTCACAGTAATCAGATGGTGGCAGGGATCCTGTTGTCGCCATCTCACCTGCATGTGTCTTCCCTCCTTCCACCAAGGTCTTTGTTCACCTGGAGTCCAATCATCCAATCAAGCAATCAATCCATGCACAGTGGCCAGAGAGCAGGGCTTCTCCAGATTATCCTCGTCGCCAATATAATATTGTGACCCTTGGAAAAATAGGAAAAAATAGCTTCCTTGGGTTTTTACTTGCACATGGCAGGCAGGGCAGGCACACAGACGGAGAGGACATCACATGACATGGATCTTCCTCATATAACTTCCTGACTAGGGCGAACTTACACACAGACAGCAGCACTGTGTGACAGTGCTGTGTGGCAACAGCGCCATCTAGTGGGCTCAGAGAACACACACGTGACTCACAAGGCCTCATTATCACTAGTTGTTCTGTACACGCATCAGATGTGACTGCAGGCCAGTCTCAGGGGGCGGGGCCTTCTCAAACAGCAGTGACATCAGTTGGTGAAGACGTCAGGTGTGTCCATGTGTGGCATGAAGGACAAACACCAGTTAAACTTTATTCATATAATATCAAAGGTTTCAGTTCATGATTCAGCTCATCACGCTGCTCTGTAACTGCACAAAGATCAGACTCAGAGGGAACTTCAGTTTGTTACAGTTTATTTGATCTGAACATCACAGTCGCATCAATAATGTACATTTATATAAATGCACCCACATATAAACACAGTGAAACACATCCATACACTGACAGACGAGCTGCTGCTGTCTGCTGAGGTGTGAACGATGAGAACAGTCTTTTGTCTTTAACCATAATTTAAAACCTCTTTTAAAACATCAGCATTTGGTAACGACGTAACATTAGAACTGTAACTCAGTGCGACAGTTACTGTGTGTTGACTCTGTAACATATGAAGCACACAGAGAGCGTGTGTGTGTGTGTGTGTGTGTGTGTGTGTGTGTGTGTGTGTGTGTGAGCATGTAAAAATAAGCTTGAAGTTAGAACAGCTCATCGAGCTGCGAGCAGATCTGACAGCGCTGCCCCTCATATTGATGTGATGGGTTTAATGTCTGACTGTGAGGCCTGTGAGCAGGAAGTGATGACACACGTGAGGAGGACATCATGGCAGACAGAGCCGGGCTGTGCAGACGGACAAAGTGATGGAGGAATGAACGATTTCTTGTGCTGGATGAACAGAAACTGAATCAGTCTTTTCCTTCTTTCTCAGTGGTGAAAGCATCAAACGTGAGTGAGTGTTTGCACGTCTGCACATCTCAGCTCTGTTTAAAAGATTAAAGATGAAGCAGGCGTTGATCAAAACCAAAGAACGTGACCTGAGTTCTCTGAGGGCGAGCTGCCTCTGCTCAAACAAACCAACGGCCTGTTCTCACAGAGCTGCAGAGACGCTGTGGTTACTCCGCAGTTTGTCACGGTGAAACGCTCTGAACAAAAGACAGAAATATGGTTATATTGAGATGGTGCGGTTTAAAAACACAATAAATATCTTGACCTGCATTAACTTCTGAGAAACTTCATCTTATGATGTGCAGTGGTCACAGCACTGGACAGATCTACTTACAGGACTTATAGAACAATAATAAATATGTTCATGTACAAGTCATTAAATCAGACAAATGAGAAATGTGTGAAAAACACTGTGAAAAAGATGCACATTTAATTTAAAAAACACACAATTAAAATGAATCAGTAACTCTGAGAGTCGAAGTTAAATTTGACATTCACTCAGTATTTGTTTTGTTCAGGTTTTATCATTTAGAGATGTCTTAATGCTTAAAATAATGAAAACAGAACTCAGATTAAATTGTTAGTAATACAATCAAACATGATTTCAGTTATTGATGGGATATGTTGAAATATAAGTACAGGTCATTTCAAATAACTCACAGAGCTTTTTATGTGCTGCAGAACTAGACAAATCAGAATACTCGTAAAAGACACCAGCTGCTTAAAACAGAGCTCTGCATTACATATGCATTTATAACAAGCGGAGTCCCCCAAGGCTCAATCCTTGGGCCTGTTTTATTTCAAATTTAAAAAGCTCCATTACAGCATGACAGTTATGCAAAAACAATACAATCATCTGTCATGATATAAAGATGATATCAGCTCTGTTGCTGAGCTTCTACATGTTCACAGACTCTTTCTGTCAGTGTATTGAGCAAACTAGTGAATAGACGATTTTACCTTTGTGTCTCCCTGAGTTTTCTCAAAAGCAACAACAGCAGACCCACCCATGAAATCATGGCCACTGTCCTTATGATGATGTTCAGTGGGACGGGAAGTTGATTGGCACAAATGTCCTTGTGATTATCTGGAGTGACATTATCAGTATTAAATACAAAATAAAACTTCTTCAGCAAATAAAATCAAAAAGCTGTTAGACAGTGATATATTTTACAATTATGTGGATTAGTTGGGGTTTATATTTTCTTTGAATTTGTGATTCAATATTTGTTTTTTAAATGTGCCACCTCCATGTACAACAACAGCTTCATTATCTGCCTGTTGGCTTATAATAATAACAATAATAATAATAATGATAATACAATAAATCTAAACACATTTAAAACACAAGGAGAATAAAACAGATAACATGTTATAAAATGCAATTTAGTAAAAGATAAAATAAAGAAGGCCAAAACTAAAATCAAATTAAAATCAACAAGAAGCAATGACACAGACAGCCCAGATAAAGTCTGAATATGTTTTCTAATACAAGTTTGTTTTTAGGAGAGACTTAAATGAAGACAGAGAGTCAGACGAACTTATATCCTCGGCAGGTCGATCCAGAGCCTCAGGGCCCGGATTCTAAAAACTCTGTCCCCTTCAGTCTTCAGTCTGGACTCTGGGATAAACAGACGACCTCTGTCCGAGGATCTCAAACTACGTAATGGTTCACGAGGGACTAACGGGTCTGAGATGTAGTCTGGAGCCATGACGAGCCTAAGAAGTAATTAATAAGATTTAAAAGTTGATCCTAAAACAAACAGGGAGCCGATGTAACGAAGCTGAAACTGGTGTGATATGGTCGCGCTTCTTGGTTTTGGTTTTGAACAGTCTGAAGACATTGTAAGGTTGTTGTTTTTTTTATTAAGACAGGACAAAAGCTCAATTTGTTTGTTGTCATGGACTTTATATGAGGTCATACTATGTTCTGCTATTAACAATTTTTCAGAGTTTAGAGGGAAACATGGCTGGATTTAAATTGTCTATAGCAGGAAATTAGAATTTTCAAACACTGTGCTATTTTTATTCATTTTGCTGGTGTCATGATTCAGCGTCATCACCTAGTTTTGTATCTCATTTGGGTTTTTACCTTGTCGGCACCATTTCCACCATTATATAACTTCACAGTCCCCAATGTTTGATCTCCTGCAAGTTAACGTCTCACCTCTGACAATCATCCAGCTCTCTGGTGACTCGCCAGCTCCAGAGACGTTACACCTGTAGAGTCCTTCATCAGACTTGAAAGTGCAGTTGATGGTCAGGTTTCCTGCTGAGATGTTCTTGATGAGGTGGCCATATTTATAGAGGGAAGCTGAGATGTTGGCAGAAGCTGCCTTGTTTTTGCAGCGTAGAGTCACAGTGTCTCCCTCCACCACAGGAAGGACGGGAGTCTTCATGAGCACTGAGCCAGCTGGGTAACAGACCACATCATTAGTGCAGTGAACAACACTATTATAGATTTACAGCCATGTTAAACAAAACAAAACAAAAATGTTGATCGCCAACTTGTTTTATGAAGTCGTTGCATATCATTGCTTTGTCATGTCTATACACATCATTCTGCATCTGCTGTTTACCGTCCGGGGCGCCGCAACTAATGCCAGGATGTCAACACAAGCACGTGGTTAGGGTTCAGGAAACACATCATGATTGGGCTCTACATTCACACAGAAAGTGACCGTCGAGCTCCAGGGTGAAAGTCCAGGTTTCTTTGATTCATCATAATCAAAAGTCATGACTTTCATATAAATCATAATGAAAGTCAGGAACTGTTGCTCTGACATAAGTTTGGCATGTGTACCGTTACGCAGCAGATCCTTCACACAGTGTGTGTGTGACCACAGTGTATTTAATAAAAGCTGCAGCAGCTTTATAAACGTCCTCAGACATGTGAACAGACATGAGGAACAATGTGGTTTAACTGTCACACTCCAATAAACCACCAGCTTTTAAATATAGAGCGTGATGCTGCATGTGCATGCTGCATATTGAATCTTATGCTCAGTTACAGACACTAATATCACAACCTGTCATCATTTGCTGTTTGATCCTCTGAAGCTTGATCTCTTGTTTCATGTTGAAAGCAGGTTGATGTCTCACCTGTGACAGCCAGCCAGCTCTCAGGTGACTCTCCAGCTCCAGAGATGCTGCACTTGTACAGTCCTTCATCAGACTGAGAGACACTGCTGATGGTGAAGTTTCCTTTATATCCAGTCGCACTGAGGACGCCATCTTTGTAGAAGTCAGCTGGGAGGTTGGAGGCAGCCATCTTGTTTCTGCAGTACAGAGTCACATGGTCTCCCTCCTTCACAGGAGCAGCAGGACTCTGCAGGATCACATCACCTGCTGAACAACACAACACACACATTTCTCAGTTTTAAACTGTGTCAGAATATTTCTGAAACAACAGTAGCTGTTGTGTCACACAGAACTGTCCCACATGATGCAGTCTGTCATTAACAAACTAAACATCATGAGTCAGTAGCTGATGAATACCAGTGACGGTGATGTTGGCGCTCCTGCTTGTGTCTCCCTCTCCATCTTCACACCAGTACTCTCCACTGTCTGCTGTGAAGGCAGCTTTAAGGGTCGTGGATCCTGCTGATGTTTCCCATCGGGTAGCATGTGTCGGACCTTCCTCCAGCCTCCTCATCACCCTCCATCCAGACGAGTCATCCATCTCCTCACAGCTGATGGAGATGGGGTCATATTCAAAGAACTGCAGTCTGTTCGGGTCGATACGAGGAAACGCCGCGTCTGTGATGGAGACAGAAACAGATAAATAACAACAAAGGACGTGTGTTTGAGAGAGAGAGAGAGAAAGAACGAAGCAAGCTTGTTCTAATAATTACATGCAAGAAGAAAAAACAGTTTCCATACAAATGATAAAACCAGACACACTCAGTTGTTGATGGAAGCAATGAATGAAGCAGCAGCTACTCACCAGCTCCAGGAGCACAGTGACAGTTGTGAGGATGAAGAGCAGGCAGCAGCAACACCTTCATCACTGCAGACACATCATTAGAAATTATAACACACACAGTTCATTTGATATGGAGACTGTCTGATGGAGGAATGCTGGTGCTTTACATCTGTCATGTAAGAGCTGTGGTGCCTGAAGTGTCATATTCAGCTTCTCTTTGAGGCTGTTGGTGTGTCAACTTGTTTTATTTTTATTGATTTAACCAAAGCTTTAATTGATCAATCATCACCTTCTTTGTAAACACACACACACACACTACCACTGTATGTTATCTGATGTGAGATGTTATACACCTTTATGTGATGAGCCACGCCCTCCGCAATATTCATTGCCTTATAGAAGCTCAGTTTTAGGAAGTTTTCCAACTTTTGCCAAGAGGGAACTTTAGATATTGGTCCCTAGATTATGTTCACCCAGTTTCATGCAGGTCGCTCAAACTTCCTAGCAAGAGATCCATTTGAAGTGTTTGTCAAAACATTCAAAATGGTAGAAAATCTATATAAGTGGAAGTTATGGGTTCTTGAGGCAAATGTGTTCCTCATGAGGAGAGACATCTCTGTGCAAAGTTTCATGTCTCTACCACATACGGGGCATGAGATATGCCCATTCAAAGTTTGACATTTCAATGGGTTGCTATAGCGCCCCCCTTTGGCCAATTGATGTCATATTGCTTCATTAGCATCCTGCCATGACCCTCTACCACAATTAGATAACAAACATAAAGCAAATATGTACAGTGAAGGTAGGTCAGTGCTTTGTTTTTTGAACAACAGAATATTGATATTGTACAGACTTGTTATTAAACATATGTACTGTAATAAACTATAGGCTGAGATACAGAGTGGAAATAAGAAACATTAAATGTGTCTCGTGCTACAAATATATGTTTAAATATCTGTATGAAAAGAGATGATATATGATGTTAGAGTTAAAGCACAGACACAGTGGGTGAAATAGTGTGAGGGCCACTCAGAGGGAGGGGCTGTACAGTCTGAGTGCCACAGGCAGGAATGACTTCCTGTGGCACTCACTGGCACATTTTGGTGGTTTGAGTCTGTCACTGAAAGTTGTCTTGTGCCTGACCAGCTCATGTGGAGTGGGTGTGAGACGCAGCATCCTCCTCTCTGACACCATGCACCATATATTGATATCAAACATCAGAACACTGAACACA